>CM055904.1:52813785-54093785 GCA_029582155.1 Panopea generosa | reverse complement strand
TTTTATCATTTTTAACCCTTTACTTCATAGATACGCGTTTTCCTGCACCAATCACAGGCCTTTGAAAACAGTGCAGGAAGAGTTCAGATTGCCCGTAACGAGCAATATGAACACTTCCTGCACTGTTTTCCACTCTGTCAGTTAATATAAATATTATTCACCCAATAATTCAAAGCCTTCTATATTAGGTGTCCAAAGGTGTCTATATTAGAGGTGACCAAAGGCGTCTATATTAGGTGTCCAAAGGCATCTATATTAGAGGTGTCCAAAGGTGTCTATATGAAGTAAAGGGTTAACATATATTTCTGTTTATTTCTATGTTACTACTACCAAGATTAATACTATATATTTATCATCTTTAAAGTCAAATTTCATCTGGGCACCAAGAGTTTATGCGTGATTGAACAGAATAAACTTATAAAAGACGAGATAGAGATGGCGAATACCCAAAACTCTGCCCGGATCGTCTGCTTAAAAATTTATATTTCGTCTGCTACAGGTAATCGCTATCAGAAATATCCGGAATGTAACGAGTGATACTCGCCGAGACTTTCGTAACATATCGACAGTTTCCGGTGTTTGTTTCACTTTATATATTGATTTACTTTATGAAATTTAATATAAATAAAACAGTAAATAGAACTTGTTTATTAATTTCAGCGAGAATGTATACATTTTTTTATTTTTAATGAAATGGCAACTTAAGCGTGATCAGCTTAGGTAAATTATAAATATTAAAACAAATAAAGATACCAATTGAAAGTATGGTTGTTCTACTCGGATTCTGATTTCTTCTTACACCAATAAAACTGGATACGCCGTATTTACTTTAAATAAGTTAGAACAGATATAAAACCCCAAAAACAAAACAAATTCGTCAACAGCCGTACAATATCCTAAGTTGTAGTTAATAATAAATCTCTTCATAAACTAGAAAAATATTGCCTCCAGGAGATCTTTAATCAGACTTGTATTTATTATGTTTAATACTGTGACTATTCCTATTACAACTACTATTACACATAATTCCTTATTTGTACTGATAATGATTGATTGAATATGTAGCGTCATTTTATACCATCGAGAGCTAACAGACGATCAGTTAACCTAACCACTGTTCCTGGGATTAACCAGTAATCGAGTACACCCCCATCTCTGCAAGTAACTGATAAATTTCCCACTTGAATCAGTGGTGAGAGACGAATGATAATGAGACTGGATGAATATCAATCATCACGGAGATGTTGCCGGACGGGGATTCGAACTCAAGACTCAGACGCGTAACCGACACAGCTAATCGGGTTCGTACTGATAATTATGATAAAAAAATAAAACACAAAAAAAAACCAACAAAAAAACATTTTTGTACTGGTACATATAACAATGTTTTTTATTAAGCTTCTTTTGATATTACATCTATTTTAATAACATTTTAGCTCTTTAGTTCTTTTAACACTTTTTTTAAAAGTAACTCATATATATATTACATTACTTATTCGACTGATGCTTCGGCAAACATAGACACTTTACCGCAATGATCGTGTCCTTTAAATTAAGACTGATGGTCTTTGTCGTTTTTATGACCCCACCCGCAGAGACTACTTGGTCATTAGCAACATTGCTATTACAATAACGCACTGTCACTGTTTAACTCACGCTGCGGGACGCCATTGTGTCCCAAGTTTTTTGAAACATACAGTTCCGGCATGTTATCCAGCAAGTAAATTGTTATTAAAGGGGAACGCAACCCTGTGTATAAAACAGGATAATATGAATAGCTGTGCGTTCAGCTTTCTATTAATAGTATTATTATGCATAAATTCGAGTCCATAAAGATATATCAGCTCGTTTTGTAACGGTCATTTTCGCACATAGACTTTGTGGTGGAAGTCGCCATATTGGATACCTGCGTGACGTCATAACTGCACTTCCGGTTTAAAACATAATTAATTTATACGCTACAGCAGATATAGAAACGTGCAATTATAGTTATCGGCAAATGTACTCGCAAGAATAATAAAATAGATTTTAGTAACGGAGAAGGACTTGTGGCCTACAACTTTGAACCAGAATTTTCAGAACGAAAGTTAAATGAATTAGAAAACGAGAGAAATAGTGAGACGGCACAGTTGTTCACACATGTGAAAGACTTTCGCAGCTGCGAAAACTGTGTAATGATGCCTTCGTCTGACGAAAATACGTGCTGCAGATGCAATGGCCATACTAGTGGAGATTTAAAAGATTTAGAATGTATCACAGAATTTTCCCAGAGAAACACATCAATGTCTTATGAAGTTTTCACCCAAAAAGATTATAACTGTTAAACAGTCACACCGATCATGAACCAGAGATCAAACCCGAAAGGCATCAATCACGAGTCTGACATCTTATCATGTAACCTGATATTGATGATTGAATTTCAAAATAGTAAAATTACCCTTAGCTTGATAAAAAAAGTAATTATTGCGGTCAGTGTTGATGTAGATCCAGGCGAGCCTGCACATTGATGATGATTCGTGGTGTACTATCAGGGTATATACTGTTTGCTACTCAAGTCAATACATTATCAAAAAAAAAACACTATTTAGACCAGGAATGGAATTTAAGGGAAAATGTTTTGTTACATATATTTACCTGTCTAAGAGAGAATAAGAAATAATATTAAATCTCTTTTCTTATCGTGTTTAGCTGGTGCGGCCAGAGTTGCATACTGAGAAATGGCTGATAAAATTTTGATTTCATACCCTTTTTAGTAAAATTAGATGACGCATGGATGAGGTTTTTTTGTGTGTGTTTTTACATTGTCTTTTGGTTATTCAAGTGGTGTTACTACCCAATTTGATATATGATTATTATCTATTCTACCAGTTCCCTGAACATGTATGAATGTTGTTCCTTATAGGGAGTGTCATATGGAATATAATGTCTACAGGCATATTGAACAAAGTGTATGTTACTGTCCAGCTACTGGCACCCTGCTGAGCTTTCATAATTCACCAACACCACATTCACATCATGTGGTAATGAGAAATACCCTGCCACAGTGTGCATATTGTACCCTAATAAGTGTAAGTCACCCCAGGTTTAATGACCCCAGGGTTTATGACAGGATGTTATATCACATAGTATTATGGCTTATTACTAATTTAAACATTTTCAGTTAATCAGGGTTTCAATATCAATGCAAACTTACAAGTAAAGAATTATGCTATATGATTTTATGTATATTTTTCACAAATTGTATACCAGAACACTATTTTAACAGTAAAAAAAAAAAAGTTTCATGTATTTATGAATAAATAAAGGAACAAAGGTTTTAATTTATCTTTTTTCATTACGAAGTAGAGGTAGTTCAAATGTCTATTCAAGAATAATGACCTAGTTGACTGTGAAAAAGCCATATATCAATAAACCATATTGCCTATTGATTATAAAATTAATAAAATGAGTTTATGAACAATTAATGGTTGACTGAACATTTAGCATCATTTTTGCCATCGAGGGCTTACTGTACAAATGTTCAGTTAACTTAACCACTGTTTCCTGAAAAGTTAACCAGTACTCGAGCACACCCAACAACTGCAAGTAACTGATAATTTTCCCACTCGAATCAGCGTTGAGAGATAAATGATATTGAGACATAATGTTGTATGTCAATCATCACAGAGACTGTCGCCGGGTGGGGATTCGAACTCGCGACACCTGGATTGATAATTAGACACGTAACTGACTTAGCTAATCGGGCCTGTCACAATTAATTGGCTTTAATTTGTATTTTAATAATAATTTTTAGATACCATATCGTTTTCACACCTTATGTTTTGGCATTAACCTCTTGTTTTTATTGTTAATTGGATTATCACACCTGTTTAAACAGCATGCAATTATAAGTTTGTGAAAGTTTGCTATATCAATTTCGCAATATTTTGGAAGAGTATATAAAATCACAAATTAAATTTCAGAAATCAGTTGAGCTATAAGTGTTATAAGCACATTTTTAAGAGCTTCCCACTGGATAATATACACTAAGTCTATATGTATGGCGCATATGGTCATCTTCGTACTGAAATCATCTGAAATTGTATGCTTGGGTAGTGGTACGCCAAGGCATTGGTACGCTTCATTCTGCAATCTTAAGTCCTACCCCAAAGTATAAAGGCGTTTTGCGCGTGATGTCACCAGAAGCTTGACACTGAGGCATTGTGAAATCACATATTAGGAAAACTAAAAACAACGCTGCCCACAAAACATATCGCATTACTCACCTACACTTTTTCCGTTGATGAAAACAATGTTTATGGGTTAAGTCCTTCAATTCAGAATAGTTTTCGCGTTTAATTGTCTTCATTTGATGTTCACTAATGTACTGTATATCTATCTATCAACTGTTTACGTGAATTAGTGTATATACAAAAGTTTCAGAAGAGAGCAGTCACTAACGACTCAACAAAATGTTCGCGAGAACTAGAGCGGAAGTGCAGCTATGACGTCACCGAAAACCTCCAACATAAAAGAGCTATAAAATGGCGGCGCCCATGATATATAGGAAACGCTTGAAATCATGGTATTTAATATCGTTTTTCTCACTTGATAAATTTCGTTCAATTAAAATTTGTTGATTTTTGTGTTAGTTACATGTCTATTTAACGATAAATGACCATTTATATTCTGACATGCGGTACCCTTTAAGGTTGTTGTTTTTTTTGGCGAGTAAGAAAAGTTGATTATTTAAGAATAAAACGACTGTTATTGTAAACTTACATGACTGATTAATGAGTATACTTTCGGTTACATTATTGATAATGATACTAGTCGATTATATTAATCATACTAATTGTGTATTTATTTAATTAATTAACTTCATAGATTAGGAGATTATATTTTCTTATTTTATCAGTTATTTATATTAATTTTAATGACCTAGAGGATTGATTACATTTCTTACTTAATTGTAGATAGGTCGTGTGTTCGAATCCTCGCCCGGCAAGTCCGTATTGATTGATATACGACATTGCGTCTCATTATCATTCATCTCTCACCGCTGATTAAAGTATGAAAGTTATCAGTTACTAGCGGAGATGGGGTCTGCTCGAGTACTGATTAACAATTTAGGATTCTAGAAAACAGTGACAGACAGACAGACAGACAGACAGACAGACAGACAGACAGACAGACAGATAGATAGATAGATAGATAGATAGATAGATAGATAGATAGATAGATAGATAGATAGATAGATAGATAGATAGATAGATAGATAGATAGATAGATAGATAGATAGATAGATAGATAGATAGATAGATAGATAATCAATCAATCAATCAATCAATCACAATGAATAAATAAAAACATCAATAAATATATAAGAAAATAAAAATGAATAAATAAATAAATAAATAAATAAATAAATAAATAAATAAATAAATAAATAAAAAAAAAAAAAAAAAAAAAAAATAAATAAATAAATAAATAAATAAATAAATAAATAATAAATAAATAATTTATTAACGTATGCAGACCTATGTAAAAATATTGTAAGATAAGCACCGGCCAAAACGGCCTAGCTGGTTTAGACAATTTGGGTTCATTACATAAAAATTAAGTTATAGTGCAGGTATGGTTATCTAATCAATACATAAGGCCAACACATTGCTCTTATACAGTGCACATTCATTTGCGTATAGTATTTATAAGTGAAGTTTTAATCGGTATGTAAGCCGTAATAGAATATAATTACATTCATGTGTGTATGGTTACGATATTATATCATTATTACCGTAATGCTAATCGTATGTAATCTTATAGACAGCGTGTCGACTGTAATGGACATTATGCACTATTAACAAACGAACTGATGCCATGAATCCCCAACAACATTTAAATATCGTTGGTAGAAGTTATAATTCAATGTTTTTATCAGCAATATGTGTAATAATATCGATGACCAGTCAAGTTCTTATTTACCGTCGCACTTTAAAGGTGTAACCCCACCATTGATTTTTGTTCTTTATTCTATAGTAAATAATAAAAGTTTGAAGGCTTGTCATTCATAGAGGGTCCCAAATGAAAGAAGTGAAACCTACATTTTACTGTTTGTCAACCTCTGCACTATCAAAATATGATGAGAAAAGTAGGGGTCATGTGTCATATAAGAGATTTTTTTTCTGCTCAGTGTGTACACTGGTGACAAAGTGAAAGTAGACTTCCGAAATCATGAATTCATACCCCAATTCCCAAGCATCATTGCAAAAAGGAAGTGTTTCCGTTGGGTAGTTGCATAATGGCGGTTATAAATAATCCTCAATTCTTCTTCTTTAAAAATGCATTTTCCTTATTTTAGTGCTCATTTTTTTTATTTGAATGGCATTATTGATGTATTTTGAATATTTTGATAGCATTGTCATGTTTGAATTGTGAATTTAGAAAAAAAAATGATGCTTGGAAATTGGGGTATGAATTCATGATTTCGGAAGTCTACTTTCACTTTGTCACCAGTGTACACACTGAGCAGAAAAAAAATCTCTTATATAACACATGACCACTACTTTTCTCATCGTATTTTGATAGTGCAGAGGTTGACAAACAGTAAAATGTAGGTGTCAATTCTTTCATTTGGGACTCTCTATGAATGACAACCCTTCAAACTTTTAATATTTACTATAGAATAAAGAACAAAAATCAATGGTGGGTTTACACCTATAAGAGAGACTTGAGTGAAATGGTGGAGGTTTTCCAAAATGTTAATTGTAGGTAAAATAACCTCTTTTTTACACTCTCATAGTCTTAAATGACAAATTGGAGACATTTGCTTCATAAAAAAACAAATTTTGGCAAATTTATGCCTCAAATAAAGCATATATGTGCATATTTACATTGAGATTTCACGAAAAATCACAAAATTTTGAAGATTTTTTATTTTGGATGATTTAAATGTGCAATTTTTAGCATGTACATTGTATTGAATAATGTATTTTGGTAAGATAATGTCTTCAGTGTATCATGAGACTATTTTGGTGTAAAGAATTTAATGGAATTAGGTAAAAAAAAAGTATTTTTGGTAAAATTAGTCAAACACATCAAAATTGCATGTCGGTCAACATCTCACGCCTGTATATAATGATCAAGTAAAAAGTGGTATTTTGACAAAAGTTTCAGTATTTAATGCCTGCAACTTGGCAGTATAACTTCAAATTGGTAGTACTTAGTAAAAAAGAGGTAATTATGAAATTAAAAAAAAGAAGAGTTTCCTTATAGGCATAGTACCACCATTGTAAAAAGGAAGTGCTACAGTGGGGTAGTTGCATAATGGCGGTTACAAATAATCCTCAATTCTCTTCTTTAAAAATGCATTTTCCTTATTTTAATGCTCATTTTTTTATTTGAATGGCATTATTGATGTATTTTGAACATTTTGATAGCATTGCCATGTTTGAATTGTGAATTTAGTGCAGAGTTTGACAAACAGTAAAATGTAGGTTTCACTTCTTTCATTTGGGATTCTCTATGAATGACAAGCCTTCAAACTTTTATAATTTACTATAGAATAAAGAACAAAAATCAATGGTGGGGTTACACCTTTAATCGTAAGCGTTTAGCGTTCGTTTACTAGGCGTTTCCGACGCGTTTCGGCCCGGTAATCAAACGGTTTCCGTACTGTATACATGCCATCGAGGGATTAACAGGCAATGAGAATTAACCGTTCTATCCTAGGATTATTGAGTGTGAACCAGGGCTCGAACACACGATATCAGCCAGTAACTGATAACAACGATACAATATACAAAGATGCAAAAATTATTTCAGTTATTTAGCCACTCGGTCCATAGTTTCAATCTATAAGATAATGAAAATTAAATAGTGCCATTTATGCAGTTTTTAAAAAAATAGGTAAAGTGACAAATATGATAAAAATAGTTATCAATATTGATAATATATATAACAATTAAACATTGTCACTGCATCAATTTTGAGCTGTATGAGTGTATTTTGTATAGAACTTAATTTGAAGGCTAGGTACATGTTTAAAACGTTGCTATTTTGATTATAGTGTCAGTTTGTTTGGAAGAATGCAGTGAATAGAACTGATCAGGATTTTGGGTCACTCAAACACTGAAGTATAACATATATGGATCGATTTGAATTGAAGGCTAATCATTGATAAAAGATGTGATATTGGTCTTTTATAATAAGTGTTATTTGCTTAAACAAAGAAAACACGTGGATGTTCTCCTCAATGTGTTTTTTTTTTAATTTCAATCACTGAAAAGTGATCCATTTAATCACCCCGTAATAGGTCTGTGAGGGTCGGGGTGGGCCATCCCTCAACAAACCGTACAAATATATATATCAGTCAAGTTGTAACATACATTGATATATATACACTGAAAGGAAAAGGAAAGCATACATTTTGGTTTTTGAAATTATTTCATTATTGACTAAGTTTATTCATGTGATGGAAAAATGAACTGATTTTTATCTTATTGTTTTGCTTTGAAATGAATTAAATGTTTGTTTTTTGATTCAACAGTATGATGAATTATAAATATACAAAATTTATATGCAATACATTTTTTGTTCCCTGACCTGTCGACGTTTATAGGTATGTGTACTTTCTTTTTCCTTTCACTGAATACACATATATACATTAATCTTAAAGGGACACACCAGTCTAAACAAATTATAGATTGAAGCTCGAGCTAAAACAAAAATTAAACTGAAATAAAATATAATTTGACACAGCAGATGATAGTATAAGAAAATTATGTTGTCTAATGACTTCAGGAGATGTTTCTCTCTTAAGTCCATAGTGGCTGGCTTGGTGTAGGACCTTATTAAATATCAAATATGTATTTTGGTTTATCCCTTTTTACCGAAAAGATAAAGTGGCAATAATTACATGAATTTTATTATATTGGGGTTGTTTTTGTGTGTTTATATTTATTAGAGGTATCTATAATTGGAATGGTTTATAAACACAATTTTTTTGTGTGTTAATTGATGGTGTTTATTGAAAGCCAGGAGAAGACATTAAAAAAATCTCAAAGATGCCTTGGTTCATTTGATATTTTTCTAGTAAAATTTAACTTATTTGAGAATCAGAAAACACAAAAGAATCACCTATTTCTTAAATTTTATAAAACATGTGTTTTCAGTTATTGGATTGGTTGAATATTAGTGTAATATATTTCTCATTTGCATATATTTCATGAAAAATTAAGCATATTCACGTACAAACTAAAATATTATGTCAATTATGTATATAAATATACAGAAAGAATAAGTAACAAACTTATATGTGAATTCAAGAGAGACAGGTGTGTAGTGTAAGGGTTTTTTTGTTGTTGATTTTTAAAAATCAAATATTAAAAAATAATAAGATGAAACAACAATTGTTTTGAAAGAAACATTATTAAGAGTGTACATTTGTAAACACTATTTCCAAGCAGATATTTATAGTTTAACATAGTCCCTTATAATTATAATGATTCCATTTGTGACACAAAAAATATAGGCTATACTATTGATGTTAACAGTAATTAAGATCTTATATTATTGCAAAATTTGCTTTCACAAATAAGATAAACTCTAGTTAGAGATACATGTGTTCTATGACCAGATGTAAAATTGTTATATAAACACTTTCCTTTTCTTTTAATGAAAAATAAAACAGAAGTTGGATCATTATAAAACAATATATAAGTAGAAAAAGAAAAAACAAAAACAACAATAGAAAAAATCGAGACAGCAGGAGATTTTCACTAAAGTACTGTCTACACAAAATAAGCAAAGAGGCCATCCTGGAGGACAACTTTTATAATACATAAATCTGAAAAATGTAAAAATTAATAGTCTTTATTTTTAAGATATAAGGAGAATGTATAGATTCCATAACAAATCAAATTTTTGCACCTCAATGTTATTTTTTGCAATACATCGTTCTGTTTCGTACAACATTTTAATATAGCGTTTGAATGGTTCAAAAATAGGAATATTGTTTTTCATTTTTGATAGTATATGAAGTGTTTAGCAGTATATAGCAGCCTATTCAAAACAGTTTCGAATTTCATACTGCCAAAGATTATGTCTGAAGATGACCAGTCTGTATTTACTGTATTGCACTTTTCATTCAGATAATTTTTAAAACTTTGAAAAAATTGTTGCGTTACTATGCAGTCAATAAGTATATGTTTAATAGTTTCGGTTTCTCTTTGACAAAAGGAACATACATCGGATTCTTTAATCTTCATTTTTTTTAAGCAATGAGTTTGTTCCAATAATTCTTTGATTAATTCTAAATTGGAACCATTGTAAATTTGTGTCTTTAGTGACATTGAAAGGAAGAGCGTTATACTTACTATCTCTCATATTAATTCGAATATTTAAATCATTCTCCCATTTTGTTTTAGAAGTTGGATTATAATCTTTATTCATGAAATGTTGGTAAATTGTTCTACAGCCCTTTTTATCTTTCAGGATTGTTGGCATTGTATATGGTATTAAAGGGTTAAGGCAAATGCATGATAAATGTTGAAAAGATAACTTATCTAAGTAGTGTCTGACTGATGCTACGAGTCCTTCAAATTCGATAAAGTTAGTGTTAACACTATATTTTTCAGTGAATTCTCTGTATGTGAAGAAATTGCCATTTGTATTCATGAGGTCATTTATATAATATATTCCTTTTTTAAACCAATGTTTCAGTAAAATACTAGATCCTCCGACAACCTGGATGTTCTCCTCAATGTTATTATGTCTGCCAGCTACAGTAATAAGCGAATGGCTCGACTTTAACATTCGAAATTAGAGAAAAAAACATATATGATATATGGGTAGACAAATATAGGATGTATATATAATGACCGAACTTAAGGTGACTATTGTAAGTTACTATGCAATTTATATAATGAACAGGCCGGGTCCGATTAGCTCAGTTGTTAGCGCGTCTGACTATAAATCCTGGGGTCGCGAGTTCGGATCCCCGCCCAGGCACGCTCTTCGTAAATGTTGATAAACGACATTGCGTCTCATTATCATTCGTCTCTCACCGCTGATTCAAGTGGGAAAGTTATCAGTTACTTGCGGAGATTAGGCGTGCTCGAGTAATGGTTAACTATCCAGGATCCCAGGAAACAGTGGTTAGGTTAACTTATCGTCTGTTTGTCATCGAGGGCATAGACATGACGCTAAATATTCAATCAATCACTATAATGAACAGTCTGAATGAAACTACAACTTGAGTCAGCCGTGCATGCCGAATCCGGTGGAAAATAGAATATATTTTATTTTACTTGCTCAATCCATTCTGTCACCATCGCATTATTACTTTAACATATTATAACTTTGGCTATGGTATCTACTTACAGGCATAGGAATACATTTTAGCCAGTAGTTCATGTAATTTGACATGTAAGATAAACACTACGCACCATTTAGATAATAAAATCGATCTGTTCATATGAACATTTATAAACATATTTTATTCAAAACAAAGTACCAATTCCAATACACGCGTAACAATACATTCATTCATAAGAAGCAATGACAAGTTGAATGCATTTAAAAAATCGTACAGTGATACTGATTCAACTTTTTCAATACAAAAGTAATGTTAAAAGTATTATGTAATATCACTAATAATTTAACTTCATTTACCACCATTATCAAATGCTAAAATAATTGCGTACATAATCTAAAAATCTATTGATCTTTACATATAATTATCGAGTATTACTCCTAGACAATTCAACAATCTATTACATTATATTTCATTTCTTTTCTCAAAGCTTTTATATATGTAAGTATCAAGATGCTTTATGGTTTTCGTATAATTCAATAAATTCCGTCATATTGGGTATTGTCCAGTAAGATTTATTGATATAAAACAAACTAAAATATGAGTACAATAGACATTCTATAATAAAATGAAATTCATTTTCATGGCCATTAGACATTTGACATTTTATATCTTCTACTGGTGTTCTATAAGGTTTGTGCCATCTTTCAGCTTTAATTTCAATTCCACGAAGACACTCTTAATCTAGTAAATGAATATCTTAAATTCTCGTCCCAATAGATTATTATCAAGAAATATATTTAATGATATCCACTCAATTTTCTTGAAAAAAAAGAAGTAAAATTATTTCCAATAGAAAACACTTGGTATTGTTTTTATTGCAATGTCTTCATTTGTTTGTCTTTTTCATCTCAAATTCAAATAAATAACAACGGTTGGATGTCGATACAAGACTGTCTTTGCATGTTGTAATAAGCCTAAATTATGACACTTTTTTTTCGAAATCACAAATATAATTACACGTCGATTTATCAAAATGTTTCTCCACATATAAAAAATGTCATCGATAAAAACACACAGACGGAAGCCACACCATCCATGTCGTATACCTCCCCATCCACCGGAAGTAAGGTAAACCTCTGCATCAGATTTGCCATTGTCATAAACAACTCTGCGCGAGCAAAATTTTCATTGGACGTAAAATTGTCCACCAAAGAGATGGTGCGTGGTGTTTTAAATTTCAAGTCGATTTATCCAAATGTTTCTCCACATATAAAAAATGTCTTCGATAAAAACACACAAAAAGGAAGAGAAATCACGTTAGGAAAAAAAAACACACCGACATCGCATACTATTACTATAATTACATTGTCAATATTTTCTATGATTTTATCTATTTATCTGATAAACTGTTCTATAAATATGGTGTTATATTTTTATCAATGATTAGTTACAGTAACTAAGACATTTTACAACACAACAAACTTTGTTGAAAGGATCAATGTTTCATACATCACGAGTAAATCTACACAAAAAGTACACCTGTTTAATATATCTCATCTTAAGCGTCAAATTATTTTGTAGTTTCACACAAGCATTGCTATCTTGTGTTCACCTTTCTTTGGCAATAATCTTAAAAGGTTTCGGGCTGTCTGTAAGCCCGGGGACACCATCCATGTCGTATACCTCCCCATCCACCGGAAATAGGGTAAACCTCTGCATCAGATTTGCCAAGGTCATAAACAACTCTGAACGCGCAAAAGTTTCACCGGGACACTTCCGTTGACCCAGTCCAAACGGAAATATACATTTCTCCTTTTCTTTGTCCAACGTGCCATCTTCGTTCATGAAATGTTCCGGGTAAAACTGGTGCGGTCGCTCCCAAATATTCGTATCCCGTGTTGTTGAGAAGAGATTGGTCAAAATGACAGTCCCTTTAGGGATGTGATACCCTTTAAACTCCGTATCCTCAATGGCTGATTTCGTCAGACCCATCGGTATAGGTGGGTTTACTCGCATGCTCTCCAGTATAACTGCTTCTATGTAAGGGATTCTATCTCTGTCCTGCAGTTGGATGCATGTTTCACCAATCACATTGTCAATAACGGAATGCATCTTTTCCTGAACGTGCATGTTCTGGACAAGATGTAAAATTGTCCACAAAAGAGAGGTTGCGGTTGTATCGAACGAAGCTTGAACAATTTCCTGCAATGAGAAATATAAGTTCTGTACTTTGAGTCCCACTTTTATCATTTCTGGAGTCAAATTTTCCAAAGCTATAAACGAATCCGTCACGTCACGTAAACTGTCCGGTAGGAACGTTCTTTTGTGCTCAGCTACTTTATTTTCCATGAGAGATGTCATAAACAAACTCATTTCATCCATTTTTTTGGAATTTGATGGGAAGATATGACGTAACCATGGCATGACATTGACAAGTCTTCCTGGTGAAACAAATTCAATCAGTGACCTCTCTCTCACTAGAAGCTCTTTATACTGATGCTCGTCCAGCTCTCGTATGTTCTCGCCTTTTCCGTAGCACAACTGATAAGCTACGTTTAACGCCGAAAGATAAATATCTAACTTTGGATCAAATGGTTTTCCGCCACGTTTAGAAACGTCAATAATCATGTGTTCCATTTCATCTCTGAGGAACACAGACATAGGTATGGTACTGTTATAAATCACTGTGTGCATATTTTTCATCACCGTCTTCTTCAAAACCGACCATTTTTTGGAAAATGACTGGAAGGCTATTCCGTTGGGTAACACAATTTGATCATAAAACGGTGGCCTCCAAGCAAATACTTCCTTTTTGTGTACCAGTGCTTCCCGAATATTATCTATTCCGTTGACAACAATTGTCGAGAAGCCGCTAAGTTTTAACGAAATGATGTCGCCATATTGTTCACCCATTTTAATGAATGTTTCGTGCGGTCGAGCTGAAAGAAATTGCCAACAATGGGGTATCCTCCAGGCCCATTCGGCCAATTTCCTGTCGTTAAATAGCGTCGAAATAATAAAAAAGCAACAAATGCCAAAACGACGGTAATCAGTATTTCCAACATCTTTAAAGTGTTCAAAATCCTTCGCAATAGTTTGTGACCCTAGAAAGAGGATCAAAACATAGACTACGACACGTCTGAATCTAAGCTTATGTATATACAACGTTATCTTTTATCTAACACAACTTTGTTACCAATGAGAGATACATCCAACACTTTAGTATAACAAATAAAATCATACTTATACATTCTCACGCCTCGGGCATGTCTCAGACAATCAAGTAGACAAAACGTACAAAAACATATGCATTGTAGATGATCGTGCAAGTAAACGGTATAAATGACCACGAATTAATTAATACAAATTCATTCTCAAAAAGACAAATGAACACATCAATATCAACAAGGTGTCTGGTATGAATTAATTGAAGCAACAATGAAGAACAGTTTGATTAGATATATAATGCCATATTTATGCCTTTGACGACTGAACAGACCATCAGATCAGTTAACACAACTGCTCTTTCCTAGGATCGTGGAACGTGAACCAGTGCTTGAGCACACCAATTTCTGCGAGTAACTTATATCAAAGTTACAACTGACGGTACAAAGTTAATTCAGTGATTTTGGTCATCGGCCAATAACTCAATGTTTACATAAAAGTGAAATAAAAAAAATGATGTATACATTATTAAAAAAATATGTATATAACAAAATAGTTAGGTTGTTCTGGCATAATTTAGTAGTTACAGCTAGTACGTGTCTATTGGAATAATATAGGCTATATTCAGAGTAGGTAGCGTGAAATTTTTAAAACGCATCGAAAGCTCGACTGGAGTAACGTTTTTAAGATATTTTAACATATTCATTCTTTGATTAAAGAATAAATCATTTTGATGTTTATTTCATGAAATTCCATAAAGTATTCAGAAAGTTAGAATAATTAAACGGATTTATTATCTATAAAACTAATAAGTTTTTATTGGGTTCATAGCGTTAAATCAGCATCGTACCATATCGTACGATATATTAAAAGTTGGTGATTCATAATTTGCACGAAATTCACTAAGGTATGTGAAATGTTTTACTATATATATATCTGACTGTATTATGGAAACTCCGTCCAGTCTAGCAGAAAACACCTTTCGGATTCGTTGGTACGTGAAAAGTCAGCATGTTTCTGTTCCATTACATAACGGCAGATGGGTATGTAAATTTTTCATTCTGCTGTATATGGTTGAGTTATTTAAATGTCTGATAGATATATTTTGACGTAATCAGATCTAAGTAACGTTGTATAAATTGTTCATACCCATTCCGACGAGAATGTCTGTAATTTAATTTTCACATCTGCGGTATTGACAGTTGTTTTGCTATAATATAGGCCGAGGAATCTGAGGACGTATTTTGAGCTGTTGATATCGCGTTTATGATGAAGTATTGAAATTCATCATGTTAGAGTTGATTGACATGTGTAATTAAATTTTGTGGATGCTTATTCCGATATTCAGAAAGTGTCGGTAATTGTTTAGATTATAAATGAGAAACTAGGTGAGATGTAATTACTACTTTGGGAATGACGGAAGTTATATATGAGATGTTGTTTAAATTACCATGAAACTGCAGATAGTAAGAATTGAATGAACTGTTATCATATATTGATAAATCTACCATGAAACTGTTAGATGATAAGAATCAAATGCACTGTTATCATATATTGATAAATCTACCATGAAACTGTTAGATGGTAAGAATTGAATGTAATGTCATCATTGATAAAAATGTCATGAAATTGATAGTTGGTAAGTAATAGACGCAATGTCATTACGTTTTAAGTAACTAGTAAATCTGAGTTTATATATATATATTGTAGCCGTTTTAAGACGTACGCGAGACATGTGTCCGCTACTTTAACGACGTATAGACGTGACAGGAAGTCAGCTGGTGGTAGTACTGTCATAAGGACAGCAACCCACATAATCGTTATATGGACGACTTGACGATCCTGGCGTCGGAGTACAGTCGTGACAGTCGGTACGAGGTGACGTAAAGCCGGATAACTCAGTACAGAGTTATAAGAAAGTTACCCTGTTTATATATCCGTCGCCACCAGGGACGATTGACGTTAAATCTACGAAAATCCGGACGCAGTAGTTTTATCTTCAATACAATATCATTGTATTTTAATAACAGTTATAACATTCATATGATGTAAGCAGTTTGGATCGCGATATAAATATACGGAACGTGTAGAAGAAAAAACTTGTGATTTAAAAAGTGTTGATTCCATCGAAGGACATCTTTAAACCAGCTGTACTGTTTGTTGATGAGTAATTAGCTTTAATTTGTATAAATTGTATAATTATATATTCGTAATTATATTCATGCAAAAATAAAATTGTAAATTGTAAAACTATTTTGAGTATACACATGAGTTGTTGGCCCTTGGTCATTTTGCTACAATGTAAAGTGTGTCGAATATGACAAAAATGGTAAACAATATCAGTAACTTTTATAACGATCAAACAATGACTGTATCAACTCTGGGCTGTATTAGTGTTTACTTGTATAGATTAGATCGTAGAGATAAGATCGTTATTCGAAGCATTTGTACCAAACGTATAGTTTTCGTATATTTGAAAGAAAGCAACGAACATAAGACATCAGAGTTTGGATAACTACTCAACCACTGAGATATAAACTATATTACTTGACACATTGATAAAAAAGTGATATTCGTCTTATAGAGTTGGTGTTTGTTTAAACAAAGAAGGCAACATCGATGTGCTTGGTCAATGTTATTATGTTAACCAGTTACTTTTAACAAGGAGAGAATAATCTTTAGTACGGACCCAGCTTCACCGATTGGGTCCGTTAAATAGATATGTTGGAAAAGCCCTATTTGGACATGTTGATTGGTCAATTGCTCCAACTGAAAGTTCAAATGACTTCATAGTTCAGTAAGCATTCATTTGCTATGAATTTTGTGACAGGCATATAATCATCTGCTTTTTCATTGGTGGTTAATAGACCTGATATATAAGAGCTAGCGTTTTTTAGGTAAGTATTGAAAGCCATAATACCATTTTTGGAACGAACAGTCTCTAAGTCTTTAACAGAATATATTTTATTTTCCATATCCAATTCGCTCTACCTCATCATCTAATTACTTAACATGCTATAACTTTAATTAAAATATCTAATTACATGCATAAGAATACGTTTTACTCAGTATTCAATTCATTTTGACATGTACGATACATACACGAGATGTGAACAACCTTCTCCAAGTGTCAATATTTTATTACAATGTGGCACGTTGTTTACAGAGTCCTTTTTTAACGTTTTCAATTCTTTCTGAGTATTTAAGACCCAAAAGAGAAGCAATATATTTATACCATACTATTAAATAATTTGAATTCATCTGCAGGATGAAAAACAATTGTTGATATTTGAAGAAAGGTGAAACCGCTTTAGGTTTTTACCATTACAGTTTTCAGGCAAGATGATCCACCACTAGATATCTGTAGACGTTTGTAAAAACATTTTCGTTACTCTTTGAAATTCCTCCATTTCTAAACATAAATAGTTTTGCTTATCGACATTGATTTTCATTCCTAAGTATTCAAGTTCAATCTTGTTTATTTGTTATTGTAAATTACCAGGGTTGTCAGCAACAATCGAGATTTCATCAGCAATATTAGAGCTAAATATCTTCCTTTGCTAGAAAAACACCAGTGTCCCGTCTAGACACAAAGGACAACGAGATATCATCAGCAAACATTAAAGCTAAGTATCTTCGATTTCATTTGTTAGAAATATACTAGTGTCCCGTCTCGACACAAAGAATGACAAGATATCATCAGCAAATATTAAAGCAAAATATCTTCATTTGTTATAAATACACCAGTGTCCCGTCTAGACACAAAGGACAACGAGATATCATCAGCAAACATTAAAGCAAAATATCTTCATTTGTTATAAATACACCAGTGTCCCGTCTAGACACAAAGGACAACGAGATATCATCAGCAAACATTAAAGCTAAGTATCTTCGATTTCATTTTTTAGAAATAAACTAGTGTCCCTTCTCGACACAAAGAACAACGAGATATCATCAGTAAACATAAAAGCTAAATATCTTCGATTTTATTTGTTAGAAATACACCAGTGTCCCGTCGAGACACAAAGGACAACGAGATATCATCAGCAACATTAAAACTAAATATCTTCTATTTCATTTGTTAGAAATACACTAGTGTCCCGTCTCGACACAAATGACAACGAGATATCATCAGCAAACATTAAAGCTAAAATATCTTCTATTTCATTTGTTAGAAATACACCAGTGTCCCGTCTCGACACAAAGGACAACGATATATCATCAGTAAACATTAAAGCTAAATATCTTCGATTTCATTTGTTAGAAATACACCAGTGTCCCGTCTTGACACAAATGACAACGAGATATCATCAGTAAACATTAAAGCTAAAATATTTTCTATTTCATTTGTTAGAAAAACACCAGTGTCCCGTCTCGACACAAATGACAACGATATATCATCAGCAAACATTAAAGCTAAAATATATTCTATTTCATTCGTTAGAAATACACCAGTGTCCCGTCTAGACACAAAGGACAACGAGATATCATCTGCAAATATTAAAGCTAAAATATCGTCCATTTCATTTGTTAGAAATACACCAGTGTATCGTCTCGACACAAAGGATAACGAGATATCATCAGCAAACATTAAAGCTAAATATCTTCGTTTTATTTTGTTAGAAATACACTAGTGTCCCGTCTAGACACAAAGGACAACGAGATATCATCTGCAAATATTAAAGCTAAAATATCTTCCAATTCGTTTGTTATAAAAACACCAGTTTCCCGTCGCGACACAAAGGACAACGAGATATCATCAGCAAATATTTAAGCTAAATATCTTCGATTTCATTTGTTAGAAATATACCAGTGTCCCGTCTCGACACAAAGGACAACGACTGTGTGCAGTTCATTTCCAAAATGTCAACATCAGTGATAAGGTAATTTAAGTAATGTTGTTTTCAATTATAATACGTAGTGCAAACATTTTCACGTTGAAATAAAATCTTAAAGTTCCAAAACAATGGTTTTATAAATACTGTTCAACGGTTTATTAGGCTTTATCCAAAAGCGGCGTATGTCGTTTCTACGATCAAAACTAATAGTGTTTTCGATGATAACATAATGATTTAAAGTGTTGTGTATTTAAAATTGCGCTCGATGTTTGTCGTGTTTGGTTAAGTTGCACACAAACGGTCCCACCGTGGTGGTTGTCTTCGAGAGATGTAATATCATATTGCATGCATTTTGCAGATTTACAAATAATATCTATAAATTTAAAGATATGAAAGTTTAACGGCTGATCATTTTCAGTTACAGTTTTTTCCTTGAACGTTTTAAAGTTCGATACACTATTTTGTTACCTACTAAACTGGATCCACTGTTAGGACTCAAACAACTATTATCTCCCTTCAGTACTCCGGATTTACATATGAATGAGGTAGAAATAAAACTTTAGTTCCCCTTTTATTCTTTTTTTTCAGTATTTTGTATTTTGATTTGTCAGTGATTTATTTGTTCCTACCATTTGTTTTTAATGGTCAGTATTCTAGAAATCACCATTGAAAATTTGATTCTGATACCTGATTTTCGGGCAATTTAATATATATTTTTTTTTACTTCGAATCGCATCATGGGTGAATAGTTGGCACATTATTACTCTAGAAACTTAAAGGTATCATAAAAAGCATTGAACATAAAATGGGCTGTTTTACTTTCTTTATTTCATTTGCATATCTTGAACCAGTAAAGAAATTTGAGCCCAGACACATGCTGCAGATTGTGTTTTCTTCACTGTGTTTTGGATATAAATGTTATAATGGATCTCTATGGAAAATGTAACAGTGTTGTGAGACGGTTAACGTTGCATGTGATGTTGCCGTCATCGTCGACTTGTAATCGGCCATTCAACTACTATGAATATAACAAATACAGTACATGAGATATACAGGACGATTTAAAACGTCATCTTTAGATTTTCTAAATGGACAGACGGATGATCTGTGTCGGTTCCAAACATAATGTGAAAGGTTGTCGTTGACAAGTCATCCAATTTTATTTTTTGTTCTCGAGTTCACATCTCCCATCAAAAGTAGCTCAACATTTAGATACGCCCGTGTTATCGACCAAAGTGTTTCATGTACCAATTGAATGCCAGTGTTTTCATTTCAAGTGTAAATAAACGAATGTTCGGGTGCAATATAAATGAAAATTAACACGATGTCTTTACTATTATTGATAATATAATTGCTTGTAAATTGTAACACAAAACATTTAGCAGTTATGAAACCAGTCGTGCAATTTTGCATTTTAAATTATGGAAGACAACTCTAGCTAAATACAGAACAATACATGAAAACACTAAATATCGATACATGGCCCCCGCTTAATATCGTTACATGGCCCCGGCAAAATATCGATACATGGCCCCCGCTAAATATCGATAAATGGCTCCGGCGAAATATCGATACATGGCCCCGGCAAAATATCGATACATGGCCCCGACTAAATATCGATACATGGCTCTGGCTAAATATCGATACATGGTCCTCGCTAAATATCGTTACATGGCTCCGGCAAAATATCGATACATGGCCCCCGCTAAATATCGATAAATGGCTCCAGCAAAATATCGATACATGGCCTCGGCAAAATATCGATACATGGCCCCGACTAAATATCGATACATGGCTCCGGCTAAATATCGATACATGGCCCCCGCTAAATATCGATACATGGCTCCGGCAAAATATCGATACATGGCCCCCGCTAAATATCGATATATGGCCCCCGCTAAATATCGATACATGGCCCTCGCTAAATATCGATACATGGCCCCCGCTAAATATCGATACATGGCTCCGGCTGAATATTGATACATGGCTCCGGCAAAATATCGATACATGGCACCCGCTAAATATAGATACATGGCCCCCGCTAAATATCGATACATGGCCACCGCTAAATATCGATACATGGCCCCCGCTAAATATCGATAATTGGCTCCGGCTGAATATCGATACATGGCTCCGGCAAGATACCGATACATGGCACCCGCTAAATATAGATACATGGCTCCGGCTAAATATCGATACATGGCTCCGGCTAAATAGCGATACATGGCCCGCGCTAAATATCGATACATGGCTCCCGCTAAATATCGATACATGGCTCCGGCTAAATATCGATACATGGCCGCTGCAAAATATCGATACATGGCCCCGGCTAAATATCGATACATGGCCCCGGTTAAATATCGATACATGGCCCCGGCTAAATATCTATACATGGCCGCGGCAAAATATCGATACATGGCTGCGGCAAAATATCGAACATGGCTCCGGCTAAATATCGATACATGGCGCCCGCTAAATATTGATACATGGCCCCCGATGAATATCGATACATGGCTCCGGCTAAATATCGATACATGGCCCCCGCTAAATATCGATACATGGCCCCAGTTAAATATCGATACATGGCTCCGGCTAAATATCGATACATGGCTACGGCTAAATATCGATACATAGCCGCGGCAAAATATCGATACATGTTTCCGTCTAAATATCGATACATGGCGCCCGGCAAAATATCATTACATGGCCCCCCCTACATATCGATACATGGCCCCCACTAAATATCGATACATGGCCCCCGCTAAATATCGATACATGGCCCACGCTAAATATCGATACATGGCTCCGGCTGAATATCGATACATGGCTCCGGCTAAATATCGATACATGGCCCCGGCAAAATATCGATACATGGTTCCGGCAAAATATCGATACATGGTTCCGGCTAAATATCGATACATGGCCCCCGCTAAATATCGATACATGACTCCGGGAAAATATCGATACATGGCTCCGGCTAAATATCGATACATGGCTCCGGCTAAATATCGATACATGGCCCCCGCTAAATATCGTTACATGTCTCCGGCTAAATATCGATACATGGCTTCGGCTAAATATTGATACATGGCCCCCCTCTTAATATCGATACATGGCTCCGACTAAATATCGATACATGGCCGCCGCTAAATATCAATACATGGCTCCGGCTAAATATCGATACATGGCTCCGGCTAAATATCGATACATGGCTCCGGCTAAATATCGATACATGGCCCCCTCTAAATATCGATACATGGCTCCGGCTAAATATCGATACATGGCTCCCGATAAATATCGATACATGGCTCCGGCTAAATATCGATACATGGCTACGGCTAAATATCGATACATGGCTCCGGCTAAATATCGATTCATGACCCCGGCTAAATATCGATACATGGTCCCGGTTAAATATCGATATATGGCCCCTGTTAAATATCGATACATGTCCCTGGCTAAATATCGATACATGACCCCAACTAAATATCGATGCATGACTCCGGTTAATATCGATACATGGCCCCTGGATTAATATCGATACATGACCCCAATAAAATATCGGTACATGACCACGATTAAAGATTGATACTTGACAATGACTCAATATCGATACATGCACTCCAGTTAAATATCGATACTTCGCCCCGGTTAATATCGATACATGACTTCGGCTAAATGTCGAAACACTACCCCGATTAAGTTTCGATATACGACCCCCGGATTAATATCGATACATTACCCCGATTAAAGATTGATTCATGACAACGACTCAATATCGTTACATGGCCCTGGTAAAATTTCGGTACATAACCCCGGCTAAATATCGATACACAACCCTATCTAAACATCGGTACATGAACCTGATCCAATATCGATACACGACCCCCAGATTAATAATGATACATAACCCCGATTAAAGATTGATTCATGACAACGACTCAATATCGTAACATGGCCCTGATAAAATTTCGCTACATAACCCTGGCTAAATATCGGTACATGAACCTGATCCAATATAGATACACGACCCTGGCAAAATATCGACATAAGACCCTGATTAAATATCGGAATATGACTATGGCTAAATATCGATACATGATCCCGACTAAATATTGATACATGGCCCTGGCTAGATATCGATACAGGACACCGGCTTAGTACTGATACACGACGCTGGCTAAATATCGAAACATGACCCTGTCTAAATAGGGGTGCATGGCCCCGGATAAATGTCGGTACATGACCCCAGCTAAATGTCGATATATGACCCTGGTTAAATATTGATACATGACACTGGCTAAATATCAGTACATGGCCAAGGTTAAATATCAGTTCTTGACCCTGGCTTAAGATAAATGACAACGAATATTGATATAAAATATAAATAATGAAACATGAACACTACTAAATAACGATACAAACAAACACGGTTTAATATCAATACATGACCAGTTACAGACCTTAGATGGTGGCCATGTTTATTTTCTCGTTATTCTCGTGTGATTGGACAGTGATCATACTATGTTATACAATGAACTTCACAGTTCCGGAAAATCCAGCAAAACAAATATTTCAACTTCGGCCAGTTGATCGTCATTTGCGACAAATACGAAGATATTTTAAATTTGTTTTTTTTTTTGTTACTCATTTGTAATGATTATTCTTTAAAAAGAGTGTATGTATTGTAACAGTTTTAAATATACAGAATAAAATGAGTTAAACAAGTAGGTAGACAGTTTATTTGAAATAATAATTTTTTTTAAAAAAATGCATTACCTAGCGAACCATAGTATTACACGGATATGTAACACCGCAGCTAAATATAGGTACATGTATATACATATTGCTTAATAGCGATGAATGACCACGTCTACTACAAGACATCAGCGAAATATCGATACAACTTAATATCGAAAAAAGACTACAGCTAATTACCGATAAAATACCGTCGTTGAAGGTAGCATGAAGTTACAATAACATTGAATGGTGACTACATCACATAATGTAAGACTACACTAATTCAATGAAACAAATCGATTACTATGTTTCTTTAATGGTTATATGCCCGTCGATATAAATACATAATCTAAAACAAATCATACATGTCTGAATACACTCATTAGTGGTAATACTGTTATGTATTACCAGATCCATGTTAATTGCATTTCTGATTTAAGTTCCTGGTTACAGTTTCTTATCTAACACATTTTTCTCTGACGGGTGGTTTGTAATGTTCACAGAGTTGAACGGATTCTGACGTCACGTCGTTATCAAATTGTTGCATTAAAACAAATCAACATAACTGTTAGCTTATAGCAGCGAAACAAAACATGTAGAGTTCATATTTCTGTATCAATATTCTTAGAAGACTTCGGACTGTCTAACCTGGGACACCATCCATGTCATATATCTTACTATCCATCGAAAATAGCATGAACCTCTGCATAAGAATTTGGTTGTTTTTGTTCTTGGACTAAGTTGAATAAAACGTAAATCCATTTATAATGTTTCATGACGATATAGAAATGACACGTTCCTAGATTTAAACGCACACTCTAAGCATGTGTGAAGATACATTAAGATGGTAGTATTTCCAGACCATGTTCATTGCAATTTTTATTCAAATTACTGGTAAAAGTTACTGATCTCACAAACAGTTTCGTGACAGAAGGTGCGTAGAGTTCACATAGTTGAACAGATCCTGATTATACCAATGAAACAAAAGCAAGTTATATTTGAATAATATTTATCTTTCTTTGGCAATAATCTTAAAAGGTTTCGGACTGTCTGTAAGTCCGATGACCCCTTTCATGTCGTATATCTCACCATCAACCGGAAGTAGGGTAAACCTCTGCATTAGATTTGCCAAGGTCATAAACAATTCTGCGCGCGCAAAACTTTCACCGGGACACTTTCGCTGACCCAGTCCAAACGGAAATATACATTTCTCCTTTTCTTTGTCCAACGTGCCGTCTTTGTTGATGAAATGTTCTGGATAGAAGTCGTGCGGTCGCTCCCAAATATTCTTATCCCGTGTTGTTGAGAAGAGGTTGGTCAAAATGATAGTCCCTTTAGGGATGTGATACCCTTTAAACTCCGTATCCTCAATGGCTGATTTCGGCAAACCCATCGGTATAGGTGGATTCACTCGCATACTTTCCAATATTACTGCCTCTATGTAAGGTATTCTATCTTTGTCCTGCAGTTGGATGCATGTGTCGCCAATAACATTGTCAATGACAGCGTGCATCTTTTCTTGAACGTGCATATTTTGGACAAGATGTAAAATTGTCCACAACAGACAAGTAGCGGTTGTATCGAACGAAGCTGGAACAATTTCTTGCAGTAAGAAATAGAAATTCCTTACGTTGAGTCCCACTTTAATCATTTCTGGGGTCAAGTTTTCTAACGCTATAAATGAATCGGTTATGTCACGTAAACTGTCCGGTATAAACGTTTTCTTGTGCTCAGCTACTTTATTTTCTATTAGAGATGCTACGAATAAATTCATATCGTCCATTTGTTTTCTATTGGACGGAAAGATATGACGTAACCATGGAATTACGTTTGTTATTTGTCCTAGTGATACAATTTTAATTACCGCATCCTCTCTCACTAGAAACTCTTTATATTGATGCTCGTCCAACTCTCGTATGTTCTCGCCTTTTCCGTAGCACAACTGGTAAGCTACGTTTAACGCCGAAAGATAAATATCTAACCTTGGATCAAATGGTTTCCCGCCACGTTTAGAAATATCCACAACCATGTGTGTCATCTCATCTCTGAGGAACTCAGACATAGGCATGGTATTGCTATAAGTCACTGCGTGCATATTTTTCACAAGGGTCTTTTTCAATACGGACCACTTATTTGAATACGAGTTGAAAGCTATTCCTTCGAAGTTCGCAAATTGTGCATAAAACGGTGGTCTCCCAGCAAATACTTCCTTTTTGTCTATCAGTGCTTCTCGAATATTATCTAATCCGTTGATAACAACTGTAGAGAAGGCGCCAAGTTTTAACGAAAATATGTCGTCATATTGTTCTCTCATTTGCATAAATGTTTCATGCGGTCGGTTTCCAAGCTGAAAGAAATTGCCAACAATGGGATATCCTCCGGGTCCATTCGGCCAATTTCCTGTCGGAAAATAGCGTCGAAATAACAAAAAAGCGACGAATATCAAAGCGACGGTAATCAGTATTTCCAACATTTGTACAGGTTTAACAATTCTCCTTATGTATACGTTGACAGTGTGTGTGCGATACGAGAGAAGATCGAAAAACAGACTGGTATACGTCCAATCTTATCTTGTGTTAATACAACGTTATCTTTTATCTTGCACAATATCACGGCACATCTACACGTATGTTACCAATGAGTTTGCATATTTATAATGCATTCATTATAGCACACGAATACATTCTTTGCATTGTCACGTATCAGTGATACCTCAAACAATCTGGTAAACAAAACATACAAAACACATGTATCGTAAATGACTGCCCTTGGAAACGGTACAATGACCACAATTAATTAAAATAAACTTATTATCCAGAGCACAAATGCACATATCAATATAAATACGGCATCTGTCATGAATTAATTGTCATTTTTTTGTTTTGATATATAGCGTCATATATATGCCATCGAGGGATAAACAGACGATGATTTGACCTAACCATTGTTTCTTTGGATCATGAAGTGTGAACCAGGGCTCGAGCACACCGATATCCACCAGTAACTACATAAATATAAAATACAAATAATTATTGCAGTAATTTAGACAACCGGCCCATAGTTTAATCCTATAAAATAATGGAAATTAAATAGTTACATTTATACAGTTTTTAAAAAAATAGGTAAAGTGACAAATATTATAAAATTGGTTATCAGTATTAATAATATATATAACAATAATACAATGATTGCATCAATTTTGACCTGTATTATTGTATTTTGTATAGAACTTAATTTGAAGGCTTGGTACATGTATAAAACTGCTATATTGATTATAGTGTCAGTTTGTTTGGAAGAAAGCAATGAACAGAACTGATCAAGATTTTGGGTCACTCAAACACTGAAGTATAACATATATGGATCAAGTTGAACTAAAGGCTAATCATTGATAAAATATGTGATATTGGTCTTTTATAATAATTATAATTTGTTTAAACAAACAAGACAACGTGGATGTTCTCCTCAATGTTATTATGTCTGCCAGCTACAGTAATAAGCGAATGGCTCAACTTTAACATTCGAAATTAAAGAAAAAAAAACATATATGATATATGGGTAGACAAATACGTAAGGATGTAGATATAATGCCCGAGCTTTTAGGTGAATATTGTAAGTCACTATGCAATTTTTATATTGAACAGGCCGGGCCCGATTAGCTCAGTTGTAAGTGCGCCTGACTATCAATCCTGGGGGCGCGAGTTCGGATCCCCGTCCGGCCACACTCTTAGTTAAGGTTGATATACGACAGTGCGTCTCATTATCATTCGTCTCTCACAGCTGTTTCAAGTGGGAAAGTTATCAGTTACTTGCGGAGATTGGGTGTGCTCGAGTAATGGTTAACCATCAAGGATTCCAGGAAACAGCGGTTAGGTTAACTTATTGCTGTTATCCATCGATGGCATGAAGATGACGCTAAATATTCAATCAATCACTACCCTAAAGTGTTGAAGATAAACACACTACCCGGAGATATACAAGATATAGAGCATCAGTTGTTATTACGGGTACTATATCAAGTTTAAGTTTTGATTAACCCTCGCGCTTTAAACTTGTCATTTTGGCGAGAAATAATTTTTATTACCTGATTTCCTGTATGCCAACAACAAATCTGGTTATTATAATCATACTATTATAGTGTGTAACATAGCTATTCACCAGGGTTGTTCTATAATGAACAGCCTGAATGAAACTACAGTTTGAGTCAGCCATGCATGTCCAAATCCGATGGAAAAGAGAATATATTTTATTTTACTTGCTATCTATTCTATCGCCATCGCCTAATTACTTTAACATATTATAACTTTGTCTATGGTATCTACTTACAGGCATAGGAATACATTTTAACCAGTAGTTAATGAAATTTGACATGTAAGATATACAGTACGGACCACTTGTTAGAATACGAGCTGAAAGCTATTCCTTCTATTCCGTCTGCGTTCGCACATTGTGCATAAAACGGTGGCCTCCCAGCAAATATATTCAAGCGTGAACTCGCTCCGCATCTCTCCGCGTATGGACGCACATGAACATAGCATAGGTTTTACCCGGCGTGAACTCGCTCCGCATCACTCCGTGTATGGACACACATGAACACAGCATACTTTTTACCCAGCGTGAACTCGCTCCGCATCACTCTGCATATGGACGCACATGAACACAGCATAGTATTTACCCGGCGTGAACTTGCTCTGCATCACTCCGCGTATGGACAGACATGAACACAGCATAGTTTTTACCCGGCGTGAGCTCACTCCGCATCACTCCGCGTATGGACGCACATGAACACAGCATAGTTTTTACCCGTCGTGAACTTGCTTCGCATCACTCCGCGTATGGACACACATGAACACAGCATAGTTTTTACCCGGCGTGAACTCGCTCGGCATCACTCCGCGTATGGACGCACATGAACACAGCACAGTTTTTACCCGGCGTGGACTCACTCCGCATCACTCTGCATATGGACGCACATGAACACAGCATAGTTTTTACCCGTGAACTCGCTTCGCATCACTCCGTGTATGAACAGTCATGAACACGGCATAGGTTTTACCCGGCGCGAACTCTCTCCGCATCACTCTGCGTATGGACGCACATGAACACAGCATAGTTTTTACCCGGCGTGAACTCGCTCCGCATCACTCCGCGTATGGACGCACATGAACACAGCATAGTTTTTACCCGGCGTGAACTTGCTCCGCATCACTCCGCGTATGGACAGACATGAACACAGCATAGTTTTTACCCGGCGTGAACTCGCTCCGCATCACTCCGCGTATGGACGCACATGAACACAGCATAGTTTTTACCCGGCGTGGACTCACTCCGCATCACTCTGCATATGGGCAGACATGAACACAGCATAGTTTTTACCCGGCGTGAACTCGCTCCGCATCACTCCGCGTATGGACGCACATGAACACAGCATAGTTTTTACCCGGCGTGGACTCACTCCGCATCACTCCGTGTATGAACAGTCATGAACACAGCATAGGTTTTACCCGGCGTGAACTCTCTCCGCATCACTCTGCGTATGGACAGACATGAACACAGCATAGGTTTTACCAGGCGTGGACTAATCCAAATCACTCCGCGTACGGACGCACACTCACTCCGCGTTACTTCGCGTATGGACGCACTTGAACACAGCATAGTTTTTACCCGGCTTGAACTCGCTCGGCATCACTCCGCGTATGGACAGACATGAACACAGCATAGGTTTTACCCGGTGTGAACTAGCTCCGCATCACTCCGCGTATGGACAGACATGAACACAGCATAATTTTTACCCGGCGTGAACTCGCTCGGCATCACTCCGCGTATGGACAGACATGAACACAGCATAGGTTTTACCCGGCGTGAACTAGCTCCGCATCACTCCGCGTATGGACAGACATGAACACAGCATAGGTTTTACCCGACGTGAACTCGCTCCGCATCACTCCGCTTATGGACGCAAACTCACTCCGCATCACTTCACGTATGGACAGGCATGAATACAGCATAGTTTTTACCTGGTGTGAACTCGCTCCGCATCACTCTGTGTATGGACGCACATAAACAAAGCATAGATTTTACCCGGCGTGAACTCGCTCTGCATCACTCCGCGTATGGAGGCACATGAACACAGCATAGTTTTTATCCGGCATGAACTCGCTCCACATCTCTCCGTGTATGGACGCACATGAACAAAGCATAGTTTTTACCCTGCGTAAACTCGCTCTCCATCACTTCGTGTATGGACAGACATGAACACAGCATAGGTTTTACCCGACGTGAACTCGCTCCGCATCACTCCGCTTATGGACGCAAACTCACTCCGCATCACTTCACGTATGGACAGGCATGAATACAGCATAGTTTTTACCTGGTGTGAACTCGCTCCGCATCACTCTGTGTATGGACGCACATAAACAAAGCATAGATTTTACCCGGCGTGAACTCGCTCTGCATCACTCCGCGTATGGAGGCACATGAACACAGCATAGTTTTTATCCGGCATGAACTCGCTCCACATCTCTCCGTGTATGGACGCACATGAACAAAGCATAGTTTTTACCCTGCGTAAACTCGCTCTCCATCACTTCGTGTATGGACGCACATGAACACAGCATAGCTTTTACCCTGCGTGAACTCGCTCCTTATCACTCCGTGTATGGACGCACATGAACACAACATAGTGTTTACCCTGCGTGAACTCGCTCCGCATCACGCCACGTATGGGCGCACATGAACACAGCATAGTTTTTTCCCTGGCATGAACTCGTTCCGCATCACTCCGCGTATGGACACACATGAACACAGCATAGTTTTTACCCGGCGTGAACTCGCTCCGCATCACTCCCTGTATGGATGCACATGAACACAGCATAGTTTTTACCCGGTGTGAACTCGCTCCGCATCACGCTTCGTATGTACGCACATGAACACAGCATAGTTTTTACCCGGCTTGAACTATCTCTGCATCACTCCACGTATGGACGCACATGAACACAGCATAGTTTTTACCCGGCGTGAACTTGCTCCGCATCACTCCGTGTATGGACGCACATGAACACAGAAGAGTTTTTACCCAGCGTGAACTCGCTCGGCATCACTCCGCGCATGGAGGCACATGAACACAGCATAGTTTTTACCCGGTGTGAACTCGCTCCGCCTTACTCCGCATATGGACACACATGAACACAGCATATTTTTTACCCGGCGTGAACTCGCTCCGCATCACGCTGCGACTGACTTTGAACTATTTGGCGTCATCTCGAGTCACGCGAGTGCTATTTATTTATTGATGCACCTTTCGGGAATGGAAACTAAATATTAAGAGATCTGCATTTGTAATGGGGTAATCTTATTTCATAGTATAAAATGTAAAAAGGGGATTTGTTTGTTTTGGTGCAGGATCGAATTATATTTGACTAAATAATCATCAAAAGTCATATCATATTTGGTGATCACGAACTTTTCTTTTTAGTTTATGCATATACATAACATTTTTGTTTATTTTGACCTCAATTAGCATTAGATATTGTTGGATTTATTAAAACAAATAAAGTACTTTCTTTTTTTAAAAAATATTTATTTAAAATTAATATGCAAGGACAAAAAAGTGAAATATATACTTTAATTTCACTGTTTGAATCAGTGGATTACCATCAAATATCCACTGTGAAATCTCTATAAGTCATCAAAAAGCATAAAATAAAAAATAATATTTTCAGAAAGAGGAATTTCATCAAAGTAGCTCCTTATAGGACCAAATTAAGTGTTTCAATTCAATCTAAATGACATCGAAAATGACACACATAATTAAAGATAAGAAAACCCAGTAAAACTAAACGATGATCATTGTTCAGGCTGTTAGTCCTTTCCATCTGAGGTAGCTTGTCCATTGTTAAACGGTCATTGCAGTGAAATTATAATGATGATGATGACATGATGATGATGATGATGATAATAATGATACTTCTACTGATAATAATAATCGATAATCACTAAAGATGATAGTAACTTTTTTGTGACCGTTGATCAATAGAGTTATGCCCCTTCTACCATCGCAAAAATATGAAGATGTCTGTAAACATTTAGTATTTATTGTAAATACAGAATTTTCAGAAAGTGAAAATTAATCAAAATTGCTTTGTGTTCATTTACAATAACTCACTCTCGATGGCAATGATAGCGACACAACTAATGCAATAATTCACTCTCGATAGCACTGATGGCGACACAAATTATGCAATAATTCACATTCGATGGCACTGATAGTGACTTTGAGATAAGGCAGTAAAACAATAATACACTCTCGATGGCACTGATAGTGATTCTGAGATTAGGCAGTACAAGAATAATTCATTCTCGATGGCACTGATAATGACTCTGAGATAAGGCAGTACAACAATAATTCACTATCGATACACTGATAGTGACTGACATTAATTAGTTCTGAGATAAGGCAGTGAAACAATAATTCAATTTCGATGGCACTGATAGTGACTCTGAGATAAGATAGTACAACAATAATTCACTCTCGATGGCACTTATAGTGACTGGTATTAATAAGTACTGAGATAAAGCAGTACAACAATAATTCACTCTCGATGGCACTAATAGTGACTGACATTAATAAGTACTGAGATAAAGCAGTACAACAATAATTCACTCTCGGTGGCACTGAAAGTGACTCTGAGATAAGGCAGTACAACAATAATTCACTCTCGATGGCATTGATAGTAACTGACATTAAAAAGAACTGAGATAAGGTAGTACAAATATAATTCACTCTCGATGGCACTGAAAGTCACTGCCTTGATTACAATGAGATAAGGTAGAACAACAATAATTCACTCTCGATGGCACTGATAGTGACTGACATAATAACACTGAGATAAGGTAGTGCAACAATAATTCACTCTCGAGGGCACTGATAGTGACTGATATTAATAAGAACAGAGAGCAGGCAATACAACTATAATTAACTCTCGATGGCACTGATAGTGACTGACATGAAAACACTGAGATAAGGCAGTACAACAATAATTTACTCTCGATGGCATTGATAGTGACTGACATGATAACACTAAGGTAAAGCGGTACAACTATAATTTACTCTCAATCGCATTGATAGTGACTGACATGATAACACTGAGATAAGGCAGTACAACTATAATTCACTCTCGATGGCACTGATAGTGACTGACATGATAACACTGATATAAGGCAGTACAACAATAATTCACTTTCGATGGCACTGATAGTGACTGACATGACAACACTCAGATAAAACAGAACAAAAATTATTCACTCTCGATGGCACTGATAGGGACTGATATTGATCAGAACTGATATTAGGCAATACAACTATAAATCACTCTCAATGGCACTGCTATTGACTGACAATAATAAGAACTGAGATAAGGCAGTACAACAAAAATTCACTCCCGATGGCATTAATAGTGACTGACATTAATAATTACTGAGATAAAGCAGGATAACAATAATTAACTCTCGATGGCACTGAAAGTGACTCTGAGATAAGGCAGTACAACAATAATTCACTCTCGATGGCATTGATAGTGACTGACATTAATAAGAACTGAGATAAGGTAGTACATATATAATTCACACTGGATGGCACTGATAGTCACTGACTTGATTACAATGAGATAAGTTAGAACAACAATAATTAATTCTCGATGGCACTGATAGTGACTGACATGATAACACTGAGATAAGTCAGAACAAAAATAATTTACTCTCGATGGCACTGATAGTGACTGACATGATAACACTAAGGTAAAGCAGTACAACTATAATTTACTCTCAATCGCATTGATAGTGACTGACATGATAACACTGAGATAAGGCAGTACAACTATAATTCATTCTCGATGGCAATGATAGTGACTGACATGATAACACTGAGATAAGGCAGTACAACAATAATTCACTCTCGATAGCACTGATAGTGACTGACATGACAACACTGAGCTAAGACAGAACAATAATTATTCACTCTCGATGGCACTGATAGGGACTGATATTAATAAGAACTGATATAAGGCAATACAACTATAAATCACTCTCGATCGCACTGGTGTTGACTGACAATAATAAGAACTGAGATAAGACAGTACAACAAAATATCACTCCCGATGGCACTAATAGTGACTGACATTATTAAGAACAGAGATAAAACAGTACAACAATAATTCACTCTCGATGGCACTGAAAGTGACTCTGAGATAAGGCAGTACATCAATAATTCACTCTCGATGGCATTGATAGTGACTGACATTAATAAGAACTGAGATAAGGTAGTACAAATATAATTCACTCTCGATGGCACTGATAGTCACTGACTTGATGACAATGAGATAAGGTAGAACAACAATAATTCACTCTCGATGGCTCTGATAGTGACTGACATAATAACACTAAGATAAGGTACTGTAACTATAATTCACTCTCGAGTTCACTGATAGAGACTGACATTAATAAGAACAGAGATCAGGCAGTACAACATTAATTAACTCTCGATGGCACTGATAGTGACTGACATGATAACACTGAGATAAGGCAGTACAACAATAATTCACTCTCGATGGAACTGAAAATGACTCTGAGATAAGGCAGTACAACAATTATTCACTCTCGATGGCATTGATAGTGACTGACATTAATAAGAACTGAGATAAGGTAGTACAAATATAATTAGCTCTCGATGGCACTGATAGTCACTGACTTGATTACAATGCAATAAGGCAGTACAACAATAATTCACTCTCGATGGAACTGAAAATGACTCTGAGATAAGGCAGTACAACAATTATTCACTCTCGATGGCATTGATAGTGACTGACATTAATAAGAACTGAAATAAGGTAGTACAAATATAATTAGCTCTCGATGGCACTGATAGTCACTGACTTGATTACAATGCGATAAGGTAGTACAACAATAATTCACTCTCGAAGGCACTGATAGTGACAGACATAATAACACTGATATGAGGTAGTGCAACTATAATTCACTCTCGAGTGCACTGATAGTGACTGACATTAATAAGGACAGAGATTTGGCAGTACAACTATCATTAACTCTCGATGGCACTGTTAGTGACTGACATGATAACACTGAGATAAGGCAGTACAACAATAATTTAATCTCGATGGCACTGATAGTGACTGACATGATAACACTGAAATAAGACAGAACAATACTTATTCACTCTCTATGGCACGGATAAGAACTGAGATAAGGCAATACAACTATAAATCTCTCTCGATGGCACTGGTAGTGACTGACAATAATAAGAACTGAGATAAGGCAGTACAACAAAAATTCACTCCCGATGACACTGATAGTGACTGACATGATAACACCGAGATAAGGCATTACAACAATAATTAACTCTCGATGACACTGAAATTGACTGACATGATAACACCGAGTTAAGGCATTACAACAATAATTCACTCTCGATTGTACGGATAGTGACTGACATGATAACACTGAGAAAAGGCATTACAACAATAATTCACTCTCGATTGTACGGAAAGTGACTGACACGATAACACTGAGAAAAGGCATTACAACAATAATTCACTCTCGATGGTATGGATAGTGACTGACATGATAACACTGAGATAAGGCAGTATACAATAAATCACTCTCGATGGTACGTGAAATTCAGACGCAGGAAGTGGACACAATTTATACTTATTACACCAGTTACAAAATGAGTTGAAATAACAATCGTAACTTTTATTTATAAGTGTTCTCAGACTTTGAATGTTTAACTAAACTTTGAGTTTCTCTGTGTACATATGTAAATTTAGGTGTAAATTCTCGGAATTTATTTGTTGCAAGCGTCCTGCTTTAAATGTATCTGTCAGACTTAAAAAATAAAAAGGAATAGAATATATACAAATATATTTGCACTTATTTTAACTCTTTAAGTATTAACATGGATATAATTACATCGTTTACTATGATCTTACATAAGCAATTTCAACTGAGACAAAACTGCACCACTGTGCATTTTTATAAACTGCGCCTTAAACTGATTAAACTGTCCCACTGGAACTAAACTGCACCACTGTGCAGAAATATATACATATTTAGCTGTCCCACTGGGACAAAACTGCACCGCTGTGCATAACTATAAACTGCGCCTTAAACTGATTTAATTGCCCCACTGGAACTAAACTGCACAACTGTGCATAAATATATACATATTAAGCTGTCCTATTGGGACAAAACTGCACCACTTTGCATAACTATAAACTGCGCCTTAAACTGATTTAACTGTCCCACTGGAACTAAACTGCACCACTGTGCATAAATATATACATATTTAGCTGTCCCACTGAGCAAAACTGCACCACTGTGCATATCAATAAACTGCGCCTTAAACTGATTTAACTGGGGCTTTGCATGAAAGAAGATGTTGAACAGTTTTATTGACCAAATATATTGGTGGAACGAGCCAATTATTATAATTTTCCCAATTTTGCGTGAAACAGTCTACAGCTTCCGTTTGAAAATCATGGCAAACCTGTCAATTTCAGAAAAATTGAAAAAATCTGGTTTACCTCCCATTCATCAGTATCATGAATGTTGCTTGCGTTATCTGCTATCTGATTTTCATTTCTCAGTACCCATTGAATTTCTAGATCGATATGATGATACATACACATTTTGAATATTTCTAAAGACTCCGTATGTATGTCGGGTTTGGTACTGTCAACTTTTATAATGTGTACACAGTTTTGAGAATCAGAAAACCATTTCACTGATCTATTACTTAGAACTTTCCTATATGCTATAAGAGCGAAATGTACAGCTCTAATTTCTCTGAAAGTAGACCTTTTCAATATATCTTCTGCGGGCAATGAATTTCTGAAAACGTTAAAACTTGAATTTTCTATATAAACTGAACAAGCATCAGAATAGACAATAGTTTGAGTAGGTGTGTATTTTTTGAGAATAAATGCTTGAATATTATATTTGCAGAATTTTAGCTCAGATATGCACAAATCATCTGCCGAAAGCTTATATCTGAAATCCCAAGAAAAGCGTCTTTCGATTTCCATATACAGAAACCTTGTTAATAAACGTACCAAGTTTCTTATAACTGGCATCATGGACACAATATTACCTGTGCATACAGCCATTTGTCTAGCTGACACGAAAGGAAGATTGTCAAATACATTTTATATTGACTGTTTCTGACTGTCTACCCTTCTCTTAGTAATAAAGATACAAAAACTCTCAGAATTCCAAATGATTCCTATCCATTCTATAGGCAGGTGAACCCAGGTGAAAGACATAAGAACCCCGATGATAGACATTAGAACCCCGGTGACAGACATTAGAAACCTGGTGATATATATTAGAACCCCGGTGATAGACATAAAAAACCCGTGACATACATTAGAACCCTGGTGAAAGATATTAGAATCCCGGTGATAGACATTAGAACCCCAGTGATAGATATTTAAACCCAGGTGATGGACAATAATGCCCCGGTGATGGACATCAGAATCCGGGTAAAAGACCTTAGAACCCCATGAATCAAATGAGGTATTTAGAAATCAATTATCCTAGTTTTGCTGTTATTCGGTCTAGATGTTGGTTATGAAAATATTGGTATGTAACTAAGTAAGTAAGTAGGTAGGTAGGTAAATATTTTATTTAATTGACATGTGTATGACAAAAACATAATACATACAAGAAAAGTAAATAGCACCCGGCTTAAAGGGCCTTTAGGTCACCTACAATAAGAGATTAGTTGTAACATATCAAAGTACATACACATGAATGAGTTCAGTGGTTATAATTGTATAGCTTATGGCTATAGATGCATAGTATTCTTTCTCCACTATAATATGAATGAAATAAGTTTAAAAGTTCAATTGAACAAATGGAATGCAAGATAAATTTAGTTTGCCATGATCATACCAGCAGATCATATTCAGGCTTATAAATAAATAACATCTCTTCTAATGTGATAAGCAATGAGCACATATTTTGCACCTTTTTTTTTTGATATTCATGCATTTGATATGACAATTTTTCATGAACTTGGAGAGTTTCACAACTAACATCATTACAATTGTCAACAAATGTATTTTCTCTTAAATGAATATCAAGTTCACAGTTCAATCAAAAGTGCTTATCATCCTCAACAGATGTGATTTTCAGAAATGTTTGTCAATTGTTTGAAAATGAACTGTAAACTTTAACGTATACATGAAAACAAACTGTTACTCATGTAGTTTAGAGGGAAACATCTATCAGTATTTTCAACCTTAAGTATAGGACATCTAGTTAAATGCTGTTCTCCAAATATACAGCATAATACCTGTGTCAAACATGAGTTGACATAATTGCTGCAGAATTACTCTGATAGTCAATATGTTTTTCACATGCATTGTATAGCATCATAATTTATCAACAGGCGGATCCAGATTTGTATTTATGGTAATCTTTTTCATTTCTTAAATCAAGATATTTGAGTTAAATTGTTCTCTAATCTTTTTCGCGTCCACCCCTCAATTTGCTGAGTATAATGGGTCCTCAATATTTTGTTCAGTTAACTTTTCATACAATTTTGCGTGATTATAGTTTATTTCATCAAACGCATTTATTTATTCTTTTGTAAACTTGTTTACAATGTTAAAAGTAATTTACAGACACATATTAGATATTTTTGGTTTAAACAATATTTTATTCAAGAACTGTACATAGTATATTACATAACATTTGAAATTCATAAATGACAAACAATTCTAAGAATTGGGATTTAGAAAAAAGCTAATTAGCTTGAATGCATGAATCTAGCTCCCGTTTTTGATAAAATGTAATGTTTCTGGAACCGATCTAGTATTTCAATCTTTTCTCAACTCTGTATTGTTGTACGTTTGTTTTTAACACTGGAATTGCGGTGGCATTGGAAAAACTTCAATGTATCCATGAAATGTTCTGCAGTCATGTATGACAAGGATGACTTTAATTTACGTAATTTGCCGTTATTTTGTTCCACCATTTGTGTATTCAGCATCTTCAATTTAGGATAGTCCAATGCTTTATAACCAATTGAACATTCTGAAATGACAATGGAAAAAACTAATACAGCAGAATTTAATTATACAAACCGTATGTTCATAATTTTTACCTTTGATATAAAAAAGATTATTGATCACAGTGAATAATATTAAAGGTTTTTACTGGTTTTATAATATTCAAGAAAGTATTATAAAAATGTTCTTGAACCATGAAGGTTTGTTTATATATCAGTACAAAGTACATTTGTTTTGTAAAATTACCTTAAGAAAAAATGCATGTTTCACCAAATTAAATATGGACAAACAAATTACGTTTAATCATCATTTAACATTGCCTCACCTGTATGATTGTCCCAATGTAGACCTTCCGCTACCATGAGTGTGTTAGCAAAGAAAAGTGGGTCTCTGTTCAGGGGCAGTGCTGGTGAAGATTGCAGGCATTATCATTTATAACAATGGATGGTGCATCTACAAGAAATATGTACAAGAAAGATAATATTAGAAGATTATTTTTGAATTTTACAAGAAAAAAAAAAATATGAAATCAAAGACGGATATGATACACGACATTGTATCTCATTATCATTTGACTCTCACTGCTAATTCAAGTGGAAACGTTATCAGTAACTTGTGGAGACGGATGTGATTCAGTTCTTGTCAACCTTTCAGAACCCTAGGAAAGAGTGATTATCTGTAAGCCTCGATGGCTTAAAAATGAAGCTAAGTAATCATACAAAAAACTATTAGGTATTTAAACTTAAAAGTTTATTAATTATCATTAGAATGAAAAAAATGAATCACATAACCATATACAAAATTAACATATATTGGATTAAAAATATTTTCATTTTAGCATCTGCTTATGTTTTTTTCGTTCTTACTTTCAAAACGAGTCTTTAGGAATGTAAATGGTTTGTTTGGTGATTTAGCACATTTCATCAATCCATAGCATATACTTAAATTAAGAAAAATTGAAATCAAATGCTTAAACATTTTACAATTTTTATTGACACTTTTACTGACCTACATCATATGGCATGTAGTTTATAAAGCAGTTCATTCCCTGCAATTGGGTTTAAAATGCAATTAATTGGCTATCAAAGTTATTCTATCTTATTAGAAAATAGTTTACTTCGAAAAAAAATGTATTGATTTGGAATTAACTTTAAATGGAGTTAATTCAAAAGCTGTCTCTTCAGTGGTCAAGGCAAACATTGTCCAACAGTCAACTACGTAACTTTGAATAAATATAAAATAGAATATGGGACAATTGTTTCATACAACAAATACTGTATCAAAAGATATGTTGCATGTTCAGAATGTATCTTCAAAAATATGGATAGGAATCCAACGTGACTTGGAACATTGATAGAGGGTCATGTGTGGAAGTGCAGAACAAAAGAACCATAACTCTATCTTAAATTATGACAGCATTTTACCCCCTTTTTTACTGACAGAAATTAGAGCTCGGGTGATAGGCATTGGAACCCTGGTGATAGGAATAACAACCACAGAGATAGACATAAGAATCCTGGTGATAGATATTAGAACCCCAGGGATAGGCATTAGAACCTTTGTGAGAGGTATAATAACCCTAGTGATAGACATTAGAATCCCGGTGATGGACACTAGAACCGAGTGATAGACATTATAATCCCCATGATGGCCATAAGAACACCGGTGATATGACATTAGAACCCCGGTGATAGGCATTAGCTGCCAGGTGATAGGCATTACAACCCCAGTGACAGAAATAAGAACCACAGTGATAGGCTTTAGAACCCTGTTGATAGGAATTACAATCACAGTGATAGACATAAGAACCCTGGTGATATACTTTAAAAAAAAACAGTGATAGGCATTGCAACCATGGTGACAGACATTAACCTGATGAAAGGACTTTAAACAAAGGTAACAGACATTAGAACCCCGGTGATGGACATTAAATCCCCGGTGATAACACATAACAACCACGGTGATAGACATGAAAACCCTGGTGATGGACGTACGATCCCTGGTGATAAGACATAAGAACCCGGTGACAGGCATAAGAACCCCTGTGATAGGTATAACAATCCAAGTGTTAGACATTGCCACCACAGTGATAGGCATTACAACCCCGGTGAAAGACATTACAACACCTGTGATAGGCATAAGAACCATGGTGAGAGGAATTACAATCACAGTGATAGACATAAGAACCCTTGTGATAGACTTAAGAACCCTAGTGATAGGCATTTGAACCATAGTGAAAGGTATTACAACCCCCGGTGATAGACATTAGAATCCCGGTGATAAGACATAAGAATCCTGATGATAGGCATTAGAACCCCAGTGATAGGCATAACAATCCCAGTATGAGCATTGCAACCTCAGTGATAGGCATTACAACCCCTGTTACAGACATCAGAACCCTGGTGTTAGGAATTACAATCACAGTGACATACATTAGAACCCTGGTAATAGGCCTTACAACCCCAGTGGTAGACATTAGAACCCAGGTGATAGACATTAGAACCACACAGTGATAGAAAATTAAAACCCCGGTGACAGACATTAGAACCCTGGTGATAGGCAGTACAGCCCAAGTGATAAACCTAAGAACCCGTGATAGACATAAGAACCCAGGTGCCAGGTGATAGACATTAGAACAACACAGTGATAGACATAAGAACCCTACTTACAGGCATAGGAATATATTTTAGCCAGTAGTTCATGAAATTTGACATGTAAGATATACAGTACGCACCATGCATAACCATCATTGTACCTTGTTCACGGAGTTTTGCTAAAATGCATCACTCCGCGTATGGACGCACATGAACACAGCATAGTTTTTACCCGGCCTGAACTCGCTCCACATCACACCGCGACTGACTTCGAGCGACTCGACGTCATCTCGAGTCACGACGCGAGTGCTATTTAATTTTAAATGTACGATACACAAATTGATTTCATTTTAAATCCATTTAAATCCACCATAGATGTTGTGTTATGTTATAATATATTGTACGGTCTTTTGTATGTTACTTGATTTCAGGGCTCGATTAGCTCAGTCGGTACATGTGGGACTATTTCAGACATCCCATTGGCTTATCGAGAGAAGTTACCCTACTTAATATCGGCGTTTTTTTATGACTTACCTAGCTAAACCATTGGTTTACATAGAAACATATAGGAGAAATTTGATTTTATCGTTATAACTTTTTCATTATCAAATTACCAAGCTATTACAATGTGTAGTCATTCAGTTAAAAATATAACCTTTATTATGATAAAATAAAAATTGAAATAAGTTTACGTCTTCTTGCTTCCTTTTTTAATTTCATAACAGCATATAAAGTCCTTATATGTTCTTTATAAAAATTACTCAAAAGACGTTTTCGGCCACTTTTAATGTTTTATGAACCTTAGTTGTGATTTTTTGCTAACCTATTACACCGTATAAGTTTATTGCAAATAAATTTCTCTTTACGGTAGTATTTAGATATAGAAAATATAATAATTGCATCTTGCTTCCATTTTGATTTGAAAATGAGACAAAATCTAATTCTGATTTATTTTCTGTATGTTCAATAGAGCGTACTATTGTACCAAATACAGCATATTACTGTTCCCAATTAAATACAACATGTATGTCGCTATATTGGCCGGAAGATGTTTGTCAGCTCCGACATGTTTATATACACATGGTGAAATTGCAAGTTATGTGTAGTTTAAAGTGTTGTTTTTATTTAAGTATTTTATTTATATTCTTCAAGCCCAACTCGACGTTGAAGAACTCCGTATTCGATGACAGTTTAACACATGATTTAATATTGTTATATAGATTTTATCATCATATGAACAATTTTACAGCTAATACCAGATTGAAGTAATTTCACCCAAAGGGCATCTCTTATAACAGTGTCAAACGCTTTTTCATAGTCAATAAATATACACCATAATTTAGAGTTAGCGGATAATACCTTTTATATAACAGAATGTAAAATAAATACTGCATCTGTGGTAAAGCGTTTATCACGAAAACCAAATTCTGCGTCATTAAAAACATGCTCGGTTTCACACCAATCATTTATTCGGTTTCTTAAGGTCAGAGAAAAAATCTAACCAATTGTATTTACTAATTTTATCCCGCGATAATTGGAAGGATTACAATATCTCCGTTTTATGAATGGGGGCAATTGCACTGTTACACCAAGCCTCGGGGTAATACCCGCGTCATAGATAATATTAAACGGTATAAAGATTAGCAATATTTTACTTAGAGCTTCATCATGTAAAATAATTGTGCTTTACATTGATATGCATAAAGAATGAATGAATGAATGAATGAATGAATGAATGAATGAATGAATGAATGAATGAATGAATGAATGAATGAATGAATGAATGAATAAATCTGATAATTCTTTTAGAATGGCTTTGTACAAGTTTAAACGTCCATGCATATGTTTTGTTATATGACATGTATATAGATTCGACAAAAATAAAGATAATAAATATGAAATTAATGTTTTTTTGCGGAACGAAAATGAAATTATTTAATTATTTAAAGAAATATAAAGGTACTGATATTACTTCTTTAAGTTTAATAATCCGTTCAGAAATAGATATTCTAACTGCAAACATGTTTCATTTTGTGTATTTTTATGTTTGTTTTATAGTCATCGCATTGATATCGTGGTAATTAACTCAATACAAGTTAGCTATGATAAACCAATATCAAATGTTTATAAATATTACAGCATATTGAATTATTGAATTTAAACATTTTCCTAAGATCAGTAAAGTAATATATACATGTAATAATCCTTGTACAAAAAAAAAACAGACTGAAGTGGTATGCGAAAAATATTAATCTGTTGTAACAACATAATCTTATGATATTATAACACGAGGTTCTTAAAAGAAGTTGTTTAAAAGAATTATGGTCAAATACCGTTTTAGGTTTTATTAAAAACACATGCACTAATATACAGATGTTTGTTTCAAACAAAATTTTATATAATTATATAACCGTAATAATTTTCTTTTAAAAACAACAACATAATGTTTAAAATATCATTTAAATATCAATGCACTTGTCCCGTTAACTCAGAAACTAATGCCATCGGGTATTGAATTCGAATCCCCGCTCGGCACCAGTCTCTGTGATAAGTGGAGCGCGTGGTCCAGTGATAGAGCACCGAACCCATGATCGGAAGTTCGTGGGTTCGATTCTTCGCTACGGCTATGTTTGGTATCCTTGAGCAAGACACCTTTTCCACATATGCTTAGTACTGGACATACCCATGAAGACTTCGAACGTGATTTTCCTTAGTTGTAAGAATTTGTTTCACAGTAGAAGAAAAATAAATAAGTTTAGAAATAAAGAGTTTCTGTGATGATTGATTTGCGACATTATGTCTCATTGTCATTCTGTCTCTTTCATATATAAGTATATATAATCCATTAACAGTAATAATTCAATTTATTTATATTTACACAAAATAATCAATTTTTATCTGTTGATTGATAATAAAATAAACTATATCAAAGTATATTGAATTTGTAATTAATATCATTATTCTATGTTATATTTTTACACATCAAATTTAATCAAATGATTTTAGCGTTTAAGTAAAATTCAATAATTTCTTTTTTATACTACACATCAAAATCACCAAAACGTGCTTACCAAAACAAGGACATATAAAAGACCTTGTCAAATTGTACCCAAGGGCATATATAATACGTCACGCCTACTTAATTTTAGTGTTGGAGCGGAACGATACCTGTCTGTTTTATCACGCTCTAAGATAAGATTCATCTCCAATACCATCAAACTGAGCAGGGGCAAAAATCGGATAACTCTTGGGAAATGTCTGAATCATTTTGATACATTGATATGGTTGAAATTAAATAAGCAGTTTTTTAACTTCGATCGTGATATTTTTCTTGCAGGTGTTTATATATGGGTCGATAATTCAACTGCGTATAATGTTATAAATGAAGATTTATTTCTATTATTGCAAAATGATATAAACACTTATGAGCTTCACGGTCGAGTGTTTCTCTGTGGTGACTGGAACGCGCGAGTTGGTAACGGTACAAGGAGGGACTATATCGTGTGTGGTCGTACAATTGATTTTCTAGATGGCGATGGCTACTACCCAAATACACCGTGTAATCGTGCGTCTATGGACAATACCTGTAACTCACGTGGGTTGAAACTATTAGATTTGTGTAAATCAAATGCTTTACGTATTGCTAATGGTAGATTTGGTGACGACCATTTAATTGGTTCCTATACTTATGCTAATTATATGGGATCAAGTGTTATTGATTATTTATTATTACATAAACATGATTTTATATGTATTGATGATTTCCATATTGAACCATTTTGCGAATGGTCAGATCATGCAGCGTTAAATTTTAAAATTGTTTGTAATACAGCAATAACAAAAGAAAAGCGTCATTATGTTTTTACAAGTATCAAATGGAATGATAATCTAAGAGACAATTTAAGGCGAGGAATTATATCTAAACTTCCACTCTTAAATGCAATTACCAAGGGTGTTGATTTTAGCAATAGAGAAATGGTTAATAATTGTGTTTCATCCTTTTTTTAGTTAATAAATGACGTGGCACAGCCATTGTTTAGTAAAAATATAATAATGAAAAATGAATCGTGTACTGTTAAGTCGTTTAGCAAGAAAGTTGATTGGTTTGATTTTGAATGTAAGCAAGCGAAGTTATTGTATACTCATTCGTTAAATAAATTTAATAAATATAAAAGTAATGAAAATAGAATAGAAATGTGTAACTTAAAGTCAACTTATAAGACACTTATTAAAAAGAAAAAACGCTGTTACGAATATAAAAAAATTAAAGATATTGAAAGATTACGTCATGGTAAACCAAAAGATGTTTGAAAGCTTTTTTCAAACAAAACGAAATCTAGAAAAAGTAATAGTATAAGTAAAGAAGCTTTTTATGAATATTTTTCTAATCTTAATGAGAAGTTGCCAAGCGCATCAAATGCTGATGCTGAGACTTTTTGTAATGGTTATGATTTTAATTCAACTAATAACTGTGTCAGAAATAGAAAAATGTATAAAAGGTTTAAAGAAAAATAAAGCCTTTGCTGGTGACCTACTACTAAATGAATATTTTATTGAATCTTGTGATATATTGGCTTCACATCTTGTTGATATTTTGAACGGTATTTTTAATTCTGGTCATTTTCCTGACAATTGGTCAGAAGCGATTATGGTCCCTTTTTTTAAGAAAAATGACCCGGACGATGTCAATAATTACAGAGGTATAAGCTTAGTCAGTTGTTTATCTAAGATATTTACAGGTATTTTAAATAAGCGAATTAATACTTGTATTGAAAATAATAATATTATGAGTGACGCTCAGTTTGGATTTAGACGTGGAAGGTTGACAGTTGATGCAATATTTGTTCTTAATTCCATTATACAAAAAGTATTATTAAATAATGACCGATTAGTTTGTGCATTTGTGGACCTACAGAAAGCTTTTGATAGTATTTATCGAAATGGTTTATGGTTTAAACTTAATCGATTGGGTGTTAATGCTAAAATTTACGAATTATTCGTGACATGTACTCAAATGTTAAAGCATGTGTTAAGGGATGTAACTCCTATTCCGAGTTTTTTAAATGTACTATCGGTTTAAAGCAAGGGGAAGTAATTTCTCCTCTGTTGTTTTCATTATTTTTGGAAGATCTAGAGCTATACTTGTGCGAAGATTCAAACTGTGGCATGGACTTGGATGACATTACATTTTTCTTAATGCTTTTTGCTGATGATATGGTGATATTAGGTAAAAACCCGACTGATCTGCAAAAAAGTATTAATCTTTTACATAAATATTGTGAAACTTGGAGGGTTAGAGGTGAATAATGCTAAAACCAAGATTGTTGTATTTCTAAAGAGGGGTCCTTTAAAAAGCGATGAAAATTGGACTTTTAATAATCAGCCTTTAGAAGAAGTGAATGATTTTAATTATATGGGCACTGTTTTCAATTATACCGGTAACTAATTTCTTAATCAGGAAGCATTGGCTGGAAAGGGTCTTAAAGCATTAAACATTTTACTGGCAAATACTCGTAAATATACATTGAAACTTAAAACTGTCTGTCAATTATTTGATGCCTTTGTTGGCTCAACTCTTAATTATGCCTGCGAAATATGGGGATTTTCAAAATCAAAAGAAATCGAAAGAATTCATCTGAAATTTTGTAAATATTTATTAAATGTTAAAACCTCGACAAGTAATATGGGTGTATATGGAAAGTTAAGTAGATACCCATTGTATATAAATAGATATGTTCGTATGAATAAATACTGGACTGAAATTGTTAAATCTGATATTATTATAGTTAAATATTTATATAATTCATTACTTATTGATTGTAATAAAGGTGGTAAGAATTGGGTAAAAAACATAAAAAATCTACTGGATGATTATGGATTTTCGTATATATGGTCAAGTACTGATGGTGAAAATATGTTAAACTTTCATATTGTTTTTAAAGAGCGAGTACTAGATAATTTTAAACAAAAATGGTTTAATGAAATCGAAAACAGTCGTTCACTATGTACTTATAAAATGTTAAAAACTACTTTAGAATTCGAAAATTATTTAGATATGCTTCCAAGAAAATTAAGAATTCCTATGTCAAGATTAAAATTATCTTCACATCAGTTGAAAGTTGAAACCGGTCGTTATGCACAGTACAGAATTGAACGTAACTTGCGTTATTGTACTCTATGTAACTTTAACGACATAGAAGATGAATACCATTTTGTGTTAATATGTCCTAGTTATCAGGATATCCGTAAAAGCTTTATTAAATCATATTATTATAAACGGCCAAGTATGATAAAATTCATTGAGTTAATGCAAAGTAAGAAGTATTTAGTCTTGTTAAATTTGTGTAAGTTTATTCATCAAGCTTTTAGTACTTGCAATTCCTTGTACAATCAAAATACATAATAAATACCTCTATCTTTTGTGTTGATCTACTCAAGTATTTATTTGACAAAGTATTTAAATGTTAAATTTATATTTGTCCAACCTCAAAAACTATTAAAATATATGTATTTTAATAACGACATTTTCTAATTTAAAAGAATCTAACATATTATTAATCTTTTATCTATGTGTCATGTGTTACATTCATTATCTGAATTTGTGTGTAATGAGTAGTTACGTTAACTGATCGTCTATTAGCCCTCGATGGCATAAAAACGACGCTAAATATTCAGTAAATCAATCAATGATTTCTAAATGATATTCAATTAAAGACAGTATGCCGTGGTAAAGCCCTAGGGAATGCATTATTGTCTCTCCCATTCATTGCATGTTAGTCCCGGTATACAGTATATGTAAGTATATTTTAAGCGTTATAGTTAAAACTTTTTATAACTATGAGTATCAATTAGATTAAGATTATGACAATGGCAAATATTTATTAAGCAATCTAGGCCTCCAGCCCATAATACATAAGTACATATATATCATATAACAATAGAACTTGGTTGGCTCGAACACGGATGGCTGGAACAACGCACATAGCTCGAACCACTAATCTAGCCCTTGCTGCCGAAATCCTTGTTCGAAATATATATATATGTACATGTATGGTATGGTGTTTAACAATATTTGGCTCGAACTTAATTCGAACTAATTTGTCCAATCCCACCGGGTTCCAGCCATCGAAGTTCTACTATATTGTGAAAAGTGACCAAAGTGTTATAAATATAAAACGTATATAAATAGAATAATAACAAATCCTTTGCATTTGTTCACATGTCAATGTATTTGTTTCATTAAACACCTAAAAAATAAAAACAAATTTACACATTTTTAATTGTTGTTCATTTGATACACTGATTATCAAATAAAGTAAAGCACATGCACATACATATATTTATTAAGCAAATAAGAGACGTAATGATAATAGTACTTAATGGACAATCTATTTATTAGAAGTTGATGAATGTAATAAATATGAACTTCAAACAATTTGTTTTTATACTCTGGCCTATGATATTATAATGCTACAAACAATGACATTGACCGCTAGCCATGTCTCGCTATTGTGTGATAACAATAAGTTGTCGCTGGCGATTAGTTATTGTCAATACACTTTCTGCGTCCAGGGTATGAATAAAATGTAGAACGTCTCTTTATCCATGTGCTATATAAACACACACACACACATACAAGTTGATTTAACTAATTAATATATTTATTTTGATATCAATTATACAAAATGTTAGGTTTATATTGTACATTACTTGATTATATCATGCTCTTCTCGCATGTGTTGTAACTGCCGCCTATACATACATATGCGAAGGCGACAAACATGTATGTTCATATGCCGAAATAAACTATTTGAATTGAATTTTGTACTAAGTTGGATAATGGTCGGCCATTGTTTTTGTTGTCACGTGTGATAAATTAAGAAGCAAGTGCAGTACTTTCATGTTTGGGTGACTGTGTCATTGTAAAGAATAAAACTGTTACTACTTTGTGTAATTACATCGTTACAGGTGTACGGACATCCAGTCGTGAATGTATGTAGATATGGAGATGAAAGATAAACATGTATATACAGTCTATGTCTAAACCCTGCTTTTGGTTATCACAATATGTACATGTTGTGGTTAAAAGTTTACGTCTAAAAATAGAGTGACTAGGTTTCGCAATAGCGGATTTAATTTATACAGTCCTTGTATATTATTTGCATATTTTCTATAAGGGATGTCGACCACATTCTCTAAGCGAAAAACTGTAATATAGATTTTACCATACTATGAAATAGTTTGAATTTAACTGCAGAAAATAAAAAAAATGGTTGATATTATAAAGATAGATGAAACCGCATTGTTGGCTAGTAGAGTTACTAGTTCTTTAGTTTTTGACCAATACAGTTTTGGGGCAAAATACGTTTCTAGGTATTTATAGGACGGGCATGTCTTCATTTCCTGAATCTATGTAAAACCATTTTAGCTCCTGTTTAAAATACTCGTGTTTCTAAATAGAACAGTTTGTTTGTTACTCGACATTGACTTTCATTCAAGGAAACGTTTTATCATGATTTGCTTGTTGTTATAAATTGCCATGGTTGTCAGCACATTTTTTTCAAGATACTAGTAGCACATTCTCGACTGGAGTATACATTACCAAAGAAATAATGAAAACTCCAATAAATTCACCTTTTAACTTAAACGATGTTGTCTGATTGATCCATCACATTGAGTGCCATAGTCTAGTTGAAAGGGTGCTGGGTAATTTCGTTTTAAAACAAAATAGTGATAATTACAAAATAAGTTAACCATTTTTTAAGTTAGATGACGTTTTATTTAATGACCGGCATTACCGTTAAGTGAAAAACAAAATATTTATGTTACCATCATCGGCGTAAGACCAATAAGACTGTCTTAACAAAGTCACAATTTGTACTCAACTGAGCGCCCTTGGTTCTATATTAAGTCACATTTCCGGGCTTTCTTACCGACAAGGTTGTGTGGTTCCAGCTAAGAATAGAATCACTGCCGATCTCTGCAGAGGGGTAGGAATCCTCCGAATGGGTGTCATGTTCATTTTATCATTTTATGTCATATTCACTATTGTGGTTAAATTATTTACTCCTGTGTGGTTCCAGGGAGCCATGTGGCTCATGCTTGCGTAGGAAGCGACAGTTCGAGTAATACGATATAATTTGCTGAAATCTGCAGTTCTGCAGGTAGCAAGGTTCTAGGCTCATTCTGCATATTCATTCGTTGATGTATTTTATTTAATCTGTTTGTAAATTTGTTGTTTTTTTGTACATGTATAGTGAACCTGGAATCTTCCTTCCTGTTGGCGTCAAATAAACTATAATGTGTTGGTACGCCGTAAAACACTATTCATTCATTCATTCATTCTTACCGGCATTTTTCAAATTGCATTTTCAATGTCAATCTGCTCTCGTCTGTAACTATGTAGCATGACTACCAGAGCGGCATTCGGCTCTCATGGTTGACGTTAGATAATCCCGACTCTACGCATGACACTGAAAGACATTTCCGCACTGGCATGGTTATAAGTTCAACCAGACAGGAACAGATAGGGTTAGGCTTACCTAACCCAGGATATAGTATACTTCACTTCGGAAGCTCTAACTTTCACCGCTGAGGTCAGCAAAGCACTGTCTTTCTTTTGTGTAGTCAGCGGATGCAACATACTTGACAAATCGGTGTGGAAAGCACATTGCTCTCCAATTGCCTTTTGCCTGCAACTACTTGTTAAGAGTCATTACATCCTGCGAAACTATGTTAAATTTCAAGATGCTAGATGTGTACATCGAGTGAACTCACAACTTCAGAATAGGCCGATTAAAATGTACGTGTACAAAGAGTCTGTCCGACTTGCCCGTTCAGTTTCACAAAGGTTTTGAAGTCGATCCGTTTCTCCATCAAGATCATCATTTTAATATTCATTTTTAAATGTAAGTAGACGTTTTGCTGAATAGTTAAACGCTAATGCAATCTGTTGGACAGTATCAAACATATTACGTACGAATTTTCTGATAGCAGCTAAAAAATCAAAATCATGTGGATCCAGCTGCGTACTTGCGTATAGACAGGGACACTCCTGATTTGGTATTAAACAGAGTGGAGTATGACTTCAGTAAAAGTCCAATACAACCACCTTTCGTCATTCATATTGCTACATGTATACACAAACAAGGTGGTGAGAATGTCGATATGACGTCATCAAAACGAAATATACTGTTTTAATTTTAAGTCTTGGTCATCTGCGACGCTTTCTTTTCTAAATAAGTAACGTCTTGAACATTTATTCTTTGAAGACAATTATCTGTACTCTGATAATATTTCTGAATGGTTGATTCAAATAATGGATATACCTTGGCGTTTCCCTTAGTTTTAGAAAAGCAAACATCGAAGATAATGAAGAAAATATTTGTATTTTCCCTGCTGGGCATCAAACGCATCCATTCATTTACGGCATACAGTTAACGAAATCCCTCATATATTGTCGTACACATATGAATTTCAAAACATGGAGGTCTTAAACGGGCGAATCAATTGTGATTTGGAAATAATTAGTGGTGACAACCGTACTGATAGTAAAATTCATGAAAACATAGCGTGATATCATAGAAAAAGTCCAAAAGAAGGTATCATTTAGTGAACATGTATTTCAGTACATGTAAACACTCTCGGTTTTCTCGAATTGAGTCTTTTATAGTGATAGCTGCAAGGTACCTTACTTCAGTGGTAGATATTTCTGAATCATTAATAATGTAAATCATATTGTAAAAACAGTCGTATGTTCTCAGTTTAGCAACACAAATAGCACTCTTAAAATAACTTCATTGTTTTGAAAAGTTATTTTATTTATTAAAAAAACAAAAAAAAAACAAAATCAAAGCAAAATTTTTGAATGTTTTGGATTTTTAAGTTACATGATAAAAATGTAAAGACTGTCATTATGTTTTGAACACCATGGCTAAATATCGGTATATATAAATGGCTAAATATCGGTATATGCAAAGGCCAAATATCGGATTATGCAAATGGCTAAATATTGTAATAAACAAATGGTTAAATATCGGTATATGCAAATGGCTAAATATCGGTTTATGCAAATGGCTAAATATCGGTATATACAAAAGGCTCAATATCGGTATATACAAATGGTTAAATATTGGTATATGCAAATGGCTAATTATCGCAATATGCAATTGTCTAAATATCGGTATATACAAGTGTCTAATTATCGGTTTATGCAAATGGCTAAATATCGGTATATACAAATGGCTAAATATATGTATATGCAAATGGCTAAATATCGGTATTAACAAAAGGCTAAATATCAGTATATATACAAATGTCAAAATATCGGTATATACAGATGGCTTAATATAGGTATATGGAAATGGCTGGATATCGGTATAAACAAAAGGCTAAAAATCGGTATATACAAATGGCTAAATATCAGTACATGGAAATGTCTAATTATCGGTATATACAAATGGCTAAATATCGGTATATGCAAATGTCTAAATATCGGTATATACAAATGGCTAAATATATCGGTACATGCAAATGGCTAAATATCGGTATATAACAATGGCTAAATATCGGTATATGCAAATGGCTAAATATCGGTATTTACAAATGGTTAAATATCGGTTTATACAAATGGCTAAATATCGGTATATGCAAATGGCTAATTATCGGTATATACAAATGGCTAACTATCGGTATATGCAAATGGATAAATATCGGTATATACAAATATCGAAACCCTGAACTAAAAATAATAATACAAGATCATGACCAAATATTGGCACAGGTGCCATGGCTAAATCCCAGTACATATCTAGATTAAATATCGATAAGTGACCACCGCTAAATACATGACACCAGCTAATATAGATACAATATAACGGTTAAATATTGATACATGGCTACCACTAATTATAAGTATTAATAAATAGTCACGGTTAAATATCTATACAAGAACACCGCTTAATATCGATACAAGACAAAGGTTAAATACAAGACATCAACAAAATATCGATATAAGGACACCTCTAAATATCGGTACAAAATCACCGCTAATTATCGATACAAGACAACATTTAAATATCGATAAAAGTATAACACTACTTATAAGTATCAGTAAATCGTCACAGTTAATATCGATACAAGACAACGGCTTAATATCGATAAAAGACTATGATTTAATACCGATAAACACCGTCGTTGAAGGTAGCATACAGTTATAATGACATTGAATGACGACTACATCACATAATGAATAACTCAATAAAACGTAAATCCAACATTACAGAAAATAGGATGAACCTTTGCATTACAGATTTTGTAGCGATTGCTCTTGGACCAAATTGAAAAAAAACTACAATCCATTTACTATGTTTCTTAACAGTTAAAAAGGACATTCGATATAATTCACATCTGTTGACCAGGTCCTGACGTTATATTATTTCTGTGTGATGAATATATCTTATTCCATGTAAGACATAATACAATGTTATACAAACATATTCAGATATCAATACAAACACTATAATTTTGAAACTTAACATATTATATGGTTACTGTATATAAGAGAACATTAATACAATGTCTTACAAGTAACATTCATTTGTGAATATAAAGAGTTATAGTGGCAAAGATGAATAAGAAAAAGTAACAAAAGTGGAGAAAATATAAGAAAAAACATTTACGATAAGCTGTATGTATTATATTTTTCCTATTTTTAGTTTATATATTTCCCCATTTAATTTCATGTGACCTGAGTTTGGGTTTGTTTATTGCAATAAGTCTTTCTAATTGCTTTGTTTTTTGTAAGTAGTATATGAATGCTGCAATAAATGGAATTGATTTCGTGTATGATTTTTAAGTTAAATGTTTATGAGTTATATAACCTGAGCGAGATATTTTGATAACTTCTGTTAAAAGCTTGATTGTTTGCAATACAAAAATTATGGACTTCTGTACAAAAGGTTCTTACAAAATGTTGTTCAAAAACAATGTTTCATAGTTTCAGGACGTCTTTCACAAAAATAACATAGACTTGAATTAACTAATTTACATTTAGATAAAAGCTATTTAGTTAGTAAAATTCTCATAATGTATTTGTTTTGAAATGCTCTTAGTTTTGTGTCTGTTGTACTTTTGAAAGGTAGACCAGTTGAGGTTGTTGAATATTTCTTCCCATTGAAGATGACGTTTTACTTGATTATCAATATTAATTTAATTTACATGTTATATAACCTTTCAGTTGGACAGTTGCATTTCTTCACTTGGTGTGATAAAGGTGGCTTTTTTTTACAATTTCTGGCATATTCTCTGTTTCAATAATTTGTTTCCATCTGTATAATTTTGTATAATTACTTATATTGTATAATTGTTTTACTCTTTAAAAACTATCAAATGTATTGTTTCTTGAATCTTTTATATCATTTATTGTTTTAACTCCTAGCTGTAGCCATGCTTTGTAAAATAATAAAATGCCATTATGTTTTATGAAATAATTATTCAATATGTACTGTTTTAGTAGATTACCATCTTTAATATTAGAGTTATAATAAATTTTTGACCATGATTCAATGATGTGACATAAAAAAGCCATTTTTCTGAAGATAGAACAACTATCTTTGAAATAAAAATTACTCCCAAAGATGGAGTTTCCGCCTTATGTTTCCAATAAAGATATGTTTTTATACTTCCATTCAACATTATTATTTACATCTGTCATTCGTTTAACCAAACTTGATTGAATGTATAAAAAGCTTTACAAACCACCGTTTTCAATATTTTGAACAATTGTTTAACTCTCAGTTTTGTCTTGTTTTCCCTCCTAAAGAAATTCGAACGATTTATTTTATATAAGGTTTATAGTGTTTATGGTACTAAGTGATTCGAGCAAAGTTAGAGGAAAAATTAGTTTATTTTTATTACTGTGATTTTACCTAAATAAGACAATTTATGTTGTTATTTTTTTCAGTTATTAAGGCAGTTTTGAAAGTGTTCTATAGGCTTATTGGTCTCCAGTATGTCAATAGTGAAACGTGAAAGAGTTTTAATTCACTGCTTCTGCAGTGGTGATTAAGTGCCAGGCATGTACGAGTAATTTATAGACTCAATGCAAAATTGTTTTATGTCATTCCAAAATATTTCATACTATATCAATTAAACAAAAGCAAGTTATCTTTGAATAATATTCATCTTTCTTTGGCAATAATTGTCTGTTAGTCCAAGGACACCATCTACCGGAAGTAGGGTAAACTTTTGCATCAGATTTGCCACAGTCATAAACAACTCTGCGCGCGTAAAATGTTCACCTCGACACTTCCGCTGACCCGGTCCAAAAAAAAAAAAAATACATTTCTTCATTTATTTGTTCAGGGTGCCGTTTTTGTTCATTAAATGTTCTGGATAGAAGTCGTGCGGTCGCTCCCAAATATTCTCATCCCGTGTTGTTGAGAAGAGATTGGTCAAAATGACAGTCCCTTTAGGGATGTGATACCCTTTAAGCTCCGTATCCTCAATGGCTGATTTCGTCAGACCCATCGGTATAGGTGGATTTACTCGCATGCTCTCCAGTATAACTGCTTCTATGTAAGGGATTCTATCTCTGTCCTGCAGTTGGATGCATTTCTCGCCAATCACATTATCAATAACAGTGTTCATTTTTACTTGAACGTGCATGTTCTGGACAAGATGTAGAATTGTCCACAACAGAGAATTTGCGATTGTATCGAACGATGCTGGAACAATTTCCTGCAGCAACAAATATAAATTCTGTACGTTGAGTCCCACTTTATCATTGATGGGGTTAAGTTTCTAAAGCTATAATCGAATCGGTTATGTCACGTAAACTGTCCGGTATGAACGTTTTTTTTTTTGTGCTCAGTTACTTTATTTTCTATTAGAGATTTTACGAACAAATTCATATCATCCATTTGTTTTTTATTGGACTTAAAGATATGACGTAACCATGGAATTACGTTTGTTATTTGTCCTGGTGAAGCAATTCTAATTACCGCCTCCTATTCACAAGAAACTCTTTATATTGATGCTCGTCCAACTTTCTTGTTTGTTCTCGCCTTTGCCGTAGCACAAATGATAAGCTACGTTTAACGTCGAAATGAAGGTATATGTCTTACTTTGGATCAAATGGCTTTCCAACACTTTTGTATATGTCCGCAACCACGTGTGTCATTTCATCTCTAAGGAACTCAGACATAGGTATTGTACTGCTATAAGTCACCGCCTGCATAGTTTTCACAAGAATCTTCTTCAATCAGTTTTGTACAGATTTAAATTTCTTTTGACAGTGGGTGCTTTAAAGAGACTATTGAGACATATGCTAATACACGTCCAACCTTTACTTGTTTAATACAGCGTTATATTTTTACCTTCCACACGCTTATTGCATATATATCTAACCACTGAGATATTCATTTAGCATTCGCTGTTTAATTTAAAATGCATTGATTATAACACACACATACAAAATTATGCATTGTCACGCATCGGGAATATTTCAGACAATCATAGACTAGTAAACAAAACGTACAAAAACACATGCTTCCTGGACGATGGCGCTTAGAAACGGTGCAGTTGACCACGAATTAATTAAAACTGACAGTTCATCCATGATACAAATGCACATATCAATATAAATATGGTTTCTATCATGAATTTATTTAACCAAAATATAAATTGGTTTCTTTTGAGATGTAGAATCATATTTATGCGATTGAGTGGCAAGCAGACAATGAGTTGACCTAACCACTCTTTCTTGGGATCCTGGAGAGGGAATCAGAGCGGAAGCACATCGATATCCGCCAGTAATTGATAAAAAAGATACCAGCTCTCCCAGTGTCGTTCTGTGTGCCAGTTTCAATAAGGAGCGTATAAACAGTAGTACGGACCCAGCTCTCCCAGTGTCGTTCTGTGTGCCAGTTTCAACAAGGAGCGTATAAGCTGTAGTACGGACCCAGCTCTCCGAGTGTCGTTCTGTGTGCCAGTTTCAATAAGGAGCGAAAAAGCTGTAGTACGGACACAGCTCACCCAGTGGCCTTCTGTGTGCCAGTTTCAACAAGGAGCGTATAAGCTGTAGTACGGACCAGCTCTCTAGTGGCCGTCTGTGTGCCAGTTTAACAAGGAGCGTATAAGCTGTAGTACGGACCCAGCTCTCCCAGTGTCGTTCTGTGTGCCAGTTTCAATAAGGAGCGTATAAGCTGTAGTACGGACCCAGCTCTCCCAGTGTTGTTCTGTGTGCCAGTTTCAATAAGGAGCGTATAAGCTGTAGTACGGACCCAGCTCTCCCAGTGTCGTTCTGTGTGCCAGTTTCAAAAAAGAGCGTATAAGCTGTAGTACGGACCAAGCTCCCCCAGTGTCGTTTTGTGTGCCAGTTTCAATAAGGAGCATATAAGCTGTAGTACGGACCCAGCTCTCCCAGTGGCGTTCTGTGTGCCAGTTTCAAAAAAGAGCGTATAAGCTGTAGTACGGACCCAGCTCCCCCAGTGTCGTTTTGTGTGCCAGTTTCAATAAGGAGCATATAAGCTGTAATACGGACCCAGCTCTCCCAGTTTCGTTCTGTGTGCCAATATCAATAAAGAGCGTATAAGCTGTAGTACGGACCCAGCTATCCCAGTATCGTTCTGTGTGCCAGTTTTAATAATGAGCGAATAAGCTGTAGAACGGACCCAGTTCTCCCACTGTCGTTCTGTGTGCCAGTTTCAAAAAGAAGCGAATAAATTGTAGAACAAACCCAGCTCTCCCAGTGTCGTTCTGTGTGCCAGTTTCAACAAGGAGCGAATAAGCTGTAGAACGGACACAGATCTCCAGTTGCGTTCTTTGTGCCAGTTTCAAGAAGGAGCGAATAAGCTGTAGTACGGACACAGCTCTCCCAGTGGCGTTCTGTCTGCCAGTTTCAATAAAGAGCGTATAAGCTGTAGTACGGACCCAGCTCTCCCAGTGTCGTTCTGTGTGCCAGTTTCAATAAGGAGCGAAAAAGCTGTAGTACGGACCCAGCTCTCCAGTGTCGTTCTGTGTGCCAGTTTCAATAAGGAGCGAATAAGCTGTAGTACGGACCCAGCTCTCCAGTGTCGTTCTGTGTGCCAGTTTCAATAAGGAGCGAATAAGCTGTAGTACGGACCCAGCTCTCCAGTGGCCTTCTGTGTGCCAGTTTAAATAAGGAGGGAATAAGCTGTAGTACGGACCCAGCTCTCCAGTGGCCTTCTGTGTGCCAGTTTCAATAAGGAGGGAATAAGCTGTAGTACGGACCCAGCTCTCCAGTGTCGTTCTGTGTGCCAGTTTCAATAAGGAGCAAAAAAGCTGTAGTACGGACCCAACTCTCCCAGTGTCGTTCTGTGTGCCAGTTTCAATAAGGAGCGAATAAGCTGTAGTACGGACTCAGCTCTCCAGTGTCGTTCTGTGTGCCAGTTTCAATAAGGAGCGAATAAGCTGTAGTACGGACCCAGCTCTCCAGTGTCGTTCTGTGTGCCAGTTTCAATAAGGAGCGAATAAGCTGTAGTACGGACCCAGCTCTCCAGTGGCCTTCTGTGTGCCAGTTTCAATAAGGAGCAAAAAAGCTGTAGTACGGACCCAGCTCTCCCAGTGTCGTTCTGTGTGCCAGTTTCAATGAGGAGCGAGGAAGCTGTAGTACGAACCCAGCACTCCAGTGTCGTTCTGTGTGCCAGTTTCAATACGAAGCGAATAAGCTGTAGTACGGACCCAGCTCTCCAGTGGCGTTCTGTGTGCCAGTTTCAATAAGGAGCGAATAAGCTGTAGTACGGACCAAGCTTTCCAGTGTCGTTCTGTTCGCCAGTTTCAATAAGGAGCGAATAAGCTGTAGTACGGACCCAGCTCTCCCAGTGTCGTTCTGTGTGCCAGTTTCAATAAGGAGCGAATAAGCTGTAGTACGGACCCAGCTCTCCAGTGGCGTTCTGTGTGCCAGTTTCAATTAGAAGCGAATAAGCTGTAGTACGGACCCAGCTCTCCCAGTGTCGTTCTTTATGCCAGTTTCAATAAAGAGCGAATAAGCTGTAATACGGACCCAGCTCTCAAGTGTCGTTCTGTGTGCCAGTTACAATATGGAGAGAATAAGCTGTAGTACGGACCCAGCTCTCCCAGTGTCGTTCTGTGTGCCAGTTTCAATAAGGAGCGTATAAGCTGTAGTACGGACCCAGCTCTCCCAGTGGCGTTCTCTGTGCCAGTTGCAATAAGGAGCGTATAAGCTATAGTACGGACCCTGCTTTCCCAGTGTCGTTCTGTGTGCCAGTTTCAATAAGGAGCGTATAAGCTGTAGTACGTACCCAGCTCTCCAAGTGGCGTTCTGTGTGCCAGTTTTAATAAGGAGCGTATAAGCTGTAGAACGGACCCAGCTCTCCCAGTGTCGTTCTGTGTGCCAGTTTCAACAAGGAGCGAATAAATTGTAGAAAGGACACAGATCTCCATTTGCGTTCTTTGAGCCAGTTTCAAGAAGGAGCGAATAAGCTGTAGTACGGACACAGCTCTCCCAGTGGCGTTCTGTGTGCCAGTTTCAATAAGGAGCGTATAAGCTTTAGTACGGACCCAGCTCTCCCAGTGTCGTTCTGTGTGCCAGTTTCAATAAGGAGCGAATAAGCTGTAGTACGGACCAGCTCTCCCAGTGTCGTTCTGTGTGCCAGTTTCAATAAAGAGCGAATAAGCTGTAGTACGGACCCAGCTCCCCCAGTTTTGTTCTGTGTGCCAGTTTCAATAAGGAGCAAATAAGCTGTAGTACGGACCCAGCTCTCCAGTGTCGTTCTGTGTGCCAGTTTCAATAAGGAGCGAATAAGCTGTAGTACGGACCCAGCTCTCCCAGTGTCGTTCTGTGTGCCAGTTTCAATAAGGAGCGAGGAAGCTGTAGTACGGACCCAGCACTCCAGTGTCGTTCTGTGTGCCAGTTTCAATAAGGAGCGTATAAGCTTTAGTACGGACACAGCTCTCCCAGTGGCGTTCTGTGTGCCAGTTTAATAAGGAGCGAAAAAGCTGTAGTACGGACCCAGCTCTCCTAGTGTCGTTCTGTGTGCTAGTTTCAATAAGGAGCGAAAAAGCTGTAGTACGGACCCAGCTCTCCAGTGGCGTTCTGTTTGCCAGTTTCAATTAGAAGCTAATAAGCTGTAGTACGGACCAAGCTCTCCCAGTGTCGTTCTGTGTGCCAGTTTCAATAAGGAGCGAGTAAGCTGTAGTACGGACCCAGCTCTCCAGTGTCGTTCTGTGTGCCAGTTACAATATGGAGTGAATAAGTTGTAGTACGGACCCAGCTCTCCCAGTGTCGTTCTGTGTGCCAGTTGCAATAAGGAGCGTATAAGCTGAAGTACGGACCCAGCTCTCCCAGTATCGTTCTGTGTGCCAGTTTCAATAAGGAGCGTATAAGCTGTAGTACGGACCAAGCTCTCCCAGTGTCGTTCTGTGTGCCAGTTTCAATAAGGAGCGAGTAAGCTGTAGTACGGACCCAGCTCTCCAGTGTCGTTCTGTGTGCCAGTTACAATATGGAGTGAATAAGTTGTAGTACGGACCCAGCTCTCCCAGTGTCGTTCTGTGTGCCAGTTGCAATAAGGAGCGTATAAGCTGAAGTACGGACCCAGCTCTCCCAGTATCGTTCTGTGTGCCAGTTTCAATAAGGAGCGTATAAGCTGTAGTACGGACCCAGCTCTCCCTGTGTCGTTCTGTGTGCCAGTTTCAATAAGGAGCGAATAAGCTGTAGAACGGACCCAGCTCTCCCAGTGTCGTTCTGTGTGCCAGTTTTAATAAGGAGCGAAAAAGCAGTAGTACGGACCCAGCTCTCCCAGTGTCGTTCTGTGTGCCAGTTTCAATAAGGAGCGAATAAGCTGTAGAACGGACCCAGCTCTCCAGTTGCGTTCTTTGTGCCAGTTTCAATAAGGAGCGTATAAGCTGTAGTACGGACCCAGCTCTCCCAGTGGCGTTCTGTATGCCAGTTTCAATAAGGAGCGAATAAGCTGTAGTACGGACCCAGCTCTCTAGTGGCCTTCTGTGTGCCAGTTTCAAGAAGGGGCAAAAAAGCTGTAGTACGGACCCAGCTCTCCCAGTGGCGTTCTGTATGCCAGTTTCAATAAGGAGCGAATAAGCTGTAGTACGGACCCAGCTCTCCCAGTGGCGTTCTGTATGCCAGTTTCAATAAGGAGCGAATAAGCTGTAGTACGGACCCAGCTCTCTAGTGGCCTTCTGTGTGCCAGTTTCAATAAGGAGCGTATAAGCTGTAGTACGGACCCAGCTCTCCCAGTGGCGTTCTGTATGCCAGTTTCAATAAGGAGCGAATAAGCTGTAGTACGGACCCAGCTCTCCCAGTGGCCTTCTGTGTGCCAGTTTCAATAAGGAGCGTATAAGCTGTAGTACGGACCCAGCTCTCCCAGTGGCGTTCTGTATGCCAGTTTCAATAAGGAGCGAATAAGCTGTAGTACGGACCCAGCTCTCTAGTGGCCTTCTGTGTGCCAGTTTCAAGAAGGGGCAAACAAGCTGTAGTACGGACCCAGCTCTCCCAGTGTCGTTCTGTGTGCCAGTTTCAATAAGGAGCGAGTAAGCTGTAGTACGGACCCAGCACTCCAGTGTCGTTCTGTGTGCCAGTTTCAATAAGAAGCGAATAAGCTGTAGTACGGACCCAGCTCTCCAGTGGCGTTCTGTGTGCCAGTTTCAATAAAGAGCGAATAAGCTGTAGTACGGACCCAGATTTCCCAGTGTCGTTCTGTGCGCCAGTTTCAATAAGGAGCGAATAAGCTGTAGTACGGACCCAGCTCTCTAGTGGCGTTCCGTGTGCCAGTTTCAATAAGAAGCAATAAAGCTGTAGTACGGATCCAGTTCTCCCAGTGTCGTTCTGTGTGCCTGTTTCAATAAGGAGCGTATAAGCTGTAGTACGGACCCAGCTCTCCAGTGGCGTTACGTGTGCCAGTTTCAATAAGGAGCGAATAAGCTGTAGTACGGATCCAGCTTTCCCGGTGTCGTTCTGTGTGCCTGTTTCAATAAGGAACGAATAAGCTGTACTACAGATCAACTCTCCCAGTGTCGTTCTGTGTGCCAGTTTCAATAAGGAGCGTATAAGCTGTAGTACTGACCCAGCTCTCCAGTTTTGTTCTGTGTGCCAGTTTCAATAAGGAGCGTATCAGCTGTACTACGGATCAGCTCTCCCAGTGTCGTTCTGTGTGCCAGTTTCAACAAGGAGCGTATAAGCTGTAGTACGGACCCAGCTCTCCCAGTTTCGTTTTGTGTGCCAGTTTCAATAAGGAGCGAATAAGCTGTAGTACGGACCCAGCTCTCCAGTTTCGTTCTGTATGCCAGTTTCAATAAGGAGCGAAAAAGCTGCAGAACAGACCCAGCTCTCCCAGTGTCGTTCTGTGTGCCAGTTTCAATAAGAAGCGAATAAGTTGTAGTACGGACCCAGCTCTCCAGTTGCGTTCTGTGTGCCAGTTTCAATAAGGAGCGAAAAAGCTGTAGAACAGACCCAGCTCTCCCAGTGTCGTTCTGTGTGCCAGTTTCAATTAGAAGCGAATAAGTTGTAGTACGGACCCAGCTCTCCGAGTGTCGTTCTGTGTGCCAGTTTCAATAAGAAGGGAATAAGCTGTAGTACGGACCCAGCTCTCCCAGTGTCGTTCTGTGTGCCAGTTTCAATAAGAATCGAATAAGCTGTAGTACGGACCCAGCTCTCCGAGTGTCGTTCTGTGTGCCTGTTTCAATAAGGAGCGTGTTAGCTGTAGTACGGACCAGCTCTCCTAGTGTCGTTCTGTGTGCCAGTTTCGATAAGGAGCGAAAAAGCTGTATTACGGACCCAGCTCTCCAGTGGCGGTCTGTGTGCCAGTTTCAATTAGAAGCGAATAAGCTGAAGTACGGACCCAGCTCTCCATGTGCCGTTCTGTATGCCAGTTTCAATAAGGAGCGAATAAGCTGTAATACGGACCCAGTTCTCCAGTGTCGTTCTATGTGCCAGTTTCAATTAGAAGCGAATAAGCTGTAGTACGGACCCAGCTCTCCCAGTGTCGTTCTGTGTGCCAGTTTCAATTAGAAGCGAATAAGCTGTAGTACGGACCCAGCTCTCCGAGTGTCGTTCTGTGTGCCAGTTTCAATAAGGAGGGAATAAGCTGTAGTACGGACCCAGCTCTCCCAGTGTCGTTCTCTGTGCCAGTTTCAATAAGGAGGGATTAAGCTGTAGTACGGACCCAGCTCTCCCAGTGTCGTTCTGTGTGCCAGTTTCAATAAGGAGGGAATAAGCTGTAGTACGGACCCAGCTCTCCCAGTGTCGTTCTGTGTGCCAGTTTAGCATTCGAAATAGGAAAAAAAAACTTTAAAACATATAAGATATGTTAGCAGACAAATATTATTCGACATCAAGTAAGGATTTCAATCTTATATATGTCCAAGAATTTCTTTCACGGAGTGAACACACTTTGCATCAAGTTGCGACTGACTGCAACTGATTCAATGTCTTCTCGAGTCACGCCGTGTGGTTGCCATTTTGGACTTATTTATTTATTGTTTTTGAACACCATGGTTAAATATCGGTATAAACAAATGGCTGAACATATCGAAACCATGAAATAAAATATTATCATTAATACAAGAGCATGACCAAATATTGATACAGGTGCAACACCATAGCTAGTACATACCTAAGTTAAATCACCATGACTAAATACCAGTACATACCTATGTTAAATGTCGATATATCACCATGGCTAAATACCCGTACATACTTAGGTGAAATGTCGATATATCACCATGGCTAAATACCAGTACATACCTAGGTTAAATGTCGATATATCACCATGGCTAAATACCAGACTATACCTAGGTTAAATGTCGATAAAACACCATGGTTAAATACCAGTACATACCTAGGCTAAATGTCGATAAATCACCATGGCTAAATACCAGTACATACTTAGGCTAAATGTCGATAAATCACCACGGCTAAATACCAGTACATACCTGATCTAAATGTCGATAAATCACCACGGCTAAATACTAGTACATACCTGGGCTAAATGCCGATAAATCACCACGGCTAAATACTAGTACATACCTGGGCTAAATGTCGATAAATCACCACGGCTAAATACTAGTACATACTTGGGCTAAATGTCGATAAATCACCACGGCTAAATACTAGTACATACTTAGGCTAAATGTCGATAAATCACCCCGGCTAAATACCAGTACATACTTGGGCTAAATGTCGATAAATCACCACGGCTAAATACTAGTACATATCTGGGCTAAATGCCGATAAATCACCACGGCTAAATACTAGTACATACTTGGGCTAAATGTCGATAAATCACCCCGGCTAAATACCAGTACATACTTGGGCTAAATGTCGATAAATCACCACGGCTAAATACTAGTACATACCTGGGCTAAATGCCGATAAATCACCATGGCTAAATACTAGTACATACATGGGCTAAATGTCGATAAATCACCACGGCTAAATACTAGTACATACTTGGGCTAAATGTCGATAAATCACCCCGGCTAAATACCAGTACATACTTGGGCTAAATGTCGATAAATCACCACGGCTAAATACTAGTTCATACTTGGGCTAAATGTCGATAAATCACCCCGGCTAAATACCAGTACATACTTGGGCTAAATGTCTATAAACCACCCCAGCTAAATACTAGTACATACCTGGGCTAAATGTCGATAAATCACCCCGGCTAAATACCAGTACATACTTGGGCTAAATGTCGATAAATCACCCCGGCTAAATACCAGTACATACTTGGGCTAAATGTCGATAAATCACCCCGCTAAATACCAGTACATACTTGGGCTAAATGTCGATAAATCACCACGGCTAAATACATGACACCGTCTACTTATCTATACAAGATAACAATTAAATATACATACAACAAAAAATCAATTAGTGTGCTTCTTAACGGTAACAACAGACAAGCCAGTCGAAACCAACACACACTCCAAGACAAATCATACATGTCCAGATTTATTGATATAGTGGTAATATTAGTGTATATCACCAGATCCAAATTCATTACATTTGTATAAATAATTATTGGTTTAATTGCCTCAACTGATGTTCTGTGAAGGATGGTCTTTACAGTTTACAGAGTTCCTGGCGTCACGTCGTTAACAAGTTACGGCATTTACACAAATCAACATAACCGTTAGATTACAGCAGCGAAACAAAGAATTCATATCTCTTTGGTAATAATCATACATGTTTCGGGCTGTCTGTAAGTCCGGGGACGTCACCCATGTCGTATATCTAACAATCTACGGGAAAAAGAATGAACCTTTGCTTCACAATAAGTTTTTTTTTTTATTTTGCTATTGGACTAAATTGAATATTACGTAAACCCATCAATTATGTTTTTTAACAATTAAAAATGACATGACCATCGATATTGTTCACATCTGTTGAGCGGAACGTAACGTTATACTGCATCAATAAAACATACACGTTATCTAAGAGTAATATTCATCTTTCTTTGGCAATAATCTTAAAAGGTTTCGGGCTGTCTGTAAGTCCGGGGACACCATCCATGTCGTATACCTCACCATCCGCTGGAAGTAGGGTAAACCTCTGTATCAGATTTGCCACAGTCATAAACAACTCTGCACGCGCAAACATCTCACCGGGACACTTTCGCTGACCCAGTCCAAACGGAAATATACATTTCTCCTTTTCTTTGTTCAGCGTGCCGTCTTTGTTCATGAAATGTTCCGGATAGAACTCGTGCGGTTGTTCCCAAATATTCGTATCCCGTGTTATTGAGAAGAAGTTGGTTAAAATGACTGTACCTTTAGGAATCTGATAGCCCTTAAACTCCGTATCCTCGATGGCTGATTTCGGCAGACCCAGTGTGATAGATGGATTTACTCTCATGCTCTCCAGTATAACTGCCTCTATGTAAGGGATCCTATCTCGGTCCTGGAGTTGTATGCACGTGCCGCCAATCGCATTGTCAATGACAGCGTGCATCTTATCTTGAACGTGCATGTTCTGGACAAGATGTAAAATTGCCCACAACAGAGCAGTGGCGGTTGTATCGAACGAAGCTTGAACTATTTCCTGCAGTGAATAATAAAAATGCTCTGCTTTGAGTCCAACTTTCGTCATTTCTGGAGTCAAGTTTTCTAAAGCTATAAACGTATCCGTTATGTCACGTAAACTGTCCGGTATGAACGTTTTCTTGTGCTCAGCTATTTTATTTTCCATGAGAGATTTCAAATACAGACTCATATCATCAAATTGCTTTGTATTTGACGGAAGGATATGGCGTAACCATGGCATCACATTGATAATCTTTCCAGGAGAAACAAACTCAATAAGTGTCCTCTCTCTTACCAAGAGCTCTTTATATTGTTGCTCGTCCAACTCTCGTATGTTATCGCCTTTTCCGTAACACAACTGGTAAACTACGTTTAACGTCGAAAGGCAAATATCTAACTTTGGATCAAATGGTTTGCCGTCATGTTTAGAAATATCCACAACCATATGTTCCATTTCATCTCTAAGGAACTCAGACATAGGTATGGCACTGTTATAAGTCACTGCGTGAATATTCTTAACCACCGTTTTCTTCAAAACCGACCACTTATTGGAATACGTTTGGAAAGCTATTCCTTCAGGGAACGTTATTTGCACATAAAACGGTGGCCTCCCAGCAAATACTTCCTTTTTGTCTATCAGTGCTTCCCGAATATTATCTTTTCCGTTGATAACAATTGTAGAGAAGGTGCCAAGTTTTAACGAAAATATGTCGCCATATTGTTCAGCCATTTTAATGAATGTTTCATGCGGTCGGTTTCCAAGTTGAAAGAAATTTCCGACAATTGGGTATCCTCCAGGTCCATTCGGCCAATTTCCTGTCGTAAAATAACGTCGAAATAATAAAAGTGCAACAATTGTTAAAACAAATGTTATCAATATTTCCCACATGTTGACCGTTACACAAATGATTTCGTATGTTCCTTTTGATAGCTTATTCAACTTGAGAGAGGTGCAGCGGAGTGACGAAACACTACAGTTTAAACACACTCCTTATGTATTAATCACTGAAGCATTCATTCAAATCCGCTACTGGGAACCATTAACAAGTAACTACACGGAGTTTACATTGAACAATCTACACATAACCTATACTGAGTCGTTCAGTGTTTTTCATAATACATAAATTACATTTGCACACGGTTTTGTTACATAAACTATATACATATATTTATAGATATTTAACAGTGATATGAATAAATAAATAGGATGATACAAATGACAAAGAATTAATGAATGAATAAATAAATAAATAAAATAATGCACAAATCGCAAATCCAAGACCGTTCATACGATTCGCTGCACATTACATGCTGCTAAGCAGAAAAATCGAAATTTGGGTAAGCATTGGTATAATGACCTTTTGTGCAGACTTAATTTATAAAATGCGGCATCTGCAACATATAGGCAAACCTATCTTTAGCAGTCGGTCAAAAGAAGTAGAAAAAGTGGCCTTTTAAGACAGATTTTGATTAATAAAGATTTATTTTGTATGGCAGAAAATTGATTGATTGGTTGAATATTTAGCGACATTTTTATTCCATCGAGGGCTAACAGACGATCAGTTAACATAACCACTGTTTCCTGGGATTAACCAATACTTAAGCACACCCCATCTCCGCTAAGTAACTGATAACTTTCCCACTTGAATCAGTTGCGAGACACGAATGATAATGAGACACAATGTCGTAGGGGTCGTGAGTTCGAATCCCCCGCCCGGCAACAATCTCCGTGATGATTGATATACGACATTGTGTCTCATTATCATTCGTCTCTCACCACTGATTCAAGTGGGAAAGTTATCAGTTACTTGCGGAGATGGGGTGTGCTCGAGTAATGGTTAATTCCAGGAAACAGTGGTTAGGTTAACTGATCGTCTGTTAGCCCTCGATGGCATAAAAATGACGCTAAATATTCAATCAATCAATCAATCAATCAATCAATCATTTACCTTATGGAAATGGCAATGCATGAAATGTAACCACTTAATAATTTTTCATTTAAAGCAAATATGTTGGATGTAGGAATACAATGGCAATGACAATAGCAAATGTTTTATTGAACAATCTAGGCCTCCGGCTCATAATACATAATAACATTTATATCATATATAGTGAAAAAGTGACAACATTGTTACAAATATAAAACGTATAATTATAGATAGATAACAATTGATTTGCACTGTTAACATGATAAGCGATTTGAAAAATATATTTCCTTTATTAAATACTTCCAAAATATTGTTTATATTTTTTGTTCATTTGTTATACTCATTAATCTATAAAATTAATTCGAATTCATGTTAGTGACATTCAAAATATTGGAGAGATATTCACTGCATAAATCTGCATAATAGGAACATTCCAAGTAAACATGTTATTCATCTTTAACTTCCCTAGCTGTACAATTTATACAAATTTTATCTATGCAAGCAATGTTATTGTGTCTTCCTGTTTCTACATATAAGTTGTGAGTTTAGTATCTAAACTTTGCAAAAAGCAATTTTAAACGTTAGAGATATTGATAAAGTAAGATAGTTCTCAATATTTAAAATATATTTAAAAGTTTTCATAATATACAGCTTTGTGTGACTGATAAATATCCAACCATCAATCTTGTACATCACAGTCAATAACACGTTCACACTCACAGCAATAATCGTTAGACTTGTATTTATTATCGCTATGTCTCTGTGTGTTTTGTTGTTGTTGTTATTTTTTGTATTTATTTTTTTTGGCTATTCACTATTTTCCCGAATCACGTATAACTATGTTTAGAATTGTACTCGTCAATTTTAAACATCAATTTATTTTAGCTCGATTGACAATTTGCGAACAAAGCTCAAAGCTTATACGAACCGCTCTCGAGTCCGCTTCCTGCGTAGAACCAGTAGTGAGTGTTGTTTTTGAGAGGCATAGACACACAAACTGTATGCTGTCATTTAACAATGTCTTCTCTCTGTATGACAACTTGAGCAAACAAAATTAAAGTTTGTATTGTTTTGCAACAGACAAATATATGGTCACGATCGTCTGTGCATACAGCACATGGTCTCCTTAGATCCGTATTGTTCAATGTTGATACCAGATCATTTTTTAAGTCAAACGTCTTAATTCGGTTTAAAGGGAGCCTACTGACACGAAACTCGCTGTTGTATCGTTCGTAGTAATAGCCCTTTATATTGTAGATTGTAATGCTGTTTACTGTTTTCATCTTGGAAATAAATAATTTTCTTTTATTGAATGTTAATATCCATATACACAGATATGATTAACTGTAGTGATATTGTTAACCATGAAACTGTATTGTATAATATGTCTTACTACACAGTTGAATTTTACTCTTTGTTCTACATGAAAAAGGTCAAGAATTTCCAGATAAAAAAAATCCACATTTATTATTTTAAAGGTCTTTTTCATAGCAGGAATGAATCACCATATGAAATGCATAAAAACTGGTTGGTTGACCACCTTGGTTTATTTAAAAATATGCAGTGACACCATAATCTTTCTTAAAATAAAAGTCTTCAAAATATTGTTAAAATCCTATAAAAAGTCACACCAGTGATGTCTTATTGCTGTATATGCTTTGCCGGTCTTTGTTCTACTCATCTCTGCAGCAAGAAATCACAAACGTTATGAACCATTTTGAAAATATTGCAAACCAAATACATAGAACTTTTTTAAGCGCAAGAATCATTTTACCGTGGCAAAAAGGGGGCGTTACTGTGTAGTGAAACGTATGTAGTATTACCTTACAATGTCACAGATGCCCATTGGTCTGGCAGGACGTAAGTACTGGAGGATTTCGTCCTGTTGTTTTATTTTATTTTAAAATTCCAATTAGATAGAACATAGCTCGAACAATTTTATATGTCATTTATTGGAATATGCCGAGGTTATTTGCGATAACTGTTCAAATATGAAAATAATGAACATGATTAAATATATAATGAAGCTGAATGTATATATGTGAAATATGTGAAAGTCTTGTAACTTGTAGAACGAAACACAAACTTATTTTTTTTTTTATAAAATAAGCAAAGCAATGGTCCTATAATATAAATGTACATTCGTTCCTCTTCTAACAAATGCGAATTCCACATACAACCTTAAAAATAATAACAACTCTGAACTAAAATCCTTCATTCCTTCAGCTGTTCGTTAATCTCTAACTTAAAACAAGACAAGCAACTTCTCTTAATGTTTTTAAACACCAACTTGATAGAAACGAACCAAAAGTACCTACATTATTTTACATAGATACAAGGAAATATCAATTATCATATGCCGCTGTTGTGGACTTAAGCAACATCTATTTCTTAAACAAATTGAAGACTCCCTCCCTCAGTGTAAAAGTGGACAATAAAACAAAAAGCTCACTTTTTTCTCAATAGTCACTTTTACCAGCATCAACGCATACAACTCCTGACATAGGCTTAGCAGGCCTAATGTACAGTTTCTTTAGATATACTCCTTTTAGGTGAACCAAAACTCTCTTATGACAATAAATGTTAAATGTTTCACAAAAAAAATATCATCTACTAATCTCTTCTCCTAAAACATGTAAGTTTGAAGAATAAGGCGTGTTCAGATTACATAGTATTGTCAGCACGTCTTGTTCATACCGTTCTGTGCATGTCCAACAATCTTATTTTGTATTATCATATTACTTGACATGTATACACTACTCTCTTTTGTTACTTACTCGCTTCATATTCTAAATTTCCTTCATTTTAGAAACAATATTCTTAACAATATATCACATGAATATATAATAGGTAAGTGTATATTCATTGAGTATACTTTCAACTCGGTTATATTCGCAATGTTAATAGCATAACTAAAATGTTAATGATCTGTCAAACAGCTCACATTAACACATGTCATGGGGAAAAACTGTATAATACTTTTCTTTCGTTCTAATCCATATTTATGCTTAAACTAATTTGTATTTATGTAATTTTGGAGCAAATATTAATGCTTAAACCAAAAGAGTTATCCGGAAAATGCCGAGCAATGACTTGCTAGTTTATTATACTAGGTTTATGTAAAACCAGGTCATCAGTTAAGACGAATTGTTCTCGTGCATAATTTCCGTCTAGAATCAGTACTAAGTGATAATTTTAAGAAATTAAGAGAGCATTCGTCCGAGCTAGAGATAACAAACAACGACCTCATGATAAGCTAACGTATCCACTACATCATCGCCCCACTAAAATGGTGGAGTGGAAAATGCATTAGAGCGTTTTTGTTATCATTTCATCTATCGTTATGGTCAGTTGAAATATACAGTTATGACTAAGACACGGCTTAAAGGTAAACAACAGGCATTTTTAATAATATGCATCTTCTTTTACAGTGACCTGGAGTTACATAGTAATGATGAGCCATTTAAACGTGAGGTTTAATTAGAAACATGAGGCGGGCTATGTTAGTTATGCGGCATAGACGTCGTCTACATTAAAGTCCAAGATTAAAATGCAATTAACCTATTTGCTGTTTCTCGATTACTGTAATAGACACTTCCCACTCAGCGACTGATATCTTCGCGTTCAATTCGTTAAATGTTTACATATAATAAATGATGACACAGACAAAAGTAGAGCAATTGACAAAAACAGTAAATCAGTACTGTATATCTCAATTGATAAATCACAATACTTTGTTTTGAATGTGTTGTCTTGTAGCGAAATCAACATTTATGACCCCTTTTTACAAAACGAGACATGACCGATTTTAAAAATGATAAGCAGATGATTAGATTTGTGTCAAGGCTACATGCTGATTGTTCAGCAAAGTATGAAAGACTGAATATTCATAAAAAGAGGCAATTAAATAAGACAACGATGGCACCGTCTTTTTTACGGAAGACGCAATATGTTTTAATGTTACTTTTATATAAAGTTTGTGTAGTGAAGTGCGATTATGACTGTCTGTGTAATTATCACGTAGAGGAACGCGTCTACGCTGGACCATCAACAACCACTCAGACACTTGGCTACATGTACGAGTTTGACTGTAAACCATTGTACAAAACAAGTCTGTCAGATACCAAGTTTCATTCTATACAGTTTGAGAACAAGGTTTGGCTTTATCGTCTATTAATTACTATTAACTACTATTTATTACTATTTATTACTATTAATTACTATTAACTACTATTAATTTCTATTAATTTCTATTTATTACTATTAATTGCTATTAATTACTATTTATTACTATTAATTACTATTCATTTCTATTTATTAATATTAATTACTATTAATTTCTATTTATTTCGACTCGTAGCGCTATCATTGAAGTTTAAGTGTTAAAATAGAAGTGTATATTTTGGGCAAGTATTTTAAACAAATAATTATTTAGTGATATAGAAAGCTGTGTCTTGTGTGTCGTTTATGGGTCGTATTGTTGGGTCGAAAATCGATTGTTGAGTCCGATGGGTCAAGACCAAACAGTTTAAAATCAGATCTATTAAATGATTGTAAAACAAATGGAATTTAACATTTTCAACTCTTATCTTTGGGTCGTACTCAAATAATTTTACCCAATAATGGGACAATATATTACATATATAAATGCAGCTCTGGCTATATTTTTATATTGATATCTATAAATGTAGTAAGCCTGCTTTAAATTGCTCGTGTCCAATATGTCTGTGACCCCTGTGACCTCTGTCTTTGTATATAATTATGTGTGACGTCATAGTGGATGTCCATTTCTGAATGGATCAGCTTTTGTTTGTCTACATGTATTGTAGCGTTGGAATGCAAGTGATTGTTTGAATGCACCATGTTTGTTAGATTCCACTCATAGAAAATAACTCAAATAATTCCGTACAATTAATCCGCCAAATATTTTCAATTTCACCAGAACGCTTCTGAACTTCAACAAGTGAAGACCAACAAAACTAATATATATTTACAACTATTTATTGATATGAAGTATTCATTTCTTTAAATAAATTATTTCACAATTATTTTATTAGGTTAAAAACGCGGTTCTGGTAAGTCATTTGTAATTCGTATTAGTATCAGTAGTACTGTGCAATATGTGTAATTTGTAGTAACGAGACGCGTGGACATGTGTATGTTTTATGTATTTCCTGGCTATAATTATTATATTATAATAATAACCATCCATTAAAACTAAATTCCCTATCCAGACTTGGTGTTGAACTATATACCCGGTTACAAAATTGCTCCCCGAGGGAGAAATGCTGGATAGCCTGAACACTTGTTACCCAGGGACCAAATCATAGGAAACCGGAACCTGTTGGCACAGCAGACGCCTCGCCGACGAACCTTATTTACTGGCGGGTGACCTAGACGTCGGTCTTCCCCTCGTCCTACTAGAGCTCGGCATAGTCGCGTGACAACACATTACGCCGACTCGACAGATGTGCGTAAGTCGGTGGTGCAGATGAACTATTTCATCGCACAGTTAAGATGTAAAGAAGGTTGTTGTATTTTTCCTTCACATGATAATGTTGCGTTTTTTATTACTACGTCCACGTAACTGCAAGAACATTTTAACAGTTAAATGGCTATTGTCTTGGACTCTTCGCGGGAAGACGGAACTATTTTTCAAATCAACGCGGATGGAACCATGTGTGTAACATAATTTTTGTGTGAAGTGAAATGTGTTTTGTGATGTGGATATTTTGGAATGATGTTTAGGATAAAACTGTAAGTAAATTTTTATTTTTTGGTGTATTATTACTTCAATATCCATGTAGTATTAAGTCGTAGCATGTCAATACTTGTGAAGAAAGTGGTTTCCGACTGATTTCTGTCTTGTTTACAGATCGGAGATTCGGACAGTTCGGAAAATTACGAGCTGACCTAGGTTACATATTGACATATGATATTAGTTTAAATATATTTTTATTCATAAAATATGAACAGCATATTGCACAACAAACATAGTAAAAGGATTGAAACGAAAGAAACATATGACATAGGATATTAATTCTGTATAATTTGGTTAGTTATTAAATCGGCCATCTCTAGTCAACTGTTAACGTTTTTGTTGAAAACAAAACGTTTCCGTGGTTTATTATACGTAGACATAATTTTCCGTAGAGCTTTGAATTAATCGAAATTAATTGTCGTGTAATTTCGCGAATTTTGCAACAATTCAGAATTCTTTGGTATCGAAATTTTTGTCACTAACTTATATAGTAATTTTTTTAATAAGTAACTTTTAATCAAGTTTGAGTTAAAGTATAAGATTCATTGATATTTATGATTACACCAGAATTGTGTATTTTATAGTGATTTGGTAATTGACAAAGAAAGTTTAAAAGTAAATTGCATATATTATATCAACATTTAAAGTGAAAGTAGAATTGTGTGACACTTGTAAGCATTGAGTGCGTTTTGATATACATGTAAAGATTGAGATGTGATTGTGCTTGTATGATGCACAAGTAAAGTGTTGTTTTTTGTTGAGTGTTATTAATGTGTGTTTGTACATGTATGTGTAGTATATGTGAATATGGTCCTGCTTGCCTGTGTTTTCCCATGTTTTTTAAAAAGTGTCAACATTTTGAGATATGTAGAGTTATCATACACATGTGTGTAGATGTATCCTAGCATCTAAGTCATATTACAGGTAAAGGGATGGCAGACATACATGCTGCAGCAGATTTTTTTTTTTTTATTATTTAGATATATTGTTTTCAGCAATCTATATGGAATACAGAAAGCTTTGATTGATTGATATTTTACAATCGTACATTCTATTTCAGGCAATTTTTTGTTGTTTGTATTTCTGTATGGCCAAGAACATTTAAAATAATTTGACTGTATATAATAATTTAAAACAGAATTGTTTAGGCATTGATAATTATTGGTTAGGTAAATTCTCTAGTGAATGATAAAATATCTGTTAAATTCTATACCAGTAGATAGTGTAGAGTGGAAATAAAATACGTAGTTTCACAGAATTTATAATAAAATTCTTCTATTTAGCATAGTGTCCCCAGAATATAACCATGTGTGTAGTAGCCGTTTACACCACAGGTCAGTGTGTAAAGTTGTGGTCAGTGACCTACATTTACAGCAGCTCTTTGTTATTGTTTGCATAAGAGTGAGAGGGTAGGTAAAGGAGAATTTTAATAGAAATAAATCCTGGAATTAGTAATTCATGGATAATATAGAACTTTGTAGGATTATGAGTTAGTTAATCATAAAGTGTAGTTAGAAATTTAGATATTATTTGTATTAAGACTGAAATGAGTAGTTGTGTATTTTGTTTAGTTTGAACTTTCACAACATGAATTTGTTTGACATTTTTTTGAAGGTGGATTGAATTTAATAATTACAATGTGGCAATTATAGGACGAGTTTGTGCATTCTCGGCTATTGATACCATGTAGATTGGTGAATTTATTCAGTTAAGTAGCAATGAGTGTTTTATATATCTATTTATACAGGTATAGTTTTATATTGAGGTTCACTGAGAGTTATTGCCTATAAAGTTATAGTTGACTGCTTAAATATTCAGTATGAGTAAGCAAGGTGCGGCACCCTCCCATGAGAAAGGAAAATCACCTTCTAGTCCAAAAGCAGAAACGTCTTCTGAAGGATGGAAATTACCTGTACCTCCTCAACACCCTAGCAGAGCCTCCCGATTCCCAAGCATTACCCTCTGGTATGACAATGGATGATCTCTTGACTGGTATAAGTCAGCTTTTTGATCTTATATCAAAGACTTAATCTGCCACCACATCTGCATATAGTAAACCTTCAGTTACTATTTCACAGCCTGTAATTAGTCATACGGTGACTAAACCTATATTGTCTGTTGCTGATAAACTCAAATTGGCTGATCTTTTAGGTGCAGTTCCAAAGAACATTCAGGTATCTTTACCGATGACGCAGAGTAGTACCCCAGTTACTGTTCCGCCTGGTTTCCAGCCTATTGTTCTACTCCTTACTTTTTCCAGTTTCCTGGACATACATTACATAGTACTCTACCATCACCATACTTTCCAAAGGTTCATTGTTTTTCGGGTGATGACCCAGTACCCAAAGGTGAATTACTGTATATTATATGGAGGCATGAGGTTTAAGGCCTGATGATTAACCCAGAATTAAGTCATCATAGTATTGTTCAAGCTGTTCGATCCTCTCTTCGTGGTTCAGCCCGTTTATTGATCATCCCTCTTTGTTTACAAGCCAGTGTGAATAATATTTTAAGAAATATATTCAAATGCTTCTTCCAAAGAAGAACTTAAGACCGATTTCTTTTATAATGTGCAGCAGCCTGGAGACAGCGTTACAGAGTACGCTTGTCACATTTAAACTTTGCTACAGGTCATTATCAATAAAGGACAGGAAACAGAACTAGCAAAGAATGATTTGTTACGTCATACATTTTGGACTGGTCTTTCTTCTCATGTACTCAAGTTACAAACCCGGCATAAGTATGCTTATATTTCTGATTATAATGCATTACTTCGGGAAATCAGATAAGTAGGAAAAGGAGATATTTAAGCCCTCCTCCTGTCAACCAAAGAAACAAGAATTTACACCAAAGAAAATTCAACAACTTCCTGTCTCAGCTGATAGTGAATTCCAGCAACAATTGAAAAGCTAAACCCAAAACGTAAATAGCATGCAAACAAAAATGGAGACATGGGAGCACAACATTGACAACAAAATAGATTCCAAATTCAACTTAATATTGCAGAAATTAGATAATCAACATGAAAAAAAAAACAGCTGCAAAGTAACAACAATAACAACTAGGATGGTAGAGGACAAAACAACATAAGACATTACAACAACAACAATAACAGTTACATCTACAGTAACAGCAACAGTAACAACAACAATACTGATAACAGAAACAACAATAACAGAGGGAGGTACAACAATAGATACCAACGCAACAACTAATGCAGAAGTAGAAGCAACTTTAGCAAACAAAAACAGTCCCGGCAGGAACAACCAAAGGGTACACCCCCTCTCTAATGGGTCAAACAGTGGGCGGTGATGAGAAACGACTTAAACACCTAGAATCGGATACATTTATCAATAGGTTGATAGGTTCACCTAATGAACATCCAGTTACTATAAATGGTACTACTTTTCAATCATTAGTAGATACAGGGGCTATATGTACTTCTATAAGTCTTTCTGCTTATAATTCAATACAGGCTAAGACTTCTTTACAGCCGTTAGAAAATGTTGGTCTCTCTCTCTTTCAATAGCAGATTGCTCATCTCTTCATTATGTTGGTTATTTTGAAGCAACCATTTCAGTTCCGTTTTTATCTTCTTTTCATCTTGATATGCCTATTCTGGTCATTCCAGATAATGATTTTATTGTGAAATGCCCTGTTCAAGTGGGTACAAACGTACTTCGTCGTTTTAAAGCATATGTATCGCCTTTACAAAACGAAGAACAACCCATGGGGTTCCCTGTTGAATGGCAGTCGCTTTTGATAGCTTTGACTCCCAAACATTTTCAATTCGTGCTTGTAGCCGAACGACGTTTACTGTGGGACCATATGAGACGGTCACCATCAATGGACTTGTTAGAAACTTTGATGATTATATTTCATCGATTGTCACGGAAACGTCTGATGATACAACAGGTAATACAGTATGTCCACCAGTTGTGAAGTTACATCCCTCGTCTACTGTACAAATACCTGTAAGAATATGTAATATGTCTGCAAAAATATTATCATTCAAACCAAAATCCCTAATTTGTACAGTATCAGAAGCCAACATAGTAGATGACTTTACGTCATATTAATGTCCTGGAAATCCTTCTTTTGATGACCTTGGCATCAAGGTTGAAACTGCTAATTTAACAGATGAGCAGAACCTTAAATTTCAACAAGTGTTGGGAAAATAGAAACATGTATTTTTCACTGGTACTAATGATCTGTGTAAGATTTAGTACAACATAAAATTGTCCTTGATGATGAAACTCCATTTAAAGATCCATATAGACGCAGTCCACCTGCTATATATGAGGAGGTACATCAACATGTAAAGTCGATTTTAGTGGATGTAATTATTCGAGAGTCCGAATCCCCTTATTCTTCTAACATAGTACTTATACGTAAATCAGATGGTAGTCTTAGGTTCTGTGTAGATTGGCTACATCATAATAATAAGACGAGGAAAAATGCATTGATGTTACCACGCTCTGATGATACCATAGATGTTCTTTCTTCCGCCAAACGGTTTTCCAAGTTGGATCTACACAGTGCCTTCTGGCAAGTTGAGGTCGAAGAGTCGTCCGAGCCCAAGACAGCATTTAGTGTTGGCCCGCTCGGTTTTTACGGTAGGAATCGGCTTGGATATGGATTGACGAATGCGCCTGCCACATTCCAATGACTCATGGAACGTTGCATGGGCGACATGCATTTAAAAGAATGTCTAATATTTTAAGATGACATTCTTATCTTTTCGTCAACTTTTGAAGAACACTTGGAACGGATCGAGTCTGTATTTTAAAGATTAGATAAACACAACCTTAAACTCAAACCTTCTAAGTGTGATTTTTTTCAGACTTCAGTTACATATCGTGGTCATATTATTTCAGACCAGGGTATTGCAACAGATCCCAGCAAAGTAGCATCAGTAAAAGACTAGCCTGTGCCACATAATGTTAAGACATTAAGGCAGTGGCTAGGTTTTACTAGTTACTACCAGAAATTTGTTAAAGGAAACGCACAGATAGTGCAACCCTTAAATTCCTAACTTGAAGGTCACACCGATGCGAGTACCTCTGGTCTGGGCGCAGTTCTATATCAGAAGCAAGATGGCATTGAACGTGTTATTACGTATGCCAGTCGCTGCCTCAGACCAAGTGAGCGAAATTACCCAGCCCATAAGTTAGAGTTTTTGGCACTGAAGGGGTGCGTCACTGACAAATTTCATGCCCATCTCTATAGAAATGAATTTGTTGCGAAAACTGACAATAATCCACTTACTTATGTAACTAATTCTGCCAAACTCGAGGCTACTCAACATCGTTGGCTTGTTTCTCTAGCAAATTGCAACTTAACCATTGAATATCATGCTGGTGAAGCTAATGCAGATGCTGATGGCTCGTCTCGCTGTCATATATTTGATGATGAGATTAAAGCCATATACCAAGCTGCTATTGTTTCAGATCCATTGGTTGAATGTGTGTCAGACGCTGCCGCTCCTCATGTGGCCAGTGAAGAGAAGTTGGCAGCTGAACAATTAACCAAGATAAATTGGAGGGCTGAACAAGCCAATGATATGACCTTGTTTAGGGTTCTTGAATTTGCGAGAAGTGGTTTTCATAGGGGAGGAAAGGATCTGCTGTTAGAACCACCACCTGTACGGAAATTCCTCCGAGAAATTGATCGTCTTACAATAGAGAACGACATTCTGTACAGGACCACCTCTCTCGAAGGTCAACATAACAAACAATTGGTTATTCCTTTTTCACATAGACATGTAGCTATCCGTGGGGTTCACAATGATGCAGGTCACCTGGGAGAAGAGAAGACTCTCTGGCTTGCTAAGCAACGGTTCTATTGGCCAGGTCTTGCCAACCGTCCCTTTGCTGACTTGGTACACATTGTGACTACATGCCTTATGGAATTAGTCTGCATAGACTTTTTGAAGCTTGAACCTAGTAAGGTTGGAGTGGAAAACATCCTCGTCATTACAGATCACATTACTAGATATGCACAGGATATTCCCTGTCGCAATCAGACCACAACGACAATTGCAAAGTTCTGTATGACGGATATTTTCGTTACTACGTATTCCCAGAGCCCAAGGTAGAAATTTTTTATCTGCAACGATCAAGGAACTGTGTAAGCTTGCTGGAATACGTAGAATGAGACTTGGTGTTGAACTATAATCCCGGTTACATAAATACATATAATGGGACCCAATATTCTATTGAATATGATATGTATATATTTACATATATGTGTATAATGGTATTGTTTTTTTTTTGTTTTATTTCAAAACTATTATAAGACACAATTATTTGCAAGTGTGCATATAAATATTGCATGCAGTAAAAGGTCTGCTAAACACTTTCACACTGAGCTAGGGAAGAAAATGCTAGCATAAACATGCAATGAAAAGCTTTCCAATACTTGTCGGAAACGCATTTATCATAAAATTATTTCAATGAACGAACACAATGAAGTGACCAATATAAAATAAAAAGGAAAATATAGCCAAAACCATTTCTAGTCCAAAATATAGCCGAACCTATAATTATATCAAGTGAATGTTTTCTTCTTTGTTCTTGTTTAACCATTTAAAATATTTTTTTTATTTTCAAAGATCACTTTCATGCGCATGTCTCTCCATTAAATGAGCACTTCTAGTGTCTGTATTGAGATCTGTTTCAATATCATGGGTAAACATTATTATAATCAATAACATGCTTGGCAGATTCTCCCATATGCTTAACCGTATTGCTTTGAAACTTGTGACGGAGTACTTAATTACTTAATCCATTATTTGTTTTGTAAATCATTTAGATTTAAATGTTCAATAAATTACAAATGCTTTCATATTATACATTTTTGCGGAACAAAAATTCACATACTTGTTCTATATTTAGGTAGGATACGTTCAGATAGAAGGATCAGCCACACCAATTGAAATCTGTCCTGGGAGTCCGTCTATTGACGATAAAGTCACAGGTAAGATTGTTAACTTTCTTGAAAATATATCAACGTAAATGATGTTACATTGCATGTATTGTATCTGTCAAACTTGGTACACACAAATGGATATTTTGACTAATATAAAAACACTTAATATCTGTTATATTTATAGATTAACCTTTATGGTATCATATATAATAACCGCTGTTATTTTAAATATCAGAATACATTTTGAAAATTTAAATTGCTTTACTGCCTTCATTGGTCTGCATATGATATTGTTTATTGAAATTATGATAAAGCATCTGTATTCTACAAAATACGTTTTTATTCAGCATATAATTATACCAAATATTATTACAACTACATTTTAGTAGAACACATCTTTTTATGAGTTATTCTTAAAGTATATACATGAATTACCAATATTTAAACAAATGATTCAACGTATATTGCATCTCTGTGTAAATGTTAGATAACTATCTTGCACATACTAGTTTACACCATTTCAGTTAAGACGACTACAATTCCGGCATCAACGGCAGGAGGTACATTCCCATTGCAAACACATTCACCTGCTCCACAAACAATGTCAACACAAGCACATATAACACATACGAATGCCAACAATACAACGGTAAAACAAACGAGTAGGTTCACAGTATTGACAACAACACAGCTAACACCGTCTACAACAATATCAACGACATTGTTTACAACATCAACAACAATACCGTCTACAACAACATCATCGACACCATCTCCAACAACATCTAATACAACGTCTACAACAACGTCATCGACCCCATCTCCAACAACATCTACTACAACGTCTACAACAACATCTACAACAACCTCTACAACAACCTCTACCACAACGACACCAAAACCAGTTACCCAGCGACCCAGTAAGACATATTGAATATAATAGTTATATTAAAAGTCCCAATCACTAAACCGTACTGTGTGTTGTTTTATAATGCGAAAAAAAAAATTAATGGAAGAACTCGAAAAACAATATTCAGATGAATATACAATAATAAGAATTGCCCAGATAGTTCATTTAATTAGCTTTTAATTGATTAAATTACATTACAAAATGTTATTAAAATCACATTATGAACATTATTCCAGTTCAGAAATAAGAATATAATCGCTGACGTCAAAGGTGATGTGCAAAATGTCCAGTAAGATATGACGTTTCCACGTAAACATAATAAAATGGCAACAGTTAAGAGGTTAATGCGCTAATTAGAATGCACTTACTAACGTTTTGGCGTGTTCAATTATCTTATAAATGTATCATTTGGGGAAACGAATTTCATGGAGAAAAAAAAGACAATTTAAAATTAGAAATGCTGTATGATGCAGGTGGTCTCGGAAGATAATAGAAAATCAATTAAGCGTAAAACTAATACTATAAAATATTCTTTAAAAAAGCTTATTGCTATCAGTCGAATGACTTGTCACATGTACATTTCGGCTTACATGTGTCAACGCAAATAGTAATTATCAAAAACTCAAAAGTGTCCCTCCTTTACAGCTTGTCCAGGTGGTTGGGAGGAACATGGCGATTCCTGCTACTTCTTCAAAACGGACGAGCACTGGGAGTGGGATCCAGCAGATGTAAGTACTAAATCAAAGCAGTCATCTCTGCAGGAGTGACATTTGTGGTAATGAAAGACTAAATAATCGGAGCATTAAAATGGAGAGTTGTTAGAACTAAACTAGCCTACGTTAACATGCTTTTCTCCGGGCCACAAGGAGCAAGCAAAGTGAATTTGAACAAAAGTGTACTTTATATCCAATTGAAAATATAAGTCAAAGGTGGCGATAAGTTGGTTAAGTGTTTCTATAATAATGTCTTTTTGTGTATTTTCTTCAGGAATTTTGTCGGGATCGACATTCTCATTTGGTATTCATAGAAACCGCTGAGGAGGACCGGTATTTAAGAGAAACGTTAAGACATAGAATAGATACAGGTAATAGTGTGGTGTTTTTAATTTTAGTTTTTGTGTGTTTGTTATGTCTTTTAACGCCTATTTGTCAGATTTAAAGCTTCTGACGATACATTACCACAACATACTGTAATATAGTACTTTGCAATGTTATCAAATAATCCTAAAATACAGATTTAAGCATATTTTCAAAATTTACCAATGAAATACCAAGTTATAGTTTTACATAATTATATTAAGTTTGACTTACGTTTACTTTATTTTTTTAGAAAAAATGTTATAGCTCATATTTGGGCCATTGCGTTTAACTGAAACTTTTTTTAAAAGTGTTGCCATTTAAATAGTCCATATTGCGATTGTCAAATGTTTCTGTGGTTAAAGTATCAGTGTTTTATAGTTGGTACGACAATTAGATAAAAAGAGGATCTTACATAAGTGCTTATTTATTATTGAATTTATTAAACGAGTTGCAAAATAAAAGTTACGCGAGGCCCTACCGAATATTTTATAACTTTTTCCAACGAGTTAAATAAATTCAATAATAAATTAGCACGACTGTAAGATTCGTTTTATCACATAATTCAGGAAAAGTTTACATTCACCATTTATTTAATAGATCACCTCAATAAAGACGAAAACATTTCGGGCATATGAGTTTCTATGAGTCATCGTATGACGTCACGTCTCAAAATAACGCCATTTAACGTTGACAAATTCACGTCATTTATATACTCGTATACGGGCAAGTCAGAAAGTACTTCGGCAATTAACGTACGAGAGTCGAGTTATACGGAAAACACCGAACTTGAATCGGAAGTGATATTACACTAGGTTAATATCAAAAAATATGTTTATTACACTCTTGCACCGTAAATTATGTGATAAAAGTTAAATAAGTGATAAATGACCTATTTAAATACCAGAACCATTAAATATGAATTTAAATAACTATGTAAATAATGCAAAACATTGAATAATTTTATAGTTATGGTCCTAGTTCATCCAGACTAGCCCTGTAACTATAATGTATAATATATTCAAGTTAGTTAGTCTTAATCTATCGTATTCATGATATTTACAACGTATGTATGTATATACAATGACAACACATATTAGGATTAGAACGAAAGCATAATGTTTATTGAGCTCCTTTCCTTTGAAGTCTTTTTTTAGCATGGAATGGCAAACGTATGATGTATACATAGCCGGTTCAACTAATTGTAGAAATATTTTAGTCAGTACTGATAATAAAATAAAATGCTAAATACAGATAAAGAACAACGTAGCGAAAACAAAACATCAAGGCAAACAACAACAACATCAACACATAACAGGCATGTATGATATATCTGGATAACATAAACAACTTCAAACTTCAAGTTAATTCGTAACATTGGTGCAGAAATGTACCAAGTGCCTTCTTATTTTAGATAAACTTGGTACCTATTGGTACCGTTATATCCTAATAAAATATTCGATACTCCTTCAGCACGAGGATATATTACCTAAAATATCAGTTAAACGGATTAATTATGTTTAATTTATGTGATAAACAGACTGTTCGAGATGTTGCTTTTAAATATGATATTAGCAGTATCTAGATTAACAAGGTCCTAAAACTTGGATCTAACAGCGGGGTACGTGTACTATTTTCTAGATGATGACGATGATGAAGATACAGGCACGTGGGTGGGCGGTTCAGATGACGACAATGAAGGGACCTGGCAATGGAAGAGTTCATTCTTGCAGACCAGTATTCCGGTACAGGGCTATACAAACTGGCATCACGGGGAGCCCGACTCAGGTGGGATCTTTATAGAATATTAAACAACACTTAATATTTACTCATATTCAAATTATGTAACATTAGTTTACAGGTAAAATAAAGGATAGGTTATCTCCCTGTAATTGAACAACAGCAGGAAGATACACTGAAGCACATTTCCAAAATATGGCGGAACTTTTCTGTTTTGTATGTTTGTTTTTTATGTATGCATTTCAATTCCTGCCCAAAACCAAATAAACTGTATTTTGCACATGTATTTTATATATTATATACAACGGAGTGTATAACTTAACTGTAATTCTGTCATTATTTTACAAATGAAATAGTTTATAAATATATAAATTAAACACATTCAATACATAAACAATCAGGATTGTCCTATCTGTAATTAGGTGACGGCGAGAAAGAGGAGGACTGTATGTGTCTGATAGGAGACAAGGACTTTGAATGGCAAGATTACAGGTGCAGGGATAACATGTACTTTGTTTGTGAAAAACCGTTGTAAGTATAAAATGTCATTGAAACGTTGTTCGTATGAAAATTTTTATAAAAACCTTACCTTTTAAATGTCCTGAAAAGTTCTTCTGTGTGAAACAACCTTTGTAGCAGTCAAAGTCAATTTTATGTTAAACAACCACTGTTGGAAATAAAAAAAATTTTTATGTGAAACAACCCTTGTAGGAGAAAACGTCATTTTTATGTTGAAAAACCCTGTATGAGTAAAAGTCACTTGTATGTGAAACAACCCTTGTAGGAGTAAAAGTCACTTTTATGCTTAACAGTCCGTGTAGGAGCAAACGTCATGTTTATGTTAAACAATCCCTGTAGGAGTAAAGGTCACTTTTATGTAAAACTGCCCCTATAGGAGGAAAAAAGTTTCTTTTATGTTAGACAATCTTGTAGGAGTAAAATTCATTTTTATGTTAAACAGCTCCTATCGGAGTAAACGTCACTTTTATGATAAACAACCAATGTAGGAGTAAAAGTCACTTTTATGTTAAACAACCCCTGCAGGAGTAAACGTCACTTTAATGTTAAACAGTCACTGTAGTAGTAAACGTCACTTTTATGTTAAACAGTCCTGTAGGAGTAAAAATCACTTTTAATGTTAAACAACTCCTGTAGGAGTAAACGTCACTTTTATGTTAAACAAACCCTGTAGGAGTAAAGTCACTTTTATGTTAAACAACCCTTGTAGGAGTAAACGTCACTTTTATATTAAACAACCCCTGTAGGAGTAAAAGTCACTTTTATGTTAAACAATCCCTGTAGGAGTAAACGTCACTTTTATGTTAAACAACCCCTGTAGGAATAAACGTCACTTTTATGTTAAACAGCCCCTTTAAGAGTAAAAGTTTCTTTTATGTTAAACAAACCCTGTAGAAGTAAAAGTCAGTTTTATGTTTAACAATCCCTGTAGAAGTAAAAGTCAGTTTTATGGTTAACAGACCTTGCAGGAGTAAAAGTCATGTTTATGTTAAACAACCCCTGTAGGAGTAAACGTCACTTTTATGTTAAACAGCCCCTGTAGGAGTAAAAGTCACTTTGTTGTTGAACAACCCCTGTAGGAGTTAACGTATCTTTTATGTTAAACAACCTCTCATCCCTGTAGGAGTTAACGTCACTTGTATGTTAAACAAACCCTGTAGAAGTAAACGTCACTTTTATGTTAAAAAACCCTCACCCTTGTAGGAGTAAACGTCACTTTTATGTTGAACAACACCTGTTGGAGTAAAAGTTACTTTTATGTTTAACAAACCCTCACCCTTGTATGCATTTTTATTTTAAACCACCCTTGTAGGAGTTAACGTCACTTTTATGTTAAACTATTCCTCACCCTTGTAGAAGTAAACGTCACTTTTATGTTAAACAACCCCTGTAGGAGTAAAAGTCACGTTTATGTTAAACAATCCCTGTCGGAGTAAACGTCACTTTTATGTTAAACAACCCCTGTAGGAGTAAATGTCACTTTTAATGTTAAACAACCCCTGTAGGAGTAAAAGTCACGTTTATGTTAAACAAACCCTGTAGGAGTAAAGTCACTTTTATGTTAAACAACTCTTGTAGGAGTAAACGTCACTTTTATATTAAACAACCCCTGTAGGAGTAAACGTTACTTTTATGTTAAACAATTCCTGTAGGAGTAAATGTCACTTTTATGTTAAACAACCCTTGTATGAGTAAACGTCACTTTTATATTAAACAACCTCTGTAGGGGTAAACGTCACTTTTATGTTAAACAAACCCTGTAGGAGTCAAGTCACTTTTATGTTTAACAACCCTTGTAGGAGTAAACGTCACTTTTATATTAAACAACCCCTGTAGGAATAAAAGTCACTCTTATGTTAAACAATCCCTGTAGGAGTAAACGTCACTTTTATGTTAAACAACCCTTGTAGGAGTAAACGTCACTTTTATATTAAACAACCATTGTAGGAGTAAACGTCACTTTTATATTAAACAACCATTGTAGGAGTAAAAGTCACTTTTATGTTAAACAACCCCTGTAGGAGTAAAAGTCTTTTTATGTTAAACAATCCCTGTAGGAGTAAACGTCACTTTTATGTTAAACAAACCCTGTAGGAGTAAATGTCACTTTTATGTTAAACAACCCCTGTAGGAGTAAACGTCACTTTTATGTTAAACAGCCCCTTTAGGAGTAAACGTCACTTGTATGTTAAACAACCCCTGTAGGAGTAAACGTCACTTTTATGTTAAACAGCCCCTGTAAGTGTAAACGTCACTTGTATGTTAAACAATCCCTGTAACAGTAAACGTTACTTTTATGTTAAACAGCCCCTATTGGAGTAAACGTCACTTTTATGTTAAACAGCCCTTGTAGGAGTAAACGTCACTTGAATGTTAAACAGCCCCTGTAGGAGTAAACGTCACTTTTATGTTAAACAGCCTCTGTAGGAGTAAACGTCACTTGTATGTTAAACATCCCCTGTAGGAGTAAACGTCAATTGTACGTTAAACAACTCCTGTAAGAGTAAACGTCACTTTTATGTTAAACAACCCCTGTAGGAGTAAACGTCACTTTTATGTTAAACAGCCCCTGTAGGAGTAAACGTCACTTTTATGTTAAACAGCCCTTGTAGGAGTAAACGTCACTTGTATGTTAAACATCCCCTGTAGGAGTAAACGTCACTTGTACGTTAAACAACCCCTGTAAGAGTAAACGTCACTTTTAAACAACCCCTGTAGGAGTAAAAATCATCCCAGTTTGTAAAAAATCTATGTGCATGACAACGTTACTTTTTGTGCGTGACAACCCTTGCTCAAAGTCAATGTCTGCAGAAAATATTATATGTGTAATAAACATAACGCACGACATTAATTATACTTACCCACATTTTTATGAACTGGACAGAAAATTATCTATATCAGAAGTGAAGTCCGCATGGAGCCACATCTGACGACACATTAAATGAATATTATATCAGCAGTGTAACATATTATCAGCACATATTACATACATTTTCAATTCAGGATTTTCCAGTGGATCGAACCAGTGGGGTAATCATACCATTACATGAAACGGAATAAGAAGAAAATTAACAATAATATAGACATTACTCTTTTAAGCAGCATGCGGAAATATTTTTACAAGTGTGCTAAATAAGCGTATCAATAATTGGTTCAAAAACAACAACATTATTTCTGATGCTCAGTTTGAATTTAGATAAGGAAAATCAACAGTTGACGCTGCCCTTACCTTTCAAAATATCGTGGACCAATTTAATGATAAAAGTCATGTGTATTGTGCATTTATAGACTTGAAAAAAAGCTTTGATTCAGTTAATAGAAATGTAGTATAGTAAAGGTTATAAGGGCTGGGTATTAATGGTAAAGTAAATGTTATTTGACTGGAACGTTCTCAGAACTATTTAATAAAGCGATTGGCCTTATACAAGGGGAGATAGCATAACTGATAATGTTTGCACTGTTTAATATAGACCTGGAGGTTTATTTACAAAATAATTCAGTAATGCATTAATTTCAAATAATATCTCGCTTATCTTTTTTCGTTTTGCTTGTTAATTTAAGTAAAAGATTTATGGAAGATATTACAATTAGACGAAGCATTACTAATAATACCAACATGTAATGATAAACCGATTATGTTTTCTGGCACCAAGGAAATACTTTATTGCAAATTTATGATTGATAAATTCATACGTTCACCCTCCGCATTTCGATACATTTAATAACATACTTAATATTATAATCATAAATAATGTATTTATAATTTGATAACCTTCTGTAAAATATATTTCAGGTTTGGTAACGCGTTACCTTTGGTCGGCTGACACGTCTAGTGTACAAGTTCATCTTCGTTTCAGCTGAAAATTTTACATTAAAACTATTGTAACGAACTTAAAATTTCTTGTTGTTATTGAAAATGCTAAAAGTATCAACAGAAATATTGAACAATAATTGATTTAAATTTAACACACAAGTATTGCTTCTTTCTGATGGGTTTTTAACTCATTATTTTCCGGTTTCACATATGTATTGCTCTCTTTCGCAGCATCCTTGATTAGGTTTAAAGAAGATTTGGAAACTTTATTGGAATCCTGATACATTGTAAAAACAAATGTAAACACCGTGTACGTCTGAATTGTAAACAGTAAGGAAAGTCATTTGCTTAGCGTAATAAAGTATATTCCCTATAATTGTTTGCCGTGACGGCTCTCTTTAAAAAATGCCAATACAATCGCGATTTAGGATTATCATTAAGTCTCCAATAATGATTGTATCTGCAACTAGAACACAACATGTAAATGTCAATGAAACTTATCTTACAGCGCCACCTGCTTCTTATCGCAGAATTGTCGTCATTTTACACGTAAGAAACAAACTGTTACACGGACTAAAATCACTTTCGTTGCCATGGGAAGAATTAATAACAACCATGTATTGATGAAAAAATAACCCAAACATTCAATACATGATGCTTTAGGGTGATCGAAATAAGGAATTATTGATCTTCGGTCTGACCACTCAGCCTCCCCAACTCCATCGTTCCTGACCAAAGTGCCGTATAACGTCGTTATAACCGCTCTCTCACCATCGTTCCCGACCAAACTCCATGTATACATAATGCCAACTCCCCAACAGTGCTGTAATTACCTCCCCAACTCCACCAATCCAAATCAAGCTCCAAACTCCACCGTCTTCCAACCAAGATCCCAACTCCACCGTCTCCCAACCAAGCTCCCAACTCCACCGTCTTCCAACCAAGATCCCAACTCCACCGTCTCCCAACTAAGCTCCCAACTCCACCGTCTCCCAACTAAGCTCCCAACTTCACCGTCTTCCAACCAAGCTCCCAAACTCCACCGTCTCCCAACTAAGCTCCCAACTCCACCTTCTCCCAACTAAGCTCCCAACTTCACCGTCTTCCAACCAAGCTCCAAACTCCACCGTCTCCCAACCAAGCTCCCAACTCCACCGTCTCCCAACCAAGCTCCCAACTCCACCGTCTCCCAACCAAGCTCCCAACTCCACCGTCTCCCAACCAAGCTCCCAACTCCATCGTCTCCCAACCAAGCTCCCAACTCCACCGTCTCCCAACCAAGCTCCCAACTCCACCGTCTCCCAACCAAGCTCCCAACTCCACCGTCTCCCAACCAAGCTCCCAACTCCACCGTCTCCCAACCAAGCTCCCAACTCCACCGTCTCCCAACTAAGCTCCCAACTCCACCGTCTCCCAACCAAGCTCCCAACTCCACCGTCTCCCAACCAAGCTCCCAACTCCACCGTCTCCCAACCAAGCTCCCAACTCCACCGTCTCCCAACCAAGCTCCCAACTCCACCGTCTCCCAACAAAGCTCCCAAACAATGCCTTAATTACAGTCTCAACTCTTCCGTTCCCAACCAAACTGAACAATTATGGCTACTACATCATCAACACCACCGTTTCCGACAAAATTCTCCGATAATGCTATACTTATGTCCAAGCTGCTCCCAAATATTGCCATAATTACCTCCCCAGCTCAACTGTTCCCAACCAAGCTCCCAAATGATGCCTTAATTACTGTCACAACATAACCGTTTGCAACCAAACTCTACAACAATGCCTTAATTACATCATCAACTCCACCGTTCCTAACCAAGCTCACAAATAATGCCGTAATAACCTCACCAATTCCACCGTTCCCAACTAAGCTCCCAAATGATGCCATAATTACCTCCCCAGCTCAACTGTTCCCAACCAAGCTCCCAAATGATGCCTTAATTACTGTCACAACATAACCATTTGCAACCAAACTCTACAACAATGCCTAATTTCATCATCAACTCCACCGTTCCCAACAATGCTCCCAAATAATGCCGTAATAACCTCACTAATTCCACCGTTCCCAACTAAACTCCCAAATGATGCCGTCATTACCTCACCAACTCCACCGTTCCCAACCATGCTCCCAAATGATGCCATGATTACCTCATCAACTCCACCGTTCCCAACCAACTCCCAAATGGTGCCGTTATTACATCATCAACCCCACCGTTCCCAACAAGGCTACCACATGATGCCGTAATTACTGTCTTAACTCCACCATTCCAAACCAAGCTCCGTAATGTTGCCGTAATTACTGTCTTAACTCCACTGTTCCAAACAAAGCTCCGTAATGATGCCGTTATTACCTCCCCAACTCCACCGTTCCAAACCAAGCTTCTAAATTGTGCTGTAATTACCTCCCCAACTCCACCGTTCCCAACCAAGCTCCTTAATTGTGTCGTAATTACTTCCCCAACTCCACCGTTCCCAACCAAGCTCTCCAATAATGCCTAATTACATCATCAACACCAACGCCAAATTGTCCAATAATGCCGTAATAACGTCATATATAAGCTTCACAATAGCACCGTAATACCTCATCAATCCAATCGTTGCCGTCATGGCATACCGGAATCGTACAGCAAAACACCAAATAAAGCAAAAATATATTTTTTCCTTTGTATAATTGAACTGATTCAATATGATCTTTGGAAACAGAAAATAGCTTAGTCCGACTCGTTCTATGATTATAGTGCTATGTAATACGCCAACACGTCTTCGCCGCGCATGTTTACAATCTGTGTGCTTGCTTGAAATCCCCGTGTTTTGACTGCCATATTTTTGACAACAGGCGTTGTTATGATCCGTTATCCGACTTACTTGTTAACGTATGCAGTGCTCCATTGCTTTACACTAATAATCCATATTGTTAAGCATCCACTATTAAGATTTGAACGTATTTATATATGTCAAGAAACACGACCCTGGACATTTATAGGCAGACGGAAGTACAATGACGTCATGTATGAGTTTTACGATTCCTTATAGGCTATTCTCAGCCAATCAGATTCATTCTTTGAAATAACGGTCGAGTGAAAGGTTTTGACGAATATAAAACTGGAAACCGGAACGAAAACGGTCACTTGTATTTGAAAAATGATTTGAAACAGGCATTTTAAATACTGTTAACATATTTATTGATAAACCAAATCAGAAAATTAAAAATAGACAAGACATGACAGAGGTAGGAATCACAAATTAAGTTTATAGATAAAAGAATAATGATAAATTAGGTCTGTACATACATAGTATACATAAAATTATTAGCATTCAGGTTACACTATAATAAAACATTCAAAAATTGTATAAATAAAACACACACACACACACACACACACACACACACACACACACACACATATATATATATATATATATAAAATTGAATAATAGGTTATTTTGTCTCCGCCATTAAATTGATGGGTCCGAAATTTCAATAGTAAATTAACTTGACCGTATTGAAAGATCATGGAGAACAGCGGAACAATATGTCACTCTATGTCACCCTTCTATCAAGTATTAGTATTATTTATTCTTCTAATCTTTAATCTTCTTAATACGATTGGCTGAACAGAATTCAAAACAATAATCCTTAATTTTGAAACATATATCATGACCATGGTAAACACAAATCTTAGAGCTAAATTTGATATAAATTTGATACAAGTGAGCCTACATTACTGTTCCCGTGAATATCATGTCTCCCGTTGGTCATATAAATTCTGATTTTCTGTCAATAATAACATTATTCCTCAATGCTTACTCTATAATGAAGACGCATGCCTCTACAATTGTGTATATCAATAAAGACTCTCCAAGACTGAACTCGTCACATATCTATAGTAATGAAGGACACGCTCTATTCACCAGTCTGCAAATGAACACATTCTCAAGGGTAGTTTTGAACAATCTACAGTGCTCAGAGCGACATACAAGAGTGCAGTGTTTAATAGCATGCTAACGAACTGCCTAATATAACAGTTCCAAATGGACGAATGGAAATAGATGCGGTGATTTTTAAGCGCAATTGTAATTCATATGTGACACGCAGTTTATTTTGTTCTAGTATGAAGAATGTTGTTTGTAATCAGTTCATGGACTCATAATCTGATAGGCATCAATAAAATCATTATATGTGTATATTTTCTTTTAATAATTACATTCTTTACTTAATATTTTATCTAAATTCAAGCTAGTCTTCTATTATCTAAAATTAAGAAACCTGCCAAGTATGTTAGGATGTTAGACAGTTTGGTTAGAAATATATACGTTTAAATTAATTTGGGTAATTAGGTATTGGTTTCCTCATTTAATAAAGATCTAGCACACTGTGTTATATCAGTTGTTTATTGAAGTATATCACACACATTAAACTATTGAAGAAAATTAGCCTTATGAGTGGTGTACGTCCTGTGTTGTCTCCCCTTTTACATTTATAACTTATCTTATCCGTTTTAGACGTCTGTTGTGTTGTTTTGTTAATCTTAATGGAATCAATTTTCAGGAACTAGTATCTTGAATAAAAATTAACGAAGTATTTAACTAGATCTACGCGATATTCAATGCATATGAAATTAGGCTATCTGTCTGTGTTTACTTTAAACTTATTTATTTGACTTCGATTGTGAAACAAGTTATTACAACACATTCAAATCACGCTCGAAGTCTTCCTGGGAAGAACAAGTACTACGCTTATGTGGAAAAGGGTGTCTTGCTCGTAGACTCTACACATTATCGTGAGGAAGGATCGATCCCACTGGTAAACAGACAATACAAACTTGCATGTATTTAATTCCACTTTTTTTCGTCTACGTATATTGTTAGCTTTTATTGTATTCTTTCACATGATATAAGACCGCAGCGTGGTGTAGTGGTAGAGCGTCCGTTTCGCATGTGGAATGTCGTGGGTTCACCGGCCAGGTCATACCAAAGATTTTAAATATGGTACTAAAAGCTTCCTCGCTTGGCGCTCAGCATTTAGAGGACAGTTCTAGGTCTGGTCGGCCCGGTATAAGTATAATGTAACTGGGTGGGGTATCATACCACGTGTCTGCGGCATGATACTCTAGTGTGACAGCGCTCAGAATATTGTCTCAAGTAGACACCGTCGCGATATGACTGAAAAATTGTTGAAAGCGACGCTAAACACCATACAACAACATCCACATGATTTTTTAATTGAGTCATACTTTTTTTTTCATATACTCGTAGTTTAACTATATCAATATATAGCATCTGGTATCTGTTCACTTTAACTGATATTTCTCAAGTTATGTTTAATCAATAACATTCCGCTTTCCTGCAATGTAATTCACTTAAGACAGCATTTTATGTTTCTCATGAAACGCATGTAAAACAACCTCAGCGTATTTTGACATATTTTAAATCTCAAGTGAGAAGTTGGTTTCTAAACATGAAAGCATCTGACAAAAGAGAAGAAACTTGTTAACCTAATAAAGCAAAAATAAAATACATGATTGGCATTTATACAAAATGCATCTGTTATGAAATTCAAAAATATAGACACTGTACTGAACGGAACAGCTAACTTCCAACTTTGTAGTTTCAGTATTAAATGTTTGTATACGAGTAATACGACACTAACATACACCTAAATGCTGTTTCTTATTGAAATCCAATTTTTTCACGGAAATTGCTTTGATGCTTTTTAAGCAAATACATAAAACGTCAGGTACATAAAATGTAAGGTGGCGGATAAGCTGTTCCGTTAAGCAGAGTTTATAATATGCAAACTGTCCTCCAGTAAACTAAGCTGGTAGTTCCCTGAAACAAACTAAGCAGTTGCTAATATTAATACTGATGGTGTGGATATCATACGAGTCTAACATTATTTTCCTATTAAAAGAGAAGACTAAAATTTATAATTTTAATGTCTTTAGTTTAGTATATTCTTACCAAGAAATTAGATATTTCTAACTGATTTGTTGCTCTTACCAAACGTCATGTCAACTAATTTTATATTAACTGTATTTTTTCGCTTGCTATTAATGAGCCATGTTTCCATGGTAATTTCAATATGTCGTCATATTTGACTGAGAAAAGGTCCTCTGTGGCCGAGTGGTCTAAGGCGCCGTCTCAAGGTCACTTATTTATCATTGCTAGGATCTGGAGTTTGAGTCCAGTTCGCTCCAAACACTATTTGAGAAAGATTCCAGTTACTTGCGGAAAGTCATTCGGACTCGGTCTGAAGTCTTCCTCCACCTGTAAAATTGATTATGCAATATATAACCTGAAATGTGTTGAAAATGGCGTTTAACCCTATTCAAAAAAAAAAAAAAAAATGGATTGAGAATATTTGTGTTTTACGCTGTCTTGTGTTTTCGTTGTGATGATGGACAAGAGCGAAGCTGGTTGTGTTTTCATTGTGATGATAGTAAAGAGCGAAGTTGGTTGTGTTTTCGTCGTGATGATGGACAAGAGCGAAGCTGGTTGTGTTTTCATTGTGATGATGGAGAAGAGCGATGGGAGTAGTGGTTGTGTTTTCATTGGGATGACGGAGAAGAACGAGGCTGGTTGTGTTTTCGTTGTAATGACGACGGAGAAGAGCGAAGTTGGTTGTGCTTTCATTGTGATGACGGAAAAGAGCGAGGTTAGTTGTGTTTTCATTGCTTCACGCTTCATTTAAATTGAAACCGACCAAATATATCAGAGAATATATTTTATAGGTTTTGTTATAATGAATTAATGGTTATCACTTGGTTTTATATCCAGATCAAGCGCGACACGAATATAATAACGAAATGGGTGAAATGTAAATATAACTACAATACTATAATTATAGATTGCTAACCACATATTTAGGAAGCAATGTCACCTGATATGATATCTATAGAATATTGTATCCCTTGATGCAACTCGTGATTTAATTATTTACCAATATTTTTACTACTTTCGCGCGTTATATTAATCAAAGTGATTTTGAAATCAAGTACCGCTGAGGTTGCTGGTTCCATGAAGTTACTGTAGTTGTGTAAGTACGGCTGAGGTAGCTGGTTCCATGAAGTTACTGTCGTTGTGTAAGTACCGCTGAGGTAGCTGGTTCCATGAAGTTACTGTAGTTGTGTAAGTACCGCTGAGGTTGCTGGTTCCATGAAGTTACTGTAGTTGTGTAAGTCCCGCTGAGGTAGCTGGTTCCATGAAGTTACTGTAGTTGTGTAGGTACCGCTGAGGTAGCTGGTTCCATGAAGTTACTGTAGTTGTGTAGGTACCGCTGAGGTAGCTGGTTCCATGAAGTTACTGTAGTTGTGTAAGTACGGCTGAGGTAGCTGGTTTCCTGAAGTTACTGTAGTTGTGTAGGTACCGCTGAGGTTGCTGGTTTCCTGAAGTTACTGTAGTTGTGTAAGTACGGCTGAGGTAGCTGGTTCCATGAAGTTACTGTAGTTGTGTAAGTACCGCTGAGGTAGCTGGTTCCATGAAGTTACTGTAGTTGTGTAGGTACCGCTGAGGTAGCTGGTTCCATGAAGTTACTGTAGTTGTGTAGGTACCGCTGAGGTAGCTGGTTCCATGAAGTTACTGTAGTTGTGTAGGTACCGCTGAGGTAGCTGGTTCCATGAAGTTACTGTAGTTGTGTAGGTACCGCTGAGGTAGCTGGTTCCATGAAGTTACTGTAGTTGTGTAAGTACGGCTGAGGTAGCTGGTTTCATGAAGTTACTGTAGTTGTGTAAGTACGGCTGAGGTAGCTGGTTCCATGAAGTTACTGTAGTTGTGTAAGTACCGCTGAGGTAGCTGGTTTCCTGAAGTTACTGTAGTTGTGTAAGTACGGCTGAGGTAGCTGGTTCCATGAAGTTACTGTAGTTGTGTAAGTACCGCTGAGGTAGCTGGTTTCCTGAAGTTACTGTAGTTGTGTAAGTACGGCTGAGGTAGCTGGTTCCATGAAGTTACTGTAGTTGTGTAGGTACCGCTGAAGTAGCTGGTTCAATGAAGTTACTGTAGTTGTGTAAGTACCGCTGAGGTTGCTGGTTTCCTGAAGTTACTGTAGTTGTGTAGGTACCGCTGAGGTTGCTGGTTTCCTGAAGTTACTGTAGTTGTGTAGGTACCGCTGAGGTAGCTGGTTTCCTGAAGTTACTGTAGTTGTGTAAGTACCGCTGAGGTAGCTGGTTCCATGAAGTAACTGTAGTTGTGTAAGTACAGCTGAGGTAGCTGGTTCCATGAAGTTACTGTAGTTGTGTAAATACCGCTGAGGTAGCTGGTTCCATGAAATTACTGTAGTCGTGTAGGTACCGCTGAGGTAGCTGGTTCCATGAAGTTACTGTAGTTGTGTAGGTACCGCTGAGGTTGCTTGTTCCATGAAGTTACTGTAGTTGTGTAAGTACCGCTGAGGTAGCTGGTTTCCGGAAGTTACTGTAGTTGTGTAAGTACCGCTGAGGTTGCTGGTTTCCTGAAGTTACTGTAGTTGTGTAGGTACCGCTGAGGTAGCTGGTTTCCTGAAGTTACTGTAGTTGTGTAAGTACGGCTGAAGTAGCTGGTTCAATGAAGTTACTGTAGTTGTGTAGGTACCGCTGAGGTAGCTGGTTTCCTGAAGTTACTGTAGTTGTGTAAGTACGGCTGAAGTAGCTGGTTTCCTGAAGTTACTGTAGTTGTGTAAGTACCGCTGAGGTTGCTGGTTTCCTGAAGTTACTGTAGTTGTGTAGGTACTGCTGAGGTAGCTGGTTTCCTGAAGTTACTGTAGTTGTGTAAGTACGGCTGAGGTAGCTGGTTCCATGAAGTTACTGTAGTTGTGTAAGTACCGCTGAGGTAGCTGGTTTCCTGAAGTTACTGTAGTTGTGTAAGTACCGCTGAGGTAGCTGGTTTCCTGAAGTTACTGTAGTTGTGTAAGTACCGCTGAGGTTGCTGGTTCCATGAAGTTACTGTAGTTGTGTAAGTACCGCTGAGGTTGCTGGTTTCCTGAAGTTACTGTAGTTGTGTAGGTACCGCTGAGGTAGCTGGTTCCATGAAGTTACTGTAGTTGTGTAGGTACCGCTGAGGTAGCTGGTTTCCTGAAGTTACTGTAGTTGTGTAAGTACGGCTGAGGTAGCTGGTTCCATGAAGTTACTGTAGTTGTGTAGGTACCGCTGAGGTAGCTGGTTTCCTGAAGTTACTGTAGTTGTGTAAGTACGGCTGAGGTAGCTGGTTCCATGAAGTTACTGTAGTTGTGTAGGTACCGCTGAGGTAGCTGGTTCCATGAAGTTACTGTAGTTGTGTAGGTACCGCTGAGGTAGCTGGTTTCCTGAAGTTACTGTAGTTGTGTAAGTACGGCTGAGGTAGCTGGTTCCATGAAGTTACTGTCGTTGTGTAAGTACCGCTGAGGTAGCTGGTTCCATGAAGTTACTGTAGTTGTGTAGGTACCGCTGAGGTAGCTGGTTTCCTGAAGTTACTGTAGTTGTGTAAGTACGGCTGAGGTAGCTGGTTCCATGAAGTTACTGTAGTTGTGTAGGTACCGCTGAGGTAGCTGGTTTCCTGAAGTTACTGTAGTTGTGTAAGTACCGCTGAGGTTGCTGGTTTCCTGAAGTTACTGTAGTTGTGTAGGTACCGCTGAGGTAGCTGGTTTCCTGAAGTTACTGTAGTTGTGTAAGTACCGCTGAGGTTGCTGGTTCCATGAAGTTACTGTAGTTGTGTAAGTACCGCTGAGGTTGCTGGTTTCCTGAAGTTACTGTAGTTGTGTAGGTACCGCTGAGGTAGCTGGTTTCCTGAAGTTACTGTAGTTGTGTAAGTACGGCTGAGGTAGCTGGTTCCTTGAAGTTACTGTAGTTGTGTAGGTACCGCTGAGGTAGCTGGTTTCCTGAAGTTACTGTAGTTGTGTAAGTACCGCTGAGGTTGCTGGTTTCCTGAAGTTACTGTAGTTGTGTAGGTACCGCTGAGGTAGCTGGTTTCCTGAAGTTACTGTAGTTGTGTAGGTACGGCTGAGGTAGCTGGTTCCATGAAGTTACTGTAGTTGTGTAGGTACCGCTGAGGTAGCTGGTTCCATGAAGTTACTGTAGTTGTGTAGGTACCGCTGAGGTAGCTGGTTCCATGAAGTTACTGTAGTTGTGTAGGTACCGCTGACATAGCTGGTTCCATGAAGTTACTGTAGTTGTGTAGGTACCGCTGAGGTAGCTGGTTCCATGAAGTTACTGTAGTTGTGTAAGTACGGCTGAGGTAGCTGGTTCCATGAAGTTACTGTAGTTGTGTAAGTACGGCTGAGGTAGCTGGTTCCATGAAGTTACTGTAGTTGTGTAAGTACCGCTGAGGTAGCTGGTTTCCTGAAGTTACTGTAGTTGTGTAAGTACGGCTGAGGTAGCTGGTTCCATGAAGTTACTGTAGTTGTGTAGGTACCGCTGAAGTAGCTGGTTCAATGAAGTTACTGTAGTTGTGTAAGTACCGCTGAGGTTGCTGGTTCCATGAAGTTACTGTAGTTGTGTAGGTACCGCTGAGGTAGCTGGTTCCATGAAGTTACTGTAGTTGTGTAGGTACCGCTGAGGTAGCTGGTTTCATGAAGTTACTGTAGTTGTGTAAGTACCGCTGAGGTAGCTGGTTCCATGAAGTTACTGTAGTTGTGTAGGTACCGCTGAGGTAGCTGGTTCCATGAAGTTACTGTAGTTGTGTAGGTACCGCTGAGGTAGCTTGTTCCATGAAGTTACTGTAGTTGTGTAAATACCGCTGAGGTAGCTGGTTTCCTGAAGTTACTGTAGTTGTGTAAGTACCGCTGAGGTTGCTTGTTCCATGAAGTTACTGTCGTTGTGTAAGTACCGCTGAGGTAGCTGGTTCCATGAAGTTACTGTCGTTGTGTAAGTACCGCTGAGGTAGCTGGTTCCATGAAGTTACTGTAGTTGTGTAAGTACCGCTGAGGTAGCTGGTTCCATGAAGTTACTGTAGTTGTGTAAGTACCGCTGAGGTAGCTGGTTCCATGAAGTTACTGTAGTTGTGTAGGTACCGCTGAGGTAGCTGGTTCCATGAAGTTACTGTAGTTGTGTAGGTACCGCTGAGGTAGCTGGTTCCATGAAGTTACTGTAATTGTGTAGGTACGGCTGAGGTAGCTGGTTCCATGAAGTTACTGTAGTTGTGTAGGTACGGCTGAGGTAGCTGGTTCCATGAAGTTACTGTCGTTGTGTAGGTACCGCTGAGGTAGCTGGTTCCATGAAGTTACTGTAGTTGTGTAAGTACCGCTGAGGTAGCTGGTTCCATGAAGTTACTGTAGTTGTGTAGGTACCGCTGAGGTAGCTGGTTCCATGAAGTTACTGTAGTTGTGTAGGTACCGCTGAGGTAGCTGGTTCCATGAAGTTACTGTAGTTGTGTAAGTACCGCTAAGGTAGCTGGTTCCATGAAGTTACTGTAGTTGTGTAGGTACCGCTGAGATAGCTGGTTCCATGAAGTTACTGTCGTTGTGTAAGTACCGCTGAGGTAGCTGGTTCCATGAAGTTACTGTAATTGTGTAGGTACGGCTGAGGTAGCTGGTTCCATGAAGTTACTGTAGTTGTGTAGGTACCGCTGAGGTAGCTGGTTCCATGAAGTTACTGTCGTTGTGTAAGTACCGCTGAGGTAGCTGGTTCCATGAAGTTACTGTAGTTGTGTAAGTACCGCTGAGGTAGCTGGTTCCATGAAATTACTGTAGTTGTGTAGGTACCGCTGAGGTAGCTGGTTCCATGAAGTTACTGTAGTTGTGTAAGTACCGCTGAGGTAGCTGGTTCCATGAAGTTACTGTAATTGTGTAGGTACGGCTGAGGTAGCTGGTTCCATGAAGTTACTGTAGTTGTGTAGGTACCGCTGAGGTTGCTGGTTCCATGAAGTTACTGTAGTTATGTAGGTACCGCTGAGGTAGCTGGTTCCATGAAGTTACTGTAGTTGTGTAGGTACCGCTGAGGTAGCTGGTTCCATGAAGTTACTGTAGTTGTGTAAGTACCGCTGAGGTAGCTGGTTCCATGAAATTACTGTAGTTGTGTAGGTACCGCTGAGGTAGCTGGTTCCATGAAGTTACTGTAGTTGTGTAAGTACCGCTGAGGTAGCTGGTTCCATGAAGTTACTGTAATTGTGTAGGTACGGCTGAGGTAGCTGGTTCCATGAAGTTACTGTAGTTGTGTAGGTACCGCTGAGGTTGCTGGTTCCATGAAGTTACTGTAGTTATGTAGGTACCGCTGAGGTAGCTGGTTCCATGAAGTTACTGTAGTTGTGTAGGTACCGCTGAGGTAGCTGGTTCCATGAAGTTACTGTAGTTGTGTAAGTACCGCTGAGGTAGCTGGTTCCATGAAATTACTGTAGTTGTGTAGGTACCGCTGAGGTAGCTGGTTCCATGAAGTTACTGTAGTTGTGTAAGTACCGCTGAGGTAGCTGATTCCATGAAGTTACTGTAATTGTGTAGGTACGGCTGAGGTAGCTGGTTCCATGAAGTTACTGTAGTTGTGTAGGTACCGCTGAGGTAGCTGGTTCCATGAAGTTACTGTAGTTGTGTAGGTACCGCTGAGGTAGCTGGTTCCATGAAGTTACTGTAGTTGTGTAAGTACCGCTGAGGTAGCTGGTTCCATGAAGTTATTGTAGTTGTGTAGGTACCGCTGAGGTAGCTGGTTCCATGAAGTTACTGTCGTTGTGTAAGTACCGCTGAGGTAGCTGGTTCCATGAAGTTACTGTAGTTGTGTAAATACCGCTGAGGTAGCCGGTTCCATGAAGTTACTGTAGTTGTGTAGGTACCTTTGGGGTTCATGTAGCTTGTTCCGTAAAGTTACTGTAGTTGTATAAGTAGCTCTGAAATAGCTGGTTCCGTGAAGTTAATGTAGTTGTGCAAGTACCGCTGAAGTAGCTGGTTCTGTAAAGTTAATGTAGTTGTGCAAGTACCGCTGAAGTAGCTGGTTCCGTAAAGTTAATGTAGTTGTGCAAGTACCGCTGAAGTTGCTGGTTCCCTTGAGTTAGTGTAGTTGTGTAAGTAGCTCTAAAGTAGCTGGTTCCAATCCTAGATATCTGGTTTGCTGCTTTGTTTAGAATATATACATATGTATATATACGTAAAGATATAACTACAATGACATTTTAGCACAAAACAAACAAGAAGTAAAGCATAGTTATCAGTCCATTTAGTGGAGCGAGTTGTCAAGTGCTAGTGTAAGAACATTGAATTTAGGCTTGGAAGGTCGTTGGCTCGATCCTCCCCCACTGCTTTGTATGGTGTTCTTGAGCAAGATACTTTTTCCACTTATACTAAGCACTGACTCTACCCAGAAAGACTTCGAACATGAATTTGAGTTTAAACTAATATACCCTTTATATCAATGTAAAAATTAAACTTAGTTTGCTAGTATTATTGATGTTATTGAATGTGCAACACCACTCACTTCCTCCAGCACCCGCTTTAATGGTTTCCTGTTTTGAAAAATACACTGAATGAACTACATGATACAAGGGAACCAGAAAATAACAAACTTAGTCAAAGTAAGTCACTCTGACGTTAGTAACAGTTACACATTTAAACTAAATCATAAAAAAATATAAATGATAACAATGAAAAGTTATTGTAATAATTGATAAATATTTGATCAACGAAACATAGGCATCGTAATACGTTAATGTTTTTTTTCACTATCTGAAACAATAAAAAAACATAAACAAATTATTGGGGAAAAAAAGAAAAACACAAATAAAAAAATATATATTGAACAATAAAAAAAATATAGATGTTATTTATATTTTACCTTCTTAAAATGTTCGCTTAATATTTTCAGTAAGTTTTTGTATCAAATTTGGGTTTTTCACAGAAAAATCATGTTTAGTAATCATGCTTATTCAAACCTGAACAATACTAGCATAAATATCAAATTAAATATCAAATAATAACATATTAAATATATTGTTTACAACCTCAAGTCTAACAGAGACGACAGAAAAAAAAACATGCTGATAACAAACAAAGACACACAATAATAAACAATATATAAACAGACCATCCTCAGATGTAAATCTGATTAGTCTGTATTTAGTTGAGTGACCTATAGAAGTATAATTCCAATTACAAGTAACGGGTCGTCTAATATAACGAGATACAAGAGGAAACAAACAAAAATTGAGATATATATATGATGTGAAGTATCATAACTATTGCCTATAGTTAAAAGTCTTATCCTAGTAAAACGTTATGCAATATCTATATAACTGTGCGCACGTGGCCTTGGTATTAAACGTGCTGTATATACGGTTACTGTTTTCTGGATGCATGCACGTGTGAAACGGCGCCTTTTGTCTTCGTGACGCTTTTTATCCACAATTCTTATTATCCACATAAAAATAGAAAAAACGTTGACTTTTGACCACATACTGACAAAATTCATCATTGATTTTTCTGACAAAAATCGGCGCCTATTTAATTTTTCGCGGACAAAAGGCGCCATGCAGACTTAAAGCGCTTGTACATACATGCTTTACCACAGTTTTTGTTTTCAGTTTTAAAAAGAAAATAGATGATCTTTACCCCAAAATAAAATTATATTGGTACATAAACCGTTAACCGAGGGATTGGTTATTTGAAGATGACAAGAAATGTCCATTGTTATAATGAGTATAATCATGACGTCTTGATATAGTTGTTCTAGACATGTTTCAGAAATGATATTGTGTAGAAAAAAGAATCGAAAACTTTTATTTGAAATATCAATCTTGCATGTTGCAGGTAGAATTTTGATTTATTTTAGCATCACTTTAGTACAAATTGCATTTTTAACTTTGTTTACGTACTAGTATTTTAAAGATGGAATACCATGTAAAAAATATATAGGCAATGGTTTAGTCTGGACAAACTTTATTATAAATAAGGCATTATTATAATGTATTTTATACGTATTGACAAGTACATGTTTATGCACATATAACAGATCGTTTAGGTCTTATTAGAGCACAGTTACAACATTTTTTTATAAATCATCTTATTTGAGTTTAATTATACGTTAGACATTCGGAAAACGAAATAAGTCGAATATTTTCTGTTTACGGCATTTATTGCAAAGCTATGCGAAAACATACAACATCTATAGAATATCAACTCTCCAGGCGGGACTCATGATTTGATTATCTACTCATTTTTGAAACTATTTCCTAGCTTTTCTTGTTTCTTTGAAACCATCGATTACATTAACAATATCGTCGCCTTTATATTTAATTTATAGATATTTGAGAATATTTGTGTCCTGTGCTGTTCGTTTTACGATGTTATAACAGAGGAAAGAGGGAGGTTGAACCAAGTGAGGTTTATGCTCGCCAGCGGCGTGTCTTCTAACACAGCTTTATCACTGTACAGTACATGGTATATTCTCATTTGTTAATGGTGTTTAACGCCATTTTCAACACATTTCAGGTTATATATAGCATATCCAGTTTTACAGGTGGAGGAAGATTTCAAAATGAATCTGAGTAAAACAACCTTCCGTCCGCAAATATCTAACACACGTTATTGTTTATGAACACGTGGGTGTTGAACCTACGACCTTAGCGGTGAGAGGTAAGTGATCTTGAGACGGCCCCTTAGACCCGGTGAGAGGTAAGTGATCTTGAGACGGCCCCTTAGACCCGGTGAGAGGTAAGTGATCTTGAGACGGCCTCTTAGACCCGGTGAGAGGTAAGTGATCTTGAGACGGCCCCTTAGACCCGGTGAGAGGTAAGTGAACTTGAGACGGCCCCTTAGACCCGGTGAGAGGTAAGTGATCTTGAGACGGCCGCTTAGACCCGGTGAGAGGTAAGTGATCTTGAGACGGCCCCTTAGACCCGGTGAGAGGTAAGTGATCTTGAGACGGCCCCTTAGACCCGGTGAGAGGTAAGTGATCTTGAGACGGCTTCTTAGACCCGGTGAGAGGTAAGTGAACTTTAGACGGCCCCTTAGACCCGGTGAGAGGTAAGTGATCTTGAGACAGCCCCTTAGACCAATGGCCACGGAGAACCCATACAATGATACAAAGACACATACTTTTATTAATTTAAATTTTAGAGTCGGAATGGTACAACATGTCTAAACATTAGATAAGAATAGCTAGTAACCGACACAATTGTATAATTGTGCCATGATTTTTGATTGCATATTTACTGTCGTGGTGATTGTGTGATTTGTATGCAGCATCCTACTGCTGATAATGAATTTTCACCTCATTTTATATTCATCGTCAAAATGGCTACTGCTCCAAGGTGCAGATTTGTGTCTTGTCTGGTGCAGAGTATGCTGTGCAATGAGTGCACTTTAGTTTTAGAAATGTAGCAAGTTGATATGTTCTAATATCTACAGACTACATTATTGACCTTTGGTGCGGTGACACACGCGACGATATATTATTTTGCTTACAATACACGTGGCAACAATATATGCATGTTCATATACAATACATATTTTACAATCATGTGCGAAGTACAAAAGCACACGGACAAAAAAACACGCCATAAAGATGTTAATTGTAACTCAAAAGGGTCAAATCGAAGACGATGACTACAGCGATGGCGTGTAAAATGATTAAACTGTATGAGTTGTACACTGTATGACTTGTACACTTGTCGGCTGCGGGGGAATATCGAGTTGCACCATAAACCATATTTAATTCCAGTGACTGTTTTACTGTAGGCCACTCTACGGTGATCCCTCTTGTCGCGTGTTCTGTAAGTTTTACTTAATCTAGTCATTATTTTGATTGTTTGATTTTTATTGGAATGTTAGTTTACAGTCTATCTTGATCAGGAAGTAAAGTCAGAGTTAGGTTTTAAAATGAGCCTTAATAGAAATTATTAAAAGGTCGTGTGCATATTACACAACGCCCTGGTACCCTTTCACTTGCACTATCGTTAGGCTGGTATATTGGTTTGCATAGATATCTGCTTCACAAATATCTTAAAGTATGGCTCTTCTATTTGGGGACATAAAATATACCAGAGTATAGAACATGTGCAAAACCGGGCAGCGATATATTTCTTAGGAATGCATAGATTTGCTTCTAATTCAGCAGTTAAGGGTAACACAGTATGGTTTCAATGTAGTTACATGCATTGGGTTTCAATGTTGAGTCTCTGGAATTAGTTTTGGAGATAAACGATTAACAAAATATACCTAATTTTGACTATTAAGCTTATGAAACTGACTGGTGTAGTAACAATAAGTATCTCTTGCAAGAAGCCGTTTCACTTGAATGGCTTGTAAAACTTCATGAGTGAACCATATGTAAAAATGCTGCTTATTTAGAATAAATAGTCAGTTCTGGCAGAACTTAAGTGTGGTATTCTTCCTCTGAGAATCCACTGACAATTGATACAGGCCGATACGTAGGGGAAAGTGCTAATCAGAGACTTTTCCATTTCTGTTTAATGTTAGATTATGTACATAAAATGAAATATATAATTAACAATGTCAAAGAAAGGTAGCAACGTTTTTGACAAAGGACTATTTTTAAAGGATAAACTCTACTCACGCTACTATATAATTCCGTATCTGCATTTGTACTTTTCAACGTTTACCTACAATATTCTTTTTATTTGCTATTGCATATTATCATGTGAAATTGCTTATAACTTATATTATTGGCAGTTTCTTAAAAACCCACTTGGCCAAGTATTCTACTATTAATCATTTTGTAAAATTTACGTCACTACAATACACTATTTATGTACTTCCTTACGTACGTACTTACTTACTTACTTACTTACTTACTTACTTTACTTACTTACTTACTTACTCACTCACTCACTCACTCACTCACTCACTCACTCACTCACTCACTCACTCACTCACTCACTCACTCACTCACTCACTTACTTACTTACTTACTTACTTACTTACTTACTTACTTATTTACTTACTTACTTATTTTCTAGCTAACTAACGTCTTTACTTACTTATTACATACTTACTTATATGTCCTTATTTTGTTAATATGGTATGTGCGTGTACCTTATGCAAACAAATACGACACTTTCAGCTAAAAACAATGAACAAGATTCCGATTATCCCAAATAAACTGCCTCTCTCACAAAGTAACATGTCTTATACATCACAATTAAAGGCAATTATACCAGACTGATTAAAGACACGCATAGTCTGTTTATCTGGCATCGTGTATCTAACATTACCTTACACATCAATCACTATATCTCGTAGATCTCCAAAATTACTAAAAGTGCGAAGTGGTTTTGTAACATCGTTTGGAAAAGATAGGAAAAGTTTCTTACGTAATTATCTCGTAATTAAACCTTGATAAATGCCAAGTCACCAAACTAAAACTCGGAAGGATTAAACTGACGTATATAGACAATTCGGAGGTAGTATGATAGCAAAGCTATATATTTATCTAAAATACTTATGACGTTTTACGTCTGGTTTATATAATAAAAAAATATATTCAAGAGAGGTCACAACAACCGTACAAACACAATCAATAACTGAATATCAATAACACAAATATAGAGAAGAAGAGACAAGGGTCTTGGAAAACCGGTACGGTATTGCTCATAAGATAAATGCATGTATAACTTTTCATATATACGTGGACTCAGAATTATAGTACAATATCGGTATTTTTGAATTAAAAATATTTGGTCAGATTATAAAATGTCCATGTGCAGAGTTATGCAAAAAAACAATCCAGAAAGAGTAAACAATTAAGAGTTAAGGCATTTAGTATACATAGAGTGTCATTTGTGTTGCAAATAGAATGTCTAATATTACAGTATGTCTCATGCTGTACACTACGTATATTTTCCTATATTTTTGGTCCGCCATAGGTCATATCATTCTGCAATTTGAGAACATTAAATTAAGATACCGACTTTTGAAATGCAATATGATAAGCTGTACTCATTAGTAATATCTTACTGTAGTTTTTACCTTTCAGAAATTCTTGTGTTCGAATTTACAATCAGGGATATTCAAATTATATTTTTGTACATCTGTTTGTATTTTATCGGAAATAAGCTTTTATTACTGCAGTTTTGCCTATTTCATGTGGTCGATTGACCTACGCTGTGTCCACCTTTTATTGAGAAACACAGGAAGATGGTAGAATAACGCAGGATTGTGTTCGAATTTACAATCAGGGATATTTCAATTATATTGTTGTACATCTGTTTGTATTTTATCGGAAATCTGAACCGAATAATCTTTTATTACTGCAGTTTTGCATATTTCATGTGGTCGATTGACCTATGCTGTGTCCACCATTTATTGAGAAACACATGAAGACGGTAGAATAACGCAGGATTGTGTTCGAATTTACTATCAGGGATATTCAAATTATATTTTTGTACATCAGTTTTGCATTTTATCGGAAATCTGAACCGAATAATCTTTTATTATTGCAGTTTTGCATACTTCATGTGGTCGATTAACCTACGCTGTGTCCACCATTTATTGAGGAACACAGGAAGACGGTAGAATAACGCAGGATTGTATTCGAATTTACAATCAGGGATATTCAAACTATATTTTTGTACATCAGTTTGAATTTTATTCTATTCAATTACTAAAGTTATGCGTTTTAACAATTCTGGGGTATTTAAATTTCACACTTGCATCAGGTAGATGAAAATATTAAGGGTCTGCACAAATACTGGGATATTTAAATTTTTCACTTGCATTGTGTAGATAACATGTATATGAGGATTAGAGATGTGTTAATTAATTATTTTTTTGTTTGGTAGAAAATGCTTAAAATGGTTCAATGATTTTATTTAGATACAAATATTTTTTGAAAATAATTTCATGAGGTTTGTATGCTACAGGGTGCTGTTGGATAACGATATGACAGCTTGAAGGTGAGCGGAAATACCAGCATTGGAACATGTAATGTGTTTAGTGATCGAGAAGTACATGTCTCTTTAATGTAAACTTAAACTCAGCTAAACAGTGTGAGATGCTTGCTTTTGGTTGATAACCAGACTTTAACGTCTCACTCCACCATTCAATTTCCCATTGGGTTCCAATATAACAATTATTTTCCGCAACACAGTAAAAACTTAAAATCTGCAGCATGTGTCAAGGTTCAACATATTCACTGGTTTCAGATCTGCAGTAATTACCATAAGCAAAACATCATACCTAAGCCAGGTTCTGTTTAAATTCAATATGTTTATGATATGTAATAATACGAGAACAATCCACCCACGTTGCGATTCTCGACCCATCAATTCTAAGATGACACAAACTTGGCCAGAAATGTTGTGATTGCTAAAATAGTTTAAAACATGACAACAATAAATAAATCACAGCAATATAAAAGCATGAAAAAAGAAGATAAGGGGGATGACATTTTTACTACTACCTCCTTCATCTGTCCGAGGTTTTCAAGGGAGATAAAAGTGCAGTGAATACTAAAATGAAAGGGACACTTGGAAACACCTTCGTAGTACTATTTCTGATTAATGTTTATTATATTAAAAACCATATCCGTTTATAAATATTTAACCTATACAACGCAGTCGTCCAGTTTTGACCACTATGCACAAAACTATATAATTATTTCTTTCAAAAAATATCCATTTGGATTGTTAAACATCATTTTACTTATCTTTCTTTCAGCTAGTCTATTATTATACCATTGACAGTGTCACATCTCTTTACTTTGATCTGAAACTTTCGCTTTCATAAATGAAGACATGTCATTAATACGAAATTAAAGCCCTATGTCGGTTTTCTCAACATGTTTTTTGTGTAAATGTTATTTTAATACAAAAACTGTTACAATTGATCATTGTTTATGTAACAACAACATATATCTGAAGTAATAGTGAATGATGAACGTAATTAGAGCTTACAAACTCAATTCACAGTCTGCGGACCAAATGAGGTAGTACCCAGCAGTTTATACGTCTTAATGGAATCTTGTCCTGCGGAAAGGTTTTTTTTACTGCTAAATGACGTTATTGATTTCATTACTGCTTAATGACGTTATTACTTTCATCATTGTTAAATGACGATATTACTTTCATTACTGTTAAATGACGTTATTACTTTCATTACTGCTAAATGACGTTATTACTTTCATTACTGCTAAATGACGTTATTACTTTAATTACTGCTAAATTACGGTATTGCTTACATTACAGCTGAATGACGGTATTACTTTTATTACTGCTAAATGACGTTATTACTTTTATTACTGCTAAATGACTTTATTGCTTTCATACATGATAAATGACGTTATTTCTTTAATTACAGCTAAATAACGTTATTACTTTCATTACTACTAAATGATCTTATTATTTTCATAACTACTAAATGATGTAATTACTTTCATTACTACTAAATGATCTTATTACTTTCATTACTACTAAATGACGTTATTACTTTCATTACTACTAAATGATCTAATTACTTTCATAACTACCAAATGATGTAATTACTTTCATTACTACTAAATGATCTTATTACTTTCATCACTACTAAATGACGTTATAACGTTCATTACTACTAAATGATCTTATTACTTCCATTACTACTTATAATCTTATTACTTTCATTACTACTAAATGATCTTATTACTTCCATTACTACTAAATGATCTTATTACTTTCATTACTACTTAATGATGTTATTACTTTCATCCCTGATAAATTAAATCCAAAATTAGAATAAGTGTGCTTCATTAGTAAATGTACGTTTTACAAGATTGCTCGGCTATATTAAATAATTTCATTGGTCTTTTAAATACAACACTGATGAGCAAAGATTTGTGCTTTAACTCCAATTTGGTCGTTGATCGGTATTCATTCAGTTTTAACACTAAGATGTACATTTTTTTACTTTTAGTGTTCGTATATCGTAAAGATAAGAATATAGATATGATAGTCAATTTATGTTATTTTCATCTTTAAGGGACACAGTGCAGTCTTAGAGCTGTGTAAAAGCACATTTTCAGTGTTAAGACGAGTTACAATTTTACAGAGGCTCAACGCATTTACAATTCCAATATGTTCATTCTTTCCAACTTCCATATAAAACTCTTGATATGCTCAATGTAGAAACGTAGGTGTTGTAAACATGGATACTGTTGCCAGATTTTTATCATAGACATATTTCTGGTAAAATCTATTTTAAAGCAACCCTGCACACATGTTGTTTTTTCAAAGTAGTTGAATAAATATATGCAAACACAGAACGTTTCTTCATTTGTATATTTAATTGATTTTAGCAATTTGATTGCATTTGATTGAGAATAAGAGTTAAAGTAAAACGTGTATATTAACATTTTAACATTTATTTTAATATTGCACAAATAACACATCCAACGCGAGTTTTAAAGTCGCATTTAGCAATTGATCAAGAAATACAGATTTTAATTTCAATATGTTAAGTGGAGCTGGAATTTTCATACACTCACTAGTCATAAAACACTTCCCTTCCTCACCTGTTCGTTAAAATGACCGCTACATTATTGAGTACCATATTTATATATGACCTTGAAAGATCGCCAAACGATACATGATGCCCTCTTGTCACTGTTTGATAGCTAGCACATGTCTTTTATGTTTTGGAAATAGAATTTAAAACAAGAGTTTAATTAATTGTTTTGAAAACTGAGGTGATGTTTATGATCAGCTAATCGAAAAAAAAAGGGTATTAAAACTTTGTATTTTCCGGATAAAATCAAATAAAAACACTTTTCGTACTATTTGAGCAGTGGTTAGGCTATGCTAAATATAGATAATGATCGATGCAAAGGAAAGTAGTTTATTCTTAATTTTGTTGCAACGTTCGCTAGGCATTCTAGTTTCCGAATCTTTTATTATCTCTATTGAATTTTAAACCCATTCATTTCACTACGTCATCTGATTCACAAATTATCCTGCAATGAGAGTATAATTGTGTTATTAAATTGGCAAGGCAATCCATTGTCTGCAAATTCATCAATTTTATACCATTATTATTCGATTGGCAAATACAAATTGACAATCATATATATCAGATAATAGTGAATATCACATGATAGACTGCGTGCTGTATGGCGGCCATGGACATTAGCCTCGTTTAATGTTGTAATTATAATTTCTAATTGTTTGGAACCATGGAGCTCTCTCTGTGATTCCTGAAAATAATCATCCCATAAGCCGGTCCAAAGGGACGCAAGGTGTTTATCAATACGCCTCGTGAACAGATTAGATAAAACCGAGCCTGCTTGTCACATCCCAATTTTCACGGGTATTTTATTTTATTGAGCGGGAAGTATTTTTAAAGTACTAATGCTCGTGTTTTAAACTTGTCGTATTTACCTGATATTTTACCTATGTTTTAATCTTAGACTTTATCTTTATACGGAGTTAGCAGCTTTAATATATCGATGTCCAGCAAACACTCTTATAAAAGGGGCTTTGTCCTATGTGGTCATTGGGGGTTACACAATGACAGATAGAGATGAGCAACAAGTATACTGTCTGATGATATTAAAAATTTGCTTTGACAATAACGAATTGATAACTTTGTTAATACGATGTTGAAGACATTTGGGGTGAGGTCTGGGAATTCGGGTTCGAAACCATTGAGGGAAGATGTGTAAATAGTGATACACATGGGACCACGTGTGATATAGTGTACGTCCAAAGGCGGAACGTCGTGAGGACAAACCGATCTCCAAACAGGCTATGCTTGATGCCACGAAGTTGAGACTATTCACAGACTTATGAAGGAGGAGTATTAAAATTCCTTTTTTTTTTTTTTTTTTACTAAGTCGTGTATTGATAAAAGATTCATATACAGGAAAGTTGTATAAATAGAGTTGTAGAGAAATCTACTGAAAAATCCATAAGTGTGTTCAGTTAGCGAGACGAGATGGATAACGTGTGATATGCTACAGAACTTTGAACCTTCAACTGCGGTAGTTATTTATTAATGAAGTTCCACATCTTCGAGAATTGACAAAAACATTAGATTTTACTTAATATATTGAATAACCATTTTGACTACATATGCTTATGACTTTGATGTATATTAAAATTTGTAAAAGTTCACACATATATTGTCAATCCTCACCCCTCTCCGCCATTCCGTGACACTGCTCTCTACTTCACTGCGTTCTATGCGTTCTATACTTTCATTTTTTTATTAGAAGTTATTAATTACAATAAACATCTATTGTCCATAACTTTTGTTTTTATTCTTTCATATGTCATTTGTATTCGTTTCATGGAACTTACTTGTTTATATATTGTTTTGTTTACGAGCTCCACAACATCAAACAATTACAAATACGTCCTTTCTCAGCATGATTAAATACCATATCCAAAGACAACGAGTTCTGCCACAAACACGCAAACAAGTAAGCCTTCGCAATTATCTTCAATTATATTTTTAAGCCTACTTAGCTGCCGGTATAACAAGAAAATCATAGTCTAGAAACATGGATTGTAAAAACGAGTGACAAGAGAAATAACATTGGTATTTGTAACGCTGTAACGTCCGTCTCCTTCTTTACCAGTCTTGAGAAATCCAAGACAAAAGTTATCACTTCTTGTTTAACAAATATATACATATATATATATATATATATATATATATATATATATATATAAATATATGTACATATAGTGAAACATATAAAAAAATAACAACAACAACAACAAAAACATATGGATAGTTTAGATTTTAGTTTGTAGTGTTGATACTAGCATATTATGGTCCGTTTATTGTTCAACAGGCAATATGTGTATTCAGTCAATAGCTTTACCGGTTTATGTAGTCACATTGTATTATAATCATATTGCCTTAACCCTTTACTTCATATATACGCCTTTGGACACCTTATATAGAAGACTTTTGAATTATTGGGTGAATTTTGTTTATATTTACTGACATAGTGAAAAACAGTGCAGGAAGTGTTCAGATTGCTCGTTACGAGCAATCTGAACTCATCCTGCACTGATTTCAAAGGCATTCTGTGATTGGTGCGGGAAAACGCATATCTATGGAGTAAAGGGTTAAAGTACCCTACTTTTCATTTCTAATATTACACAATAAGCATTACCTGAATTAATTGGCCATGTACACGTGTGTGTACGGTCTTCCGATATTGGTTGGTAAAAGAAATATCGGCATGGTGTTAACTTCATTAATTGCACATACTAATTTGACCAACATAACATAATATTAAGTTTATACAATGTTTGTAAGCGTGTATGAATCTTCACCAGGACTTGAACCCGGATTTCATTTCATACAGAAAATGTGCTAGATTGCACTATAGAGATAGAGACCCCAACACCACACACCAAATGTACATTATATTAGCAAATATGAGGTTAATGAACAGCCAAACATACCAAATGAATGACAAGATATGTAGGCTCAATAACCTAAAAGTCATGTTTAACGTCATAGCTGTACCAACCAAAATGTGAAATTATGACAATTGTAACGAAACAGTAATGTGTAGATACAAAAGATAAATTACCTACAAAGAATGGCATCTACTTATCTCTAACCCCTGTAAAATTTAATCAAGTTTACCAATGCTGAACTTAAAGGGAATATATCTGGATTTTTAAAAGTTTAAAATTAGTTAAAAACATGTCTATTTATAATCACCGACAATGTATTGCCTAAAGGATATATATTTTAACATGCCAAAATCATATATTGAAATAGGTATTTCCTAACGTTACCACTCCATTTAAATATCGAAATTGTCACGTTTTGGTGGATTTGATCAGAAAACAATTTTTATTAGGGCCGAATGAACGGACGGACAGGAGTAACACTTTCTTTATTCTGCAAATGGTGATAAAATAATGAGACATCGGTTGTTGATTTTGTACAATACAGATGTATGAAAAACAAAAAAACACAAAAAAAACAGCGTGCACATCACACGTATTTTATTAGAATCAATCATTGACCAATAGCAAAATTCACAAAATGAAATATATTAAAGCTACAGTTCCACACGTTCGTCCATGAATTTTTCGTTAGGCCTGCTAAATAGACGTTTTTGTGTTGTAAAGGCTATTTGAAGGGTAGTCAGAACTTCTGCATTCTATATTAATCTTAGACAATCATATTGAACTGCGAGACAAAATAAACAGGGTTAACACCATTTCAACCAATTAAATTCTCTGACTATTGAATGGCAAATAACGACTTTATGTGAACAGTTCCATATTAAGAGTATGTTTTAGACATAGGTATTTTAGAGAATGACAGATCTGGAAAACGTTAAAATGCACCAAAGCAGAAAAATGTATGTTCCTTGTAATTACACAGCATTTAGTATTTGCCCTGACAATGCTGTTTACAACACCAATGAATCGGATCAAGTTATCTCAGCCAATACATTGTAGCGCGTCTAACTAGCAAACCAGAGATCAGCGAGTTTCCCGGGTCCCAGAAAAGAATGGTTAAGTTAACTGGACGGCTGTTGGCATCAAACTGACGTAAAATATTCAAAACAGTACAGCTTAACCGTCGACTTCATCTAGCAAACTAAAAGACAATAAGCTATAGTTTTTATGTCAATGTAATCTGTTTGACAATGTATGGTGTTAAGCGTCGCTTTCAAAATATGTTCAGTCAAATCACGAAGATATCTTCTTAAAACAGTATTTTTGAACGCTGTCACATTTGAGTACCATGCCGCAGCCACGTGTTATGGTACACCACTCAATTACGTTATACTTATACCGGGCCGACTAGACCATGCCGCAGCCACATGTTATGGTACACCACTTCATCACGTTATACTTATACCGGGCCGACTAGACTAGAATTATCATCTAAATTCTGAGCATAAAGCGATGAAGCTTTCTGATATAAATTAGAGATGAGAAATGAATGACAATGAGATGCAATGTCTTATACATATCAATCATCACTGTGACTGGTTGGACGGGGATTCGAACTCGTGATCTCTGGATTAATAGTCAGACGCTTTACCAACTTAGCTTGTCGGGCCCAGCTCAGTAGAGTCAAGAAAAACAACACCAAGACCAACACCAATTTCTGTGTTATATATTTAAAACATTTCTACGAAAGAGTTCCCGATATACTATACGTTGTAGTGTGGATTGCGTGCGGCCAAGTTTGATTCATTTTATATCGGAACTTATTAATAAAACTAGTTTAACATGATAAATGTTCATTTATCATTCAGCTATTTTAAATGCTTGACTACCTACAGCGTATCAATACATTTCAATTAAAGAAATACACCTAAAGTAGAAAGTTTCTTACATTTAAAGCCTAACTTAACTTCAGAAATTGACACTTTTTGATAATAACATTAATGATTGCAATTAAATGTGTTTATAGAATTGCTAAAACCATTCATGTAGACCCTTAGAGACTGTTTTTAAAAGAAGCGAGAAATAAATAACTCCGATCGAAATGTGTATTTCTAAAACGAACGGACCAAGCTTTTAACTTTTGTTTACATTTTCGTAATTCCTTAATGACTCGGTTGCTTACGACTGTTTCTCCGCCGAAGTTCGGAAGTACACAAATGAATACATGTATTTTGATGCACATATTAACCAGATTCTCAGATTGGACAAAGAAGATATGAAAAACAGAGAGACATTTTGTGAATATCGGTCATCATAATGTGTATTGAAACTGGTCCAGGTCAACCTGCTCCATGTGCGTCAGGCTGTACGTCATCACTTTAGCCATGACTCTAGCATGTTGCTAGAAGGTGGCATGATTTAAACTTTTCGTGTATAGTTTGATGAGTTGACCGGTATGTAACAAGGAACACATGTACCGCCGTGATCCAAACAGTCAAGCAAATATCCACATGAAAGGGTTCGTGCATATTTTCAGGGAGATAATGAAAGCTTAATTGGTTTGTTTACAGGTTAGCAGCTCCATTAAAGCCAAGATGAAATATCATCGTTCAGTTTTATTATGATGTGGGGGCTTTATAAACGGGACGCTTTAACCAGTCATAACAGACTTGGGTTGACATACAGAGAGAGCACAGAGTCTCGGAGAGGGAGTCTCTCACTGTGGTCTGTCGCTTGACACCTTGCTATCTATTGTTAAGAATTAAAAGCACTATTTGTAAAACCAAGAGTTTGTTCTAAGTATTGCCATAGTAGTGCAACATCACTTTATGGTCATCATAATAGTACAATGGTAGAAGATAAGACTTTACACTCTAAAAAGATTTTATTACACAGTTGAGGCACAATGAAGTGTTATATATTCAGGTGACGTACCAGTTTTTTTAATAAGGCAAATTGCAGTGGTGGTGTGCGGATTAAGACCGTTAGATAAGGGTTCATTACCAAGACTACAGAAGTTATGGATTGGCTGACATTATGCATCGTAAATGTGTTTTCTTTTTTTTCTTTTAAAAAAACAAATGCTGATGTCTGCAATAAAACTGCATCGAGTGTAATAAACCTTATATCATATATACGCACTGAGAAACAATGAGTACCGAATACCATTTTGATCTGGTAACTCTTGCTCAGGCTCCCACCTCGCATATACGCTTGATACTATCGCACGCGCTAATACGTCACGATCCACGTATTGAGAAGATACCAAGGTTTGTTTGTTTGTTTGTTTAGTACAGTTATTAAAGAAGAATTTTATATAAACGATAAGTCGCTTCCGTGCAATAAATAAATTCGTGGGTTCCAGTTCATTTATACACTCAGGCGAATAAAAGGGATGTTCTTAAAAACTATCTAACCTTAAGCGATTACTTATTTTCTAACCGCATCCCCTACAGTTCCTCATACTATGTTTCTCTCTGAAGTGAATTTATCATATATAACCGACTGAGGCGTTTCTGAACAAGCTTTGTAACTCCTAGTTTTCTGCCGAAGGAGTTTATCGAAAAGTATACGAAACCCGTTCTTAATTATGCTTGAATAATGTGTGTTATATTTATTTTTTTGTTTGCAAAGTTTCTCAGTGATCAAATAAACATGTACTCTATAATCTGGTAGAGTAAAACTGACTTAAATCAAAACTAAAATGTCCGTTTCAGTAGTTTAATGAGCCATAAAGTTTCGTGCTCAAAATAGTTAAAGATTCTGAAGTCAAATAATTCGATCTCTTCACAATCCTGACTCGAACGTGGTGCAGTCTACGGCGCGAGCAGTTTAAACTATATTTACTCCGTTTGGTCTCCATTTGTTCTGCGTTTGAAGCTCTTTTGTTCTCCGTTTGAGGTCCTTTGGTTTCCTTTTTATATCAATTTTTCTCCGTTTGAGGCTCATTTGTTCTCCGATTGAGGCCCATTTGTTCTCAAATTGAGACCCACTAGTTCTCCACTTTGATCTCCATTTTGGTCCGTAGCATCAACATTGATTCATTATCGTGTTTTCATTAACTTTCTATACACAATTTATTCTATGGTCTATGAAGCATTAACTATTATGTGATAAACACTTGGGAGTTGTCTGCACGTTGAACGTGACATGAATGTAATAAAGATAAAGTCGGATCAAAACTTTCATTATAGGTTGATAACTGCATTCTGTGGAAAGGTTTTGTCATTTGATACGATATTTATAAAACATCATTTCCCTCGTTACAACTCTTGATTGAATTTCTACTAATACACTTAACTTTTTCTCTCTCAAAATCAAGCCGATGAAACCATTTACATGCTAAATGTCCGTTTCATTTAACCCATCACTTCATATAGACGCCTTTGGACACCTCTAATATAGATGCCTTTGGACACCTCTAATATAGACGCCTTTGGACACCTCTAATATAGACGCCTTTGGACACCTCTAATATAGAATGCTTTTGAATTATTGGGTGAATTATGTTTATATTAACTGACAGAGTGGAAAACAGTGCAGGAAGTGTTCAGATTGCTCGTAACGAACAATCTGAACTCTTCCTGCACTGTTTTCAAAGGCTGTCTGTGATTGGTGCGGGAAAACGCGTATCCATGCAGTAAAGGGTTAAAAGAAACGTTGACTATTTGTAACAAGGTTTGTTTTTAATTTTCTCGCTGTGTTAGAGTTTGCTATATATATATTTTCTTTAAATGTCACCAATCTTTACAATAATGTGTCGTTGAAATTCGTGTCAATACACTCGTTTTTTTCTCACAATATACATGCATCGTTAATATTGATATGTATTTAACATGTAGCTCATCCAATGAGAAGACATTATGAATATAATAGTAGGTACAATTTATCTAATTTGGAATTAGTGTACATGTGAGCCATGTTAAATATAATGTCGAAGCATAATGAGAATTTAACGATGTCCAGCATTCGGATGTCGTTAAGAGCTTCGGTAAAGCATTACAATGTACACAATTTGGATGTCGTTAAGGGGTTGGGTAAATCATAACGATGTACAACATTCTAATGTCGTTAAGGCTTGCTTAAAGCATATCGATGTACACAATTCGGATGTCGTTAGGGGCTTTGGTAAAGCATAAAGATGTAAACAATTCGGATGTCGTTAAAGGTCTGAGTAAAGCATAACGATGTACACAATTCGGATGTCGTTGAAGGCCTGAGTAAAGCATAACGATATACACAATTCGGATGTTGTTAAGGGTCTGGTTAAAGCAAAACGACATACACTATTCGGATGTCGTTGAGGGCTTAGGTAAAGCATAACGATGTACACTATTCGGATGTCATTGACGGCCTGGGTAAAGCATAACGATGTACACAATTCGGATGTCGTTAGGGGCCTTGGTAAAGCATAACGATGGACACAATTCGGATGTCGTTAAAGGCCTGAGTAAAGTATAACGATGTACACAATTCGGATGTCGTTAGACGCCTTGGTAAAGCATAACGATGTACACAATTCGGATGTCGTTGAAGCCCTTGGTAAAGCATAACGATATACACAATTTGGATGTCGTTAAGGGTCTGGTTAAAGCATAACGATGTACACTATTCGGATGTAGTTGAGGGGTTAGGTAAAGCATTACGATGTATACAATTCGGATGTCGTTGACGGCCTGGGTAAAGCATAACGATGTACACAATTCGGATGTCTTTAAGGGCTTGGGTAAAGCATAACGATGGACACAATTCGAATGTCGTTAAGGGTTTGGAAAAAGCATAACGATGTACACAATTCGGATGTCGTTGAAAGCCTGGGTAAAGCATAACGATGTACCCAATTCGGATGTCGTTAGGGGCTTTGGTAAAGTATAACGATGCACACAATTCGGATGTCGTTAAAGGCCTGAGTAAAGCATAACGATGTACACAATTTGGTTGTCGTTGAAGCTCTTGGTAAAGCATAACTATATACACAATTTGGATGTCGTTAAGGGTCTGGTTAAAGCATAACGATGTACACTATTCGGATGTCGTTGAGGGCTTAGGAAAAGCATTCCGATGTATACAATTCGGATGTCGTTGACGGCCTGGGTAAAGCATAACGATGTACACACTTCGGATTTCTTTAAGGGCTTGAGTAAAGCATAACGATGGACACAATTCGGATGTCGTTAAGGGCTTGGGTAAAGCATAACGATGTACACATTTCGGATGTCGTTGAAGGCCTGGGTAAAGCATAACGATGTACACAATTCTGATGTCATTAAGGGCTTTGGTAAAACATAACGATGTTTACAATTCGGATGTCATTGAGGGCTTGGGTAAAGCATAACGACATACACTATTCGGATGTCATTGAGTGCTTGGGTAAAGCATAACGATGTACACAATTTGGATGTCGTTAAAGGCTTGGGTAAAGCATTACGATGTACACAATTCTGATGCCGTTAAGGGCTTGGGTAAAGCATAACGATGTACCGATAGGGATGTCGTTGAGGGCTAGGGTAAAGCATAACGATGTACACAATTCGGATGTCTTTAAGGGTTTGGGTAAAGCAATACGATGTACAAGTCGGATGGCGTTAAGGGTTCGGATGTAGCGTTTTCTGTGTATCATTTGTGTTTTACTTCTCTCGTGTTTCAAACTGGTTCAAAAAGATTCCAATACTGTAACAATTATAAACACACAATGCTTTACCAAATATATCACAATCGGTTTATATATAATACAGTTATATAGTGCAATATAACCTTCTTGTAAATTGTGTATAATTAAAACGACGAAATAATTTGTATATCTATATGTATAATTATATGCTTAACATGTCTCCGCATGATTCATTGTTAAAAATTTGAACTCGTAAATTGACACAGTTGTCATTATTTCATTGGTTAATTGGTAACACATGGTAATCATTTACACGTTATCAGGTCATCAGGGGATACCTGAGATGTTTGTTTTGCACTGCAACGCTTCATGACGCATTTCGGGGGGGGGGGGGTGATTTATATAAAAAGTGCCTTATTTCTTTTAATGTATGAAAAAATGAGACGATTTTAATGTAATTACGACATGTATACATGATATATTTTTATGTATCGAAATAATACTCGGAAGATTTGTCTGACATATATATGGACTAGAGAGACGTTTTTCTTAGAAGAAAGTAACGTTTTTATCGTAGATATATCAGATATATTATGTCATAATACATTTTTTGAGATGTACGTTTGCTGAAAATGATATCCAGTTATCTCGATAGTATATATAAAAGATTTTGATTTACATTGACCCTGCTCAAAGTGACATAACCAGTGGTTGAAGATAGTTTTATAAAGAAAATAATCAACTTGTTTACAAATGACAAACATTTCCGTGCATTTTCGTCGCATTCCATTGATTTATAACAGCCGATACCTCACTTGCACGTGAATAAAATATATATAAATCAGTAATTCTGAATGCAAATTAGCTGCTTCGCAGACGAAAACTTTTTTAAATATTCAGATATTATTCGTGCATACGCCTGTCGGTGTAGTAAATTTCAATTTTAATCGAAAATGTTTCCGAATATGACGGATTTAAGTTATTCAATGTTAGGTCTTATTCAAATATTTGGGATTGTTGCGAGTTTAAGTACATGCTTTTGACGATACACAACAGCAATTTGCACAAGATAAGATCTGGATAGTCACAATTTAAGGATAATATTACAGTTATACCAGATTGTTTATTGCATTTAAAGGATATTACATACCGATATGGTGTTTTAAAGAGTGGATATTATGAAAATGTTTATAAATTGTATCTTCAGTAATAAAATCGATACGTTTTCACAATTATCTCAAATAAAACCCTTTAGAATATATGCTTTTTTATGCATTAGATGTTATGCGCTACTCTTGAATTTACTCAGTTTGAGGTTTACGTACGCTGTTTCCCTCCCTGGTCTAAACCATAAGAACAGATTCCTTGTTATTTCCTTAAAACTTAGAACTGCTACTACCATATTGTTTCTATAATCTGTGAAGCATTTATCTATCCTGTGGTAAACACAAGGAGCTATCTGTAATTTGAACGTGACACGAATATAATAATGAAATCAGTGAGGATCAAGACGAGCCCAATAATCCGATTACTGGTTCATTATTACATTCTATCCGTCCCGAAAGTCCCGAATGTTCTCATCTGCCTCGATACGACTCCTGATATAATTTCTCTTTTCTCTCTCTTAAAATTAAGCCGAAACAACCATCAACTTATGAAGAGTTTTTTTTTCATTTAAAGTAAATGTTGTCGTGACAATTCATGTCGACAGTGAATAATACTCTAACAGTGGGATAGTTCTCTGGAATTTACTTCGACAGCGGACAGATGTGTATAATAAAAGTCCATCGCCATATGTGTCAATGCACTTTTAAAGCTCTGTTGCTATTTTTCAATATATATATATATATATATATACCAGTTATTAAACATTGATATATTATATGTCATTTAGTTGGATAAGAAAATTAAATAACCTTCATGTGAATATTAAAATGAGCTGTCTGAGTTGCAGATTTGAGTCTTGATTGGTATACCTCGTAACGAGTATATGTACTTTTCTCGTCTAGATACTTTACGATTTTAAGGGTGACATACCCAAGACCTTCTGGTAATTCGATTATAATAATTAAAGCCTAGTTAATTCATACATGTATTATGTCATAAAGAAAACTATAAGATTAACGATAGAAAGTGTCCTTTAATCAAGCCAAAAATAAACACTATTTACAATGGTATTGCTTATTTTATGTTGTTGTTGTTGTTGTTGTTATTGTTGTTGATATTGTTGTTGTTGTTGCTGCTGCTGCTGCTGCTGCTGCTGCTGCTACTTTTGTTGTTGTTGTAGTTGTTGTTGTTGTTGTAGTTGTTGTTGTTGTTGTTGTTGTTGTTGTTTATGGTAGAAAATGCCATATAATTTTCTATCTTAATTCAAGTGTTAAATATTTGTAATTTTGATACCATAATTACTGATAATGAATATTAGGCTGGATATTTCCTTACATTCATTGACGTTTTTGCTTATGTTGTAAATCAATGGATAATTAATAACTTTGATAACTTTAATTATTAATCAAAAGATAAATTATAAAATAATCATAAATATTATGCTTCAAATATGTTTGGTGTGACGATAACCTGGCATGTTACGAAGTATAGAATACAATATTTCATAAACAGAAAATGTCATGACGGCATAACGATATATAGAAATCGAATCCCAGGTAATGGCCACATAGTATATGACAGCTAGGTGGATGATACCTTTTTAAAAAGCATGCATCTCTCTGATGGATTTGCATAAAAGCTGAACCGACATGTAAACTTGTTATGCAACAATTGGGTTATTGTTAATTAAACTGAATTCAAAATAAATACAACAAACATTTTCTCCTTTTGCCGAGCAACATTAGTTATAATTAACTGTTATTATAGAACAAATGTCACTTGTCTATTAAGATGATATATCTAACGATCATCTTCTGCAATGAGATTTCATAATAATCAGTGTGTGTCTTTGTTTGAATATTAAGCGCCATTTTAATGCCATCGAAGGCTGACAGACGATCAGTTAACCTTACGACTGTTTTCTGGGATCCTGGAAGGTTATGCTCGAGCACATTCATATCCGCTAGTAACTAATTACTTTCCAAATTGAATCAGCAGTGAGAGACCAAAGACAATCAAATGTAATGTCGTATATCAATCATCGAGGAGCCTGTATCCGAACGGGGATTTGAACTCACGATCCCTGGAATGATAGTCAGACACGCTACCGAATAAACTTACGGTTCCCAGCACGCATATCAGAATAATCTGAGGACATATTGGTTGATATAATTAAATTACCGAAGACACTACAAATGATACAGATCGGTCGATATTTTAAATTAAGGACATTACAGACAATAATTATTGGCCGGTAATTTTTAATTTTCGAGGACACTACAAATGGTACAGGTCGACTTATATCTTTAAATTCCTTTAGACATTAATACTAGTGCTGGCCGATATTTTTAAATTCGCCAAAAAAAATGAAATGGTACAAATCAGTCGACATCTTCAAACTTGCGAAGAACAATACCTGCTATACAGATATATTAAAATTCCTGGGTATTAGTCAATATTTGTGAATTACAACATATGTTACATATTTAGGGATATTTTATTTCCGAAGTCATTACAAACGGTATAGGTAGACCGATGTTTTTAAATTACTGAGGTCGATATGTTTTTATTATCGAGAACATTACCAATTATACAGAATTACTGATAAATTAAAATTCCCGGATACTTACCGATATGTGTAAATTACCGCGGACACAACAGATGGTGCAGATTGACCGATATTTTTAAATTCGCGATGACATTACAAACTGTACAGACAGACTGATATTTTTAAATCCCGATGACATTACAAACGGTACAGATTGGCCTTTTTTGTTTAAATCCCGATAACATTACAATAGCAAACAAATGCAAGTTTAATATTTGGTAATTTTTCTAGCGATTCTCGTTGCTAATTTTGTTTGCCTTTAATGTGTGTTTTATTAAAAAGAATGGCTCTCTGTCACAGTGAGACTTTACACAACAACAAATTTAAGTCAAACTATAGCTACCATTTATAATATTTTTAACACTTTTTATTATCAAACTGAAGATTTTATATTTTTATTACCAACTGTATTTTTCTTCATATCATCTCAGTATTGATAATTATGTTATGATATTTGTATTATATACACATATTCATAGGCCATATAAGGCTTAAACAAATAAAAGACATTACAAACGGTACAGATTGGCTGATATTTTATTCTAATATCCAAATGACATAACAAGCGGTACAGATTAGCTGATTTTCTTAAAATTCCCGATTGCATTACAAACGGTAGAGATTAGTGGTAAATATGTCTGTGTAGTCATGTTAGGTAAATTATACATTTTTACTTAACGCCGCCAACACTCGGAAGGATTAAACTGAGAAATATAAAAATATAGGCCATAGGGACTTACTTTTTAGAAAATTATAACATGTTTATCGTAAATATTTCAGACATATTACGCCTGGTTGGCACAATACAACATCGCTAGACTATACATGCCACGTTATTATATCTAGTATTTCGATATAATTGCCATAGCATCTTGATTTTTGACAATAATCTCAAATAGCAGCACCACATTGATGCTCCGTTAGTGTCATGAGCTTCTCGTACAGTTGTAAGTTGATGACGCGAGATGGTACAAGGACTATGTCGTTGTGCGATAAATGTCGCGTTTACGTCATCTTACAATCGCGTATCGCCATTGGTCCGGTAAATGTTGATACGAATTGCGCTTAAAAAGGAATTATCACTTTGTTTATGCTACATGTGATATTTCAACTTGGGAATTAATTAACTAATCCAAAAACCAAGTGGCTCATTTACCTCCAAAGTCTTGTCAATAGTTGCTTGAAATATGTGACAATGGTAAAAACGCACTCTACATAATACACATACATTTTGTTTATAATTAACATAACAAAATATAACACAACTACTTGTATTTAGTACTAATATGCACAAACAGAAGGCGATGATAAGATGACGATGCACGAAGGTGAAATGGCGATGATAAATTGATGGTGATAAGATTGTGATAAGCGATGGTAAATTGATGGTTATAAGATTGTGATAAGCGATGGTAAAATGATGGTGATACGATTGTTATTGTGATCACCACACACATCAGTACTAGATAACAGGCGATGGCCCTAACTGAACACCATAGATATAGCTTTTAAACGTTCTCTGATATTAATGGAGAAACAGCATTACATATTAAAGCAGCTCTTATTTCGATTTCTTTTCTTGCTTTTTTGTAAATGTTGCATAGAAAAGAAACATTATTACCATTGAATATATGTTGACAATGGTCTCACATGTACCTTACCAACAAGTTTTAAAAGCATTTTTATGTCGACATAAAGAGGTAATAGAATGGACGTAATTACAAAATGAGGAATCTATACTAACTCACATATGTAATTATACGGTATTCAGCGCATATCATGACGTGGCCATGGATCTAAAGGAAATATTTATTATTTCTGTAAGCTCCATTACTGCTGAATGGCGGTATTGGTTTCAGAAATAACTCATAAATACGTTATCATAATATGTATGTTTTTAGTATAAACACCTTTTTCTTAAACTCTAATAAGTGATTGTAATTGGGTTCTCTTTCAGATGATCACGTTTCATCAATAAGTTCATGTTCACACAAATTTATTTGGTTTGGCAGATGCCTTGATAGTTTGTCTACGGTTTGCATTGTAGCAAGGTGCACTCGCCGTAGTCTGGTCTGATCATTTATGTCTTGGTTATTCACAAAAACTTATCACCATATATACATATATCTACATCTAAAAAGATCCAAAAAATCGTAAATTCCGTTGTTGTGAATTTAATTATCTCCCTTTATGAAACTTCGGATTAAATACAAGATAGACAACGATTAAGATGGACCGTGGTCGCTTGTATGGTGAAGATGTAATAACAAAACAACAAGTAAGTTGTAATGGGCATTTTAATCGAAAATGCCGGGAATAACATTATCTAATTCCAGAAGAGAAACATTAAATACCAATACATATATATACATCAAAACATATCTGGGCAAACAAAACCGCCAGATCAAAATTAATGGATATAAATAAAAACAAGAGAGGACATATGTTCTGAAATAACTTAACTAAATAAAACTGAAAGCAAAGAAAATTGAAATTAATAAAATTGAAAAAAAAAAATACAAAATTATAAATGAGGAAATAGGGTGGCGGCGATTAAAATCAAAATGCCACGTCAGCCTTCCTCTAGCTAACGGTTAGAACTGGGAAAGACTGGTACCTCACTCTATTTAAAACTGGGTAAGCGGTCTATGCACTGGTACAAGTAATAAATTAAGAGCAGAATATTATTTCGTAATTTACCGGCCGTAACAGAACATGAATCCTCATACATAAAAACCTTTATCTGTCATATAAACTTCATTTATGTTTCTTCGGATTTAATAAACGATAGACAACGATTAGGACGGACCGAAGTCGCTTGTATGGTAATGATGTAATAATAAAACACCAAGTAAGTTGTTATGGCATGCCGGGAATAACGTTATCTAATTCCAGAAGAGAAACATTAATAAAAATACATATATATATACATCAAAACATAGCTCATCATCGGAACCAACTTTTTCACAAAGCCAGGCAACTTGTGAGAGACAAGTTTATCTCGCAGGCATGGACAACAGATGGACGAATCTTCATCAAGGATAAGAACGGGTCTCGCTCCATTATAACAAAATCTTCGGACTTGGACAATTTTTCGTAAATGCCACGCTTTATTTGCTGGCTAGTGTAGTTTCAGTCAGTTAACCGTGCACGTTTTTCAGTTGTACTCTTAACAAAGAGACATAACAAATTCTTATACATGTTGAACAATTTTGATGACAGTGATGTTGCCATAATGCGTATTTTACACAATAGGTAGACCAATAGTGAAATGCTATAACCATGTGGTGTGCTGAGCTCAATCAAACAAAACAGATAAGATGAAAATTAAACATTAAAATTAAATAATATTCTGTATAAAATTGTAAATTGATGTTTTGATTATCTCTATCTAAATATGTATTTATGCGCAGACTGGCTCTTATATTGTATCATGATGATATTGTTTTGCTTTGATGTGATGCGCATATATGATAAACTGCGATACGTATGTTCTATATATCATGGTCACGCCTTTGTCCAAAACAAGTGGGGTCAATATTTATTTGTACCATAATGGTTATGAGTACTGTACAATGATGAACTTGTGTATTGAAACATACTGGTATATACATTGTAATATGATGAATATGTATACTGTGCCATGAGGGTAATGTGTATTGTACAAATAATGTATGTCTACTGTACTATGATAGGTGTGTATATAATACTATGTATGTCCGTATTACTATTATGGATGTGTATAGTGTGGCATTGGTTGGAACGTTCGTATTAAGTGTATATTGTGCATTGATGGTACGTCTATATTGCTATTATGGGCGTATGCATTGCACAGTGATGATACGTCTGTATTTCTATTATTAGTTTGTATATTATGCCAAGATGGGTACGCCTGTATTGCTGTGGTGAGTGTGTCTATTGTGCCGTGAGTATATAATGCATTGTGTGTATATTGCGCCATGATGATGTGTATAGTGTCATGAGGTGTACGTATATATTGTATGTATATTTTGCACAACGACTGTACGTCTATATTGTTCGAATATTGCACCAACGATGGCACGTCTATATTGATATGATATATGTGTATATAATGATATGATGGATACGTCTTTATTGCCATTATAGGTGTGTTAATTGTGCTATGGTGTGAACATCTGTATTAGTATGTTGGGTGTTTAAATTATGCCATGACTATGCAATGATGGTTCGTCTGTAATTCTACTATGGGTTTGTATATTATGCCACGATGGGTACGTCTGTATTGCTGTGATGAGTGTGTCTTTTGTGCCATGGGTAAATAATGCATTGTGTGTATATTGCTCCATGATGAAATGTATAGTGTAATGAGGTGTACGTATATATTGTATAAATATTGCACAACGATTGCACGTCTATATTTTACGAATAATCCGCAACGATGGCACGTCTATATTGATATGATAGATGTGTATATAAGGTCATAATGGGTACGTGTGTATTGTACCATGGTGGTGTGTATATGATGACATGATGGGTACGTCTGTTTTGATATCATGGGTGTGTTTATAGTGCAATGGTGGGTGCATCTGTATTACTATGTTGGATGTTTAAATTATGCCATGATGGGTACGTCTGTTTTGCTATCACGGGTGTGTATATAGTACATGATAGGTACGTCTGTATTGCTATTATGGGTGTGTGTATTATGCCATTGAGGGTACGTTCTTTATTTAATTATTTAATCGTTAGATTTAAGCATATAGATTCAACACAATATAATTTTCATTTCACTTTATTATCTGTTTGTAAATGTTTGGCTTTTCAAGCAATATTGATGAATACAATGTCACCATTTTTCATTCTTCTTAATCTGGTTATCTAATATCTAAATCAAATTGTTTTATTTATAATATGTTGTTTATCTGCAATTATCATTTTGAGTATTTGTAATTCATTTTGTGTAGGGAAGGGCCGTAACTAATGTTGGTAGAATTTGTGGCCCAACCCTTTTGCTTATATATGAATATATATATATATATATATGTTAAAAAGCAATAAAATGTGTTTAAACTAAACATAGCTGGGCATACAAAACCGCCACAAAGCTGACTGCCAAAGCAGACAGCAACCGCCCAGACGACAGAGATGCATCCAAGCTAGGAAAATGTCTATGTACATCAGACCTCTATGTATAATCATATAATAACCAAATTTTAACCAACCCTCACAAAATGTAGCAGTGCCTCTAAAACGGTCACTTCCATTGCAACAAAACAACCAAGCTATATATATGTATTATTTCACAACTTGTGAATGTGCTCATGAAAAACTATGAAAACAGTTGTTCATTCAAAAATGAAACTAAACAAATAAAACATTGAATATAACAGTCTTATTTATACCTGCCATAAAGTGATTTACACAACTAATAAATATTGACCGTCAACATCAGATGTATTGTAAAATGATACATAATTATACAACAACTGATAATGTGTGCCGCCTGTAACAGTCACACTTAAAAGTAAAGAATACATCATGAAATTGAAATTGCTGACTAACCCAGTCACTGACACGACAGTTAAATTGGCAATGGTTGGCAGCTAACTGTTTTATTGAAAGATTGTCGCTTAAGCCGATCAAACCTCAACTGGGAGTTTTGGAGCGTTAACAGAAACAGCTCAAGGAAGAGTGGCGACACCTATATGGAAATTATATGGTGTTTTACCACGATTCAAAGATTCAAACTGATAGACTAAATGCATAACCTCAAAACCCTGGTGAAAATGTCCGATGATATCGGTGGACCACATTTTAATTGGAAGAACGGCCGTATTGCTGGTGGATTTAAGTGGCAATATTGGCAGAGCGCCTTTAACGAACTACATATATCTTTGATTGGAATAGGTCGATTGTTATGGGAGTGTTTACTATGTCCTTTGAGTGCTTATACCTTATGAAACGGAAAGTTGCTTGTCGTCTGCAACCTTTGGTCAATTTGAATTTAATATGATTTCTTTGTAGGTCATTCTTAGAGTCAATGTATGTCATTACAAATTCGCCTATGCATAGTCGAGCGTGAAACGCGGTGACAAATAAGTCTTTAAACATTTTTTTCAGAAAACGAACTTACCATTAACAAGTTTATGTAATATCTTCAGTGTAAAACGTTGACGTTTATCTAAGGATAAAGACTAAAGTTTGATGCTTTGTAACAATTACTTGATAATGAACTTGTCTGTTGGATAAGGTAATTGATGAAAATAAGCTAAACCCGAAACTTGAGTAGAAATTGTGAAGTAACTCAGCCCTTTTTAATGATAATGTGCGAAAAATTAAGCTTATCATTTACACGGAATTGGAAATATCTGATCCCGTGGGAAATATTCTTAAGTGAAAGCTTTGTACTGTTTGTACGTATAACTGTAAGTTTTACGAGTAGAGTGTGCTAAAAATCTTTATTCTTTGATTCAAATTTTGCGACGATTTTCTGAAATAAAAGTTTATAACTGATCCATTGTTGGGCGTTTACCCTGAAAGCATTGATCTGTGAACGGGAAAGTAAATCGGGTAATGTAATGAGCTTTCCTTGAATGTGCAAGCCTTTATCTAAAACATTGAATTGCATACAAGCTAAAATTAAACGTCTTACGAGTTTCATGATATCTGAATCGTTGGTCGTTTATTTGTTTAAAATATGGACAACGGCGTTGTTAAGTACTAAGCATTGATTTCTAAAATATTTTCCCAAAATTTCCTAGCTAACACTGTGCGAAACAGTTTCTTGAATGTAATGTTAAACTTATATAACTGAAATGGCCGCACTCCATGAAACCAATTAGGACAAAACATTGCCCAAAAAATGATGTTACCAGAAGCATCAATGGAGAGATGCAGTTGACTTATCAATCCACCTGTGATTTAACAGGCGGTGTTTGCCATTGAAATTATCAATAAGTATAAGCCAATCATCAATCCCGACGCCCTTCTTTATTGAGAGAGGTCCTATGAGAGGGACGGGAAACTTTTTGGTGAGATTGATTAAACGCCGTATGTAGCAATTTGGGCTGCTGAGAAACTGGAGGCTGCTGTTGCGTGGAAGCCATTATCCAGAACTCCATATGGAGGTAATCCTTTAGCAGCATGGTTAGCTCGGAGCAAGCGAAAGTGACTATCATATGTTACCTATGCTGAATAAGGACTTATAGAAGAAAATGTCCATGTATTTCATTTGTTATGGGCCAGAACGGGTGTGTATTTGTAGATAAATTTCCACAAAACGTAAGAACGCTGAAGGCCAAGAGTTTACTAATTTTCCTGTTTTTTTTTGTTCTTGGCACGACACTTAAATTAGCCTGATGGTCAACCAGAATTGAGAATTGACCTTGCCCTTGATTCAGAGAGTAGACAAGAAGCCGAACTGACAGAACTATAAACCGATCTGTCCATATTTTTCTTTTCAGTGATTTTTTATATAGTGTTACAATAGGAGTGGAAATGGGATAGTCATTTTAACCTGCCCACCATTACCCTGAAAAACTTTATTGTCAATGATGTCCTCAATGTCGTCGGACAATGAGACGTTGCCATTAGAAGATGAATCATCCGAAGTGATTACGTCAGATGAGTCAGAGCTGTTTGGTTGGAGCGGCACTGACGGGGCCTGAGCTGCCAGAGTTGTAGCTGATTGCGTTACACTTGACCTTCGTAAGTTGGGCAGAATAACACTTTGTTGGTGTTCGCTGCGATGAGCCATTGACGGTTCCATAGTAAATACACTTGTTAAGGCAGCGACAGACCGGTTTTCTCTATTGGACCGGATGTCCGGCAGTCCTCTTTCTGAGTTTACATGCGTGTTATTGTGAGACTCTGCTTTAGGACAACAGTCCCATTTTGAGGCAGTGACCGTCTGATGTCGATTCATCTGAGAAAGCATAACAACAAAATATTAATAAATAGTAAAATAAACAAGACCCTGCATATTAATGACGAGAATCGTCTTTAAAAGATTGTGAAGAATTTACTCGAAATCATCACTCGCACCTTTGACATAGGCGAGGAAAATCTATACAAACTCATCACACACAAATCTGATTCATGGTCGTCACTCAAAAGACTGTATTGATTGATATGTTAGTGCAACTTTTTGAGAAATTACAACATAAAAGCGGGCAGTCCTATTTGCTTGATATATGAAAATCGACTCCCACATTTTAACGGTCACTCACCACAATGAAATGGACTAAGATAAAGTCTATCAAGTGAGAAAACAAAACTGCAATTATGCATTGAGGTAAGTTATGCCTGCTAACAACATCATGCCAGAGAAAATGGGGGAGTGATTAAACTGACCCTCACTATGTACATCTATAAACATTATTCACTCAGGGAGGAAATAAAAATAATAAATCGGTACAGCTGAGTATGTTTAACCTGTAAATGAACAAAAAGTAGTCATCACTCCCAGAGGAAAAGATTACACTATGCATGTCATTATAAACTTAGTTGCAAAAGAAAGTATGCACTCCTGTTTTTCCTATATAGATTGTTTACCTAAAAGTGATATCATGTCAACGTTTCTGCAGTATACAAAATTTGATTTCAGTGAAGCATAAACTTTGCATCGTATATTTTACCTATAAAAATGTATAGTGAATACAGTATATAAAGTATATATACAATTTACCTTTTATGAGAGAAACTGCATATTAATGAAGAGGATCGTGTATTAAAGAATGTGAGAAAATAACTCGAAATCATCACTCGAACCTTTGACAAAGGCGAGAAAAAAATACACAAACACATCATTCACAAATTTGATTAATGTCGCTCAAAAAGACTATATTGATTGATATGGTAGCGCTTTTTGAGGAATTACAGCCATAATCTCCGTGATGGTCGGGATGATATACGACATTGCGCCTCATTATCAATCGTCTCTCACCGCTGATTCAAGTGGGAATGCTATGAATTACTTGCGAAGATGGGGTATGCTAGAGTACTGGTTAACTTTTCAGGAGCCCACGATGGCATAAAATTCCGCTAAACATTCAATAGATGAATAAATCATCATGAGATGCACTTATAAAATATATTAGTATTGTCTCCGTTCTCGGTGAGCTGGTCATTAACCGTACTGTTAAAGAGAAATCCTGCTGTCACTGTTCTCGGAGAGTTCATCAACCTATCACTGTATTCTGACACTTACACTGATAGTTGTGCTTGAATTGTTTCGAATAATACCTTATATTTAAACTAAGCAAATAATCCATTGCATTGATTTGTTCGATAACTATCTTCTAACACTTTTTAGCTGGGCCCGATTAGCTCAGTCGGTTACGCATCTGACTATCAATCCAGGGGTCATGAGTTCGAATTCCCCGCCCGGCAACAGTCTCCCTGATGATTGTTATACGACATTGTGTCTCATTATCACTCGTCTCTCACCACTGATTCAAGTGGGAAAGTTATCAGTTACTTGCGGAGACGGGGTGTGCTCGAGTACTGGTTAATCCAAAGAAACAGTAGTTAGGTTACCTGATCGTCTGTTTGCCCTCGATGGCATAAAATGACAGTAAATATTCAATCAATCAATCAATCAATCAATCTAACACTTTAATTAAGTTACCATTAACAACGTCATAACGCTAGTATTGATTTTACTTATCTAAATTCTTTATCTATCAAAACTACGGAGAGGTTGTTACTGTCATTGTATGGAGTTTTGCATCTCTTTCAACAATTGTTTAGTTATATCGCGACAGTGCCTACTTGAGGCAGTGTTCTGAGTGCTACCGCATTGGAGTATCGTCCCGTAGACACATAGTATGATACTCCACCCAGTCACATTATACTGACACAGGGCTGATGAGACCTGGAATTGTCGTCTTAATGCTGAGCTCCAAGCAAAGAAGCGTCTAGTACCATTTTAAAGTCTTTTGGATGACCCGGCCGGAATTGAATCCACGACCTTCCGCATACAAAGCGGACGGTATACCATCAGACCACCACTGCTGTCACATGATGTACAATATTTCATAAACAGAAAGTGTGACGACGACATAACGGTGTACAGAAATCATGAGTAATAGCTACATTGTTTACGTCAGCTAGCTTTATAGAGAGCATGCATCTGTCTGATAGATTTGCACAATACATGACTCGACATGTGATCTTATTATACAAAATGAAATGAAGATAAATAATTGAATTGAATTGAATTGCAAATTAAAACGGATTCACATTTCCGTTATAGAATTCACGGAAACATAAAAGTCATGGAATCTATATAAATGAACAAAAAAACAAAAAGTGCAACTAACTAGGAGAAATTAGTTATTGATCATATAGAATACAGAATAGTGATCGTGCCGAGGGGAACTGTTGCTATCTGCAAAGAAATCGTCTCTTTAGTAGCATTAGTTATGCATCACAATTTACGATTATAATAGAACGAATATCACGTGTCTATTAAGAATAGTACATCTAACGGAAATCCTCTGCATTTGTACTCTACAATAGTAGAAGTTTATTTGTTGGTTTGAATATTAAGCGCCATTTTTCTGTCATCGAAGGCTAACAGACGATCAGTTAACCTAAGAACTCTTTCCTGGGATCAACTCGTCTCCACAAGTAACTGATAAATTTCATATTTGAATATGTAGTTTAAATTTATTTTATTGCCATAAATATACAATTAGGTCGGGTCCCAAGTTCTTACAATGTTAGTTACGAACCTTCCTTAAATACAATATCATACTAGATGGTTATTAGAAAGTGTTTCTTGTATAAACAAATTCAATGCTTAAGTGATTCAAATGAAATGACAATGATATATATAAATATATATATCCTAAATCAATCATCATGGATTCTATATCCGGGCGGTGTTCGATTTTACAATCCCTTTATTGGTCTTCAGAAGCGCTACAGCATGAGCTTACTGGACCTATCAGAATCATACAAGGACATAACAATCGGTACCGATCGGCCATCATTTTAAAATTCCTGAAGACACTACAAATGGTACAGATTAGCTGATATATCAACTAGTATGTAATGTTTTACGGTATACTTGACACATTTTGACTTTTAAATTCCCGAGGACATTACAAACGGTATAGATTTGCCGATAGTTTTAAATTTCCGAGGACATTACAAACGGTATAGATTTGTAGATAATTTTAATTTCCGAGAACATTACAAGCGGTATAGATTTGCCGATAGTTTTAAATTCCCGAAGAGATTAAAAACGATACAGATTATCCGATATTTTTTTATTTTCCGAGGAATTACAAACCTTACATTTTGGCCATTATTATTAAATTCCCGAAGAATAACAAACCGTACAGATTTGTGATAGATATTTTTATGTATACATGTTAGGTAAAGTTAACGTTTTTTTACTTAACGCGCCAATACTCGGAAGGATTAAACTGACATATATAAAAATTATGTACTATAGGTAATATTCTTTTAAAATTATGTAACATTTTTGTCGTAAATATTTCATACATAGTACGCCTGGTTTGCACAATACAGCATCGCTAGACTATACACGACACGTTATTTTTTTTGTATTTATGCATAATTGCCAAAGCATCTTGTTTGTCAACAAAAATCTCAAATAGTAGCATCACATTAGTGTTCCGTTTGATCGCGTTCTCATTCATTGGTAAGTTAACGATGCGAGATGGTACATATTATCGTCATTTTCCAATTGCGCATCGGCAATGGTCCGGTAAATAGTTGATACAAACTGCGCTTAAAAATGAAACAATCACTGTGTTTTTTTACATATTCCAGCTTGGGAATTAATTGACCATTTCAATAGCCGCTATTAAGGTGTAAACTAACGAAGTGGCTCATTCACCTCAAAAGTTTTGTCAATTATTGCTTATCTGACAAACTTGTATTATATTTTGTACTGTTATAATTTAAAGAAATAAGTGACAATAGTAAACACATTTCTACTCAATACACAGCCATTTATGTACAATTAACAAAATATAACAAAACCACATGTACTAAGTGCTAATATGCAAACACAGAAGGCGATGGTAAGATGGTAATGCATGATGGTAAGATGGCGATGTACGATGGTGAAATTACTATGCGCCGTGGTAAGGTAACGATGGTATGATGACAATGATAAGATAACGATGATAAGACGGTGATGTAAGATAACGATGGTAAGATGGCGATGATAAGATAACGATGGTATGATGACGATGATAAGATAACGATGGTAAGATGACGATGATAAGATAACGATGGTATGATGACAATGATAAAATAACGATGGTAATATGGCGATGATAAGATAACGATGGTATGACGGCGATGATAAGATAACGATGGTATGATGACGATGATAAGATGACGATGATAAGATAACGATGGTATGATGACGATGATAAGATGACGATGGTATGATGACGATGATAAGATGACGATGATAAGATAACGATGGAAAGATGGCGATGATAAGATAACGATGGTAAGATGGCGATGATAAGATAACGATGGTAAGATGACGATGATAAGATAACGACGGTATGACTGAGATGATAAGATAACGATGGTATGATTGAGATGATAAGATAAGGAAGGTATGACGGCGATGATAAAATAACGATGGTAAGATGATGATGATATATAACGATGGTAAGATCGCGATGATAAGATAACGATGGTAAGATAGCGATGATAAGATAACGATGGTAAGATGGCGATGATAAGATGACGATGGTAAGATGACGATGATAAGATGAAAATGGTAAGATGGCGATGATAAGATGACGATGGTAAGATGGCGATGATAAGATAATGATGGTAAGATGACGATGATAAGATAACGATGGTATGATGGCGATGATAAGATGACGATGGTAAGATGGCGATGATAAGATAACGATGGTATGATGGCGATGATAAGATAACGATGGTAAGATGGCGATGATAAGAAAACGATGGTATGATGGCGATGATCAGATAACGATGGTATGATGGCGATGATAAGATAACGATGGTAAGATGGCGATGATAAGATGACGATGGTAAGATGGCGATGATAAGATAACGATGGTATGATGGCGATGATAAGATAACGATGGTAAGATGGCGATGATAAGAAAACGATGGTATGATGGCGATGATCAGATAACGATGATAAGATGACGATGATAAGATAACGATGGTAAGATGGCGATGATAAGATGACGATGGTAAGATGGCGATGATAAGATAACGATGGTATGATGGCGATGATAAGATAACGATGGTAAGATGGCGATGATAAGAAAACGATGGTATGATGGCGATGATCAGATAACGATGGTATGATGGCGATGATAAGATAACGATGGTAAGATGGCGATGATAAGATAACGATGGAAATATGGCGATGATAAGATAACGAAGGTAAGATGACGATGATAAGATAACGATGGCACGATTGAGATGATAAGATAACGAAGGTATGACAGCGATGAAAAGATAACGGAGGTATGACGGCGATGATAAAATAACGATGGTAAGATGACGATGATAGATAACGATGGTAAGATGGCGATGATAAGATAACGATGGTAAGATGGCGATGATAAGATAAAGAAGGTATGATTGAGATGATAGATAACTATGATATGACGGCGATGATAAGATAACGATGGTATGATTGAGATGATAAGATAACGAAGGTCTGACGTCGATCATAAGATAACGATGGTAAGATGGCGATGATAAGATAATGATGGTAAGATGGCAATGATAAGATAACGATGGTATGATGGCGATAATAAGATAACGATGGTAAGATGGCGATGATAAGATAACGAAGGTAAGATGACGATGATAAGATAACGATGGCACGATTGAGATGATAAGATAACGAAGGTATGACGGCGATGATAAAATAACGATGGTAAGATGACGATGATAGATAACGATGGTAAGATGTCGATGATAAGATAACGATGGTAAGATGGCGATGATAAGATAAAGAAGGTATGATTGAGATGATAGATAACTATGATATGACGGCGATGATAAGATAACGATGGTATGATTGAGATGATAAGATAACGAAGGTATGATGGCGATGATAAGATGACGATGGTAAGATGACGATGGTAAGATGGCGATGATAAGATAACGATGGTAAGATGACGATGATAAGATAACGATGGTAGATAACGAAGGTATGTCGGCGATGATAAGATAACGATGGTAAGATGACGATGATAAGATAACGATGGTAAGATGACGATAATAGATAACGAAGGTAAGATGGCGATGATAAGATGACGATGGTAAAATTACGATGATAAGATGACGATGGTAAGATGACGATGATAAGATAACGATGGAAATATGGCGATGATAAGATAACGAAGGTAAGATGACAATGATAAGATAACGATGGCACGATTGAGATGATAAGATAACGAAGGTATGACGTCGATGAAAAGATAACGAATGTATGACGGCGATGATAAAATAACGATGGTAAGATGACGATGACAGATAACGATGGTAAGATGGCGATGATAAGATAAAGAAGGTATGATTGAGATGATAGATAACTATGATATGACGGCGATGATAAGATAACGATGGTATGATTGAGATGATAAGATAACGAAGGTATGATGTCGATCATAAGATAACGATGGTAAGATGGCGATGATAAGATAACGATGGTAAGATAACGATGATAAGATAAGGATGGTATGATGGCAATAATAAGATAACGATGGTAAGATGGCGATGATAAGAAAACGATGGTATGATGGCGATGATAAGATAACGATGGTATGATGGCGATGATAAGATGACGATGGTATGATGACGATGATAAGATAACGATGGTAAGATGACGATGATAAGATAACGATGGAAATATGGCGATGATAAGATAACGAAGGTAAGATGACGATGATAAGATAACGTTGGCACGATTGAGATGATAAGATAACGAGGGTATGACGGCGATGATAAGATGACGAAGATATGACGGCGATGATAAAATAACGATGGTAAGATGACGATGATAGATAACGATGGTAAGATGGCGATGATAAGATAACGTTGGTAAGATGGCGATGATAAGATAAAGAAGGTATGATTGAGATGATAGATAACTATGATATGACGGCGATGATAAGATAACGATGGTATGATTGAGATGATAAAATAACGATGGTAAGATGGCGATGATGAGATAACGATAGTAAGATGACGATGATAAGATAACGATGGTAAGATGATGATAATAGATAACGAAGGTAAGATGGCGATAATAAAGTAACGATGGTATAACGGCGATGATAAGATAACGATGGTATGACTGAGATGATAAGATAATGATGGTAAGATGGCGATGATAAGATAACGATGGTATGATGACGATGATAGATAACGATGGTAAGATGGCGATGATAAGATAACAATGGTAAGATGGCGATAATAAGATAACGATGGTAAGATGGCGATGATAGATAACGATGGTATGATGGCGATAATAAGATAACGATGGTATGATGGCGATGATAAGATAACGATGGTATGATGACGATGATAGATAACGATGGTAAGATGGCGATGATAAGATAACAATGGTAAGATGGCAATAATAAGATAATGATGGTAAGATGACGATGATAAAATAACGATAGTATGATGACGATGATAGATAACGATGGTCAGATGACGATGATAGATAACGATGGTGAGATGGCGATGATAAGATAACAATGGTAAGATGGCGATAATAAGATAACAATGGTAAGATGGCGATAATAAGATAACGATGGTAAGATGGCGATGATAAGATAACGATGGTATGATGGCGATGGTAAGATAATAATGTTAAGATGACGATGATAAGATAACGATGGTATGATGGCGATGATAAGATAACAATGGTAAGATTGCGATAATAAGATAACGATGGTAAGGTGGCGATGATAAGATAACGATGGTATGATGGCGATGATAAGATAATGATGGTAAGATGACGATGATAAAATAACGATGGTAAGATGACGATGATAGATAACGATGGTAAGATGGCGATGATAAGATAACAATGGTAAGATGGCGATGACAAGATAACAATGGTAAGATGGCGATGATAACATAACGATAGTAAGATAGCGATGATAAGATAACGATGGTATGATGGTGATGATAAGATAATGATGGTAAGATGACGATGATAAGATAACGATGGTAAGATGGCGATGATAAGATAACGATGGTAAGATGGCGATGATAAGATAACGATGGGAATTGAGATGATAAGATAACGAAGGTATGACGGCGATGATAAGATAACGATGGAAATATGGCGATGATAAGATAACGATGGTAAGATTGAGATGATAATATAACGATGGTAAGATGGCGATGATAGATAACGAAGGTAAGATGGCGATGATAAGATAACGATGGTAAGATGACGATGATAAGATAACGATGGAAATATGGCGATAATAAGATAACGATGGTAAGATTGAGATGATAAGATAACGATGGTAAGATGACGATGATAGATAACGAAGGTAAGATGGCGATGATAAGATAACGATGGAAATATGGCGATGATAAGATAACGATTGTATGATTGAGATGATAGATAACTATGATATGACGGCGATGATAAGATAACGATGGTATAGTGGCGATGATAAGATAACGATGGTATGATGGCGATAAGATAAGATATCGATTGTATAATTGCGACGTACCATGGTGAAATGCCGATGTGCGATGGTGAAATGACTATGCGCGATGATAAGATAATAATGGTAAGATGACGATGATAAGGTGGTGACTAACCATGGTAAGATGACGATGATAAGGTGGTGATTAGCGATGGTAAAATGACGATGATAAGATGATGACTAACGATGGTAAGATGACGATGGTAAGGTGGTGGTTAGCGATGGTAAGAAGACGATCATAGATGATGACTAGCGATGGTAAGATGACGATGATAGATGATGACTAGCGATGGTAAGATGGCGATGATAGATGATGACTAGCGATGGTAAGATGACGAGGACAAGGTGGTGACTAGCGATGGTAAGATGGCGATGATAGATGATGACTAGCAATGGTAAGATGACGATGATAAGGTGGTGACTAGCGATGGTAGGAAGACGATGATAAGATGGTGACTAGCGATAGAAAGATGACGATGATAAGGTGGTGACTAGCGATGGTAGGATGACGATGATAAGATGGTGACAAGCGATGGTAAGATGACGATGATAAGATGCTGACTAGCGAGGGTAGGATGACGGTGATAAGGTGGTGACTAGCGATGGTAAGATGGCGATGATAGATGATGACTAGCGATGGTAAGATGACGATGATAAGGTGGTGACTAGCGATGGTAAGATGACGATGATAAGATATTGACTAGCGATAGTAAGATGACGATGATACGGTGGTGACTGGCGATGGTAGGATGACGATGATAAGATGGTGACAAGCGATGGTAAGATGACGATGATAAAATGGTGACTAGCGATGGTAGGATGACGATGATAAGATGGTGACTAGCAATAGTAAGATGACGATGATAAGGTGGTGACTAGCGATGGTAGGATGACGATGATAAGATGGTGACAAGCAATGGTAAGATGACGATGATAAGATGGTGACTAGCGATGGTAGGATGACGATGATAAGATGGTGACTAGCGATAGTAAGGTGACGATGATAAGGTGGTGACCTGCGATGGTAAGATGACGATGAAGATGGTGACTAGCGATGGTAAGATGACGATGATAGATGATGACTAGCGATGGAAAGATGACGATGATAGATGATGACTAGCGATGGTAAGATAACGATGATAAGGTGGTGACTAGCGATAGTAAGATGACGATGATAGATGATGACTAGCGATAGTAAGATGACGATGATAAGGTGGTGACTAACGATGGTAAGATGACGATGATAAGGTGGTGACAAGCGATGGTTAGATGACGGTGATAAAATGGTGACTAGCGATAGTAAGATGACGATGATAAGGTGGTGACTAGCGATGGTAGGATGACGATGATAAGATGGTGACAAGCGATGGTAAGATGACGATGATAAGATGGTGACTAGTGATGGTAGGATGACGATGATAAGATGGTGACTAGCGATATTAAGATGACGATGATAAGGTGGTGACTAGCGATGGTAAGATGGCGATGATAGATGATGACTAGCGATGGTTAGATGACGATGATAAGGTGGTGACTAGCGATGGTAGGATGACGATGATAAGATGGTGACTAGCGATAGTAAGATGACGATGATAAGGTGGTGACTAGCGATGGTAGGATGACGATGATAAGATGGTGACAAGCGATGGTAAGGTGACGATGATAAGATGGTGACTAGCGATGGTAGGATGACGGTGATAAGTTGGTGACTAGCGATCGTAAGATGGCGATGACAGATGATGACTAGCGATGGTAAGATGACGATGATAAGGTGGTGACTAGCGATGGTAAGATGACGATGATAAGATGGTGACTAGCGATAGTAAGATGACGATGATAAGGTGGTGACTAGCGATGGTAGGATGACGATGATAAGATGGTGACAAGCGATGGTAAGATGACGATGATAAGATGGTGACTAACGATGGTAGGATGACGATGATAAGATGGTGACTAGCGATAGTAAGATGACGATGATAAGGTGGTGACTAGCGATGGTAGGACGACGATGATAAGATGGTGACAAGCGATGGTAAGATGACGATGATAAGATGGTGACTAGCGATGGTTGGATGACGATGATAAGATGGTGACTAACGATAGTAAGGTGACGATGATAAGGTGGTGACTAGCGATGGTATGATGACGATGAAGATGGTGACTAGCGATGGTAAGATGACGATGATAGATGATGACTAGCGATGGTAAGATGACGATGATATATGATGACTAGCGATGGTTAGATGACGATGATAAGGTGGTGCCTAGCGATAGTAAGATGACGATGATAGATGATGACTAGCGATGGTAAGATGACGATGATAAGGTGGTGACTAGCGATGGTAAGATGACGATGATAAGATGGTGACAAGCGATGGTAAGATGACGATGATATGATGGTGACTAGCGATTGTAGGATGTCGATGATAAGATGGTGACTAGCGATAGTAAGATGACGATGATAAGGTGGTGACCAGCGATGGTAGGATGACGATGATAAGATGGTGACAAGCGATGGTAAGATGACGATGATAAGATGGTGACTAGCGATGGTAGGATGACGATGATAAGATGGTGACTAGCGATAGTAAGATGACGATGATAAGATGGTGACTAGCGATGGTAGGATGACGATGATAAGATGGTGACTAGCGATAGTAAGATGACGATGATAAGGTGGTGACTAGCGATGGTAAGATGACGATGATAAGGTTTTGACTAGGATGGTTAGATGACGATGAAGATGTTGACTAACGATGTTAAGATGACGATGATAAGATGGTGACTACCGATGGTAGGATGACGATGAAAAGATGGTGACTAGCGATGGTATGATGACGATGATAGATGATGATTAGCGATGGTTGGATGACGATGATAGATGATGACTAGCGATGGTAGGATGACGATGATAAGATGGTTACTAGGGATGGTAGGATGACGATGATAAGATGACGATTGCTATGATAAGGTGGTGATGAACTTTGGCAATTTAGCACCACACACCTTATTACTAGATAACAGTCGATGACCCTAACGGAAAACCATAGACATCGCTTTTAAACGTTCTCTGTTCTCTGAAGAAAAAACATTAGATATTAAATCAGCCGTTATTTCGATTTCTCTTCTTGCGTATTTTGTAAATGTTACATAGAAAAGTAACGTTATTACTATTGAATATTTGTTGACAATGGGCTCACATGTACCTTACCGACAAGCTTTAAAAGCATTTTTATGTTGACATAAAGAGGTAATAGAATGGACGTAATTACTAAATGAGAATTCTATACAAACTCACACATGTAAATATACGGTATTCAGCGCATATCATGACGTGGCCATGGATCTAAAGGAAATATTCCGCACTGCTGTAAGCTCTATTACTGCTGAATGGCGGCGGTATTGGATTCATAAAATACGTTATTATGATATGTATGCTTCTTTTGGATAAATGATTGTAATTGTGTTTTTTTTCTTCTTTCTGATGAACTAGTTTCATCTATTATTTCATGTTATGTCTTGCTCATAGGGACACATGGCAGTGTTGAATCTTATTTTTCATGTTCAACGTCAAATCTATCTCTACTTCTATAAATGTTAAATCATATGAAGGTTTTAGTTTTAAAGTAATACTAGAACTTATTGCAAACAAACAAATTGAGAGTTTCTCGGGATTTTTATACAGTTTGTGTCATAGTTGACTAAATATCCAAATGTCTATACCGGTTGAACATTAACAACAGTAACCAATATATAAAAAAAAACAAAATTGACAGTCTTTGCATACATGTGTCGTTCTTGTTTACATATTTGCATCGTGCAGATATACTATTTTTCAGAAATAGTTACCCCATGTGGCTCTTTAAATGCACATGCTAATGATAAACTTTGTGCATTATCACAATTATACCTTCAAGTGGATTGCCAAAATATAAACATTCGTTTAATCGTTTATTGTCCCTCTATTTTTGGCTGAGATTTCATAAAATTCTGCATTTTTCTATTAATATTTTCCGCAACATCACGAATCGATTTAACAAATTGTTACAACATACATACGTCATTTCTGCAGTATAAGCAAATATCACTTTCAATATATTTATTAAGAATCGACGTTTGCTGTCAATCACACATCAACAACTTATCTTGAAAACAACTAGAAACATATCCCGCCGTCTACGTATTACATAGAATGCGTTGTTTACATGCACTTGATATCATAGAACGCTGTTCGGCTGACTTGTTTAATTTTGACGCATAGCAGCATTTCAATTTTGTAATGTTCTTAGATTCTGTCTTCTACGAAATAAACTTTTTTGTATGTTGTTGAATTTCCTAACCGCCGGTCTTCACAATTAATAGGCTAGGCGGTTAAAAAACACTGATTATATTCCTAGCAGTTTCAGATTTTGAAACTCATAGACATAAATAAGTTCATGACGAATCATCACAGAAAATGTGGCAGGGTAAGGATTTAAACCCAATACCCGTGTGTTGACAGTCAGACGCGTTGCCGAGTTTGGTAGATAGGCGAAATTATCGAAATTAAACAAACGATTTATACTTAAGAACGTTGGGAAAATATTTAAAATAAGCTTTAACTTAACTTAAATTATGTTATTTATTTTTGGGTTTTATGACTAAATCTACAAAAGGAATGAAGAAGTGCAGGTACTAATACTATCTGCTGATGTCATTACAGCTAAATATAACATTGCACTAACTTGGAATTAGCGAAAATGTGGCTCAATTTGCCTTTGAGTACGAAAATGAAAACGACGAATAACAAACAATAAGGGATCTGACGTACATGAATATCTTGCAAGTACGCAGAATTCATAAATAGGTGACAACCTGAACCGTCCGAACGCAAACGATAAATTAAATGTACACAATAGTACATACAGAAAAAGTCACGTTTATGATTTGCACGACCAATGCAAAGCTTAAATGCGCTTGCTTGTCAGATTTGTCGTCAACTTACTATAAAATATGTTAAAATATTAATCAACACATTTTCAGGTAAACATTTCGTGAACGATTTAATGAATATAACGTCAGAGAAAAACAGCTCTGTGGCAAAAATATATGAAAAATGATCTTTTGAAAACACCGAACGCACACACGAACGGATAAGAGACTCGGTTCAGTCTGTTTACGAGGGATAATATCATAATATCGCGGCGGCGGTACCGGCTTAAGCGATGGTATTTTAATTTCGAAACAATTTACGGAATGATACAATAGTAAATAAATAACAGCGAATCAACAGAATAAGTATGCACTCAATGTAACCAAGTGTTTACTCTCCTGCAGGGTTGAACGCTTGCAAAGCCGCCACATGTTTACAATGCAATCTGACTATAAAGCAGCATCGAATATCAAACACAATGCCAACAAGTTATGTCTTTCTGGGGGGACCAGGTTATCCACTATCGATTTCTAGTTCGCTTTAAAATCGTTTTACGTGCAGCGCCGGTACATATTCATTTTGAACACGTGCATGCCTATGGACTAAAATCCTGATCGTGTCTAACATGCATGCATGCACCTAGATTACCCAGCATCGATTTCCAGCACATTTTCATCGTTTCAACAATTCTCAAATACCTATATTGAAAAAAAAGGAACATCTATTGATCATTATGGAAGGACGGTGGCTCTACTCACATTCATTCCGAGGTCTTCCTCCACCAATAAACGGGATATGCCATATATAACATGAAACGTGTTGAACATTGCGGTCAACCTACTTCTACAAAAACAAGTATTGCTTTACCTTATATTCAAATGTATGCACTTTTCTTATGGATATATTGATATGTATTTATGTTAGGTTCAATACTTTTTGTACCTGCTTACGCTCTTCTAATGTATAATTACGCGGCATGAAAGAGTTCTCAAAAATAAATTCCATATGAAACGTTTTAGTGCATTTGCCCAATATACCGATTGTTTTTGTTAGTTCTATCTTCTCAGGTATCAAACTTGATTGGCAACACAGATTTTCAATTATTTCTTTCACGCTGTGTAGCTAGCTTAAAAAGAAAACTCCATCGACTGATCAAGTACTCAATAACTAGAAATAGTTGTATCAATAGAAAAGTTCACTTGCGTCTCGATCAGTGTATATTTGTAAAGCTGTTAGGCGTGAAGACGATGAAATAATTTTCTCAGTACCTGCCTTAGTTTCCCATTAGCAACACAAACTAGACTTTCATGTTTTGTTTTGGTAAGTACACTCGTGACAAGCAGAAACACCTCCTATTGTTTCAATACCGCTAGTAATAGAATAATAAATCACCTCATCTCAACGTGCAAACGTGAATCAAAGTCGAATCCACGCAGTGAATAATCTTATATTTGATAATTTGTGGAAACAAAATACCTAATCAAAGTTTAAGTATATAGGGAGATATATTAATGCGGAAGTATTGCATGTTGATAAACAATAATTGAAGGATTGCGTGTTGTTGAAATGGATCGGAACTGTGCGTCTGATCGATGCTGATTTATAATCAAATTTCAAATACAACATCTAGAATTTGATTAGTTATTTTATTACTCTTGCCTTGTTTCACTAAGGAAACCGAGAAGGTATATTGATGTGTGCACAACACGATACAATTTAAAATAATTGAAACTATTGATCTGTATAAACCAAACACAGTTAACAATATACCCCAATTGTATAGAACAATCTTTATTGAATAGTTTAGGGACCGCTAAATACTACATACTAAACGGGACAGCTAACACGCCACTTTTATATTTCTTCAAAAGTAGCGTCATCAAAGTTTGTATACGACATTAAAAGATAATTATGTATTGTTTTTACATAGTCTGATTGCGAAATTACTCATGCACATCTGTTCGGTACGAAATACTCATTGTGCACGTGTTTTTTATACATGAGAACCGGGCTGGATTAGCTCAGTCGGTTACGCACCTGACTATTAATCGAGGGGTCGTGAGCTCGAATGCCCGCCCGGCAACAGTCTCCGTGATGATTGACATACGACACTGCGTCTTATTATCATTCGTCTCTTACCGCTGATTCAAGTCGGGAAGTTATCAGTTACTTGCGGAGATGGATTGTGCTCGAGTACTGGTTAACCTTTCAGAATCCCAGGAATCTTTCTTTTTTCCCCATTTTATAATTTTATAATGGGAAAGTTGACAGTTTTATTGCAACTATAGCGGGATGAAATACACACTTATTCAATGATATTTATGGTTACTATGATAATTCTGCTAGATATCTCTCGTGCACATTATGCACATGACTAAGTATCGTGCATCTTTCACACACATACGCATGCGTCTGATACCTTACTGAAGCTGAAAGGGTTAAAAAAAAAAAGATAATTTCGGGGATCAATATATGTTGAAATTCTCAGAAAAACTATCGAATTAAATTTAAATATGCAGTTAAACGACGGAAGCTTGTGGTGAGAAAAGTTTTATTAAAGGAATGAACTTCATATGAATGAACTTTTTAATATACAATCTTAAAATAAGTAAATATATATTGTGTTCGTTACAGGTAGGCTCATATCATGAGTAATCAATAAAATGAATTAGATGTTTTTATTTATATAATTAATTTGTCTAGTCTGTACCAATGTATTGCATGTATCAATTCGTCAGCACCTTCCAAAGCAAATTAACGTATGCAAAAGCTGGTTAATGGAACAGCAAATGTCGTGCCTACTTTGTGCTTATCTGTCGGCATGAAAAGGGGCATATAGCAAGACTACAAGTCGGTATTCCAGTGCTGCCAATCATCCGTGTTAATGCTAAAGCACACTGAGTCATTTATACCAAACCCAGAGGCCATAACCAGTTTCAAGTAGAATTACAACCTCCTAGCCAATAGTACGCACACGGCTCTCCTGATTGGGTCCGTTAAATAGCAATGTTGGGAAAGTCAATTTTGAGCACGATGATTGGTCAGTTGTTTCAACTAAAAGTTTGATGGCGTCAAAGTTTAGTAACAATTCAACTGTTATGAATTTTGGGACAGGCATAGTAATCCCTGCTTTTTCATTTTTGATTAATAGACCTGATTCGGGAGATATCAGGTTCTGGGATATACTAACAACCTCCTGTGTGTGAGGTGAATGCTCCCTATAAATTTATAATTTAATGTAGTAAAATTACAATAAGATTTATAGTATGTGAAGTGATCATAGATTAATTTTCATTAGTAAATTCAATATATGTTTAAATATAGGAGGTCGAATGAATAATTATTTTAAAATAGAATGACTTACTGAGTAATTTGTGTCAAGTACTGTTAAGCCGCCTGGTGGATGAATAAATGATCTGATCGCCGTTATATACTTAATTAAAACATATTTTATTGCTGTATTTTTCCACACATGAAACAGGCCACATTGGTTAAACATACGCTATCTGATGCTGACCTTAAATTAGGGATCCCACTGTGACACTAAAACTTGATAAGATAGATCGTTTATCATAACGTTTACTAATGTCTTTAATACAAAGTTACAACATTGTTAAATATAAACATATTTTCATCGTCTTAGTTACTTTTACTCCCATGTAACAAGGTAATGATACGTAAAGAATTAAAGTGACATTGTAGCACGAATAAGACGAAGTCTTTCATCTGAAAAATAAAAAACATTGTTATATACCGTCGAAACATTCAAACAAAGTAAAACGGAGTATTGACGCAGGGTTTAAGTGAGATATTAATTTTTATGTATGCATCGTCATTTGTATAGAATCAGGTTGACAACATATGCGTTTGAATGACTTAGTATCATTATTTCAGAAGGATATTCTAAAACAACTAACGGGCGATCCGAAAAACCCTTTGTGAAAATATACCTTGTAATCGATTTCCCGTATAATATAAAGATTATTCGAACATGCAGATTAGGCAATCAGTTTGGAAAGAAGCTAGAGAAGACCATGTTGGTATGTTGTTTAAGAGCAAAAATTAATTACATTATAGCCTCATTATGATGATTTATTTATATTTACATTCAAACTACAATCGGCCTAAATGAACTATATAGATTTACTGCATTTCATTTCCCAATGAAAAACAGTTGCAGCTGGGCGGAGCTAAAAGAACCAGTTTGCATTTCATTGGTTGCACGATTTTGTTTCGCTAGTGAGACGTCAATTTGCCGTTACTTGCACGTGACGTTTGCCGTGTGTTGTCCTACAAATGTGGGCACTTATTCAGTATGTTGACAACGTCGCTGTTACATTCATGACATTGGCTTTACGGTTTAATGCGTATAATTTGCTTTTTAAATATCAAAATTACCAAAATAGCGTAACAGTTTTATCTAAAATAGCTAGAGAATATAATGTAAATATAACAATTAAAAGCCGAATTTTGAGTTTTCATCGAATGATGAAAAAAATTAGGCTAGAGTAATGTTGCCGAAAAGCCCTTCGGACTTCACGAACATTAAACTGGCCTAATGCTTTTCATCACCCGATGGAAACTCAAAAATTCGGTTTTTAATCCTTAAATGTTCATTACTCTTCCATAGCGCTCCCATAATGATCTGTTTGCTATGCTTATACCTTATAATTTCAGCTCTGATGAGAGCGGTGCTACTTGGATCATTCCAAAAGTTAAAGTTCCTGTAATGGCTGTTACAACTGGACAGCGTTTCGGGACGGATGCTTGTTTCCTAATAGTTATATTATTCTCAACACAAACTGTCGGGTTCGTGAACAGTAAATGTTCATAATATATATTTGAGAAAAAATAAAACAATCGTGACAGTTTTCTTTTAAATTTCTGATGCTGGAGTAAAGATCATAAGTGACAGATTAAATATCAGGTAATATTGTTAATTGTCGCAATTGTGTTCTGTTTTCCATCTTTGTTACGCAGTTTTGCTAGTTCATCATACGTTACATCCGTAATCGGAGTAACTAATAACTTGATGTTAATACTTTTAAATAAGTATACTCATTTTCCAAACCAACAATGACCATCCTTACAAAATAGTTATAAAATATCATTTAATATAACACGTGCTTCTTTTTTGTACTATTTTGTAGTTGAATAATTGACATTGCAAGCATAAATTGTTATTAGGCTTTGATTGATTAATAGAGTGCTTTTCATCAATACCCGTGTTGACATCGCGTAAATTAAAAATAAATAAGATAATACGTTAAAAAAAGTGTAATTTGCTATTCTCTTATAATAAAAGTAATTCATTAACAAATTACACCATAAGTTATCTTTTAATATTATTATTTGAATATCAGATGAGCGAATCCGTCAGTGAGTTATATTAAGTACTTTGAGTATTTGAAGCTCAGCAGATATAATAGTTTTAGGGGTTGACCGTGTGATGCCATTATCGTTTGCGGACCCCTTATTGTAGATTGTACAAGTTACGCCCTTTTCCGGAATAGAACAGTCAGTGTGTGGAAGCGAAAGGCTAACATAAAGCAGAAAGAAGTGACAAAGGTTTGACACATGTTTTCGTCGTTGTCGGTATTTACACACATAGTTTGACATTACACAATCGATTTCATATATGACTGAAGGTTGGAAATTAGACACAGGGAACTTCAAAAAAAATTAATTAGAAATATGAAATTCCGACCTGGACTATCAATAGAATGCTCTTGTATTTGAAAAGTCCTATGATGACTTAAATAGCAGTCACAATCTAATCAATCCATTCGATCGGTTATGTCGAGTAAATAGAAACATTCGTCAGCCAGCACAACTGCAGTGGAGACTGTACTTTGGAGCTGTAAGATTTCAGGATAATTATGATAAAGCCAACTATACTCCACATGGAGTCATTTAACATTAAAAAAAGATTTATATTACAAAAACGAAGAGAGAACCTTCACGTAAACTTATCAAACGCACCAGATGGTTTCGCCCATTTATCAGCTCGCCCAGTTTGTCGTGTCGTTCTCGATCATAACATCATTTCACCAGATTCCACGAATGTGTGGGTTGGGAGGGTTAGTTCCAACACACTAGAATAAGCTTGTTTTAATGATTTCTATAATAAAAAGTACCTTATTTGCAACTAAATTTGTAGTGGTCTATAAAAATGTGGATATAGAATCGATATCTTAATATTTTGTTTAAAATATTGATACATATAAATGATACATATTGATATATATGTTACTTAATTTTGGAATAATTAATATCAAAATAAGTAAATGAAACATGTTCAGAAATGCACAATAAATCTTCATTACATTTTAGCTAAAACATTCCTGGTTTAAAGCTTCCAAGTGAACGTTTAAAAGCAAGCCACCTTGTTTCCGCTTCGTTTAATGTGTAGATAAGACAATTCATAGTTTGATTATTCAAACTATTCGTAATTTTAGTTGTTGTGATGAACTTGTCCCTTAAACATTAATTCTCATGAAATATACATATGCAAATCTAAAACACATATTTAAAGGGATAGATAGAACCACTTCAATCTTCGTTTTATTGATCATAAGGCTATAAGGTCTCACTTAAGAATTACCTCCCTTACATTTCGAATAGCAAGATAACTTAGAGCTGGGTAAATCGGTTTGGATGACATTGGGTAGTTTGATGAAGTTTAAATAGTTTAAAGATGCGTAGTGATACACTGCAACAAATGACAGAATTGTCAAACATGAAGAGGTGTCATCGAACTATAGAAAATGTAAAAAAGCAACCTGGCCAAACTCATGTTTTTTTTTCTTCATTTGGACCACAGACTATTTACTGAAACAAGGCACTTTAAGAGAACCATAGATAAAGTGTTCCAGTGTTCCAGAAGTTCAATTTTCTGTAGATAAGTGCAAAATTAATAGTTGTGTGAGATGGTAGTTTATGTTATTTTGGTCATTAATCCAAGCTTCAGATGTTGATAGAACAAATTTTCCTTGGAATAACTTTGAATATGTGTATTGTTGATTTATATGAAATAAGCTGTAAATCGTCAATAGTGGTATAAATTTATGTACAACACAAGAACTTATTTGCATTTAAATGGCAAAATAAATGTCACACAATAATTTTCAAACAAATATCATAAAATAAGACTCAATGTAATAAATAAGAAACAATTTATTAATGAAACGTTTGGAATCAAAGACAAAAGAATGAAAATAAATAAATGATTTATTAACTCTTTTCATAACAGGACGTAAAATCCAATTTAATACTTTGAAAAAGACGTTTGACACCGTGTCTGAAGTTTTGATTATAAAAACAGTATATAATCGGATTCATTGCACAATTGATTAGGTAAAATCTCAAGAAAAACTGATAAGCCATTTTGCCAGTCACTGACATCTGCTGATACATCATTGGATATTGATTTCGCAAACTCACAATCACCAAATATGGAATGAAACTTATTTCAAAAACTGAAGTTACCAAGAATAACATACATGTCAATCTTCTCGTTCTGAAAGCATGTCCGCCATGTTTTCTTGTGAGATTGAACTCAATGTTTGACTGGCTGCCCATCGACGACCTTGACACTTTTCTCATCATGTCGGACAGATTCTCAGGTTCGTTCAAGTTGTGACGTATACTAGTGGACCTTGTTGTGAATGACATCACAGAATACGTACTTGCCTGTCTCTGAAGAAGTATGTTTTGTGAATTCACTTCCGTATTTTGAAACTTTGTTTTGATTAATAACTTTCTTGCGATACATATATATAAAACAGCAAGAATAAGAAAAACGATGAGGTGACCTACAAAGAAGTAAATCAATAAGGCATGTGGAAATGACGTATTTAAAACACTGTCATCAACAAGACATGTTTTGCCTGTTACTGTCAAGTTGTTTGTTGTCACTTTGTATGTATATGTACCGTAGCCCCATATCATTGGGAGAGCCGACAGTACGGCGACTGTTACAATAGACGAACAAATCACTTTGGAGAAAACCGAGGTAAAACGCGGTTTTAGAGGCGAACATATAGAGCGGAAACGCTCCACGGCAATGGCTACTAAAATAAAGGACGACGTATTGTTCATCGCAGCTGAGATAAATCTAGATATTTTACACAACCAAGGTATGTCAAAACTCCAGAAATTAGTGATAATGGCAAGTTCAATGGGTAAACTCACCAAACAATTCGTTAAATCACTCAGTGCTAGCGTAATAATGAAATAGCTCGCAGTGTTCCTTTTCATTTTAGTGATATACACCAATAAAGCAATTAAGTTCCCCGGAATACCCAGCAGCAAGAGAATACACACCAAAATAAACGATGGTGTCAATATTTGAAATTGAGAATGATTCATCATTTGTATAATGTCATCGCTTGTAATGTCTATTTGTGTTGTAATTTCTCCGCTTACATCCGTTATCCGCGACACATGATCCGCAGAGTTAGGAAACGTTACAAAGTTGTCAATTGACGTATTGCCATCAGAGACAATATAATTAGCTATTAGACCATCACTAACCTTCGCGTCAACAGGCAATGAGTACTTTGTTTTAAGTGACACATTCAAGCTAGAAAACGTGGAAGTCGATGCCATGTCTATTTATCAATTTCCTGTTGCTTTTTTTATAATATATGGAGATTGTTGAAAACTATCCCGTATACTGTATCCAATTACTTCTCTAAATCCGCAGCATTGCCTAGGCTACTTCATCATTATAACAAATGACAATGTCACGCAAACATATTGGAATCACCACCAACTTATATCGCTGATAGTGTTGATGGTATCTATCTCATCCTCACGCTTGTTTGCAAAATAAACGTTTCTTCTAACGTAGGTATCATCGCTTTACTTGTGCATATCGTCGCCGTCTGGCTTGTTTATGTCACAAAGCTGTTACAACCGTCACCAATATTATATGTTTATATGTAATTATCTGTTACTTTTACTGTAATTCAATATGTTAGTCACGACGTTATTTCACTAGCTCCAATTATCATCTGTCTTCAAATGTCGTGGTTACAAAGGTTCATAGATACTATTTATTAATGCGTAGCTTGATATTGTTCCTGGTGATATAGATTAGATATGCGACTTCAAAAGGCCATGTCAAATGATTTATTACAAATGAATTGCCTTATAAGTAAGCAAGTCATCAAACTTAGCTGATAACCGGATTCGTCCAAACACTTTCCTTTATAGTCTCAGCATCTGGGTTCAGTAAGAGTTTAATAACATATGTTGTTGATTTTCCTTGCGTCAATGGCTAGGCGGAAGCCTATCGTTGTATCTGAAAATATATACGTCAAATATGTAAATGACTGATAAATGAATAATCGGACAATTTCCTTTTTACCCAGCAGGGGTTTGGAACTGACGGGAAAATAATATGTTGGAACGGCTTTGTGTGTAAATAGAAAATGCGAAAGTTGTATTGACTTCTATACTAAGTGACAGCTGTTTTGCCTCATAATGAAACGTATGATGAATTCCGTAATAGGTTAATTAAACATAATAAAATGTTTGTTAGTTTAAGTGTTATTTTCATTAACCAATTAGAAACATGAATTGTTATTTTATAGATGTGGGAGAGTAAGCTTTAAAAAGTAAAATATATTACACTCCTAACCTTAAAAATTATAAAAATATATTTTATTTATTATCCATGCATTAGTCATATAATCCTTCAACTTTGTAAATGATTGATAACTTAATGATCGGATATTTTTCAATCAGGATAGGTTTAATACATAAATTGGACCTGATACATCAATTGATATGATTTTGCATTGAGGTGAACACGCACATCCGTATTTGGATGATGTGTGAAGCGTAACACTCATTTCTTATTTAAGATCTTCAGAGAAATGTAACACTTGTTAGACTTGATCTCATATTTTCAATAGGCAATAATGACAAAACAATGGCGAAGAATTAAATGCAAAGTAACACATTTTAATGAATTCACTACTGTGTGAATGTATTAAAATGTGTTTCTTTGCTTTCAATTTATAGTACCTTTTACTAAGTATCCATACATTACACTCAAAGGCACTACTAAGATCCTGATATATGAAATAGAATAAACAAGATATACGAAGTTAGTAACATTATAAAATGTCACAGCATAAAAATGAAACAGAATAGCTACGACTCTATGATTATGTTTTTATATGTACAGCCGGTTTAAAAGGGAAAGAAATCGGATTATTCATTTGTGCTACCGACTTGTCCTTTTCCTGACCTGGTTGCACAATTATTTAAAACTTTACAATTTGGTGACCTGATGGGATTTAAGAGTGACTCAAGTGAATAAACAATGACTGGTATATGTGCGTATTGGAGCAAACGACAATGCTTTCTTAATACGAGGGGGCGTCTAATAAGTGTTGTTATTCGCCCAAAAACTTATGAACAGTGAATGTGTAAATCGTTAAGTTTCACAGCCAGGTAGATTGATTTGTGTATCCGATAATACCAACAAAAAATAGTGCGTGTTCCATAAGACCTTTTTCCGTAGTCTTGGCCAACGGTGCATACAATGTAGTCAAATATAGTTTGAAAAACTCTGCTTAATGTGTTTATATACGGAGTGCTGTACAAGTGAAGTACGCACATCGCATATTTTTATATGTATGTATATGGCAACCAATGATAGATGAAGACGTATTGCATCGCCAAAAGAAGTGTGATATTTTAGTATATGACGGGTACACGAAACAGACTATGAAGATATATTTCGTTTTAAAAAGATTGAAAAAGTGAATTTCTGTAGTAAGGAGATTACTTCGAACGTATGAACCAAATATTATCAATATGGTATGTGTTTTTATTACCAATATAGCAATACTTATTGACCGCTCCTCCTGCTTTCTATTTTTAAACTTGAATTAAGACGGTTGGATTAACTCTGAGTGAATGCATTTGGGGACTTAAACGTTATCGTATTAATGATAAGATACAGTAAATACAAACACTTTGTCATACACTATTTGCTAAAGAGAATACAAAAAAAATCATTTCAAATCACTTGTGGGAAACCATTAAATATAATAATATATATTAAACCCGTGCTGGTTTCGTAAAATTTTAAAATTCGTGTTTTGTTTTGTTTTTTAAGATATAAATTTAAACAAATTTAAACACGATTATGGAACAAACAACGCATTATTTATGATTATTTTTTAACAAACAGATGGAAAGTTTTGGTTTAGTCATGATTTGTGAAATATAAGAACCCGTGTTCGAAAGAAGTGACCTACATCTTCCGCTTACGTCACTGAAACAAAATATTGGTGAATTGGTGAAACGCTAGTAAGGACAGTATTGTAATGGATTTAGTGTTGGTCACTCACGCTAGAGGTTGCTGGTTCGATGCCAGGCTTCACCTGTTGGCCTCTCAAAATGCAACACTTAGTTCTGGTTCTATCAAGAAGGCGGACTCGAGAGTGGGCTCATATAAGCTCTGAGCTTCTCAAATGAGATGAAACAAATAAGCGCAACTTATGGCTAACGAAAATGCTATTCCGTTTTCCTTCCCCATATCTCGCGATCCATTCCGAAGTTCATTCACACATTGTGTGTCAATAAGATTTGTAATACTTATTGAGCATAAAGTTTGTTTTTCACACGTCTTACTAAAATAACATTTCATAAACGGTCTTCTAATACCTTTTCACGCTCATTTAGTTTCAAAGATAACGGTACTATTTATGCATTGTTGATATAACATTCAAAAGAGAACGCGGAAGGATATGTTTTGCGGTCAAAGCCGTAAGAACTAACACGTTCACCGATGGTATCTTATACTGTTAATGCTCTGACAGTAATTGTTACAGTAAAAAATCGATCCTATAATAACATTTTATCACCTATGCATTAAGTTTCCATGGTAGTGTGTTGTAGTGTGTCCCATTTTATAACACTGTGTTGAAGTATGTGTTCGGCTTTTTCATATCTATCAATTTCACTACGTCGTCCAGTTTCAGGCAACTTACAGCCCATTAGCTACAGTGTTTGTTAATACTTGCGTCGTATATATCTATCGATTCGATGACGCCACAAAATAGTTACATTCTATCATATTTATTCAACGTTTTAACATAAAACATATACTCAGGAATGTATAAACATGTATGTATGGAGACTTACATAAAGAAATCGATTATTGCCAATCACAATGCATGTTATCATTTTAACTTCCGGTCCATAACGGGAGAGCGCTATGCTCGTTAGTTAATTTTACACCCTATCACAAATAAGAACACCAGGTAGATAAAGCTATTTGGTTGGATACTTCAAGAAATAACGTTATAGATCTACTAATACCGGGAACTATTTTTCTTTTATTTGATATAACCAGGTCGAGCCCTAGACTCAAATTACAATTACAAATATTTATTGTAACAAGAATGTTGATATGTGAAACTCACTTTAGAATGAACATGAGAGATATACTACTTGACTGGTTTCCAAATAATTTCAACAAAACTTAAATAACGCCTTTATGTCACCTTCATTGTAATGAGAAGAATAATTCGAAGTAATATACTCGTTAATCGTGTTCTAACTAAGACTCATTTATATATGATCAACATTTAAGCTTACAATTAAAATCAAATAAATGTTTATGCAACGTTCTTATTTCATTATTATATTATTGCTGCGTTTCGTTTACGATATGCAACATTTTCTAAACATTACATAACATAATGTCTACAATTTATCTTTATTATTTGATTTGTTTCTTCGAGGAATAAAAATTTGTTTCTGGTGCATTTGATCATTTTAGCAGTTATTAGGCAGGGCTATATCTTTGGCATAAAGTTCCCTCTAAAACAGAAGAAAGCTTATGCAAATGGATATACATAATTTCTAATGATTTTTTTCAAACAACCGAATTTTGCTTCTGTTTATTTACATGTTTTGCCATTGTTTATGCTGGTTTATTTGCTTCCGTAGCTACCACCAACGCCGCTGATAATTCAATCATTGCAGCCACTAAGTCTTGCAACAGTATCTTATTATCAAAATGCGGGGTTGTATTATTAGTTTATATATTCATAAAGAAACTACGGCGGTATCGATGTGTCATTTCTATGTGTCTCTTGATGGTGACTTGTACGTCGCTTATTGCTTTATCCTGAGAGAACGGAAGGTGACTTAATACAATTTTTAGATGAAGTCCAAGTATGCGTAATAACACTTAAACACAAATATCTTGACATCGTGTTTTTCAATAGCAGCATCATTTTTCATTCATGGGATTCGTATGGGAAATTTTTTTAGCCACGTTGATATTGATATGTGCTATGAGAGAGAATGATTAACACCCCTCGGTGGTATTTTTTCAAGAAACAATTCCCGAGCAAGCTGTTCCCTGTTTAAGATTTAACAGATGTTGGAATGGTTTGAAAGCCCCTCGAAGTGTATTGGTCGTCACACTAATGTAACCGTTTCTCATATTAATAAATAATAGTAGGCGAGCTGAGAGTTTTGTATTTCCCATGTGTCTAGGCTAACTTTTTGTTTTCTGTAAACTGCATTACAATATCAAGCAAAACTAATTTTACCTGGAAAATAATTAATTGACAGGCCATGATGTGAAAAGCAAGTTTTAACGTAGTAGGTATATAACGTCTTATGCATATTTACATTCATATAGCACATATAACACAATACATAAAATAGCAAATTATGCATTCAGATGAATAAATTCTGGTTTTACGGCCTCTGAAAATAAGTTTATATGACGCCCAGACCCATATATATTGAACCAAATTAAACCAACCAATGACAATGAAGTTATTATAAAAACGAGATATGTGTGTGTATATATATCATCATCATCACTTGTAAAGAATAATGGGTGTATCATCTAATCTAAATGCATTTGCGCTAATACCTAAACGAATTATGGTAGACTAAGCTCGTATTATAATGCATACATACACAATAAAACATTTAAATGAAGTTTTTATCAGCCAAAGTGTCAGATTATTAATAAAAACTAATATTTGGTACTTTATATGTGTGGGCATAGAAATGTCAATGTAACGGTGCTAACATCAGGATACTTTAAATGAAATGTATCGTTTTATTTGCGTTTTTTATGGATGGAATACAAAACAACGGTGATCTGCCAAGGAAATGACTAGTACTATGGTACGAACTGACAAGATTCAGATTTTCGCCAAGTCAACATTCTCTGTAAACGTTATCATATTCGACAGAAAATAGAAACATGAATTGGTTTTATTTATATTTGGCCTTTGAGTTAATGTTTTAGGTATTTTTAAAAAGAGAAATAAGAAATCACTTAAGTTAAGAGCATGTCGTTTCATTACGTGCCAAATGTTATCAGACATATCAAATAATCACAATTTAAACTACAAGTATCACAAATGTTTCGAGACATATAAGCTTGACACAATAAATCAGTCGATGAAAATAAAAGAATAATTTATTTGTACATATAAATCAAATAAAAACAAAAGAATCAAATAACAAGAGTTGAACTTCAGCATATTAATATACAGTTTAATTCTGATATGGTTACAATGACACTTTGGAGGACGTAATTAATGAACTCTTCAATTGATTGATTGATTGATTGATTGCTTGATTGATTGATTGATTGATTGATTGATTGATTGATTGATTGATTGATTGATTGATTGAATATTTAGCGTCATTTTTATGTCACCGAGGGCTAACAGACGATAAGTTAATCCAATCACTGTTTCCTGGTATTCTGAAAGGTAAACCAGTACTCTAGCACACCAAATCTTCGCAAGTAACTAAACGCATCGAACATAGCATTATATATCCAATTCACTTTTTAGATTTTGTTTATTGATGTTGTCGTAGGGTATCACAGAACACTTACAAAGAAATGATAATAGCAGATATGGTTTTATTGCGTCCATATGTGCACCTTTTTTTACATTAAGTGTACTTTTAGTAGACTTTAAAGTTACTTATACATAGGTATGGTTAATTAAGCATTATATAACAAATGCAAAATGAATACGCACTCACGCTCCTTGGCACTGGTTCATGCGGTTTTCAAACATACCTCAAAAGTGAAATCATTTTATTAGGTGTTGCCATTTTTAGTTGTATTTGATTGAACGGCATTGTGATATCTAAGTATTTTTCTTAATAAATCTTAATTTCGAATAACTACATCGAATTTAAATTTTAAACGTATTGCCCAAACCCTAGAACGTCATTTTATAATTTTCGTTACGTTTATAAACATGGATCATCCCTAAATAATATTAGCCATTAAACATGACAGAGTATCATTTTACAAATACGAAAACATTTTGACCAGGTTCAAGCCTTTTTCAAATGTTTAGAAAGCAGTAGGGTCTTTTATTTTGTATTTGTAAGATGATACTCCGTAATTTTTAATGTCAAGCACTATTTAAGTATGATCCACTTTTAAAGATGTAAAAGAAAATATAAAAGTACAAACGCCCACGCACATATTTCGATACAATTATTTTCTAACTGTTTTATATAATATTTTAATCAATAAATAACAATATGTATTAAGATAAATTGGACGCTTTATGTATGGTTATAAATGGATTACTGAAATCAATTGTGCGAGATCGGCATGAAGTAAAATGAACCATGAATCAAGTTGATTGATTTTATTTCTACAACAGAATGAAAATTAATGCGCAAACAAGCGCACTGCACTGAAGACTGATCAATTAAACGCATGCATATTATACATTTATTACAAAACGTGTAGGCAATTGAAGTATCGTTCATTAAAACTTTTTTTATTCCATTTGAAAGAGGATAATAAATATAATTTAAATTAGTTAATAGACTTTTCAATGGAGATTAATGCCATTTTCAACAAATTAATGCGGAAGACGACCTCGTAATGGATTCAAGTGAAACCGTTGTTCTTTCGCAATAGATGACAAACATTCGTTTTTGAAAAAGATATGAGAATTAGAATTGATTATAACAAATATACATTTCGTACTTATTAAATATCAACACTGTTTTAATCAGGATACGTCTTATTTTAAGAAACAAATATATCAACCAATCAAAAGATCACTATGTAAAGCGAAAAACATATTCTACCATAAAAATTATAAATATTTCTTTCAAAATAGATAATTCCTCTGAGCGTGTACGATAGTACGTAGAGTATCAAATACAATACATACTGTCACTTCCTTCGGACAGGATTCACATTGCTGATCCAATATTCGACAAAAACTGGTGTCATTGTTCTTTAAGTGTTTTCTTTGTTATTGTTTTTGGAATTATTTTTTCATTTAGTGTGTCGGATAATAGAATACAGCGTGCACACCACCCACGAGCATATAATCAGTATTTCTATCTATGTCTGGTTTGTTTGTTATACGATACGTGCATAGAGAAGTTTTCATATTTTAGTGTTTTCTATTATACACGCCATAACAAACATTTGTAACTTCATAATGTACATTTTTTTAAAATTTCATTACTATTTTTTTAGACACAATGTGTATTATGTAGGTATGGCATGTCGATTTTGTTAAGTCAACCGAGTACGACCTTTGACACGATGCGTACCGAAGGTCATATGCACATTAAGTAACAGCATAATGGTGATAATGGGTTGACATTTTTGTGTTTCTAGAATAATTATATTATCGGTTTATATGTAGACGTCTTATACTGTTTTTGTATTGAATAATTTATAGTAATAAACAAGAAAAAACTATACAGTAAAACTTCGATGGTTCGAACTCGACGGTACTGGACTAAATAGTTCGAGTCAAAGGTTGTTCGAGTCACACCGTACCATATCATACCGTACATGCATATATATCGAAATAGGAATTCGGTCGGGACAAGTTAAGTGGTTTGAGCTATACGTGGCATTCCAACCGTCCGTGCTCGAGTTAACGAAGTTCTACTGCATTTGACAATAATGGATGAATTTTTATTTTATGTTATGTTCGTTTTTTAAAAGTGATTGTATTCATGGATATAACAAATCAAAATTAATATCTTGATGAGACAAAACGGCGTTTCACGGAATTAGATACCTCAGCAAAATAATGGTCTGCTGCACAATACAGACGTACAGAGCGACAAGCACCTAATTCAAAATCTACGATAATTGATATTTTATTGTTGATCTGCAAAAAAATACATTTTAAAATTAATTAGTAAATATAATAATAAAAATATATAAACTGGGTATTTAGCGTAAAACATATGTATGACAAATAATCAAAAAGTAAAGAAGTAATTTTGATGAATCTAACAGATGCATTAATACCGATAACGACTTATATTAAGCGTTAATAACTTTATACAGGTAATCACTATATAAGCTTGATCTGCCAATATTGAAACTAATGGTTACGAGAAAATTCTTTAACGTTCGTTAAATATTTTACATCCATTTTTTGCTATCTAAATTACACCCTAAATTGATGTTTCAAATTTGAAATGGTTTGTTTCTGCCAAAAAAGTCGGCCTAACTATGTTAATGTAAATATATAATCCTACCGAATATTAACATTAATTTAATGCAAACACGAACCCAGTCACCTACTAAATTATTTTGAATTGATTCAAACCAAACTTGAAAGATATGAAACAATAATTGATCGACACAAACAAAGAAGTAAATAGTCAGACAGGAAATAAATGGTAGGCACACAAATGAACATCTTGTAGACAACACAAAATAAAGATTGACAGATAGGAACAGCTGACAGATACATAAGAATAGTTGACAGATTGACAGATATAAAACAGTTATTAAATGCAAAAGAACAGTTGATGAAATAATTAGCATAAACGAAAATTTGATAGCAAATCAAAACATTAGACATAAAAGAATAGATATGAGAGAAAAGAAAAATAAACACTCAAATGAATGGTTTCAAGACCCAAAATAAAAGATTAATAGATCCAAATGAAAGACAGAAAGAAGCATACGAAAGATTGTTTGACGATATTAACGAAAACAATCATATAACAAATTCAAACTTGATAGACAGCAAACGAATTCTTTCCAGCATATTGCAGGTATCACTGAACAACATGTGCTGCGATTTACCTCCTCAGTTTTTTAATCATGTTAAATCAACGATAGCGTGTGTACACTGTGTTTGATATATTGTTCAAATTCATTATGATACAATCTGATACGACAGTGTACAAATATTAAATGGAGAAACAAAACTGATTAAATCGGGTATTGTGTAAATAGTAGATATAAAACAGCGCAAGCTATTTTATTTTATAAAATGTATAATGATATTGATTTGGTTTTAATATCAACATAAGCTTAATTTAAATAATTGTTTTAAAGCGGCATAACCAGTATCTGAAAATATTTTGTCATTATTGTTTATGAATGACAAACATTTGCGTGAAATCTCATGAGTTTTGATGCATCTATAACATCCGATACATTGTACCTCCCTTAAACGTGAATACATCTTGTCTTCAGTCTACATTTACTGATCAGTTTGTGTAAAAAATAAGAGTAAATTAGCTGCTTCGATAACGGAAATTATCAGTAAATTTTCCGCTTCAGTCCAATATATAGTCGGCTAACTGCAGTCACTCTTCAGTATTAAAACAGTCGCTAGATACAAATGCATATTAAGACAAATATTCTTATTTTCATTTTTTTTGGCATGCTGTAAGTGGAGCAATGTAAGAAACATATACCGTAACTCAGGAAACGAACAAACTTAAACATACTTATTGTCAAGGGAATCGAACTCGGATCACTCAATTGGCAATTGACAAATGCAGCCACTGCACAATGTAGGAACATAACAAAATATGCAATCTATATACTAGTATTTTTACTTTAAACTTAACCGTTTACACGGGTTTAAACAAGTGGATAATGACCGAAACTTTCCGGACAACTACGGATACAACCGAGATATACTAAATCATTCACGGTTCAAGTCTAATTCAAATATCGGTGATAAAAGTGAGTTTAAATACAATGTTTTTATCATAAAAAACGGTAAATTGCTCCATATCTGATACAGACAGCCACAATTTATGCTAAATATTACAGTTATACAAGTTATTTATTGAATTAAGGTTAAACATTAACATGTTATGCAGCTGTTATATTAAAACACAGTGCTTACTACAGCTTCCACACTTTCACATAGAAAAGAGTGGTTAGGTTAACTGATCGTCTGTTAGCGCTAGATGGCATAACAATGAAGGTAAATATTCAAACAAACAAACACAGCATTGCATATCTTAATTTACGTTATAGCCTATTTTCTGATTTATAACACTTCATTTTTGTCAAGCAATATTAACCTAATCAATGTTTTAAATTAATCAGTTGCGTATGTTTAAAGTTGATATTACAAAATAATAGAGATGTGATTTATGTAGGTACATCAACTCATACTTTGATATAACGAAATGTTCACGTAAGTGTCACAGTTGCCTCGATGGAGTGTCAGATGCTGATAAAGTTGTTTTATTGTGGTAAGTCAGAGTGATACTTTAAAATGCAATCAAACACGACTCTTACCTTTTTTAAAACCTGAAACAATTTTGATTTAAGATTGTTTATTCGTGCCGTGCAATAACTATATGTAACATGTTTCGATTTAGTTTCATAGTAACATTGAAGATGAATAAAACATATTTTATAGGTCGATTAGCACGTGCTGTTGTAAATGAACAAACAAATACAGATGTTATAGATTTAGCCATGCCTTCTTACTTACGCTAAGACAAAACAAACAAATAAAAAAGAGAAGTAAGTCAACAAATACAATATCACATAAAACAACAAAACAATATATAAATGTTAGAAATAAAACTAATCTCAGAGATTTAAGAGTAATATAATATAAGACCCCGTAATGTATTTTAGATGTACTCTCACAACATGCAAGATTTATTCAGGTATTTCCACTTCGATTATGACTAAGCGATCAGAGGATGCTTTAAAGCTTCGATCGATTTACTCTTTTTGTGAACTTGTAATGTGCACATTAGTGTTTCTCATTTATAAAACATACTAGCCAAAAACGGTTCAATAGGCACACAAACATCACATCAATTAATATTTTAGTGAAAACTCATTCTCTGCAAAGTTGTTATTATTGGTACAGTTGCAAAGTAGTTTTTTTTCAAGGAAGAAGTTCCATTAACGGCAATGCGCTATATGTTGCTTATGTTCAGCTGAAACACTGATAATGTAGTCCGTGGCTGCGTGGTCTAATGCCCTACCTAAAAAATACACTTCACAGCTGTGGTCACGGATTCAATCTGAGCTTGGAACAAATAGCTGAAGTGTTAAACAGTGCCAGTTATTGCGGATGGTGCACTCGGAGTCATGCTCAGGTACATATGGTTTACCTCAAACTTTTCAAGCGATTGCTATATACAATTAATGTAATGGTTTTATGGCAATGACTAGTGCCATGCACTTTAAAACTGACGATTAGTATATACACCTGACCACTACAGATTGACTTACAATAGGTGTGTTTCTACACCATCAAATATTGATTTACGACAGACGTGTTTGTAAAAACATCACATATTGACTTACGACAGGCGTGTTTGTACAACATCACATATTGACTTACGACAGGCGTATTTGTACACCATCACATATTGACTTACGACACGCGTGTTTGTACACCATCACATATTGACTTACGACAGGCGTTTTTGTACAACATCACATATTGACTTATGACAGGCGTTTTTGTACAACATCACATATTGACTTACGACAGGCGTATTTGTACACCATCACATATTGACTTACGACAGGCGTATTTGTACACCATCACATATTGACTTACGACAGGCGTGTTTGTACAACATCACATATTGACTTACGACAGGCGTGTTTGTACACCATCACATATTGACTTACGACAGGCGTGTTTGTACAACATCACATATTGACTTACGACAGGCGTATTTGTACAACATCACATATTGACTTACGACAGGTGTATTTGTACAACATCACATATTGACTTACAACAGGTGTGTTTCTACACCATCATATATTGATTTACGACAGGCTCGTTTGTAAAACATCACATATTGACTTACGACAGGCGTGTTTGTACAACATCACATATTGACTTACGACAGGCGTGTTTGTACAATATCACATATTGACTTACGGCAGGCGTACTTGTACACCATCACATATTGACTTGCGTGTACACTATTATATACTGACTTACGACAAGCGTGTTTGTACAGCTTAAGACTTTTTCGAATAGCAATGATATTGGATCTACGATTTATGCCAAGTGTTACCGAAGTTATCCTATATCATTGATGACAGGTTTGTAAGTTAACAGTAGTATTGAAGTCAAACTATTTTTTTTCAAAATGAAAATGTATGTTATAAAAAATATAGAAACACATGATCATTTTGATTGACATAATATAAACGGTGCATATGTTATTGCATTTAATTTTAATAACCTCACAGATGCGTAGCATTTCTTGCAGAAATAATGCTGTGCATTTCCGTTCATAAAAGTTATTTTCATTAGTAACGCTTTTATTCGTCTGCGTTTCCAAAAGCACTGCTTTTGATGCTTCGTTGGAACTTTTAACGATGGTTTGATTTAGTTAGATATCTGTTATGAATAACAGGGCGAGAATAATACCAAAGCAGATCTCCCATAAAGTTTTATATTACCGAACCTTAGTTCAATGTAGTGCAATTGCTGATAGGTACCGTTATTTTTTAGTCGAAATAACGGGTTGACAATATTCATTTTTTTGTTGGGAATAACAGTTGACTACATTCATTCGTTGGTCGGAATAACGACTTGACAACATTCATTTGCTAATCGGAATAACGACTTGACTATATTCAAGTTGGTCTGAATAACGACTTGACTACATTCAAGTTGATCGGAATAACGACTTGACAACATTCATTTGCTAATCGGAATAACGACTTGACTATATTCAAGTTGGTCTGAATAACGACTTGACTACATTCAAGTTGATCGGAATAACGGTTGACTACATTCATTTGCTGGTCGGAATAACGACTATTACTACATTTATTGTTTTATTATAACGGCGTGACTACCTCCATCCGTGGTCGCAGTAACTGTTTTACTAAATTAAAATGTAAACCAAATTTAAACTTCGCAATGTCGTCGCCATCATTGACCGTTCCATTTTATGTATATGTATACGGTACCGTTTTGTCCTTTAATGTTTTAACGCCATTATTAACAAATGTCAGGTTATATGTCGTTAATTCAGTTTTATTGACGAAGAAAGACGACTTCAGATTGATCTGAGTAGAACCACTGTCTTTCCGCGAGTGAATGACAAACTTTCTCACATTTAGTTTTTTGGACCGAGCGGGACTCGAACCTACGATCTCAGCGATGAGAGGTAAGTGACCCGGCCACGAAGGACCTCCCCCACCCCTCGCCCCCACCCCCGCACCCCCTCTTTATTGTTTATGAATATGCACTGAATAGTTTGTTTTGTGATGCGGGGATGATTGTTTTTCCGGTCTCCTGTAAAATGTATAATTTTTGTTTGTCAGTATAAAACTCCTGTTTTTTCTTGTACACAATCAGAAAGTACGTCCCATCCGTACACTGTGTTTTTAACTTTAATGCAATATTTAAACATGATACTACATACACTATTCCTATTACGTTGAATACAAGCATTTTCAAAAGTTTTAATGATAATTTTGATTTTTGTCTAATGCATATCAATCATGTTGAGTTTTTTTGTTTTGTTTTTTTGTTTTTTAAATGAAATACTGTAATTATAAACATAACTACGAGAGTAACATTAAACAAAAATACGTCACAAGAAGAGAAACCACTTTAATGCCAGGACTGTTGCAGTTCTTTCACAAAGTATCGAATGACACTCGTGTATCGTTCATCGGGGAGATCTAACACTTTAAATAGTTAATGCTCTGCAAGAGAACGCCAATGAGTCCGTAAGATTTCGAATAAATTGCAAATTGTTATTCGGCACGCAACTCGGGCTGCATGCAGAGAGCAATAATCATATATGTCATTATCACATGAGTCATGTCGGTATGTCTGCTCGGTTTAGAATCAAATATGCCATTGTCTTACTCATCCCAGCATTGAAAGCAATATCAAGGTTTTGTTTACCCTCGTATTTTGAGCGAGTCATTTTGATGAGCAATTTTTTGTTTTGTTTTTTTAATTCGGTCTGGAAACAAATATGTCGCTATGTGAGTCATGTCTTATATCAGAATTCTATGATTTTGGTTTAAAATAAAATATAAAGGTCCCACTACATAGTTATATCCCTTTTTTGTCACGGTAACATGATTTTTATACTTAAAAATTCTGTGCAATTTGGTTTGATGTATTATCAAAATAGTTGAGGGACTGTGATTTTAACAGATGCATTTATTTATGAGCATTTGAGGACTTATTTAAAAAAAATTTATCTTAGTTGACAAACCTTCAAGTTATTGTACAATTGTATGTGCGGAATACATTCATGCTATGAAAAGAATACTTAAAAATAGATTCTATGTGGATTTGGAATACAGTAGAAATCCTAGACCTTACTTATATAGAACAATTGCGCATTCAATATGTTTGGTTTGGTTTGGAATTAAAAACTTAGTATGGGTTTTCTATCGATGAGTCATGCGATGAAAAAAATATGTTAAAAATATATTTATCATTGTTGCTTGTTGTCTGTAAATAATGGATGCCATGCATTTCTCTTCATCTTTTTTTAAATATTCAGATGTACTTTTGCCGAGACATACTGTCAGGTTTTGATATGTATTCATGTAAACTGCACTCGGCTGTTGTTTCGCTTTTGTATTGCACCGATAATTGAGACTTGTTTCACTGTGTTATACGATGATTAACGGGGGGAAATATGTGCAGCAATCAACGAATGCACATGGATTAAGCAGTTAAACGCTCGTGTTAATAGAATTAGTGAGAAACATCCGCCCTTATCTTCATAAACTTGCCAAATTATCTAAGTTATTTGTTACCAATTCATCTTTTTACACTGTTTCATCAATAAAGTAATGGTATGAATTCGGAGCAATATTGTTCAGAGACCAAGGTACCAAATATTGGCATCTTAACGGTAGTGGTTTATTTGAAAAACCGTGTGTGGTTAACGGGTGCTGTGCGTTTAACATTCATTTAACGTTTCACTTACTGCTAGTTTTACTGGGTAAAAATACAAACTGAACGCCCATACTAGTTCAAATTACGATATACTATAATTACAGAGGAAAAAAAATAAAACTGGGATGATAGAGAGAGAAAGAGAATGAGGAACAATTAAGAGATTGGGAAGGAGCTAAAGAACAGACAGACAGACAGACAGACAGACAGACAGACAGACAGACAGACAGACAGACAGACAGACAGACAGACAGACAGACAGACAGACAGACAGACAGACAGACAGACAGACAGACAGACAGACAGACAGACAGACAGACAGACAAAAATACCAAAGAAATAGAAAGACAATGGATAGAGAAACAAAAATATCGAGAGTATAATTGATTTAATATGATTCAATTTAGGTCTTGTGGAAGTAAACCTACGTGGGTTTAAGTGGCAAAACTGAAAATACAATTAATGTCGAGTTCACACACAAAACGCATTATTAAATTGTAAGGAGGGAAGTATACACATATATATACGAAGGCGAGAAATTTATATAATTACTTTATTATTGTAATGAAGTCATGAAAATGTAATAACGTTTAGTACTTCAAACCTACAGCCTTTGAATAAAATCAGAACACTGATAAAACATGTGGTATTTATATCTATGTACATGACTTTGTAGGTTAACCATTAATGTGTCAGTGAAGTACTAGATTAATTGCTGGTTCCAGTGAAATGACGTTTTTTCTATTTCATCAATACCTATTTTAAATTGATATACCTTAATGCTAATTTCAGTTTTCACTGTTGTGAATTGAATGTACTATCAAACCTGTTTAAGCGGTCGCCTCTATTAAGAAACACATTGTTTTAAGCAGCCACATTTGCTATTTCCCATTTCTATGCATTCAGAGCACATTATTCTGTATTCACCAACAACCTATCTTAAAAGGCCTGTTTTGCCCTCTTTCCTTGGCTGGCTGCTTAAGATAGGTTTGGCTGTCATTAAAATTAATTAACTTAAAATTCCTATAATTATTCATGGAAAATAAAACATACACATAATATGAATCCATCGATCAAACCTATTGTGATTGGCACTAAAGTACCAAATACGTACTTAACTGGCAAGTAACTTAATGGTGTGTAATAGATAGGTAAGTGTATGTTAGAATCAATAATCAACAATTCTTTTTGAGCTTTATGTTATCATGCGGTTTTGTATTGATTTATCCATTTACATCTTTAAAAATCTGTATTCCATGTTCCTAGTTGATACCTTTGTTTTGATTTCCAAAGAAAATACAAAAGTTATTTCTCTCAAAAGAATGCAATCTAATGAAATAGGTTTCATTAAAGCGATGCTTTGATGTGTTGCAGGGATAACATGAAGTTAAATTCCTTGCTTGATATGTTAATATCTGTTAAGTATGTTTTAAGATGGAATTTCTATGTCATGGATTATCCCGATGTATGGAAACTGTTTATTGCAGTAGTGTACAATACCATTGATTTCAATGGAAATATACGAGAAGGGCTAATGAATAATTGACAGAACTCTCTGAATTGCTTTGAAGTAAATAAAACATAATCTATGATTGCAATATTTTCAAGAAAGGAGTTTCAATCAATTAGTCAACATCACATGATATTAATACAAAATAAACTAGATTAATAAATCGTTTCATCAAAACATTAGAAAAATAAAAAGGAAACAGTGAGATAAAAAACAATAAGCAAATTATGACGTACTAAGAACCGCATCGATCTTAGACATGGCTAGCTAGTTAGAAAAAATAGTCACTGCCACTAGTATGTCCAATTACTATCAAGACGCTAAATTAGTATAACTGCCTATTGACACGTGACACACTAAACAGCTGTCGTCAGAAGGTCATGCGTTTAGAACATGATCTAGATAATAAGATAAACATACAGTTTATTTCGCCAAACCGCCACAAAATATAAAGTGATGTAATGACAACACGCTTGATATGGACACAACTAAGTAATTACTTTTTTATAATTGCTCATTAACATTAAAATATTTAAGATTATAATATATCTACTGCGTGATTTTAGGGAGATATAATTAATATGTGATTAATAAATACGATAACGACGGACGGAATTACAAATATACCGTAAAATTGCTTTTAACGTTCGCTGCCTTTATATGTATAAAGGATTCCATGATCTTTTAAACAAATAAAAATTACCAACATATCTGGTCTTAGGAGATTAAATCACAAATCAAGTAAAGCCTTCTAATTCACCCGCAGTACAATTTTTTAATCAATGATTAATTTTGTAATTATTTTTAAAGGTATAACGACGATGTTTAAAAATCTCTTTGTCAGTATCCTGAAAAGCCCCCCAACACCTTGGAAACTAAAAAAAAACATGATTGGGTTAGATCATAATAAATTAATTGCTAGATTATCATCCCCGCCCGCCCCTTAATTTTTATGCCGCCCTGATCCTTTTTATTTTCATAAAAATATAAAAAAATGAAAAATAAAATCATCCCTACCCCTCCCCCTTTTTAAGAATAATTTGGATGGTAATCTAGCAATTAATCAATAATGGCCTTAATACGGGTAGGTTATGTCCGGCGTTGGCACATGTTCATTTTCAAAAAGCCGGGCCCGATTAGCTCAGTCGGTTACGCGTCTGACTATCAATCCAGGGGTCGTGAGTTCGAATCCCCCGCCTGGCAACAGTCTCAGTGATAATTGATATACGACATTTAATCTCATTATCATTCGTCTCTCACCACTGATTCAAGTGGGAAAGTTATCAGTTACTTGCACAGATGGGGTGTGCTCGAGTACTGGTTATTCCCAGGAAACAATGGTTAGGTTAACTGATCGTCTGTTAGCCCTCGATGGCATAAAGGTCAAAAGGTCATAAATGAGCATCTGATTGGAATCGCTATACGCTCCTTAGGTAGCGGACGATTACCTCCTTACATTTAAATGTAAAAGATCGAATTATTCAACCGGTTAGGGAGAGTAAGATCGCTAAAACAGGCAAAGTGCATATAAACATTATAATAACAACTAATCGGCAGATAACACATTGTTATTTTCAAGTTTAAAATTTGAAATAATTGCCAAATATATAGTATGTGCTTTCTTTAAAAAAATCTCGTTTCAGTTCTCATAATTTCCATGCCATTTTTTTTTCTATAATTGAGCTATGTGTCTTGCATGAAACTCTAATTCATTTTCATTCGTTAAATATCAGACGAATCATCAAAGTATGTTTATGAAGAGAAACGATCGATGTTGCTGATACAAACATTATATCAGGAAAACATTCGTAACATTAATAAATATGCAGTAAATATTTCAATAATTCAATTTCTTAAAATATATCATCAACATCTCGTGGTTGAAAGTGTTTATAAAATGATAACTTCTTTTTAACCTGTTAATAAAACTAGTTCTCCTACATTATATCTATATACTTTTCTCTTTTTTTAAATAAAATCTTTTTTTTTTTTTTTTTTTTTCATTATTTATTTTTATACAAATTGTTGTTAAACATCAGTTAAATTTATATTTTATAATTTATTAAAAAATAGAATAAATAATTATAGTCTATACCATTATAAGCACTATTATTCCCTCTAGTTTTTCTTGATCCTGCAGTAACTCCCACCACTCACCATGTGTAGCGATGATAAATCCAAAATCTAAACTGAACGCGGAAGCTATAACTGACATCAATACTGACAAACAGTGCGCTGAAATGAATATTATATAAACCTCCGATACCAGCGCGTTCCCGCCACAGCCTCCACGCGATCTCGTTAGCAAATACTTTAGTCTTCGTATAGAATGTATTCTACCGTCCCTGTAGAGTCAGTCCAGCTCCGTAGTCTTGTTCAAGATTTAAAGATAATCCTTCCCGCGTTCACTTTAAATCAAATGCGTGTGTTCTTTTATTCAATCATAGCGCACCTCTATTTGAGTGACAACAAACATACATATATATCAAGTTCACTTCTGTATTATGTATATCGTGTTTTGGTTTAAATACTTAAATTTCTATTTTATTTCAATTAATGATTTCACACTTGTTTTAAAGGGGTTATCATGCATCATCATTTCAGTGGCAACAAACAAACAGAAATATCAGCTTTTAAGTTCCAGTTAGTTTCTGTATTTTGATTCTATAACAACTTAATAGTGTATAAACTTTTATTACTTATATATTAAGATTAATCTTTATTATTTGATTTAATGATTTCACACTTGTTTTATAGCGGTAATCATACATAATTTAAGTTCGTGTTTACTTTGTATGATTCAACATACTCTCTTCACTGTTTCGGAATGTTAATATCCATTTTATGTATATATACGTTTGATTACATAACTGCATAACTTAAATAAAAACACACATACCTTCCAAATTCCTTTATAAATATATAACATAACACCGTTCTAAAGCGCTTTGAGTCATTAACATCTTTTTCTTAAACAGAACTATTTAATAAGTATCTGATTATTGTAAAAAAACACAGATGAAACATTTTGTTCTTCTTCTTTACTGTTATTCGCGCTCATGTAACGAAATATATAAGACTACCATTTACATTTCGACTGCATAACGTAACGTGGTTTTTGTGGTTTTATAATTCAGTCAACTAGATAATGTGTTAGATTGAATTTACGACCATCCAAGCATATATAAGCTCGTGTATTATAACCACAGGTTAGAAAAGATGTGCTGATTATTGACAAAAGATATTTAGGTTATGAAAATAAATGTGTTATACTGTCGTCTTTCGCGTCACGTGACTTTGATTGGAGCGTGTTTCGAATTATGATGTTATGTTCACCCACGTGTTACAGACAAGAGATTAAGTATCAGTTGAAAGTGGAGTATAAAATCCATAGAAGCTTTTTTTTCTTATTCTGTAACACCACATGTGTTTCACATATGTTACATCTGTTTGATGGTGTTTTATTCCCATAATTAATTAAAAGTATAAAATGTTTTAAAAGAGAATGACGTCTCACATAAACTTAGTGAATCAAGAATAGTTATACATTGATAATGACTGAAATATTGGTTTGTTTTTTTTGGCTCGTTAATCACGATTAGTCAGTAGGTTAATTGGTAGACTAATTAATTAATAGATTAATTAGTTGTCTGCGTTATAACTTTGTAGACAGATAAAAATTACATGTTTTTTTTTTGTTTTTTTTAAGAATTGGAGCAGGGCCCGATTAGCTCAGTCGGTTACGCGTCTGACTATCAATCAAGGGGTCGTGAGTTCGAATCCCCGCCAGGCAACAGTCTCCGTGATGATTGATGTACGACATTGTGTCTCATTACCATTCGTCTCTCACCACTGATTCAAGTGGGAAAGTTATCAGTTACTTGCGGAGATGGGGTGTTATCGAGTACTAGTTAATCCCAGGAAACAGTGGTTAGGTTAACTGATCGTCTGTTAGCCCTCGATGGCATAAAAATGACGCTTAACATTCAATCAATAAATCAATGAAGAATTTGACAGAATTCTGAAAATAACCTTTTCTCTTCTGCTACAGACATTTGCTTGTTTGTATGCTTAGTTCTATAAATCATGCTCCTATAACTCTAACAATATACCATAGTCTTCATGGTTCATTTACCATACAACATGACTTATTTTTACCAACATATCGATTACATTTCAATACGCCTCATGCGAAATGTCAAGTGATGTTTAACGCAAATTATCAATTGTTCAAAATACTCGTGTACGTAATCAATAGTATGTAACGCACGAGTTAGAAGTATCTTCCTTATGTGACCAATATTAAATATCTTCAACGCAATAAGTACAGTATGCTTTTGGGCCATAATAAAGTAAGCTAGTGTATCCTAATATATGGCATCATAACACCAGCACCTAGCTATGACGCCACAGTATACACCTATAGGAAATACATGTAAGTGTATTTATGTTACTTTAATCCAAGGTTGTGAAATCGTACATTTGTTACTTTTTGTTATTAATATGCTACCTGGCATGAGTTTTATTATGATCTGTAAATCGGTTTATAAGTATTTTATATGCCATTGCTATATAAATTATGATCTTATCCCCTAATACATTTAACTTAGATTGAATTTGCTAAACTATTAATTCATTTGTTCAATTATCGTATTGATTTTCTTTTTTTTTTTTTGATTGTAATTTTTTTTATTTTGTATTCCAATACATTACAATATATTACAATATTACAATTTGTATTACAATATTATAATTAGTATTTTTTTAAATTATTCTAATATTTATGGCACAAGCGTTTATTCCCATGCAGTTTGGACCGCGGCGTGGCCTAGTGGTAGAGCGTCCGCCTCGCATGCGGAAGGTCGTGGGTTCAATCCCCGGCCGGGTCATACCAAAGACTATAAAAATCGGTACTAGAAGCTTCCTTGCTTGACGCTCAGCATTTAGAGGAGAGTTCTAGGTCTGGTCGGCCAAGTGTCAGTATAATGTGACTGGGTGGGGTATCATACCATGTGACTACGGCATGATACTCCAGTGTGACAGCGCTTAGAATACTAGTCTCAAGTAGACACCGTCGCGATATGACTGAAAAATTGTTGAAAGCGACGCTAAACACCATACAACAACAACAACAACCCATGCAGTTTGTTTCGTATTTCTGTTTTACCAAAATAGTCCAGGCTAACTACATAGTTAATCGCAATAATAACTGGCGTTTTGCTATACATTTCTTCCAATTCATTTGACTTTCTGCTTATCCTATTAAGAAACGTATTCTTTGAAAAAAAAACACCTTTTGTAATATATTGCAGAATCTCTTTGTCGACCTGATTGCCGGGCATTTATCATTATTATACCGTTGGGATGGCATTTCGTGATGACTATTTATTGATTTCCATTTTATCTTGGTAGGTAATCTAAATGATGAAAGGCCAATTAGATATCCGGATTGCGTGCCATAATAATTGTGAAATGCATTATTGTTTCAGAAGAAACGAAACAATCTCAGTTATGATGATAGCATCGGCATCCTCCAACGTCCCAATGTTTGCAGTATCGTCACATTTACATCACTAATGCTATCGTTGTAATTATATATCTGTATGTTATAGACCATAATGTTATACATTGACTTGTACATTTTCCAGTGGAAGCTGACTCAGTCATATTTAACTAGTATGCAAACAAAGAGACTGGGACAAACACAAATATCTTTATATCAAACAACATACCGCACCGGTGGTCTATAGGTAGAGTGTCCGCCTCGCATGCAGAATGTCGTATGTTCGATCCCCGGTGCTACCCTTAAAAGAAATAACTGTACATTCATAGAAAGAAAAATGAATTTATCTGTCATAAAACAATGTAATTCGGTCTACGATAATTGAGTAGAATCATGCTATTTTATCGACAATAATACAAGAGCATGTACATCTGAAAAAAAAATGTTCGAAAAAGATAAAGAGATAATACCTTAATTCCGCATCCAGTGCTCAACGTTTAATACAAGGTAAACTAACTTATTAACTTTTCAAATCAATATGGCAAATATGTTTGACAAATTATAAAAAAATCACACCGTATAAAACTATATGAAGCAGACTTTAGATATAACATATGTATGAAGTGCAAAGTAATACCTCTGCATGATATTAATTTGTGTCTCACATATCTATGATTCATGTTGATAACAAAAAATGTGGAAGTAGGTCCACAACATTGCAATATGGTAATTGCAGTTATTATTCTAAGTCCAAGAGCAGTAACTCTGCTTGGAATTATGACGGTGTCACAAATCATCTACATTTGAAATTATACATTAAATCATATATGCAAATATCGAGTAAATAGTCTGTGGGAGTAGTTCGATCCACACGAATTGCAGTATGATAAATACATCAATTTAACTAATAAATCTCAATGACATTAAGTGAGCATCACAAAATATTTGTCGCACACAACTTGATGATAATCATGTTAAGAAAGTTTTAAAAAAATCCTGAAAACCTAGACAGTAGTTCGTTTAACAAGACAATCAAACATGAAATAAAGTCATCAGAAACTATACGTTACTCACGTCTACACTAGATGCGAGGTTTCAGGTAGATCTCCTGAATAATGTTGGAATAGTTAGCTCCAGAAGATGCTATAAGATCGATTTACCTGACCGTCTATCCAACACAGTGACTTCTATAAACCTCTTCTCGAATTTTCTTTGCACGGTTGTAACAAGTAAATATAGTCACATCTACAGAAGTTCATTTATATATTTTGCATTAATGAATATTTTCGGTCCATTTCCCTGCCTATTCTACGTTGTTTTAATACTAAAACATACAAGAACACAAAGTTTAATGTTTTCAAATCTGCAAGAGATTTATATTGGATATATAAGTAAAATGTAGTGTATTTCAATTTTAAAATCATTGAAGCGAAAGCGAGGGATTTATTAATGTCCATAGGAAAGTATAAACGATAAAATGTATGACCTATTCACGAAAATTGTAAACTGTTTTCTTTTCACTGTGTTATCACATTTAGAATTCATATTAAACACAACAAGGAAATATATATGAAATATATGTAGCCAAAACAGTTTTGCCGCATTTCGAGATCCTTGAAGGGAAAACGAAGAATTCAAGGATTTCAATAGAAGAGTTAAAGCTGTTGAAGATCAAATATATAATCAATACCTTGTTTACTGTTTTTAAAATCTGTTTTATCCCTTATAAAGAACCCTTATGAAAATAAAACAAACAGGAATTTTTCAGGAAATATATATAATTACAACAGTCTTGAATGCATTATCAAAGAGACGTGTAATCCATCAAGAATGCTTATCCAAAATATATTTTACTTGAAAATTATCTATTCAACTAAAAAAAATAGTGCTTGATTTCTTTTTAACATTTAAGAAATATCATTTTATTTAATTTTGTATATTTTACATTGACTAATTAATGAACACATATGCTGTATGTTTTTTCTGTTCTTTTCTTTCAGTGTTTTATTACATTTAAGAGCATCCTTGTTAAAGAAAAACAATATGTTCTATAGGGAATATGGCTTTATTATATACGGTTTTGCATAAACTATTAAAGAAACTTGTATGTACAATCCAATTTCAAATCTCCATTTGAAAAAAGGAGCTTAAATGGAATTTTATGTCTTAGAAACTATTATATACACATCATCAAAGAGACCTACCCCATAGTCACATTCTGTGCAAAAAAAGTGTATATATATTTGCTATAGCAATTCCATTTAAATCACTTGATTGTTTAATTAAGACAACTTAAAATGTCTCTCCAAGGTGTCGTAAAAAGGTGTTATACTTATCTTAGCAATTATAGCTTTTTTTTAATTTGAGTAACATATTTTACTGAAAACAAATTTACATAATATGTTTCTCAAAGGTGCACTTAAACGACCTAAATAACTATTATAGCAAATAAAAGGTTTTTAACTTAAATTACAACTTTTCCTTAAAACAAATTTACATAGTATGTGCAGTTGTACACGCAAATCTATATATATATATATATCATGTATTTGAATACGGTACCGTTTAAGCTTCGACTACTGTGTTGAAATGTTATTAAATAAAATATTCAAAAAGTATCTAACATGGAATTCTATAGGTTTTATAAATAAAAAAATAAATTTTATACACATCAACAGAGCAAATTTTTATATCGCCATCTCATGTACTAAAGAGGTGAATAGACTTAATTATTACAATTCAATTGAATTATTAACACATTTACAGATTATGGTTCTCTAAGGTGTACTAAATCCATTTTATAGTAATGAGCTGCAATTCTTCGAGTCGTTACTGACAAATCCATAAGTAACTAATATGACAACCGAGAGACTTCAGGACAATTACAACTAATTCCTTGAATAATTAATCGGCGGACACAATAAACATAGACACTTGAGAAATGCCTTACTAGATACCTTTAAATCGATTGATAGCGGGCACCGCGTATCGCTCATTGACCGCCTTAACATCATTAAACGAGACAGTCTGGTCAGACATTGCACATATATTAACATCCATATTTGTGAAGTAAAACATTTTTACATTATTTTTTATGCCAAACAAAAGTTCACGGAAACCAAAATCATATCAATAATAAAGCGGAATAAAAAAGTCAAGCGGTTATAATTTAAAAAAAAGGTTTAAACTATGTAAATAAAAGATTCAGTATGATATTTTATAACACATTTTCTTTGTTTATTTTATGGATTTTTTCTTATTCTGTATCCAAAACGATTTCACGAAAACAGCTACACCTTTAAGAGGTTAATAAAACATAACTATCCCAATGAAAATAAATAAAACTAATAGAAAACATATAAAATAAATTCAAAATATTCATCGGTGACGTGTAACTCCAAACTGTCTGGTTATGTTTGGGCTACTGGGAATTTACTCTGTATATTATACATATTGATAACTAGTAACATAGAAGATACGTTACCGGGACCTTCTATTAAGACTGACAGTTTTGTTAACAATACATAAGAAACAAAATAATTATAAAACATAATTCGCTTTGGTACTTTGTTTCCAGCTGAATTGCATCACGTAATCATAGTTCTTAATTCAGTCATACAAGTATCCCTTTATCATATTAGATACTTAAAATTCAACTTGAACAATGAACAGATTTTACATCTTTTTTGTAGATCTTATATTGTAGAAATCAATGGTCAAATAAGTGTAAAGACAATTAAAATACAACTTCCAAATGTGGATATATTATATATTTATTCGTCTAAAACGATGAGATTGTATTGTAAAAGTTCAACCAGTTCTACTCAGAAGGTCTTTGAGAGTGATTTGTCTTAATTGTAAGAAATTAAAAAATCAAGTGAAAACATTTGATATTCCTTTTACAATTTACAATTTGTATTATTGTGGGCTGACCTAATACCTACCATAGGTGCATCAATAAATCAATAGGGAACGTATCCTTCGGCTTACACAGTCATCAAAGCGGCATGAACAATATAAGACTAATTATAACAGGTACAATACAAACATAGAGAAGAAGCAGCAGCCGGAGTCACAGCATTGGAACGGTCAGATTTATTGAACAATTAAATATTTAGTGTCATTGGATGTTGAAAGACGACCTAGTTAACATAACCATTGTTTCTTGGAATCTTTGATATTTAACCAGTCATCGAACATATCCCATCTCTGCAAGTAACTGATAACTTTCCCATTTGAATCAACGGCGAAATACGAATACTTATATAAGACGAAAGGTCGTACATCAATCATCACGGAGACTACAGCCGGGCGAGAATTCGAACTCATGACCCCTGGATTGATAGTTAGACGTGCTACCGACTGAGCTATTCGGATCCGGCTTGGAACGGTCATAAGCACAGCACTATAATATAGAACGAATGTCTTATTTGATCCAGTTTAGTTTAAAGATAAAGTAACAATGTAAAATAAGTACAAATGAAAATAAACTTAAATGATATTACGAAATACAACCTGTCAATATATATCAATCTTTGACAAATGGATCATTCAATTTAATGCGTAATAAAAAAAAAACATATAAGATTTTCCTATTTCATTGTTAACATAATAATATTAAACTTGTTTAAAGTGTGATAACATTTTAAGCATATCAAACAATATTAGATAACGATACAATAGACAAAATTTGAAGAATCATTCGTCTTCTTTTAGGTAAAATGTCATGATGAAAACATATGACGATTACATGTTAAAATATACATGAATGATGAAATGTAACCGATCTTGTAAAAATAAATAAATGTCTACTTTACAATGTCAGTTATATCAAATTTCCCACTATTTTCCTTGTGTTTTACCAGGATGAAGAAGCTATATTCAGTGTTCACAATTTATAAATCAAAGTGAATGTGATGGTACAGCTATTATTATTCATTACGCAATCTCTTTATTAAAATACACATGCCTTTTATACAGATACTTTGTAGAATTCTTATTAAAAACTTTATAATTCTGCACTTATATTGCAAGCATTCACATTTTAAAAACTTAAATTATCGAAACAAACATATAATGTTTAATTGATGTATGTTTCCAAGGAGATCGCCTTCAAATGTTTGTTAAGATAATTAAACTAGGAAACACTTTAATGTTCAACTGCAAAAGATGCACTATCGGATACAAGACATAATTGCTAGAAGAAAAGAAACCTTTGCAATTATGTCAAATAACCGAGGCTTTGAACTTGTGATTACTATTGCAGTTTTATGAACAATGGCTATCAAATAAGCAATAATGGATAAGTATAAATAGTTAGCAATATTTTAAAATCTTAAAATCAAAATGTGCCACTTTTTTATTGTTCATAAAAAATAAATAAATAAAAAACAGACATTGTTTTGTGCTTACTCAAAATACACTATACATTAGTAAAGATGTATATTATCCATATTTTGGCAAATGTAAATAAAAGTTGAGGCATTACGTTTAAAAATAGATAACAAAATAGATATCAGGGAATGGGATCAATGTATTTCAATGAATCAAATATATTCGGAAAATAGATTTCCAATTATTTACGACAGGCTGTTTTGTTCGCGTAAAACATACCCAGGTACGTGTCTATTTACAAACACAAGAATAGCAATGGGCCGCCACATTTCCAGCGGTTATTAACATATACTATAAGTCACTTATATGCCAACCAGACGATGAAATATTCTCAGGACAATTACAAATAATTAAAAAGTGAACGTCATTAACGTAGACAATGGAGAAATAACAATAAAGCAACAGTCAGTGCCAAAACATATTACCGGAGAGCTTTAAATTTGATTACGGCGAGCACCTAGCAACGCTCATTCCCTCGGCATCACATCAAGACAGTGTAAATTAAAACTTGCCTCTATCGAACACTCTATCTTCTCCCATTTGTGATAACATTTTATTACACTTAGTATATAAGGCGAAACAAACGTTCATAGGATACCTACCCATATCAATAAAAAAAACTTGTACGATCTTAAAAAAAAGCTGTTAAAAATATGTAAACAAATATTTCAGTATGATATTATATCATTCTATGGGACATTGTTCCTGTTTCCGTATATATCATGTTTTATACTGTATTGATTATGATTGCATCAAATACGCTACACATTTGAGACGTAAATAAAACACAACTGTCATAATAAAAATAAATGAAACTAATAGAAAACATATAAAATGGAATTGCTAGTATTCGTTGGTTGCGTGTTTCTCCATATTGTCTGGTTATGTATGTGGCAACTGGGAATTTACTCTTTATATTATATTCATTGATATTTACTTGTTACTTAGAAAACACGTGACCGGGACTTCTTTTAAGACAAATAGTTGTGTTAACAATATATAAGAAGCAAAGAAATAAACTACACGTAATTTGTTTTTGATTATTTGTATCTAGTTGAATTGTATCACGTAATGATTGATCTAAATTCAGACATACATATCACTTTAGGGTATATAAAATACTTAATTTTATTTGATTGAAATGTAGAATTTATATTATGGAAATTAATTGTCCGTTAATTATTAAGACATGGATATTACAGAATACACAAAAAAAATTTTATAGGGACGTAAACTATACTCTTTTTTAACATATGTTATTAACAATCAAAATGTCACATGAAAGTTAAAATCTATCACGTGACAGATACCTTTTTTAGTTTTCGCTATTAATAGATTATATATCTTTTTGATCAAAACGTAGGGCTTATATTGTAGAAATTAACTAGTTCCACACTAGTTCCACCCAGAAATACTGATTGGTCTTATTTCTGAGAACTTGTTATGCAACCGATAAATAAGGTTAAAAATCAATATAAATTAATAAACGGTCAGAAACACAAAACGCCATGAGAACGAAAGCGTGATTAATGGATGTAACTAGCATCGTTCCTCCCCGTAGTCACCATCTAAGTTACCCTCATTGCATATCTTTGGAGGCGGAATGAAGTTATAAGTGTATCATTAAAGGAAAGTATGTTTAAAGATTTTAAAGAGGCCTCACCTATATTGCCAATATACGTTCGATCTTAGCAGTATAATTTTTTTATAAACATTTATATTAAACACTATATGTATGGATATTCTGTTCAATTACTTATACTGCACTGTGTCTCTGTTTTCATTTTTTTTTGTTGACCAAATACTAGATCGCGGCCCGCAAAAAGTCACTCATTTGTCATGTTCCGGTTATGATTAAAAGTGGGGAATCAACTATTATTCTCTTTGTGATTCAATTAAACTTCCGTCATATACTGAACACAAAGTTATAGGTGATGCATCAAGTAACCATTGAACTATTGATGGTTTTCGCTTTCGCATGATGTTAAAGAGATCCGTAAAAAACAATCGAGTTTTGCTAAAAAAACGAGTAATGTTAAAAAACGAATAATGCTAATTAATGGAGATATCTTTAAATACATTTTATACCGTACTAATTACTGATTGATTTTCAGGAAATGACAATCATGTACGTACGTAATGTAATAATCAGCGAAAGCATCGGTTTATTAACCCTCAGTTATTGAGTAGTCTCCTCTAATGACCACATACATGTGTACATCTAGCCGATGAGATTGTTTATTACCGTCCAGTTAGGTCCAAAAAACTTTTTACATGAATGAGAAAGTTTGCCGGTTACTTGCGGAAAGACGTCGATTCTATTCAGATTCATTCTAAAGTCTCCCTCCACCTGTAAAACTGGATATGTGTGAAAATTCTCTTCAGAAATTCAACGTTTTGCATTTGAAATATGGAATAAATGTCTTAATTGATCCAATAAGGTACCATCATAATTTTTAATTAGTGATACAGGCTTCCAACCCACAACATAAGATCATTTACACGCGATCTAAAAAAAGAAGCAAGTAAATAAAAGTAAGTATAAAGAAAATAACAGTTACAAACATAGCATGACAATATACTAATATGTGAGGAATTGGATTTTCGAAAGCATGATAAAGAAACATTTAAGAGTTAAGACATAATATAACACAAGTGACTAAATATATTAACATATTTTCACTAAATTTCGTCTATCATCACTACTAAAATGAGCTCATAATAACATGCCTCGCATATTTCCCATGAACAGTGCATTATCATTACTCAAAGTTCATTTAGGCAGGGCATTATCTCCTCTCCTCATACTATATTTTGATACATTAACAGCCCCGGGCAAAGGTCAATTGCATGGTGAAAGAAAGTGCGCACATGAAAATAATTCGTTAAATCAAAATGGGAGAATAAGTCCTGACTCCTGACCATATAAAACTGGTAATATTATATCTATAGTCATATGTAGAAGTGTCTTACAGAAACAAAATAATTACATAAGAAATCACATTGCGTTTAGTTGAAAGTATGAATAAAGGAAAAATCACCGTCGAACTGAAGTCTTGGAAACTAAACTCTTTTGACGAATTGACTTCAAGTTCACTGAACAGCATAGAAACTCTTGCAAAAATAATAAAAACATGAATATGAGATGATTTCTTCCTAGTGTCAGAAATACATACCGATATCAGTCTCACAAAAAGATAAAACAGTGTCACAGATACTCATAAAAGCAAATCCAAACGTTCAAACATGAATGGTAAGTTTTGACTTCGAAGGGCAATGTTTGTACGAAAACAAGAAGCTGGAATAAGGAACACAAAGAATATTCTTTCACGGATAAAGAAATTAGTGTTTATAGCAAATAATATGCTGATGCGGTAAGTGTTTGAACAATGGTTCCAATGTAGACAAATCAATCAAGGAAATTAACTGCATAGCGACCCACACATTAAATAAAAAGCATTTTTTTTTTCATTATCGAAAGGTAACGTGAACTGGCCCGGAATTCATTAAGACCTCGGGCCACTATTCATTTTCCGGGTCGATTATAATCTCCCGGTCCGGCGCCGTCAGGTATTAAATAACCTCTAGGTAATATAAAACTTGTTTTACTGGGAAGTTAGCATATTTAACGATCGTAAATAATGATACAATAGAAACACCAATGAAAAATGTTACTCGTCTTCTCTTAATGAAATTGTTCTAATGAAAACAAAGGCGACTTTCCATTATAATATTTTTGTAACATGATTACGATGATAAAATTAAGATATTAATTTTGCATTATCAATAACATCAAATTTTCCATTATTTTAGTGATTTCTTCTTGTTTACCAGAATAAATGAACACAGTCCAGTTTTGACATATTAATCAATTAAAGTTATTGTGATAATACAGCTATAATTGCTAACTCCGCAAAATCCCTTGTAAAATTACATTAAATATGGCTACTCAGTTATATATATATATATAAATTATCATTAGTATAATTTATAATTATAAACGTATGCTGCGGCAGTTCTATGGCAATTATTCACATTTTAAAAGCTTAAATTATCGGAACAAATATGTAATGTTTAATTAATTTATGTTTCCAAGGAGATAGCCTGCAACGTTGCTGTTATAGATGGTACAACTAGGTTGGTTACAGTGTCATGTTTAACTAGTAGAGTTGCAAGATTAGATACAAGATTTAATTAAGAAAAGAAACTGTTGCAATTATATCATATTAACGTTGCTTTGATCTTAGGATGTGAATGCTATTCATTTTGTAAGGAAACAGCTATCAATGCAAGCGCCCAGATAATATCGATAAGTGAAAACTGCTAAAATTGATTTCAAATCTTAAAAAAAGTGTTTTTTTTATAGTTCATAAAAAAATCAATAAATAAAAACATATATTGATATGCTGAATCAATATACATTATGTGTCAGAGAAAGTTTATATTTTCCATTTTATGAAAAATGTTAATAAAAGTTTCACGTTCAATGATAATTTGTGGACATATATATCATGAAATGTATTAGTGTAATACAATAAATCAAATAGATCCGGACAGGGAACCTCCCATCATTTTATGATTTCCTGTTTTGTTCGTGGAAAAACATCCCTATGTACGAGTCTATTGTCACATGAATATAACGAGCTGCTATCCTTCCAGTGGTTGCTGACAAATCCATAACTAATATGCCAACCAGAAGATGAAACATTCTCAGGCTTATAACAAATAATGCCTTAAATAATTGAACAGAGTACGATATAATCAAAGACAATAGATAAATAATAATACGGCAAGAGTCAGTAGCAACAATAATTACTGGAGAAGCTTACAACTGGTCCTAATTCATAATTAAATAGCATCGCTCGCCCCCCGTCATCAACTTACACACTCAATACTTCACACATACTCATCATCATCCAAACAGTTTTACATTAAGGATTTATCCCAAACAGAAGTTTATTGAAGATATGTTCATAGTAAATTGCTTTAAAAAAGCTCAAACTCTGTTACTTGAATTATTGAAGAAAAAAATTGAAACATGCAGATACAGATTTCAGCTTGATACTCTATCTTTTTATAAAGTACTTTCTTTTCGCCCTTTGTATGTTTTTATTCCTTATTGAATATGAGCTGCACATTGTAAGAGGCAAATAAAAGATAACTATCCTAATGAAAATAAGTGAAACTAATAGAAAACACATCAAATATAATTCAAAGTATTCGTCGGTTGCGTGTAAACGTTTTCTCCATATTGCCTGATTACGATTGTGACAACTGGGAATTTACTCCATATATTATATATATATTGATATTAACTAGTAACCTAGAAAAACACGTAAGCGCGATTTGTATTGAGACTGACAGCTTTGATAGAAACATAAATAGTAGGAGCCCCAGCCTCGTTTGCCTAATCTATACTAAGTCACACTCCCAACGCATTACGGAGTTTTGAAACATTTTTTTCTTATAACTGAAATATTATTTATGTCCACTTTAACTGAAACCTTTTTTTTTGTTTTTAATTTTTTTATTATTTTATAATACATACATTTTAACAAATAAATTTGATATAATACATACAGTTTAACATGAATGTATTCTATGAAATAATGGTATATTAAGAAGAGACGGGGAAAAATAAGGAAAAAGGAAAAAAGAAGTAGATAGAAGAAGGAAAAGAGACAATTGCAGACATGAAAAGAGGTTTAGGTGCTTTACACTGTCAATTTGAATTAAAGTTTAGTTGTGAGATTTTTATTAGAATAATTGGAGTTTATTCCATTTATTTTCATGTTGCGTCACTTTATCTTTTTTACTAGCTATTATTTTTTCTAAATTTCATGATATTTTAAGTATTTTATAAAATTGTTGAATTTCGGAATTGTCTGTTCATACTTGTTTTTGAAAAATGTTTCCCATAAACCAATATCCACTATAATTGAAACCTATTGGCGAAAACATGAAGAAATTATGGATGACTGAATACGGGCTGTTTCAACGGAAAACCTGTTCCATGCTGCACGTAGAAATTAAGAAAGTCATGCATTTAAAAATGTGTTGGTCGATACCTCCTTTTCCAGTCCCTTAAGAATTAAATTTAAAATCAGACATACATTTCCATTACCATGCCAAGATTAAGTACCGGTATATTAAGTTCGCGGCCGTGCTATGTATTTGCTTCACCGCGGTGCATCACACAGACAAGTATCCCATCAACCAAACTGCGCGCAGTCAACCATCACCAGTCTGTGGGTTTATTTTCCAAGTGTCGCGTTGGAGGTGTGGGTTAGTATAGTTTGAGTTAACAAAACAAAGAAAACATTGAAATAAACTTGTTTTTATAATTAGTGTCTGGTTGGTTAAATTAAATCATGTATTGAAAGTTCTAAACTTAATAATACAAAAATCATTTTAGGCCTACATGTGTAGGGCTATTATAAGTATAACTTGAACTTAGAATAGTATAATTGATAAAACGTACAGCTTATATTGTAGAAAAGAATGGTCCATTAATTATTAAGACAACGTTCCTTGTATGATATCTACATTAACCATGACAGCACTGTTCCGGTACAAAAGTGATTGAGGTTTATATGTTTGTTAAACTTAATCAACAGTATGGCATATATATACAAAAGTATTTATGTGATAGATAATTTAAACAAGAATGAAGATACATATTCTGAGCATATTGATATTCAATGGTTCGTGAATTCTAACCGCTTCTCGCTATATTAACTAGTAATTCTTGACCAGTGACGTATATAAGCACACAGACCAGTCGCAGTTAGTGACGTTATCTTGGGGGAACATATTGAATATTTTGTGTATTGGACAGGACGACATATTTTCTGTTTTATAATGGACTGAGCCGAAAAGAAGCATGACACGTAACTTGTTTAATAAAGAAGGATTTATATCAGATTCTTATTGATAATGAGGCAAAACGAGTGTTAAAGAATAGCTTAAAACGTTCCGGACTTTATACATTGACTTAACCAAATATTAAATTGAAATAAACATTACAAACTTCATTTAAATGTTTCCTAATATAACTGCAATCTGAACTTACGAACTTCCCTTATACTTAATTTATAAAGAGAATATATTGAAATTGTCAAGCTCTATCTGCATGGGATTGATGGTGTTATGCAACGGTAATATTTGTTATTATTATATTGAAACATGCACCCTTGCTTTCTGCAAATGTGAAGCAGCTCATGATAATTACTTTTAAGTAAATCAACAAACTCATTCTCAACAGCCATAGTTTGAAGAACGGACCCACCTCTCCCGCTTGGATCCGTTAAATAGCAATGTTGGGAAAGCCACATTTGGGTACGTTGATTAGTCAGTTACTTCATGGAAATTCTGAATAACGTCATAGTTAAGTAAGCGTCTATTTACTATGAATTGTGGGACATGCATATAATTTCCTGATTGTTTCAATATACCTGATTCTGAAGACATTAAGTTCTGGGATAGACTACAACAATTCAGATGCTGGTTTCTGTTCGTATAATGTAAAGAAACTCTGACGGTCAGCCAGGTACCACAACACTACGATTTGGTGATCAAAGCTACCTTACACTGATAACAGACACAAAACGGAGATGGATACGATCTCAATGACGAGAAGTTACCTAATATAGAAATACACGATAAAGTAAAACTGGATCCAGTAGACATCACACACGACGGCAATTAGTATAAAGGCTATAAGATATTTTTCAGACTTAATTGTCTGCTTTTGTATCAAAAAGTTAATGACTTATTACTAACTGTGTTGTATAAAATTATTTTATTGCAAACATGAGAACTGTTCCATTGATGTAAAGAATCCAAACTGCCATCATGGGTGTATTTTTATGTTGCCATAAAACAATCACCCACGTAAAAATTGTTAAACAGTACAAAGCAGATACATGTACAAAAGAAAGTCGGAATATTCTGTGTTTATACTCCGTACAACAGACCTTGTAACGCAGCATTAACAGAGGAACCTTCACAAGTCTTTTAGACAAATCGCATAATTCGAAGTAATTAGTCAAACCTTACATTGTTAAATTACAATGCTTTAAAACACTTGTCTTGACCTTAAGGTAGTTCGCGGCGTTACAATCGGATTTTTTGACATCTCACGTAATTCATCAAAAATCTGTACAATTGATCTATAAAGTCTCATCTTTTGTTTAAGCTTTTTTTTTTTTAATATAGTACTGCAGTTTCTCGTTAACAGCGCACCCTAGGTGGTACGTATTTTTCAGACGATTTTTGCTTTTTTAGCCTTGTAAAGTAATCAATATTACTTCAAAATTGTTTTTAATGACATTATCAAATTACTTATTTTATTTTCTGTGATATGATCATAACTTTCATGCAGATAAAATACAATTTGTGTTATTTTTACATCTAATCATTACGCCGGGGTATGGATATAATAGAGTACACTGCTTTAAAGCATTGTCTAGACCTTAAATGGTTTCAGTGCAATTCTTAAAAGTAGTCTCTTTTCTCTCATAGAAATCCATTTGCTGAAGGTCGCAGCATAATCCTTAATTGGTTTATCCTTAAAACACTGCAAACAAGGGAGTTTACTGTCATAATTCGGTGAAAGAGAAAAGAAAAGATTCATCGCAATATATTCCGGGCGAGTGTGGGACAGCTGTGGCACTATATTTCCTCTTGCAGAACTTGCTGAACAAGTTGATGACTCATTTGTTCAGCTACATTATTATACAAAAGACAATCACCACTTAATCTTTGCTATTTACAAAACAGTGTCCTTCTGCATCAAGAGATAGTTTCAGACACTAGGAACTCTGAAAACACGCTTAAAATAACAAAGTATGGCATAAATGTCTTAATCGGTAATGAAAACGCTGAAATTTACTGAACGTCTTAAATTGACCATTAATGAGTAAAGACAAAGAGCTTTCGATAAAGCTTGACGATGATTATCATGCTTAGCCTTCCTGCATACATTTCGACGCTGAGGCTCAAAATAAAAAATGTATGTCTCAATATCTGCGAATAAATCAGTAGGAATGTATTGGTATGTTTTCTAACAATTTTAGAATAATAAATAATTTCGGCCATTAAAATGTTGTACTCTTGAGACCTTTTGGTCTTTAAATAAAGAAAGGTGGAACCCATCACTTACAAATCATGTTACATTTGAATATTGGGTGAGAATTTGCACGTTTCTCGATATAATTAATTGTTATAGATATAATTAATTGTTATAGATATATTTGCAGCAATGTTGTCACCCTGGAGCTACATGTTTGCGGAACTCCATTCCCGATGGCAGGGTGCGGGCCTCCACCTAGGAGAATGTTTTAGAAATAGAAGTATAAAGTGATTTCTGATGACTTAAGCTTATCAAATGTATATACTTCATTTCGTTAGAACAAATTTGCTGTGGTATTGCCACTACCCACGTCCCCGTCCCCCTCTCCTGTTAAACTTTTATTTTATTAGAATTTTAACCCTCTTAATTGCTTTAGCCTTTGATTTCAATCGTTACTAAGCAGTATCATACGCTACTCACCAGACTGTATAAAAAAGGTGACAAATGTAGTTGAAGTTAGTTAAACGTGCGACTGTTGTTTTAGTATTAACATTGATGTTGATCGATATTTAATCGCGACATTGATGTTGGTCGATATTTAATCGCGACATTGATGTTGGTCGATATTTAATCGCGACATGAACTAAAATTAACAACTTTTAAATACTTTTCTCAATAAATACTAAGGTATAGTGAAAATATGCCACACCAGTTACCATGCACGTGCAAATAATGAATAGCTAACAGTACCCTTACACATGAGTAATCTCGACATAATTAGTCGCGTCAACATCATATAAGTATTTGATCAAAATGACAATACCAAACAAAGACTGTTAAAAAGAGCTTTTTGATTAAAATAGATAATATATTTTGAAAAGTGGATACCATTTTTTAATTTTTGCTGAGAACATATAATCTGTATAAAGTATTTACAGTACTCTCTTATAAAACTGACTCTAGTGTGAAAGAAGCCTTCAATAGACGATTGTTGTTTTAATTTGTTCTGTCTTATATACTGTCATTGATCATATACCATCGATCTGTACTGTCATTGATCATATATCATCGATCTGTATTATCATCGATCTGCACTGTCATTGATCTGCACTGTGACCGATCTGTACTGTCATCGATCTGCACTGTCATCGATCTGTACTGTCATCGATCTGCACTGTCATCGATCAGCACTGTCATCGATCTGCACTGTCATCGATCTGTACTGTCATCGAAGTGCACTGTCATCGATCTGCACTGTCATCTATCTGCACTGTCATCGATCTGTACTATAATCGATCAGCACTGTTATCGATATGCACTGTCATCGATGTGTACTGTCATCGATCTGCACTGTCATCGATCTGCACTGTCATCGATCTGCGCTGTCGTCGATCTGCGCTGTCGTCGATCTGCACTGTCGTCGATCTGCACTGTCGTCGATCTGTACTGTCGTCGATGTGCACTGTCGTCGATGTGCACTGTCATCGATCTGCACTGTCATCGATCTGCACTGTCATCGATCTGCACTGTCATCGATCAGCACTGTCGATCTGCACTGTCATCGATCAGCACTGTCATCTATCTGTACTATCATCGATGTGTACTGTCATCGATCTGTACTGTCATCGATCTGTACTGTCATCGATCTGTACTATCATCGATGTGCACTGTCATCGATCTGCACTGTCATCGATGTGCACTGTCATCAATCTGTCATCGATCTGTCATCGATCTGTACTATCATCGATGTGCACTGTCATCGATGTGCACTGTCATCGATCTGCACTGTCGTCGATCTGCACTGTCGTCGATCTGTACTGTCGTCGATCTGTACTGTCGTCTATCTGCACTGTCATCGATCTGCACTGTCATCGATCTGTACTGTCATCGATCAGCACTGTCATCGATCTGCACTGTCATCGATCAGCACTGTCATCGATCTGCACTGTCATCGATCTGTACTGTCATCGATCTGCACTGTCATCGATCTGCATTATCATCGATCTGCACTATCATCGATCTGTACTATCATCGATCTGTACTGTCATCGATCAGCACTGTCATCGATCTGCACTGTCATCGATCTGCGCTGTCGTCGATCTGCACTGTCGTCGATCTGCACTGTCATCGATCTGCACTGTCATCGATCTGTACTGTCATCGATGTGCACTGTCATCGATCTGCACTGTCATCGATGTGCACTGTCATCGATCTGCACTGTCATCGATCTGCACTGTCATCGATCTGTACTGTCATCGATCAGCACTGTCATCTATCTGTACTATCATCGATGTGTACTGTCATCGATCTGTACTGTCATCGATCTGTACTGTCATCGATCTGTACTATCATCGATGTGCACTGTCATCGATCTACACTGTCATCGATGTGCACTGTCATCAATCTGTACAGTCATCGATCTGTCATCGATCTGTATTATCATCGATGTGCACTGTCATCGATGTGCACTGTCATCGATCTGCACTGTCATCGATCTGTACTGTCATCGATCTGTACTGTCATCTATCTGCACTGTCATCGATCTGCACTGTCATCGATCTGTACTGTCATCGATCAGCACTGTCATCGATCTGCACTGTCATCGATCAGCACTGTCATCGATCTGCACTGTCATCGATCTGTACTGTCATCGATCTGCACTGTCATCGATCTGTATTATCATTGATCTGCACTGTCATTGATCTGCACTATCATCGATCTGTACTATCATCGATCTGTACTGTCATCGATCAGCACTGTCATCGATATGCACTGTCATCGATATGCACTATCATCGATCTGTACTATCATTGATCTGTACTGTCATCGATCTGTACTGTCATTAATCTGTACTTCAAATAATGAAACCTAGTCAATTAGAAGTTCTAAAGTATATACTGGTACATTCACCTAGCAAACTTGTCCTTGTGGACTTATATACCTTATACCTCCACCTAGTCAATTAGAAGTTCTAAACTATATACTGGTACATTCACCTAGCAAACTTGTCATTGTGGATTAATATACCTTATATTTTCGTCTAGTCAAGTAAAAGTTCTGAACTTTATACTGGTATATTCACCTAGCAAACTTGTCCTTGTGGATTAATAAACCTTATATCTCCACCTAGTCAATTAAAAGTTCTAAACTATATACTATTATATTCACTTAGCAAATGTGTCCTTGCGGATTAATATACCTTATACCTTCAAATAACTAATTAGATTTTATTAATTCCTTTACTTTATACCTTATTCTGGCTAACAAGTCCTTATGAATTCCGATATCATAAACCTTTACCAGGTAAACTAATCCTAATGAATTCCTATACAATATACCTTTCACCTAGCAAACTAGTGCTTATGAATGCATATAAATATAGCTCCACCTAGCAAACTAGTCCTTATGAATTGATATAGTTACAATAAACCTTCACCTAATAAACTTATCCTAATGAATTCCTATACAATACACCTTCACCTAGTAAACTAATCCTTATCAATTCCTATACAATATACCTTCACTCAGCAAACTAGTGCTTATGAATACATGTAAAATATACCTCCATCTAGCAAACTAGTCCTCATGAATGGATATAGTTACAATATACCTCCACCTAGTAAACTTATCCTAATGAATTCCTATACAATATACTTTCACCTGGCAAACTAGTGCTTATGAATGCATATAAAATATACCTCCACCTAGCAAACTAGTCCTTATGAATTGATGTAGTTACTATATACCTTAACCTAGCAAACTAGTCATTTGGAATTTATATACAATATATCTTCACCTAACAAACTAGTCCTCATTAATTCATATACAGTACATCCCTCACGAAGCAAACTAGTTGTTATGCATGCATATTCAATATACCTTCACGTAGCAAACTACTTCTTATGAATTCCTATATACATGTAATACACCTTCACCTAGCAAACTAGTCCTCATTAATTCATATCCTATATACAGAACATTCACCTTCTTCTTATGCATTCCTATTCAATATACCTTCATCCTAGCAAACTACTTCTTCATTTGTAAATTCATTTGTAACACCATTGTATAGTCCTTGCAAGATATTCAGAAGAGAGACAGCGTATAAGCTAGAAATAGCTTTCTTATCAATTCTATTGTTATGTATCGCTGTATATTTGAATATATTTACATGTAATATGTAGAAAACGAATAAATATTGTTTAAACTAAACTACTTCTTATGCATTCCTATATAATTACCTTCACCTAGCAATTAGTTCTTATGAATTCGTATGCCATATACCTCCACATAGAAAACTAGTGCCTATGAATTCCTATACTACATGTATATACCGTCGCCTGGCCAATTAGTCATTATGAATTGCGATATTATATACCTTTATCTTGCAAACTATTCCTTATGAACTTCAAGTACCATATACAATTACCAAGCGAACTAGTCATTATGAATTCTGTACTATATATCTTCACCTGGACAACCGGTCTTTATGAATTCCTACATTATATACCTTCAGATAGTCAACTAGTTTTCCTTGTGAATTGATATACAATAGTCCTTCAACTAGCAAACTAGTCTTATAATGAGTTCGTATAAATGTACTGTATAATTTCACATGCATTTAAGAATCTCTGTACAATATCAATTCAATTAGCCGACAAGTCCTAAAATATCGTTTATAGTATTACATGTACCAATTCATGTTTAAACACGAAACAATAAAAATAGTATGAAGTAAAATAATAATAGGACTTTCGGTTGATAAATATGCACGTATTCGACTAATGTCTTGTTCGGTTTATACTGACTCATTTAAGCTCGATTGCGAAAGTTATTTTCATTTTGTTCAACGTTAAACACAATGCCATAGACACTAAAACCTCAGAGTATAGGCAACAGGAAAAAGTACTTTTTTAAAAGAGTTTGTTTCGTGAGAAAACCTTTATGGTGATAATTAAAGAATACGATGACATGTTAATGAATATAAAAAAACACACTTCTCCATTACTAGGGTGTAGTTTGTATGTTAATGTTTACGCACAAAACCCGTTTAACGGATATACTCTTTGACTTGTAAACAATAAAACAGCATGTGGTTTGGATTAACTATACGGCAGTATTCTTTAGTATCTTATCTTAAAATGCATTCGACGTCTTTAATGGTTTTGGAATCTAAATACATCACAGTTGTACGAATACGTGAATTTAAAACAACGGTTTGCTTTTAACTTTTATCAGATATACAGATACTTGAAATGCAAGAAATGTTTCGCTCGTTAAATATTACGACTGTACGTTATTTCAGCGTTTTTAAGCTATATGAACTCTATCTTCTATAATGAGGCCGTGTATTTTAAACTTATCGTACAATTATCCAATAGGGTATTTATAGTTCTGAATGAAAAACAAGCAAACATATAACATCACTTAAACTGAATGTGTTTTTAGAGAGAGAGAGAGAGAGAGAGAGAGAGAGAGAGAGAGAGAGCATAAAAGAGCAATTAAAAGTCAATTTGATATTCGATTGTCGTTTTTCAATATATTAATATGGTAGTCTTCCATATTGAAAGTAAGGGTGAGTTTCATGTTAGATATTGAAAAACGAAGCACTTATACTATACTAACGTAACGCCGATTCGGTTTTGCCGAATAAAAGACACATTTCAAAAAACGCACGATAATTTGATCATATTATATTTAAACAAAAAACAAGTTTGTGTCAAAAACTCATGCTTAAAATTTCAAAAGTGTCATTCACATTCACAATTTCAATATACAAACATATATTGTACTGCAACAATTTGTATCAATTGTATTATTGCCATAATATGTATTATAGAAAAGATGATTTCTGAAATGCTGTTACATATTGCAACAATATGTCACATATTGCCCCTTAGTGGAACAAAAAAAAGTTGCACTAGTGGTTGCGGTTGTGACCCCTAGTGCAACAAAAATTGATTTTGGTACACTTAGGTTTTTGTAACAGTAAGGGTTGCCACAATGTAATCGAAAAAAATAATTTCTTTATTTTATCATAATTTCTTGAACTACGATAGTTTACGGAAACAATGCTGTTTAATTCATAAAAATAGACTCTGTTATCATATTTATTTCATGGAAATTTCAAGTGAATTCGTCTGTTTTTCAAATTTTATTACATTTGAACTTTATTAAATCTAAAAGAAGCATCTGTATAGGAATAAATCCATAAAAGGGAGCATATGTTTTAGATATTCAAAAAGTTATCCAGTTTAATGTGCTCGTTTTAAAGCTACAATAAGTCAACGCACATAATAATGAAGTGTGTTTCTTGTGATTCGGCATACGTTATGGGTTAGAAGAATTATTAAATCAATAGAACTCTAAATATAAGATGCACGGCATGCCAATATATAAACATATATATTATACTCGTTTTAAAGTAAACAATAAATCAATTGACATGACTATGTTTTGTATTTCTTGTGATTCAGTATACGTTATTGGTTAGAAACACTCTTTAATCAATAGAAATCTAAACATAAAATGCTTTATTATATATATCATATTACCAAATATAACAAAATACATGGCAAACAGAAAAAAATAAAATGTGTGATCGTCTATATCAGCAACATTCCGATCATGAGCAAAAAAAGTACTGAAACTTGGAAATATATTGTTTGAAAAAAAAAACTCATTTTTTAAAACAGACTTACTGTTTCTTCTTCTTCTTCTTCTGCGTTCCATCTTTATGGCCGTCTTATATTCGCAGTCCAGATGCAGTGATGAACTGCGCCGTTCTGTGTAGGTCATTGGCATTTCCCCAAAGTTTTGTGTGGAAGGGAATGTTTGCGCTCCAAGCTTCCTGACGAAGGTCTTCCAAGTGGGCACAGGTTTGCAGAATGTGGTGAGGAGTCTGTTCCTCTGAACCACATTGGCATGTGGCTGTGTCCACCAGGCCCATTTTCTTCATATGTTTTCGGAGACCACAATGTCCAGTTCTGAGGCGGAATATAACGGTTTGTTCTCGCCTATTTAGCTGGTGAATATGGTCTTGCTTGTGGTTATAACCTCCATTACTATTTTGCCAGTCTGTTCTGAAGCTGCTTTTGAGGAGTGTCTTAGCCTCACTGTATGAAACTGGAGGATGGGGCTGCGGAAGTTTGCTCCCGTCTTTGGCTAGTCTGTCCGCAGCCTCATTCCCGGGTATGCCCACGTGAGCAGGGATCCACTGAAGCACCACATTGCTGTGCTGGGACAGGACTCTAATATTTTCCTGTAGCAATCTGGTACCCTCGTCAGTGGACCCTGATGAGAGAGCTTGTAGTGCTGACAGAGAGACTTACTGTAAAATCCGGGTATTAAGTTGTCAGTTTTCAACACCACGTGGCATCATTTGAGGTTTCGGGTACATGTATGCTATAAGATTGTTCAATGTGTACTTTTGAAGAACTTTGTTACCATTATCAAATTTAAAAAACCAAGTCCATAGCAGTACATGTGTACTTTTGATATATTCAATGTACGTGAGTAGGTTTGTTATATAATAGCTTGATTTCATTTTATTTATTTCGTGATACGAGCGTGTTAATGTGTACAGCAACACTAAGAGCCACGTAAATTTCCATGGTATTTTAAGTTGTGCTAAGACTTGTAGGATTTTTTCAAAATGTAGCCTAAGTTTCTGTCGTGAATATACAATTAAGTTGTTGCGTGTTTTTGTTTGAAAATGAAATGAATTTTGGAGTCAATTTAATCTGGGAAGGAAAGTATTATAATACCTGTGGGAGGTGATGTATATAATGAAGGAAAATGAATACATGACATTACAATGACAATGTAAAGAGATACGTTCATTTACAGTTAAAGAGTGTTGTCCTGACAAGGGTCGTTGTTAAACAATTCGCCTTGCATTGTCGATGTCCTTCGGTTTCATTGTACTTCTTCTCCAGGGATGATGAATTTTTAGATTTAATTGTTTTTGTTGTTTTTTAGTATGGTTGTATTGTTTTGTTTGTTGTTGTTTGTGTTTCTGTTGTGACGTTCCAGTTTTATTCGAGTAAAATAAATTCTAGTAATCAGTAACCAAACAGACCAGAATCTCTCATTATTTCGTTCCCAGTTTAAAACAATAAACTGACTATTAAAACAGCTGATAACAACCCATATGTTCGCTAATCTATTATACTCATTATATTTGTCATATAAAAAAGGAATAAATCGTACTTATTATTCCTTACTTATTCAAAAATGACTCCTGCCTATATTACGTCACTACAGTGACTACATCCTGATTTCGTAACAAATAGAGACAATAAAATATTGATATACAGACAATTGTATTCCGTTCCTTCCTCCTTTATAATCGCTATCATAAACAAATCCTTTGCTTTATTTTACCGTTATAGTAATTTCCGTTTTTATCATTATTTCTTTAACTACGATAGTTTCTGGGAATATTACTGTATACTTCATATCAAAATAGCTTCTGTTAACATATTTAGTTTATGGAAATTTTAAACGAATTTGTCTGTTTTTCAAATTTTATTACATTCGAATATTATAAGAATCTAAAAGAAGCATCTGTAATGAATAAATCCATTAAAAGGAGCGTATGGTTTGGGTAATCATAATGTTATCCAGTTTAATGTACTCGTTATAAAGTTATGATAAGTCAACGCACATAATATAGTAGTGTATATCTGGTGGTTCGGCGTACGTTATGGGTTAGAAGAACTCTTAAATAAAAAGAAATCTAAATATAAATTGCATGGCAGGCCACCACATATACATATTTATACTATTTACCAAATATAACAAAACACATGGCATACAGGAGAAGTATCATTCAAAAGACACATCGACCACAATACACAAGTACATCAGTGAACATACTATCATTATATGTACAATATATATAATTTCACTAAAACATGTTTTACATAACTATACAAAAGCTTAGTACACCAAAGTTAATTATACAAAATTAAATATATTAGTATTAAAATAGATTTCCTGGCATTGTGGGTCACGCTCTTGCATTGCTTTTATTTGGAGATGTTTTAAAAAGGAAGAAATCCTTTCAATCTTAAATTTCACATGTATACTGTTTATTTTAAACACACATAGTATAACGTATGCATGTATACAAAGTGTATATATTATACATACAGTGTATATCGTTATAATTTCCTATTTTATTTTTTAAAGGAAATATGTACTGCGGATATTCAAAATTAAGAAATAATATCTCTGCTGTGCCTTAAATAGTATGCTTCATACTATTTAAGGCACAGCAGAGATATTATTTCTTAATTTTGAATGTATTTGAATAATTTAAATGTATATACTATATTATAACTTTATTAGTAATACTACTATATTTATATAACTTTCTTACATAATTGATGATTCTGTGTTTGTTTCAAATTATCCCGCGATATATCTGTTAACGATTCCAATAGTACTTACATAAACTGTATCTTCTTAAGTCTCTCGAAAGGGAAAACCATTTGTATAAACGTGTATATATTAGACATATCACATCCACAGTTGTTTGTAGGTTTAACTGAGGATACGTGAAGTATTATTAATCTTTAAGTAGTAGATCTAGACCGCTATTCACATAACGTTTTGATAGTACAAAGATTCTATCAAAAACAAATGATTACTCCGCGTTACTAATAATGTATGATCTCTAAATTCCTCCAATATTTCTGATCAAACATACACTGAAAGGAAAAAGTAAGTATACATTTTGTTTTTTAAAATTATTTCACTATTGGCTAAGTTTATTCATGTGATTGAAAATGAACTGATTTTTTCTTATTGTTTTGCTTTGAAATGAATTAAATGTTGTTTTTTTATTCAACAATGTGATAAAATATAAATATACAAAATATTGTATGCAATACATTTATAGTTCCTTGACCTGTCCACGTTTATAGGTATGTATACTTTCTTTTTCCTTTCACTGTACATTGCTACATTGCCAAACGATGAACTGAACGATGCTATGTACTGCATTTTTCCGTGGTTTGACTTGATTCGGTAATAACATGTGTTTACATTCATAACTCTGAATATTGTTGTGCCCTAATGCCTTGTTTACTGCATGTACATCGTATTCAGATGACTACTACGTGAGATATGTATTGATATGTTTGTTTATAAAATTTTACTATAACTACTCTCAAGAAAGTTGGGATAGTAAAATGGCTTAACAAATAATAATGTTTAGGTTTTATGTACTTGTACTTTAGAGGAATTGGGGCAATAATTCATAATATTTTATCTGCATTCATTGATATTTAGATACAAATCTAGACTCCTCCATTTTATTTAATGTATTGTTAATGATAAAGAATTATTGCTCTATAATTGTGGTTTTATTAAAAATCAATGTCTGTTTTTGATTTTCACGTGAGTGCCTAATGGCGTAATTTCAAAATGGATAAATCAATAGAATCAAATTTTAATGTTAATTTAGAGCTTTGTTGATGATCGTTAAATGTGTTTACCATCGCAGTCAAGTTATTTGTAATAAACAAAATAGATGCATGATCTAATTAATCGTTTAAGGAATTTCTTTCTTTATGACCGGAATCAACTTCTATACAACCAATTCCAGATTTGCATTTGCTTTATTCAATAGCTATACGGGCTTGACAATATGACTTCTATTTGAACTGCGATTAGACATGTTACAACTATAGTCCCTTGTCAAGTTACATATATCACAAACATGAGACAGTCAAGATGTGCCAGGAGTGTCTATATCAGCTATATTCATGAATACAAATATACTGAAACTTGGATATGGTCTCTAAACAATACACTCCCTTTTCAAATAGGCTCACTTTATAATCCGGGTATTAAGTTGTCAGATTTCATTAACGTGTTGCATTATCTGAGGTTTAGGTTATGCTGTACAGAAGCAGTATTCAATGTGTACTTTTGTCGATTTTTTTTTATCATTATAAACGTTAAAAAAACAATGGCATAGAAGTAAATCTGAATTTCTGATATTCTACGTCAGTACGAGTTTCTTATTTAAATGTCACAGCTCGATTTCGTTTTATTCATTCTGTGACACAAGTTTTCGTCGTGAATTGTATATTCAGTTGTCCTTGTGTGTATTGTTGCTTTCTTTTTTTCGGCAATGAAAATAGTTGTGTGTGGGGGGTTTTTTATTGATAGGGGTGGATTTAAGCTTTGACAAAAATGTTACAAATCTTTTGGGAGAGGTGGTGTATGTGAGTATAATTCATGACATTGACAATTTAAAGAGATACCTTCCATTACAAATTAATGACATTGTCCCAAAATGAGTCGTTTATAAATTAAGTTATTACTTTCTTCTTGCATTGTCGACGTTGTACTATTTCTTCAGTTATATTGAATTTTGTTGTTTTGTTGCTGTTTTTTTGTGGGGTTGGGGGGTATGTTTTATCATATGTTTGTATTGTTTTGTTTGAAGGTATTTTTATATCTTCTAACCATAACCGTTACATTTTTATGCCTATCTTTGTCTACTTCATTGTGATCTTGTATAGATGAAAATCTCTGTTCTCCCATAATCACTATTCCAGATCCCTACTAGGAATTTGACAGCTGTCTTAATCCGATGTTTTAAATTACTGCCGCACTTCTTGTGAAGATCTGGTATTTCCTGCGCCTGTATATTATGTTTTGTATAAATTAGTTATTTTAATGTATTGCTGGCATTCCTTAATTTCTGTAGGGGTTGTTTTGGAACATTTAAAGTTGATGTGTTCCAACAATTACCGAAAGTATCAATAACATCCGACGACTTTCGGTAATCCATATGCAAACCCGCGATCTACCTTTATATTTCAAATGGGTATTAATTTATAGTAAGAAAAAATAACTTATGTAAATGACTCAAGACGAGAAAAAATAGTAAGACCATCGTAAGTCCTAACCAGTAATGTTTTATTAAACAGTTTGAATCAAAAGAAAAAAGAATTCCTCGATTCAAAACCACTGAATCTTTGTTTTGTTGATGTTTTTGTTTTGATTTGACAGATTTGAAATAATTTCAGAGTTGCCGTTGAAAACTTCTGTCGAATTGAAAGATATAAATACGACTACGTAAGAGAATTATCATAGTAAATTATTTCTGGACGGTATTCTACGGATATATATATATATTATTATAACATTTGTATATACTTTCGTGTTTATATAATGAATGGTTACAAAAAGAAGATGTTTTACATTTTTATTTTGGGTTTGATTTTTTGTCCAGAACAGTGTAAAGATAAAAATAAAAACCGGTGTATTCTCATCAAATCATTGTGTAAGTATTAGATTGTAGATTCCGAAGGTAAACTGTCCAAACATTCTTTATTTCAGGTCGAAGTGGGTCAGGTAAAACAGAAAGTGTCAAAAAGATAATTGAGTACAAAGATGATTGTTCAATACAGCATCACAGCGCGTTGTTTTTACTGTTCCTCACTTGGTTATGTTTGATTATACGCTAGAAGAAACAGATGATGAAAAACAATAAGTTGTGGTTCAAAAGAAAAGGACAAATTTGAAATTCATTAGTGATTTACATCACACACAATTTATTTCAACGAATAAAATTAAGTGGAACTATATGTTTGAATGCTAACTATATGGTTATGCTTAAGTTCCAGAGACAAATCACAAAGTGTTGGAAATTAAGTACCATACAACTTATTTGAATATTGTATTTAATGACTCAAATACTGTGCATCTATTTGGTGGTCTATCTAAAGCAGACACACCAGATATTCTATCTAAGATTTACGCACAGAAATGTTTTTCAACATTAGTTAGTTTTGGACTTGATAGTGTAAAACAATAACTATGTGTATGCATTTATTCTTTGGTGACAAGTAGTTCAGTGATACACTTGATTGTTTTAGCAAACCTAGCAGACAGCTTTAGTCAGATTTGCGTCCATGTCCATAATACTTGGTGTACAAAGAATAATGCATAGACTATTGCGCTAATTTGAATGTTGATATTTGATATTTTTATGGAGATTTATTTTCTGATAGAAATATTAAAAGTAACTATCAGTTGTTATGTTATTTCTTTCTTTAAATTACACCATATGTCACTCTAAGTTATAAAAAGTCATTTTCTTTCTATTTCTTATTTTGGTTAAAATGTCAACCGCTGTGCGGCTCCAGGGTGCCAAATAAATGACCAGAATACGAGCGTTGGTATAACGTGTTAAAACACTGCACCTATGCACGATCTATGCTGTTCATTCATATACAGTATGTGGTCCTGCTTGCAAATTTTGGTCTAAACAGTGTGTCTAAGTGTGTTTTTTAAATTTCATTCTTGAATTGAACTATTATTATTATTGTTATAACTATTATTTTATTATTATTTTATGTTGGTACATTCATTGCTTTACTTTCATCGTTTGTTTTGTACCGGTTATAATTCTATGATTTTCGACTGAAATATCGTACTTGTATTACTGACATATGTGTACACTGCAATGGTATAAATGGTATAAGTAACTTGAAATGATGGGTATAACGATTGATATAGGATAGCTGTTATTTGACAAATGTATTAAATAAACATCACTAAGTGTATTTGTCTTGTTCTTTTATTCTCTCATTACTTGAGTGGTTTCATGGGTCACGTAGTTCTAATTGCACGTGCATATATGTTCAAAGAAATCTCAACCTAGGTCCGTGCGAAATCTATTGAAATATAATAGTTTTCACACGAGAGTGCAGATTGATAATTATTTGAACACCTGAACATTTGCAATTATTTAAGACTCCATTCAAGTTGTCTGCCAACCAACCGAGAACAAATAAGTTGATACGCAGTCTGTGCGGGTCTAGTTTTATTTATGTACTAGCTTACCTAGCTAGATAATACGACATAGAATAAGTCGTAAGATCTAACGTTGTTATAGAATATTACAGCATGATTACAACATTTCAGTTTATATATGGCATATCAGATTTTTGGTGGAGAAAGACGTCAGAATAAATCTGTGTGGAATAATCATCCTTGCACAAGTAAATGGCAAACTTCTCACATAATGTTTTTGGAGAGAGCGGGATTGACTTATAACCTAAGCGGTGAGAGGTAAGTGATTTTGAGACGGCGCCTTAGACCACTCGGCCATGGAGGACCCCTTAAGGTTGAACTATTTAACAAAACAACAATATGCCAATGTAGTAAACCCAGAGATCATGGTAAGTCATTACGTTATCCGTTATCAAGCAGGAACGTGTGTCGCAATGCTAGAGCATCGGACCAATGATTTGGAGAGTCGTGGTATCGGTACTCCACTACGGCTATGTGTGTTGTCCTTGAGCACGACATTTATTAGCATGTGGTTAGTTATAGTTCTATACAGGAAAGCATCAAGCGTCACTTGTCTTAGTTGTAATACTTTGTTTCTAATTCTAGGTAAAATAAATAGGTTTATAAATAGTATTTATTTGTAAACTAAAACAACAAGACCGCGCTAATCTTTGACTATCGTAATCATGGTAGTGGTGTTCCTATCCATGTCTTATACTCATTTCTTCCTGGTCATAGCCATTGTTATTTTCTTCCATGTCATAATCATTGATATTTCTTCCATGTCATAGCCATTGATATTTTCTTCCATGTCATAGCTATTGATATTATCTTCCATGTCATAGCCATTGACATCATATCATGGCCATTGATATTTTCTTCCAAGTCATAGCAATCGATATTTCATCCATGTCATAGCCATTGACATTTTCTTCCATGTCATAGTCATCGATATTTTCTTCCATGTCATAGCCATTGATTTTATCTTCCATGTCATAGCCATTGATATTTTCGGTCATAGTAATTGATATTTTCTTTCAGGTCATAGCCATTGATATTTTCTTCCAGGTCATAGCCATCGATAATTCTTCCATGCCATAGCCATTGATATTTTCTTCCAGGTCATAGTCATTGACATTTTTATCCAGGTCATTGCCATAGATATTTACTTCTAGATCATAGCCATTGGTTTTTCTTCCAGGTCAAAGCCATTGATATTTTCTTCCATGTCATAGCCATCGATATTTTCTTCCAGGTCATAGCCATTGATAGTATCTTCCATGTCATAGCCATCGATATTTTCTTCCAGGTCATTGCCATCGATATGTGCGTCCAGGTCATAGCCATTGATATTTCCCTCCAGGTCATAGCCATCGATTTTTTTTCCATGTGATAGTCATTGATATTTTTTTCCAGATCATAGCCCTTGGTTTTTTCATCCTTCAATGATGGGCGTTAGTATTTTACATTTTCTTCCAGGTCATAGCCATTGGTATTTTCTTCCTTTAGTCATGGGCATTAGTATTCTACATATACACAAGATCGACTCAAATTAAGGCCTGCTTTTTTATGTTCACACCAAGGGAGGAATTCATGGTTTCTTTATCTGCCCACGAAAGTTTGCACATACATTTGGTCATGAGATGAAAACTACAAACCAGGCGGTGAACATTTTCGAGTAGTGATTACTATAGCAACCATGTAACAATTTTGTTTCTAACAATTTCAGCGGAGCAAAGTTATATTGACAAAAAAATATATGCTAAATTAATTATCCTAGTATACAGGTGAAGGATCATCTGATATAATGATGTACGGTATTAAATAGTATCAGCCATTTTAAACCAGAGACAAAATTAAGTAACTTGAAAATCAATTTTCAAGGGAACCAGAGTGAAGTGCAAACTATCACAACAAACTGTTGCTGTCACCTATGTAAAAGTAACATCTATCTTAATCTTCTTGAAAAGACAAGACAAAAACCTCAAATTATGACATATAGATAATGTAGTTTGATGTTGTTTTAGAAACTGTTATTGTTTGTAACAGACTCAAATAACAACCAAGTCTACTGTTTTATTCTTGGTAACGCTCTGTGTTTTATTGTAAGTATACTTGTGTTATTTATGTATTGAAATAATTGATAAAACAAAATACTCTTATAACTAATTGACTGTAATTAACTATAATTAGTATGATCCCCTTGAGTCTAATTATCTTACAATTCAGCACATCTGTATTAAATTAAATAATTAGAGTTTATTAGTCTGTTGCTTTTGTTAATTTTTAGAAATATAAATATGGATATCGTGAGTGGCTAATCTGCGTTTTTAGTTTAAACTTATTTATTTTACTTCGATTGTGAAACAAGTTCTTACAACTTAGGCAAATCACACTCGAAGTCTTTCTGGTTATAGCCAGTACTAAGCATATGCGGAAAATGGTCTTGCTCAAGGACACCACACATAGCCGTGGCATCGAACCAACAACCCTCCGATGCGTTTTTAAATGGATAGTACGTACAATTATCAATTATCAGCATGATTTGTTTACAAATAATTTTTATATTAATTATTAACAAAGTATAGGCTTCATGGACATTGTTAGTGTTTGTCTTATTTAATTGTTCATTTTTTATTTGCAATTGTTTAATTCATGTTACAGTACACATCATATAGTGCGTGTAAAACGATTAGCAATATGATTTTTGCAAATATCTTTTATATTTAATTATCAACGAAAGGGACAGGTTTCGCAGACTTTGTTGCTGCTTGTTCTGTTGCATTGTACATTTTTAAGGTTTAAATGTGCATTGTCTATGGAGTGGGGTTGTGTGTTGTTGTTGGGTTTTGTTTTTTAAGTTGTTGTTTTTTTGGGGGGTGGGGTGGGGGGATATTTATTTTGGTTTTTCTTATATTTTTTTTAATGAATATTAAACTTACATTAAAGCAGTCTTTTTAAGTCATGAATATTTATTTTGTCGGTGTAAGGACTAACGTTTTCTGTGTGATGATTTTTTTAAATAAGAATAATATAACGTGAATTCTGAGAAAAGAGACGTTGTTTTTTATTGTTATTTTTTTCCGGGTCCAACGGTGTAATTTTTATCTTAACTACCTCAGGCCTAAACTGTATGTGCCTGCTAAATATAACAAACTGATGCATTTCATTTTTATACAATAGATTATACATTATTTACAAAAGTGATAATTATAAGAAGTGTTAATGAGTTGAATATTGTAAAATGCTACTTTCAGTTTTCAGAGGTCAGCAAGAAGAAAAATAAATCAGAAATGTCTATTAAAAACTGTCCTGTGTCATCGGTTACCAATATTTTTCATTGAAATTGAAACATATATAATCTAAAAAAGAAAACTCTATCCTATGCTATTTAGACCAAAAATGACTATATATACTTTTTAATATCTGTTTTCCCGTTAACATGCAAAACTATAAAAAATGTAACATATTAAATACATAACAATGAATACATATCTGCATACTCTCTCAAGAAAGTTATTAAACTGAGATACACCGTTAACTTACACTCGTGAAATTTGAAAATAAAATTTCAAAAAGTGGCAATAATTTTCTAGATGTTTCCAGCAACAGGTGGTCCTACTTATAACAAGACAGTTTTAGCAGGCAGCGGTTGAAGTGTTCCTCAGTTAAATACTTCTCATTGCAACACAGTGCAATAGTTATTGTAAAGAAGACATTACAGAATATAAATTTGTAATTGACTAGACACCGGCTGTCAATCAAACAAGTCAATAATCCAATAAGCGATCAATACTGGTGTAAACGCCACCATTTTCCTTCGGCAAGCACGGTGTCTCGGACAAACAACACCATGTGGCCAATGAGCGAAGCTATAGTCGTTCTCGCGTATAATTGTACTAAATTATTCTGTATATTAATTATGTTTGTACCAAGCTGGATTTTTGCGTCTCCTGTTGTTCTTATTCTTAATTGAATTATGGTATTTTCACGGTTATCTGTGACAAAACAGGAAACATTGTTAATTATATCGTGTATCTTATGTCGATATACTTGATATTCTCGATATATTGTTTTGTATACGAAACAAAAAGTTTGACATTGTTCGATGTATCATTATGTTTTAAAGGCACAACCGTATCCATTACTATCCGGATTAGTGTAAGGTTTTATTAATAAATAATTGGAAAACTAGTTTTTATTTCACGTGGTGGTAATTTTCCCTCTTAGATGCAATAAAAATGTGGAATTGTAAACTAATGAAAACTCCAATTCCCAGTAAATGGAATATTCCTCAAATCTGCACTCTGTTCTTCATTTGATATTGTTGTTTGTTTTGTTTTGTGTGTGTGTGTGTGTGTGTGTGTGTGTGTGTTTGTTTGTAGGGGGGGTGGGAGGTTTTGTTTTTGTTTTAGTAGTTTAGTATCCAATGATTTAAAGACATTCCTTAATTCACTAAAAACCTGTTTCGTTTCTTCCTTTGTTTTCTGCAATCTGATTTCATTCAATATTTCAAAGATCATTCACATTGATGTAGATGCGAGACACGTTTTAATTATTGCGCAAAATGGTGTTGCTTTTTTTTCAAACTTCAACTAAGACTTTTGAAATGCTCATAATTTGGCCGATTGCACTATATGCTGTTAAAACTGGCATTAACTGTAACGTGGTTAACATATGCGTGATGTTTGCTATAACTTCGAAACAAACAAAAAATATCACTGAGTTCGGTCAACGTTTAATCTAGAGCAGGTTAATTTCAAATAGAAATAAGACTATGTTTGGGTTTTATGTGTACACTGCCTCACATACAATCGTATTTTATATTTTTGATGTATAAAATACATCTGATCAGATATTACAGTGTAATAACATTAAAATGTGCAACTATGCATTTTTTAAAGAAATTCCCTATAGTTTATATTTGTAAAACAGTTATGATTATCCCATAAGGCGCCAATACGTGTGATGTCTTTGTTTTGTAATGTGATTAATGTTAAACTGGGTAATGTTATTCTCGTACTGCGTCCATATAACTGATTCTTCTTTCAATACGCATGTAAGTTTTATAACTTTGACTTTATGAACTTGACCTAGTTCACTCACACACATGGTTCTCATTATAATGTATGACATAACCTTCTCCGAACGAAGAAGTCATACATAGTTCGCACATTTTTATCATCAATACATACTTTCATATTGTACCGTCGTAAAGTGAACGGGCTTCTGGAGGGCAGTCAGATGATATGATAAAAAAGTTGAACTCAAAACCTACTAAAACCAACTCTTAATTAGGTTGTTAAAATAATGCATGAAACCCACATTGCGTATGAAATATGCTGTATATATTTCTGATCTGATCAAAACGGATATTCGATACTTTAAGACTTGTTTTAATGCGCCAGAAAGTTCGTGTTATTTTTTTTGTTATTGTTTATCTTAACTCATTTTTAATGCGAATTCGATATGTAGTACACATTTCTGATTTGATCAGAACGGATATTCGATACTTTGAGATTTTTACATAATGCTCGTTTTTTCTTGCTCTTGTTTATCTGAACACACTTATGATAAATCGAATTTCAGCATTACAAATATTCATTTTATGTAAACAGTTAACTATATTTTGCATCATGTGATAGTCTCTTGAAATTCATATATTTGAATGGTCTTGAAATTCATATATTTGAATGGTCTTGAAATTCATATATTTGAATGGCTATGTACATATATTGTTTGATACTGATGTTATTATTGTGATGTGCATAGAAGAGATTAAATACGATTAAATATAAATACAATGTTTTATCTCCCGTTGGGAAGTAACTAAAATAAGAATTTGGTTACACTCTCGTTCCTTTAGATATATAATATAACCCAATTCCTAAGTAGAAATATAACGCTTCACAACCGGCAATCAGTACGAGTTCATAATTATACAGTGTACTGGTTACATTTTTTTATCTGCAATAAATTAATAATCGCTAGATTATACAAATCAATTACAGAGCAAGCGCTTTTTAAGTGAATAGCAGCAAGTATCAATACGTGAAAGAAAAAACGAATACAAATTAAATAATTTAGAAATAAGTACGATATAAACACGAATCAGAAAATTTCTGGAGACAAAGAACTTTATTGCTTTGTTAAAATAGATGTAGATATGAAACTAAAGTATTTACATGGGCGATGTTTATTAAATGGAAATAATAAACAGGTGATTTCGAAATTAAACTAATTGATGAGATAATGAGATTGTTACGTTTGTTGGATATTTGTTTTTTATATGGTCTAGACGTAAGCAAATAATTCTGCTTTCCCCATGTAAGATGTATTAAACTAATTCACCCCAGGGAATGTTCAGTATTTCATTCAATCTTCTCTTATCTGTCCGTCTCATCTATTTGCATTTTGCCTGTAATAATACAACCCGTCTCTCTCTCTCTCTCTCTCTCTCTCTCTCTCTCTCTCTCTCTCTCTCTCTCTGTTTCTCTCTCACTATCCCTCTCTCTTTCTCTGTCCATCTCTCTCAATCTCTCTCATTATCTCACTCTTTCTCTCTCTTTCTCCCTCGCTCTCTCTCTATCAGTCTCTGTCTTCCTTTTTTCTCTCACTCTCATTGTCTCTCTCTCTCTTTGTCTGTTTCTCTCTCGCTGCCCCTCTATCTATATCTCTCTATCCATCTTTCACAATCTCCCCCTCTTTCTCTTTATGTCCCTCTCACTCTTCCTTCCTCTGTCTGTCTGTCTGTCTGTCTGTCTGTCTGTCTGTCTGTCTGTCTCTCTGTCTCTGTCTGACACCTACCCTCTCTCTCTCTCTCTTAATCTTCACTACCTCTCTCCCTCAGATGTATTGATGTATTGGCAAGAAATATAATCTGAAGTGGTTGTTTCTGCGTTTAGGTCACCAACTCAATTAGGTTAAAAAAATACAACATGAAAATCCTTTTATTTTGCTAAGGTTTTGTTGAAAAAACACATGTTTGTGTCTGGGTGCAAAGACACAACTCAAATTTATTTATTCCAATATATAAGAAAATATTCAAACTAGTGGGGTTTGAATCTCTAAGACAAAAGTGCTGCATGTACGCAAATTGCACAATACGTAAAATATGATTATAAAGTTATTTCGGAATGAACAACATCTGTTCAACTTCACATTGTTAAAAACACGGTCATTCACTTGGTGTGTGTTTTAAAGCCGCCATTGACCGAGTAAAAGGCGGTTTTCTGCTGTGTTCTAGAAATGTAAAAAAATAAATAATCTTAGAACGATTATATAAGTTGTTTATAAAAAAATGAAACTACAAGAAGAAAAATATGAAATGGAAATTCAAAATTAATTTGAATTTTTTGTGTTTGAATTTTTAGGAATTAAATTCTGGAAAAGTCCTAATATGATTGAAGCAGCACCATTTTAAAATTAGTTATTGTTAAGTTATTTTTTTATTTTTAAAATCGTAATAGAATTGTGATATAAATATCAGATTTCATGTTTGGTACGTCGTCAGCATCCCATGTTGTTCCAGTCCTCTGACGTTAAATTCATTTTCGTTTCTTTTATGCTTTGTTTAATTTCATTCGATATTAAAACTTTAGAATCATATTTTAAAACCAAAATCATCCTCATTTAATTAACTGAGTTAGAAAAAGTAAATAGCTTTTTATCTCGCCTATTCTCGCATTCCAGCCATGCAACAAGACATAAAAAAGTAACGGATGATTGAACACTTACATAAAAGTTAACGCTGAAGTTCTGGGATGATATTTACCTATGTGTAACCCGATAGTCAGATTCCGTCCGTATTAAATCTGTGTTTTGGCTATTAGTAATTAAGTTTAAACGTAGAAATTCTATAAAGGTATACTATTATATTACATCAACGTAGTATTTGTTATAAAATAGTGTTTGACATAAGACAGCGAAATACACGTGCATCAACTGACTGAATTTCTAACTTATCAAAAGTATCCAAATATTTGCACCCAACACATACTGCTTATTTAACAATCCTCATTTATCAATTTGTGGCACGGTGGTGCTTAAATTGCACAGAAGGGAGGGACAAATGTTGTTGTTATTGTTGTTGTTTTATATACGGGCTGGATTATGTGCGAATAACCAACATTTTACTCGAATTACAAAACGTCAATTCTCTAAGTGATATATAACCACATTACGATAGAAATGCCAGCATTGTCTCTATTAATTTTACTCGAATGGCGTTATAATCATTATAATTCTAATATGGCTGGATGGCGTTATAATAATTATAATACGGCTGGATGGCGTTGTAATAATTATAATACGGCTGGATGGTGTTGTAATATTTATAATACTAATACGGCTGAATGGCGTTACAATCATTATAATACTATTACGGCTGAATGGCATTACAATCATTATAATACTAATACGGCTGAATGGCGTTACAATCATTATAATACTAATACGGCTGAATGGCGTTACAATCATTATAATACTATTACGGCTGAATGGCGTTACAATCATTATAATACTAATACGGCTGAATGGCGTTACAATCATTATAATACTATTACGGCTGAATGGCGTTACAATCATTATAATACTATTACGGCTGAATGGCGTTACAATCATTATAATACTGATACGGCTGGATGGCGTTACAATCATTATAATACTAATACGGCTGAATGGCGTTACAATCAATATAATACTGATACGGCTGGATGGCGTTACAATCATTATAATACTAATACGGCTGAATGGCGTTACAATCATTATAATACTGATACGGCTGGATGGCGTTACAATCATTATAATACTAATACGGCTGAATGGCGTTACAATCATTATAATACTAATACGGCTGAATGGCGTTACAATCATTATAATACTGATACGGCTGGATGGCGTTACAATCATTATAATACTAATACGGCTGGATGGCGTTACAATCATTATAATACTATTACGGCTGAATGGCGTTACAATCATTATAATACTAATACGGCTGAATGGCGTTACAATCATTATAATACTGATACGGCTGAATGGCGTTACAATCATTATAATACTAATAAGGCTGGATGGCGTTACAATCATTATAATACTAATACGGCTGAATGGCGTTGTAATATTTATAATACTAATACGGCTAAATGGCGTTACAATCATTATAATACTATTACGGCTGAATGGCGTTACAATCATTATAATACTATTACGGCTGAATGGCGTTACAATCATTATAATACTAATACGGCTGAATGGCGTTACAATCATTATAATACTGATACGGCTGGATGGCGTTACAATCATTATAATACTAATACGGCTGAATGGCGTTACAATCATTATAATACTAATACGGCTGAATGGCGTCACAATCATTATAATACTGATACGGCTGGATGGCGTTACAATCATTATAATACTAATACGGCTGGATGGCGTTACAATCATTATAATACTATTACGGCTGAATGGCGTTACAATCATTATAATACTAAAACGGCTGAATGGCGTTACAATCATTATAATACTGATACGGCTGGATGGCGTTACAATCATTATAATACTAATACGGCTGGATGGCGTTACAATCATTATAATACTAATACGGCTGAATGGCGTTACAATCATTATAATACTAATACGGCTGAATGGCGTTACAATCATTATAATACTGATACGGCTGGATGGCGTTACAATCATTAGTATACTAATACGGCTGGATGGCGTTACAATCATTATAATACTATTACGGCTGAATGGCGTTACAATCATTATAATACTAATACGGCTGGATGGCGTTACAATCATTATAATACTATTACGGCTGAATGGCGTTACAATCATTATAATACTATTACGGCTGAATGGCGTTACAATCATTATAATACTAATACGGCTGAATGGCGTTACAATCATTATAATACTGATACGGCTGGATGGCGTTACAATCATTATAATACTAATATTGCTGGATGGCATTATAATAATTATAATACTAATACGGCTGAATTGTGTTACAGTCATTATAATACTGAAACGGTTGGATGGCGTTACAATCATTATACTACTAATACGGCTAGATGGTGTTACAATAATTATAATACTAATACGGCTGGATGGTGTTGTAATAATTATAATACTAATACGCCTGGATGGCGTTGTAATAATTATAATACGGCTGGATGGCGTTACAATCATTATAATACTAATACGGCTGAATGGCGTTACAATCATTATAATACTGATACGGCTAGATGGTGTTACAATAATTATAATACTAATACGGCTGGATGGTGTTGTAATAATTATAATACTAATACGGCTGAATTGTGTTACAGTCATTATAATACTGAAACAGTTGGATGGCGTTACAATCATTATACTACTAATACGGCTAGATGGTGTTACAATAATTATAATACTAATACGGTTGGATGGCATTGTAATAATTATAATACTAATACGCCTGGATGGCGTTACAATCATTATAATACTAATACGGCTGAATGGCGTTACAATCATTATAATACTGATATGGCTGAATGGCGTTACAATCATTATAATACTAATACGGCTGAATGGCGTTACAATCATTATATTACTAATACGGCTGGATGGCGTTGTAATAATTATAATACTAATACGGTTGGATGGCGTTACAATCATTATATTACTGATATGGCTGAATGGCGTTACAATCATTATAATACTATTACGGCTGAATGGCGTTACAATCATTATAATACTGATATGGCTGAATGGCGTTACAATCATTATAATACTGATATGGCTGAATGGCGTTACAATCATTATAATACTAATACGGCTGAATGGCATTACAATCATTATATTACTAATACGGCTGGATGGCGTTGTAATAATTATAATACTAATACGGCTGAATGGCGTTACAATCATTATAATACTAATACGGCTGGATGGCGTTGTAATAATTATAATACTAATACGCCTGGATGGCGTTGTAATAATTATAATACGGCTGGATGGCGTTACAATCATTATAATACTAATACGGCTGAATGGCGTTACAATCATTATAATACTGATATGGCTGAATGGCGTTACAATCATTATAATACTAATACGGCTGAATGGCGTTACAATCATTATATTACTAATACGGCTGGATGGCGTTGTAATAATTATAATACTAATACGGCTGGATGGCGTTGTAATAATTATAATACGGCTGGATGGCGTTACAATCATTATAATACTAATACGGCTGAATGGCGTTACAATCATTATAATACTGATATGGCTGAATGGCGTTACAATCATTATAATACTGATATGGCTGAATGGCGTTACAATCATTATAATACTAATACGGCTGAATGGCGTTACAATCATTATATTACTAATACGGCTGGATGGCGTTGTAATAATTATAATACTAATACGGCTGAATGGCGTTACAATCATTATAATACTAATACGGCTGGATGGCGTTGTAATAATTATAATACTAATACGGCTGAATGGCGTTACAATCATTATAATACTAATACGGCTGGATGGCGTTGTAATAATTATAATACTAATACGCCTGGATGGCGTTGTAATAATTATAATACGGCTGGATGGCGTTACAATCATTATAATACTAATACGGCTGAATGGCGTTACAATCATTATAATACTGATATGGCTGAATGGCGTTACAATCATTATAATACTAATACGGCTGGATGGCGTTGTAATAATTATAATACTAATACGGTTGGATGGCGTTACAATCATTATATTACTGATATGGCTGAATGGCGTTACAATCATTATAATACTATTACGGCTGAATGGCGTTACAATCATTATAATACTGATATGGCTGAATGGCGTTACAATCATTATAATACTGATATGGCTGAATGGCGTTACAATCATTATAATACTAATACGGCTGAATGGCATTACAATCATTATATTACTAATACGGCTGGATGGCGTTGTAATAATTATAATACTAATACGGCTGAATGGCGTTACAATCATTATAATACTAATACGGCTGGATGGCGTTGTAATAATTATAATACTAATACGCCTGGATGGCGTTGTAATAATTATAATACGGCTGGATGGCGTTACAATCATTATAATACTAATACGGCTGAATGGCGTTACAATCATTATAATACTGATATGGCTGAATGGCGTTACAATCATTATAATACTAATACGGCTGAATGGCGTTACAATCATTATATTACTAATACGGCTGGATGGCGTTGTAATATTTATAATACTAATACGGCTGGATGGCGTTGTAATAATTATAATACGGCTGGATGGCGTTACAATCATTATAATACTAATACGGCTGAATGGCGTTACAATCATTATAATACTGATATGGCTGAATGGCGTTACAATCATTATAATACTGATATGGCTGAATGGCGTTACAATCATTATAATACTAATACGGCTGAATGGCGTTACAATCATTATATTACTAATACGGCTGGATGGCGTTGTAATAATTATAATACTAATACGGCTGAATGGCGTTACAATCATTATAATACTAATACGGCTGGATGGCGTTGTAATAATTATAATACTAATACGGCTGAATTGCGTTACAATCATTATAATACTAATACGCCTGGATGGCGTTACAATCATTATAATACTAATACGGCTGAATGGCGTTACAATCATTATAATACTGATATGGCTGAATGGCGTTACAATCATTATAATACTGATATGGCTGAATGGCGTTACAATCATTATAATACTAATACGGCTGAATGGCGTTACAATCATTATATTACTAATACGGCTGGATGGCGTTGTAATAATTATAATACTAATACGGCTGAATGGGTTACAATCATTATAATACTAATACGGCTGAATGGCGTTACAATCATTATAATACTAATACGGCTGGATGGCGTTGTAATAATTATAATACTAATACGCCTGGATGGCGTTGTAATAATTATAATACGGCTGGATGGCGTTACAATCATTATAATACTAATACGGCTGAATGGCGTTACAATCATTATAATACTGATATGGCTGAATGGCGTTACAATCATTATAATACTAATACGGCTGAATGGCGTTTCAATCATTATATTACTAATACGGCTGGATGGCGTTGTAATAATTATAATACTAATACGGCTGGATGGCGTTGTAATAATTATAATACGGCTGGATGGCGTTACAATCATTATAATACTAATACGGCTGAATGGCGTTACAATCATTATAATACTGATATGGCTGAATGCCGTTACAATCATTATAATACTAATACGGCTGAATGGCATTACAATCATTATAATACTGATACGGCTGGATGGCGTTACAATCATTATAATACTAATACGGCTGGATGGCGTTACAATCATTATAATACTGATACGGCTGTATGGCGTTACAATCATTATAATACTGATACGGCTGTATGGCGTTACAATCATTATAATACTGATACTGCTGAATGGCGTTACAATCATTACAATACTTATACGGCTGGATGGCGTTGTAATAAATATAATACGACTGAATGGCGTTACAATCATTATAATACTAATACGGCTAAATGGCGTTACAATCATTATAATACTAATACGGCTCGATGGCATTGTAATAATTATAATACTAATATGGCTGGATGGCGTTGTAATAATTATGATACGGCTGGATGGCGTAACAATCATTATAATACTAATACGGCTGAATGGCGTTACAATCATTATAATACTGATACGGCTGAATGGCGCTACAATTATTATAATACTGATACGGCTGGATGGCGTTGTAATAATTATAATACTAACACGGCTGGATGGTGTTGTAATAATTATAATACAGCTGGATGGTGTTACAATCATTATAATACTGATATGGCTGGATGGCGTTACAATCATTATAATACTGATACGGCTGGATGGCGTTACAATCAGTATAATACTGATACGGCTAGATGGCGTTATAATCTTTATAATACTGATACGGCTGGATGGCGTTACAATCATCATAATACTGATACGGCTGGATGGTGTTACAATCATTATAATACTGATACGGCTGGATGGCGTTACAATCATTATAATACTGATACGGCTGGATGGCGTAACAATCATTATAATACTGATACGGCTGGATGGCGTTACAATCATTATAATACTGATACGGCTGGATGGCGTTTCAATCATTATAATACAGATACGGATGGATTGCGTTACAATCAGTATAATACTGATACGGCTGGATGGCGTTACAATCATTATAATAATGATACGGCTGGATGGCGTTACAATCATTATAATACTGATACGGCTGGATGGCGTAACAATCATTATAATAATGATACGGCTGGATGGCGTTACAATCAGTATAATACTGATACGGCTGGATGGCGTTACAATCATTATAATACTGATACGGCTGGATGGCGTTTCAATCATTATAATACTGATACTGCTGAATGGCGTTACAATCATTACAATACTTATACGGCTGGATGGCGTTGTAATAAATATAATACGACTGAATGGCGTTACAATCATTATAATACTAATACGGCTGAATGGCGTTACAATCATTATAATACTAATACGGCTGGATGGCATTGTAATAATTATAATACTAATATGGCTGGATGGCGTTGTAATAATTATGATACGGCTGGATGGCGTAACAATCATTATAATACTAATACGGCTGAATGGCGTTACAATCATTATAATACTGATACGGCTGAATGGCGCTACAATTATTATAATACTGATACGGCTGGATGGCGTTGTAATAATTATAATACTAACACGGCTGGATGGTGTTGTAATAATTATAATACAGCTGGATGGTGTTACAATCATTATAATTCTGATACGGCTGGATGGCGTTACAATCATTATAATACTGATACGACTGGATGGCGTTACAATCAGTATAATACTGATACGGCTAGATGGCGTTATAATCTTTATAATACTGATACGGCTGGATGGCGTTACAATCATTATAATACTGATACGGCTGGATGGTGTTACAATCATTATAATACTGATACTGCTGGATGGCGTTACAATCATTATAATACTGATACGGCTGGATGGCGTAACAATCATTATAATACTGATACGGCTGGATGGCGTTACAATCATTATAATACTGATACGGCTGGATGGCGTTTCAATCATTATAATACAGATACGGATGGATTGCGTTACAATCAGTATAATACTGATACGGCTGGATGGCGTTACAATCATTATAATACTGATACGGCTGGATGGCGTTACAATCATTATAATACTGATACGGCTGGATGGCGTAACAATCATTATAATACTGATACGGCTGGATGGCATTACAATCAGTATAATACTGATACGGCTGGATGGCGTTACAATCATTATAATACTGATACGGCTGGATGGCGTTTCAATCATTATAATACTGATACAGCTGAATGGCGTTACAATCAGTATAATACTGATACGACTGGATGGCTTTACAATCATTATAATACTGATACGGCTGGATGGCGTTACAATCATTATAATACTGATACAGCTGGATGGCGTTACAATCATTACAATACTGATACGGCTGGATGGCGTTACAATCATTACAATACTTATACGGCTGAATGGCGTTACAATCATTACAATACTGATATGGCTGGATGGCGTTACAATCATTACAATACTTATACGGCTGAATGGCGTTACAATCATTACAATACTGATACGACTGGATGGCGTTACAATCAGTATAATACTGATACGACTGGATGGCTTTACAATCATTATAATACTGATACGGCTGGATGGCGTTTCAATCATTATAATACTGATACGGCTGAATGGCGTTACAATCAGTATAATACTGATACGACTGGATGGCTTTACAATCATTATAATACTGATACGGCTGGATGGCGTTACAATCATTATAATACTGATACGGCTGGATGGCGTTACAATCATTATAATACTGATACGGCTGGATGGCGTTACAATCATTACAATACTTATACGGCTGAATGGCGTTACAATCATTATAATACTGATACGGCTGGATGGCGTTACAATCATTACAATACTGATACGACTGGATGGCGTTACAATCAGTATAATACTGATACGACTGGATGGCTTTACAATCATTACAATACTGATACGGCTGGATGGCGTTACAATCATTATAATACTGATACGGCTGGATGGCGTTACAATCATTATAATACTGATACGGCTGGATGGCGTTACAATCATTACAATACTTATACGGCTGAATGGCGTTACAATCATTATAATACTGATACGACTGGATGGCGTTACAATCATTATAATACTGATACGGCTGGATGGCGTTACAATCAGTATAATACTGATACGGCTGGATGGCGTTGTAATTAATTTAATACTAATACGGCTGTGCTTATGGTTTTAAACAAACACGTAACTTCAGGGTATCGATTGCAAATATAAACTTTTTACTGTAATTTCAAATTCAATAATCTTCTTTCGGGATCATATCAATCCCGTTCGTTCGCAAGCTTAAGTTGAATTATTGTCTGCGATATCAAGTAACGATGTAATCATTTTCTTTAACTCGATTGTAAGCAAAGCTCAGAGATTTAATCAATCGATTTCAAGTCCGCTTCCTGGAGAGAGCCGGTTCTGACCGTTGTCTTTTAGAGACCTTCGGATATATCCAGGTATAGGACTCACGGCCTCTGTTCTGCACGATCAAAACTCTGACCACTTCATTACCGCTTTACAGATTATTATATGTTGTATTTATACATGTTTAATATTGATACACGACGAGAAGTCATATTTTGGTTTTTTTATCATCCGTGAAATTTTTAATAAATATAGTAAAAGAATTGGCAAAATTATAATCACGTAAGGTAAGTCTCTGTCACGCAATATGATATTTTACAAACGAGCTGAATAAATTTAAACACAAATAATATAATTGACTCAATCATACATTTACTAATTATGTTGTCTGGCCATTTCATTAGTTGACCCCATTCAGGTTTCCAGTTAATATGAATTATACAAGCACTGAGCGATGAAAGCGATATTAATTAGTGAAATATATTAAAGAATTTAATTGTAATTATTCTCTCTTTTTTTCTGTTAGACCTTCAGTTATGTGATAATTACTATCAAATATTCATATTTATCAAATAATGATAAAGAAGTGTAATACAATTATGAAATATTTTTATATTAAAATGATGCAATATCAGCACAAACTCAGAACTGTGTGTTCCGTATAACTCGCCTCTCGCACGAAGTGTGTCGAGCTATCTTCCGGTTTGCCCAAATATATAACTGACGTCGGTTTGTATTAAGAAACCCGACGGGAGCGAGCGTAGTTTCTTAATTGTTAAATATTCACTTAATAAACACTAACGTATATAGTGTTTTACCTCATTTGACCTTTTCTGCAGACTTCTTGCAGCATTGTGGGCAGAGCTCTGAAATGTACATTTCATCCAAAAGTCAAACTGCGGCCGTTGCTATGTCGTTTCAATGGTGTAGTGCTTCACACCTTATGCACATGGTTCATTTTAAAGTTGACTATGGTAGCAGACGGGACATTTTATTTAAATGACTTTGATTTTGGCGAAAGTTTCAAAAATGCTTCGTCCACATTTGCGATATGGAAATATGAAGGTTGTGTATGATTATTAATCGATATATCGGTAGGAGTTCGAATCCAAGGTTACGTACTTACTATTTTAAGATTAATGCAATGTAGTCAAATGCTTTTTAGATTTGGGAAACTGTATCATCTGATTAAATAAAGTCGAGAGATTTCAATACCTACAAAAACAACATATAAGAGTGGTTTGAAAATGCATTTTGATTGGTGTACAAGTGAGGTCAAGTTAGATTAAACTCTAAGTCATACGACGACAGATGGAAACAAATATTCCGGTGATTTTTTTATTACTTATGAAGGTAATTTGAAAAATAAAATAAATTAAAATATAGTATTTTCATGAGTTATATAAAAATATAGAATCTTACATTTGTGCTCTTTTATTATTGAATTTGTTAAACTCGTTGGCCAAAATGAAAATGAAAAGATGCTCGGCAGAGCCTTATATAATATATTTTTGGCAACTTTAAAACATCACTATGCAGCTTTAGTAACACAAAGATTGTTTCAAAATATAACAATCATAATATCAATTCAAAACAAATTAAAACTAGGTACAAATCTAGACCTTTAAAATTAACTGATAATTGTAACGATAGATATACAGTTGTAGCTGAAGCACTAGATTGAATGGTGCACATGTTGTCTGGAGAGCTCTTATGAATAACTGAAATCATTCCAATGTGCCGATGATACATTAAATGCACCAATGCTAACTATAATACCGACAGAGTGCTTTGAGCACCCACTTGTTGTTTTTAAATCCCATGATGAACAGATCATAAATAGCAATGGTGAAAAATGTCGAACATTTGTTTACAAATTTACAAAACACAAAATACTTGCATGTTCGGCATAACTTCACGATTTTGGCACACATAATATATAACGCACTCATAAACTACTTGCACGTGCATCCCTTGTTGCAATGATTACGTGTGATATAGCAATAAAGTAAAAATTTACTTCCTACGAAAAGGTAATTAATAATGTATTGTAAGTAATTACTGAAAAGAAAAAAAAATAATACAACTTGAACAAAATGGCAATAAATGCATTTATTTCATTGTTGTATTAATTTTTAATATTTCGTCTAAGTGTTCATATATCGCTTACAATGTATATACAACAACATACTGATTCATTCGGCCTGCAATGTATATACAACAACATGCTGATTCATTCAGCATGCAATGTATATACAACAACATGCTGATTCATTCAGCCTGCAATGTATATACAACAACATGCTGATTCACTCAGCCTGCAATGTATATACAACAACATGCTGATTCACTCAGCCTGCAATGTATATACAACAACATGCTGATTCATTCAGCATGCAATGTATATACAACAACATGCTGATTCACTCAGCCTGCAATGTATATACAGCAACATGCTGATTCACTCAGCCTGCAATGTATATACAGCAACATGCTGATTCACTCAGCCTGCAATGTATATACAGCAACATGCTGATTCACTCAGCCTGCAATGAATATACAGCAACATGCTGATTCACTCAGCCTGCAATGTATATACAGCAACATGCTGATTCACTCAGCCTGCAATGTATATACAGCCACATGCTGATTCACTCAGCCTGCAATGTATATACAGCCACATGCATATACAGCGACATTCTGATTCACTCAGCCTACAATGTATATACAGCAACATGCTGATTCACTCAGCCTGCAATGAATATACAACAACATGCTGATTCACTCAGCCTGCAATGTATATACAACAACATGCTGATTCACTCAGCCGACAATGTATATACAACAACATGCTGATTCACTCAGCCTGCAATTTATATACAACAACATGCTGATTCACTCAGCCTGCAATGTATATACAACAACATGCTGATTCACTCAGCCTGCACTGTATATACAACAACATGCTGATTCACTCAGCCTGCAATGTATATACAACAACATGCTGATTCACTCAGCCTGCACTGTATATACAACAACATGCTGATTCACTCAGCCTGCAATGTATATACAACAACATGCTGATTCACTCAGCCTGCAATGTATATACAACAACATACTGATTTATTCAGCCTGCAATGTATATACAGCAACATGCTGATTCACTCAGCCGGCAATGTATATACAGCAACATGCTGATTCACTCAGCCGGCAATGTATATACAACAACATGCTGATTCACTCAGCCTGCAATGTATATACAGAAACATGCTGATTCATTCAGCCTGCAATGTATATACAGCAACATGCTGATTCACTCAGCCGGCAATGTATATACAACAACATGCTGATTCACTCAGCCTGCAATGTATATACAACAACATGCTGATTCACTCAGCCTGCAATGTATATACAACAACATACTGATTTACTCAGCCTGCAATGTATATACAACAACATGCTGATTCACTCAGCCTGCAATGTATATACAACAACATGCTGATTCACTCAGCCTGCACTGTATATACAACAACATACTGATTCACTCAGCCTGCAATGTATATACAACAACATACTGATTCATTCAGCCTGTAATGTATATACGTTCAATAAGTATGCCAAGGTCGATTGGAACCCATTAAAAGTACTTAAATGTTACATAAGAATACCCTGGGGAAAATAGGAACTTTACTTTTTTATCGATTTTAGGTATTATCATAATCATCTTGATGTCTGGATAAATTTAAGTTATAACGATTCAAATTGGGTCCTTTAAAGGGGATATGATATCTATAAATTGCAAGCGGGTCCAAAAAATTACGAAATTATTTTCTTCCTTTCAAGAACCGACCAATCACATGTGACTGCTATAAACAGGGATTTCTGTTTATGCAAAACAATGGGCTATGGTTCATCAGAGAAGTTTTGATTTGTTCATTAGAATACTATCTAAAAACTGGAAAAAATCTCTTCTATGATAGAATCACGTTGTTGGTAACTTTGCATGTTTTTTATTCAAAAACTGCTACACTTGGTTTATATTTGATCATGCAGTTAAATCTACATTTGCTAATACGCCTTACACACCTGCGTTAAACCACAACAAAACTATATCTGAAGATTCAGTCTTTGTATTGCCACGGTGATAACATATTTGTACATGCAATCAAACTAGAATAAATAAAGACACGTTAGTTGTGGTTATAAAACCAAAATGCATCTAAGTATCAGTAGGTAAACGACTGAACAAAAAATAAAAACTTGTTTATCAGCAATTGCTCGATATTTTTTTTTATTGCCGTTTCATGACAAGGTCATGCTATATGCAATATATTGTGTATAAGTGTTACATGTAGCTACATATTTACTTTGTTTCAGTTTTATTGCCGTTTCATGACAAGGTCATGCTATATGCAATATATTGAAGTAGATTAAACTATTCCTGTTTACTGACTTTAACCTCAAGGATCCTCCTTTTTACATGCTTCACTCAGCGATGAAAATAATCAAGACAGTAACGAACGTATTGTTTTAAGAGGTCTGGAGTATGTAGTTGTTTTCTATATAATATTCTGTTATTGAAACGTCTCTACTGAGCGATAAGTTGATTAGGTGCTCTTTATCAACTTTTATACAATATGTATATGGTTCATTTTTCTCTCAAATGGTAGTAGTTATTGTCTTATTGTCTGTGGTGCTTGTTTTTGTTTTGTTTTTGTGTATGTGTTTATTATTGGAGGTCTTCTCAGATTGAATCTGAGTAGAACCACCGTCCTTTCTACAAGTAACTGGCAAACTTTCTTACATAAAGCATCTGGACCGAGCGGGACTCGAACCTACGACTATAGCGATGAGAGGTAAATGACCTTTGAGACGGTGCCCTGTGGTGCTTGTAACAGCCTGGATTGATATTATTAAATATTTACACGATTTCACACGATTTATGAATGAAACACATAAATGATGTATCCATTGAACAGACTTTTTTATCGTGAAATAAATATACTATTTATTTTCAAAATTGAATATTATTTTAAATATCACAAATATTATTTTTCTAGCCAATTTCAGAAATATATGTTCAAACATCATTTCATATGTGTCAAAAGCATATATTGCATATGTTGAAAGTTGAATTAACTATTATTGCAAATATCCAACTGTTTGCCGAGACGTTGCATTGATTTTCCCATTTCAATCAGTTTTTGCTGTAAAATATGTGTTATTTGATACATTTTTAAAAGTAAAACAATTATATTTATCACATAAAAAGATTGCTATACATATATAAACTTTGAATTTATGTCAATAAAATTGTATTGACACAAGCAAAAGAAGCTGGAACATGAGCCAAGCAATTGTGAGCTTCGTACAAACAAAGGCAAATAAACGGCATATCAAAATTAGTTTGACATTCTTATTTCGTATTTTAACAAAACTAGCCATTACTCTATTTTTCAGAGCCTCCAATTTTGAGCTGTCGAATGACGAAACTCAACTACTAAACAAACTGCTATGTGTATGATATCGTCAATTCGCTACAATCAATAATTGTTATTTTATTTATTTTTCAATTTGTATCCGCTCATCAAGATGCACAATAACTGGTATGTTGACAGTACAATATTACCCCACCCCATGTATTCAAATGATGCTATGCAATACACCCATCTGTTAAAATCACATTTGTAATCTTGCAATATATACTATGTCAGCTTTTTCTCTACTTACCTATTGCAAGAAATCGTAGTCCCAATTAACCAATTTTCAAACATTTTTTAATAATATTCAAAACAAAATTACATAGGATTGTTCTAACGCAAGACATCAGTACAAAAAGGGGCACAACTCTGTAGTGAGACGTATACTAAAGTTTAATACCTTGTACTTTGTAGAACGTGTTGTAATGAACGCGCAATGAAGGGACGCTTAACTGTTCGGTCGGCTACCGCCATTGATACGAACTCTCTGATTGTCTGAAAAAGTACAGAGATGTTCAGGGCATACACTTTGATATACATTTGTTTCTGGTTTGGTGAAAATATCAAACTAGCAAATGATCACAATATAATGTAAGTTTATTATCTTTGTGTCAATAATAAATTTAATTTATGTTTCTTTAACTCATTACATTCATGTTGTTATGGAAACCGCTTGGAAATTAAATTGGTAAAATTTAATTTTCTTCTAGCGTAAAGTAGTGGAACCCAACTTCAAGGGGCAAAAAGTGGAACAAGGTGAAATATTTTATCATTTGAGTCTAGGATAGTACTTCGATAGAAATGTTAGAACTAGTAAAAATAAGGTGAAACGTTAAAATGTAAGTCCATGGAAAACTGACTATTAATAGTTTATGGGAAACGCAATGATGGTAGCTGACTAATAATAGTCTATGGTACATGCAACGGTGGTAGCTGACTATTAATAGTCTATCGATGCAATGGTGGTAGCTGACTATTAATAGTCTATGGTACATGCAATGGTGGAAGATGACTATTTATAATCTATTAAAAACCCAATAGTGGTAGCTAACGATATATCTATTATTTTCTGTGTATCTTTTAATTAACATCTACAAATGTAAATATAGACACGAAATGGCTTTTGTCCGGAACTTTGATATACCTATCTTGATACTCTCTCGCTCGCCGTGGTCGGATGTTGATTCCCACGGATGAGTATTCTGGCATCGCATGTGTTGTTCAGTTTCTATTTGTTTTAAAAACATTAGTTGAAAATGTTCCTTCTCTCTGAAACTGTACATTTCATAACTATTCTCACAGCTACTATTTGTGATACTGTTAACGATAGCTTTGTTCATTTTCATGAACATGGGTGCAAAACAAAAACAGTATTATTTAGTGTACGTAATAATATAGCTCAGTTAAAAAACAATTCATTCAGTTTATAAAGTGTGAGTTTTTCTCCATACAAATCGAGATTTAATTTGAAATGGAAGTAAATTTTCATTAGTAGTGTTTTGCTCTTTGTTGTTGTTCAACTGATCATAGTGTTGTTAGAGCAAAAAATAACATCAATTACAGTTCTGATCAAAAGACAAGATTCATTTAAGTGTTAAGTGTTTTACATGCTCGAGTCCATTTTTTCAAAGTGTCATTGAGTTACCCGAATTCAATGTTTTTTTGTTCACATGTGTAAACATCAAATATTATATTTCTAAATATAAGAAAGCCATCATTATATGTATTACAGAAAAGTGTACCATTGCCTTCTTTGAATTATTAATAAATTTTAGATGGTTGCAACTGTTGGGGTAAATACATGATTGTTGTCGTGAAATATCGTCTACAGTTCTGTATCTGTACCGTCATTTTGTGTGTATGTATTGCATTGTGCGTAATTACCGGACAAAAAAAGCGATATAACTGTTGATAAACCTAAACCAATTAACGATTAAATCGGCATCAAATCGCTTTCACAAGTAGCTGTACGAAGAACAAAATTAAGTACCCGAGCAAATTGACGAAGATTGAGTGCCAGGTAAAGACTTACGAGCAATACATGATAATAATGTATATTTATTATGTTCATGATGTTGTGAGATGGCTGTGTCCTTAAAGCTTGCCAACGAAACCAATCAATTATCCCGAAGCTTTAGTGATCTACAGTCGTCAAAAGAGTTATGTCAAAGTTAATAGAAAGTTAATAGAAAATAAGTCTCAATTAGTACATTTTACAATTTTATTTATCACTAAAATTTCTAAGTGAAGTGAATGTTTAAACAGGCAGAGCTTCGTTAAAACCTTTCAGACACGAAAGGTGAACCAATCTTAGCTCGTATCTATCAGACGCCCTGTGAACCTTTCTCCGTTTTCTTTTATACAGAATATCGGCCACTGAAATGTCGAAAGTCCACATTTCACGGATACAAGAAGTTCCACCTTGAACCTGCTTATATAAACTAAAAACAATACTACGATTGATAACAGGAATCATTAGTGGCAATAATTAGAGGTCTGTGGGGTCAGTTAAAATGTCCACACTTAATAAACATACAACATCCATGGTTTTAACAAGAGTCTTGTGCTTCGTATAAGGTTAACACGGTTCAACCATCGGCCTACATACCCAGTTCCTAAGTATTCTGAACTCAATGTATGGTCAGCAGATTCGATAAGATTTCAAGTCATGTTTGACCTTCTTAATAGTGACAATATCATCATCATGATATTGTCACAGGGTCTTAAGATGCCCCTCAAGGGAAAGAGTAAAAGTGACCGTTTAATTCAGGTGGCTGCTTTTAACAGGTTGATTTAAACTAAAACTATTATAGTTGCAAGTAGAAAATGTGGCTGTTTGAGACAAATGATAACTTAATAAAGGTGACCACTAACATAGGTTCGACTGTACTTTAATCAGTTCTATATATTTATGTATGTACATATCATACTGACGGATACGCAGACAGCTTCGCATTGCAACGTCAGGTATAATTAATTAACGAACCAACACCGTGACCGCGATATTGATAATTAATTTATCTCAGATTGAGAGTAAATATGAGACTATTAATCAGGCTGTTTATTTAGAACTGGAGAACAACTTGCCCGCTGCGATATAGATCTTGCAGTGTTTATAGACAGATAGTTGGCAACTCAACATAAAAGTAAAATCGCCACAAACACGAGTTTCAAATTGCCAACAGCTGAAATGCGCATCATGCGAAACATGAATTCACTAACAAAGTGTTCTTGCTAATTCGTTAAACACATGCTCTGTAAACAAATGCTAGTATTTTACTGGGGCAGTTAAAGTATGCAAATTGCACTCTAGGATTTTGTTAAAATAAATAAAAATTCGCCCTATCCCTGACTTAAAGATTGTCAGTTTGTTTACTATTAACATTAAGAGATATGAAACAAAATGAATACTATTTCTTTTTTACTTAAATATACCTTAAAGCATGTTTAAAATTTCATATTCTAAGAGGATTCGTTTTAATGAGGTGGGATTCTATATTGTTCACTGAGTATATATCACGTGATTATTTTGAACAATCTGTACCAGCAACACTCGGATATGGGGGTATAATATTTCTATAATACCTTGCAGTTATTTGGACAACGTCATATAACACTTCCACATTATATTTTAGGGTTGGAAAATCTATTTTGTTTAATTCACAAGAGATTAAAAAGTAGAGGGACATCTAACGCCAATTTTATTTTTAAAGTGGCCTCACCTATATCGCCGAATGTTTTGCGATAAAACTGCACATTTGTATCAAACATCAATAATTTAAATTGTATTTTGTCTCTGTAGTGTAAAGCACTTTAATTGTTTTGACCAAATACTAAATCGCGGCCCGTAAGAAAGTCACTCATTGGCCAGTATCGGGTTATGCTAAAACATTGAAAATGCCGATCTGTGTATTAACAAATTTCTCATAAATAACATGAACTACAAGGATGAAATCAACTATTACCAAGTTGACCATTATCTTCAATAAACCGTTCATCATTTACTGAAAAGAATGTTACAGGTGATCCATCTTTAAGTGATTTTGTTGGAATGGTTTTGCTCTAAATAGATGCACTGACCAATTTATTCTTACGGAGATGTTTAAATTTAATATACGTTGTTTTATAATCTATTTTTAAAGAGAGAATGTATAGTCGTGTTACTGGATACAACTAAAATCAGATCAATTAAAATGCAATCTGTTTCAATAAATACTTTCATTGTAGCATAACCTTGGCAGAAATTGAAGAACTGAGGAATTTACGTACGTGTGAAATATTTGATATATGTGAGATATTTAATCTTTCCTTGAAAAATTAGACAATTGTTTACGTACCAACCAGCTGTGTTATTGCGTCCTGCCGTACTTTCTAAAGTGCATACAAAACTAATATCAAACCTGTAAATACCTGAGGTTTGACGATCCTATAAATAGTTCAAATATCTAAAGGACTATTTTCACGTCTAATTCGTCAATACGGCTCAGGACAAGGTAATGGAGATCAAAAAGGTTAGATATACTTTATTACAGAATGTGAACGCATACTTCAGACTGATATGAAAACAGGTTTTTCTAGACAAAAGTTTTTCTGTTCAAATTTTGATTAAACGACATCGGTATCTAGTTGTCAGTGATCAGTCATTTAAAGCATTTTCCTGTGAATGTTACATAAATTGCTTGTACACTGTGTGTATTTTACCTAACCCGAACAGGTCAATAGCGTGACAGGATACGTATTAGTAAGTAAATACTAGTACCACTATAATACACTATGTACCATTGCGACGTATGTATCCCAAAGTGGGTAACGTGTTATGCAAGAATTAGTATATAGCAGCCGCAATTCTTTAATCTCATGTCTGTTTCCCGGTCTGACGTTGTAACTTCTGTATTTAGAATTGAGCCCAGGCGGTTCAAATGGACATTGACATGAAACACTGACTGAACAATTATGGTGATATGATGACACAGCTCATAAGTAGTGAATCTAGAGATGTTATTTGGCGATGTGGTGGAAGAACAAGTCCAACTATATTCCGTATATCAGATCAATGAAGGTGTACTTGTGATCTTTTCACAATTTATAGTATTTCTTGTTTAATATCTTGGCATCATTGAGGCGTCTCGACCCCGATTTGATAGACGTTGTAAAATCGGGAACACTGAAAAGCTATTATTTACTCGTAAAAACGAGACACGTGCGTCTAAACGTTTTATTTAATTCTTTGATATTTAATTTGATGCAAGACTTACAAGTTTAGAAAAGAATAAACTTGAAGCCACCGGTTCATTTCCTATTTTTCGCAGTTTTAAAGGGATAGGAGCAAATGAGTGAAAAAAAACGCTATAATAATCTTTTAAAAAGAGAAATTATTTTTAAATAAAATCCGAATGGTTTGGCATGTCACTTCCATTAAAATGTGATAAAAACGTGTTAAAAATTGTAGCCGTAACTTGTGGTAAACGAAATACTCATTCTTAAAATAGACACCACTTAAATACTGCTTGACGACAATCGAAACGTCATTCGGACTTCTTTCTTAGATGAAACAATGTTGACTACTTGCAAACCTGTATGGATAAAGATAAAATCACGTGACTTATTTAATACGTCACAAAATATGTCGGAATTTTAAGCGGAAATCTAGCTGCGTGTCCTAAGTTACTAAATCCGTATTCAATAAAGTATGTTGGCATGTTTATATAGATATTCTAATGGCAATACGGGTTGAATGAGTATATATGGGCATGATCATTTTTTGGCAATACGGGGTCACCGATCATAATTTTCATATAGACATCATATTTTTAAAAACAATGTTATTAGCCAATTTAAAAATGTTGTAAAATTCTTATATTGTCCCTTTAAAGAAATATTCCTACACACTTTTGACGGGCGGGCGAGCGGGCGGACGGACGGACGGACGGACAGGCAAACAGACAGACAGACAGTGCGTAACTCTTTGATATTGAAGGCTGAGAAGGTAGGTTATGGTTAGTATAACTTTCATGGTCAATATCGAAACACTCAACACAAATATCAAACTAACCTTGTTGTTTATTATAGACATATAATGCAATACAAAAACCATGATACAATTTAACAAAACACAATAGCATGCACATTTAGACGATACATATTGTAACATGTACAGGGTTAACAAATTCCCAATCACAAAACTGTACATCAATTCAAATTTACCTGGGTATCCAGACTAATAATTATTTCTGCATAAGTGTAATGATAGCATTGTACATTAGCTTTTAAGATTCCTTTGCATTAAAGTGTGTATACATGATAATTTCATACCCAACCCACTAAAATTAGATGAAAAATGATAAATTGACCATTTACTCTACGTTCATATTATTAAATATGTTATACAAATGTTGACGAATGCATTTTCAAGATCGATTAAAATTGACAACCGAATGAAAAATGATATCATTCCGTAAAATTTCATAGTCGCTTCGGTTTAATTATTACGTTCTGATTACATACTTTCCTATGGAAAGAGAGCTTTCTGAACATTGGTTACCAAGATATAAAACAAATGTCATATTTGTCTAGCGGTTCAATATTTCTTTAATCAAATGAAATGTGTATACATTGATTACATATTATATAAAACTCCAAATCAGTCAAGCGTAAAAATCATGATTTTAGTAGTACATCACTATAAATACCAGTTTTAACAGCTTTGGAACACAAATACACTATTGTCTTGTACAACAACATTTTTTGATACAAAATGTTTATCAAATGAAATTATTTTCAAAATTATACACCTTAACTCTTTCTTGCATGTAGTACTTCAGATTGAGAAGTAATTTAGCAACATCAAAGTACAATATATAATACCAGGTACCCATTCATGGAACTATTCAACTGGATATACTTATTACTGACCAATTAAGAGGTTATATATGAATGAATGAATGAATGAATGAATAAATGAATGAATGAATGAATGAATGAATGAATGAATGAATAATGTTTTACGGCGTACCAACACATTATAGGTTATTTGACGCCAACAGGAAGGAAGATTCCAGGTTCACTCTACATATATAAAAACAACAAATTACCATACAGATTAAAAAAAACATCAACACAATTTAATGAGTATGCAGAATGAACCTAGAACCTTAATAACTGCAGAACTGCAGAGTTTCAGCAAATTATATCGTATTACTCAATTTGTGGCTTCTTAAGACATGCATGAGCAACAGTGATCCTATTCTTGCCATCACTCATGGCTCCCTGGAACCACACAGGGGTTGATAATTTAACCACAATAGTGAACATGACAAAAAAATGATAAAATGAACATGACACCCATTCGGAGGATTCCTACCAGTCTGCAGAGATCGACAGTGATTCTATTCTTAGCCGGAACCACACGGGCTGGTTATATATGAATTATTGTCATATATTGCGTAGTGGATGAAAATGAAAAAAATAGTCCAAAGTCTAAGTACAAAATTCACATTCAGTACTTAAGTACACATATTTTGAGATTGGAATTCACAGTACTCAACCCCACTATTTCATGTGGACTTTTGTCTTACAAAATATTTAAAATCTTTTTTACTGATTCCAACGGTTCTTGAGCATGCGATTTTAACAGACAAGGCTCAAATTATCGCGTCAAGCCAAACTTGGCATTGCATTTTTTTTTCTATTTTAGCCTCAAGCGGTACCTTAAAAGTAAAAATTATATTTTGTCAAAAAGGATCATATCCATAAGTAATTGACCTGACGTGAAAATGACATGCTCAACCCGCGACCTCGTGACGTTTGTCCGAGAAAATACAGAAGTAATGTAGTGTTTACATAGACATCGTCAGCTTGACTTAGGAAAATGTCGGCGTACCAACCATATCGATCGCTAATTGGATAATTGACTTGTTTGACTGACAGCCCACGTCAGGTCAATTCTTCAAGAACAAGAACATGTTTGAAACCCAAGATTATTGAAGAATACGTTGAAAAAAGTTATAAGTAAGTATAGATCCTGAGACGAACATAACATAAAGTAAATGGTGAACATAGAAAATGGTTCACAAGCTCACTAATGGAACTATAAATTAAAAAAAAAATGTTTTCTCTGGTTAAATATATGACTTTAAGCTTAATTATGCTTGTTATTACCTGGAATTACACGATTTACTGGGACTCGACTCTTTATTGTCACCTTAAAGAGACACACGGCGTTGCTAAAATCAAATGAATCAATGTTAATGCTGGAAAACAACCGTTGCTCCCATAAAAGTAGATTAGAGCTAAATAGAGATACAAACATACGAAAGTAGTATAACTCTTTAAAACAGCATATTTAAGAAACTATAAATATGCTGTAACTGATAATAAATAAAATTTTCAAAAATATAAATCAAAATACAGCTTATAATTTTCTCATAAATGACCAAAATATACGACAATGTATGTCATTCAGCCACACTTTAGAGTTATGTCCATTTCTAGATATAAGACCGATATTATTTGTCTGTATACATACTGATATAGCTTAATATTCTATTTGAATAATATATAAATAATAACGTATATATTTGTTTTTGAGATATTTTGATCGGCGAAATCACAGCAAATTGTTGTGTGCCTCTTTAAGTAAAGAAGTCGACATAACAATATTATAAATAAATATATATAGTATTATTATTATTATTATTATTATTATTATTTCAATTATTTTTCATTATTGTTATTATCATTATTATTTTTCATTAATATTATTATTATTATTATTTTTATTTTTTTTCATTATTATTATCTTTTATACAATAATAAATATTAGTATTATTGCAAAAATATGTATATATACATATGATAAACGAACTTAATAGTTCTTACAATCGTTTTGATTTTTTTAACTATTTGTATTTTCAAACGACTTGTTACAAACTATTAGATTAGTTTTTCAATGATAAAGTACACTCGTCAAAACTCTTTTTATTTCTTCATAATTAATAAATATATGTAAGAATCAAATAAAGTTCCATGACAAACGAAGTTATAAAAACAAAGTGTGTTGCATCATAACTTCCTAATTTAAACTTTATGTTTTCAAACCCTTCACTCTCTGTATTGTCGCAAAATGTCCTCGAAAAAACAGAAAGTAAACAAGTCCAAATGGCCTTGATGTTAGTAAAAGTAGAACACAATCAAAGGTAAGCGACGCCTATGTATTTTATTCTGTTTAACGTTGCATTATAAAAAATATATCGCTGTTCGAATGTCTTAAATTATGTTCTGAATTAAGAATATCTATTTGGTATTGATTGTGAAACAGAACAAGTTTTTACGACACGCTTAATTTTTTTCTATGTAGGTCAAGACTAATTGTAAGCAGATAGAATTTAAGGACACAGCACACGGTCGTGCCGGTGACTCGAACTCGTAACAATCCGATGCTGGGTCCGATGTTCTCCGACTGGACCATGCGTTCCGCATAATTTCAGTTGTAACAGCATTCTTAAATATTAACGACTCCTCTACGACTTCTCAGTTGTGACGTTCGATGTAGTTAATTAAGTTTTCTTTATTTCAAACACGTTGATCTGTAATTGACCAACGACACGTATTATAATATAAACCTAGAATAATATCACTGCCACTTTAATTTTATCTGTATCACGTGAATATCGTTATTTCATTTGAAGAATTTCTCCCACAAAAAATGATATTATTCATGGGGACAGCAGTTCTCTTTTATGTTCGGGGTCTTCATAACAGTAATGTCTGATGTACAAAATTATGTTCACTTTAATTATTTCATATCAAACACTTTAATGTTGTCTGTGTTCCTCATGGTGACGATGAGGCTGGAGTTGGCTCTGTCCCAGCACAGTGAGTATGGCTTCTTTATTCCATCTGCCTCTCCGAACACAACGCCCATCTTACGTCCATCATGGCCAATCTGGATAATGCTGTGTGACTCGTACCCACAGACAAATATTTCACCATTATTCCCTACACATACACCTCGTGCACGTTTTAGTTCTGGATCAGTGAATTGTGATTGCGTATCACCATTGATACCGAGAGTTATCAGTCCACCGCCAGTGTGAGTGACATGTATCTTACTGTGGTCATTACTGAGGGCAATGTGATTGAGAGTGATAAACCAACCACTGCCTTCTTTCAATGATTCATGCTGGATTGTTTTCAGGAGAGTACCAGCTTTATTGTACACATTTAATCCACCACCTTCTGCTATTATTAGTTGATCGTTAGAATAGGCGAGTCCACGGCATCCATCACGTGTCTTGAATGATCCGGTCAGGGTCATCTTGTCTCTCACAGATACAAACTGAATAGTTTTGACGTTTGGCATTGTGACAGCAGCTTCCTGTCGACCAGTAGCACATACTGCATATGGATTACCGGTCATGTCACAGTAATCTTTTACTTGATATGAACTCTCTTGGAGTCTCTTCAACTTATTGTTCTCATTGTCAGTTATCAGGAAAGTGCCATCTTCGAAAAAACATGACCCTACTATATTACAATGTTTTTTGTCAACATTCATTTTCACAGTATATTCTCCTTCTGGAGAGGTAGAATAAATTTGTTCCTCAATTGAGAAATCTCCCAGTGACTTCTGAGCCTTCAGAAATTCTTCAATATTTGGGTTGATTTTGAACTTTAGAAATTTTCTTTCCCGTCTTGTTTCCATCTCCCGTAACATTTTTCTACTTGATGTTTCATTCTTCTTTCCGGTTTTCACGTACACAAACAATTGGCATTCGTTGTCACCAGTTGATATTTCTAGGTTCTTCATATTCGTTTCCATGGTTTCCATCATTTCTTCTAGACATTTTATATCGATATCAAGCTGGTCTTGGAGCGACTGATGTCTAGCCCTCAGTTCGTCTGTAGCATTCTTTTCTAGTTCATCGACCCTTTTTAACACTCTCTTTCTAAAATCCTTCAACTGCGTCAAAACATCATTTCTCTCCCTTTCTAATTTATTGAGATAATTTTCCTTTGTTTTCTTCGCCTTTCTTAGTTGAAGTTTGATAATCTGCATTGACGTTTTGACATCTCTGTATTCTTTGCCACCCTTCACTCCTTTCGCAGCAGTCGGTAAGTATGTAATTCCCTGACACATTCTGTAAAAACAGAGTGAAAGTCTTTACAAAAAATAGAATGAAGCTAGAAGGTTTGTTAAAAGGAGAATATCAGGAATAAACGCTATAAATATCTTATAAATATCTTGAAAAATAAAATTATTTTAGAATGGATAAAAACATTGTCATTGTCATAAATAAATAAATTCGAATGGTTTGGTAAATGCTAAAAAAACGTGCCAAAATCGATGTTATAGGAACTGTAATTCCCATTCTAAAAAAAGACAGCACTTCAATACTTCTTGACGACCTTCACATCGTCATTTGGACTCTTTCTAAGATGAAACCAATTTTAAAACGTGTAAACATATATCACCCTTCAAATTGAAATGAAAAGAAATCGATTCATTTAATACATTACAAAATATGTTTTGCTGGAAATCTATTTTAGATTATCCTAGGCGGATTAGAAAACAACTTTCAATATATTTATTTGGCAAGATTAAATAGATATCATTTTTGGCAATACAGGGTCATTGAGTATATATGGGCATGATATATTAGGAAAAAGTGTTAAAACCTTATATACTCCCTTTAAGGCCTGAAGATAAAATTAATGTTTGTTCGAGGGCACACTTGTAAGGTTTCTCCCTTTAACCTTTTAACAGAAATAACTAAAATAACAAAAGTGATCACGATTTTGAATGGGATTAACGCCATTTTTAACAAATTTTAGGTTGTTAATGGTATATCTATTTTTATGAGTGAAAGAAGCCCTCAGAATGAGCCGCAAGTAACTAGAAAAGGTTTTCACAAAGTTTTTTTAGGGAGCGGGACTTGAACCTGCGATTTTAGCGATGAGAGTTAATCATGTAAATATCAAAAATCAACCGACTGGTCACCAATCGACCCCAGTTGCTCTATTTCAACAAACCGGTGGATCTTATTGATCTTTAAAAAGATCCAGTCTGAATTGTTTATGACTAAATATTACTCCGGTTCTCAAGATGATTACAATAATTCATAAAATATATTATGAAAAGATCTTTGACAGTTTTCCTATATAAACTCAAAGTCCCATTGCAGGACCCCATATATCTTTGCTCCATCACTTGAACAAACTTAAAATGAAATATAATACTCATAATGATCATTTATTCCAAATATGAACACATTTGGTAAGCTGGTCTTTGAGAGGAATTTCTTTGAAAATTCACAAATTGACTCTTTTTTTAGTACAGGCTGACCCCTGATGGAAACTAAACCCCCTGAAATAGACCCAGTCTCAACTGTCAAGACTCAACAAAGTTTCAGCCATCATAATGACCTTACATACATTCCCATGGTATTTCTATGTAACAATTAAAATCCCCTTACTAGGTCCCAATGGACCATATCCCCTCTTTTTGAACTAACTGGAAAACTTTATTCATTGCGATCATTTCTATTACACAATTTTGAACGAATTCGACAGGTCGGTCTTTGAGAAGACTATTTTTTAATAAAAAAATGCTGTAAGTTTAAATTATAAGTCCCGGGCTCGGGGCCAATATTGACCCTAGGGACATGACTTTAACAAATACGAGAGAAAATGATAAGGAGATATTACATTCAAAATATCAAAGCCCTAGGGTTGTACTTTCGGAGAAAAATATTTTTGAAATTAAAACATTGTCAGAGAAGAAATCGTTTAAAGGAATTGTTGATGGGAAAACATACGGACGGATGGACGGTATATTTAGCTTAATTAAGATAAGCTGAATATAAATAAATAACTATTACGAACATGCCTGGCGATTTTAACCACGTCCTTCCGGCTCTTTCTATCAACTAATCAAAGACAAAATGAAATCACGTGACTCATTTCATACATTTTAGAAGGGAGTATAACGAATAGTGGTTGTCCAATGAATGCACGTAATTTATATCAACGCAGTATTGACCATGTATGTTGTGGTCGTATGGTGTTTAGCGTCATTTTCAACGATGTTTCAGTCATCACGATAGTGGTTACATGAGACAGTATTCTAAGCGCTTTCACACTGGATTATTATGTCGAAAACATATGCTAAAATACCCCACCCAGTGACATTATAGTGACCCAAAGCTTAGAAAAATCCTTTAAATGTTGAGCATCAAGCGAGGAAGCTTTTAGCTTGTACCACTTCCAAGCCTTTTGTTTGACCCAACCAGGGATCGAACCCACGAATATCCGAATGCGATGCGAACGTTCTACCACTATCCTATCGCTGCGGTTTTGATCATTGGTAAATGTGGATATATTTACCACACAGACAGGTATTTTATAAACAATTGTGAACGACAATAATGAAAGTAAGGTATAAAGTTAATCACGTACGTGTGCTCCAAGGAAACGCAAGTACTACAGCATACCGCATCATGTACCACACAGAATGTGTCCAGAATGTTCCCATGGTGGAGTTGACATTTTTCTGTGGGCAGGGACGATACTTGTGTCCTCGGCCGTGTCTTCATTTTAACCTTATCCAGGATCTGGTGCAGTTTCATTATACCGAACTTATTGTGATGTTCCAGACATTTCTGACAGAAATATTCTTCACAGTCCACACATAAGCTAATAGCCTCCACATTTATCCCGGAGGACGAGCAAGGTGTACACGAATAATCGTAAAACGCATCACAACCCTTGTCTATTGAACGCGTAAATCCGCCCCCTGTCGCCATTTTGTAATGTTCTAATGTTTAAAGTGGAAAACAATTGTTGTTTATATGAAATTCGACTTCCTGTTTTGATATAAACGGTGACTTAATTACCGAGCTCTCTTTATGTTTGAATTGTTTACATGTAGTTTTACTTCCTCTACATTTAGAGTTTAATCTTAGTTTAATCTTAGGTTTTAATAAGGTTCCCTTCGGTCTTCAAGGGAGTTCGCCAAGACAGGGAATTAAGTGTCATTTATGATATGGTGACCCTACAGGTATATGTCCGCTCGATGTAAGTAGGGGAACGTAGGAAAACTTGGCGGGTCCAGGTGGAGGGATATCCGGGGCTCCAAAGTTAAGTTAAATATGTTACGCGTTTGAACTTGAAGAGAAAATTTTACGCGCCTTCATATAACTCACTGCCCCTTTTTATAATCAATTTCCATTCATTTTGAAGAACTACCTAATGAAAAATGTTGGGAACGACCAAAAAAGTGTTGAATTCTTTTGGGTTTTTTGTACATACCGAATATGGGTTTCCACTTTTTAATATTCTCTCTATATAAGATGTCTGACTATCAATCCATGGGTCATGAGTTTGAATCCCCAATCTTTGTGATAGTTTATATACAGCATTGTGCGTCATTATCATTCATCTCTCACTGCTGATTCAAGTGGGAAAGTTATCAGTTACTTGCTGAGATGGGGTGTGCTCGGGTACTTTTTAACCTTTTAGGATCCCAGGAAGCAGTGGTTAGGTCTACTGATCGTCTGTTAGCCCTCGATGGCATTCAAATGTCGCTTAGTATTCAATCAATCAATCACTATATAAAACGTATTGAAAACAAATGCGTGTGTTAGCCCTAGCAATTTTCAACTCCGATCGTCATAGCTACTGTGACTTTGATTTGGTCTTTTTTTTAATATATTCTCTTGTATATATAAGGTCGTGGGTTCGAGCCAAGCTCGGTTTTAAACTCTTATGTTGGACAGTTCGTCAATTACTTGCGGTAGAACGGTGATTCAATTGAGGTCTTTCAAAACCAATAAAACGCCATAATATTATATAACTTACAAATAGTTAAAGTGGCGTTAAACCTCTGTGTTGTACTAGCACCACGAAAGTAACAACGTAACGATGTATAGATCCACGACGACGTTAAACCTCTGTGTTGTACTAGCACCACGACAGTTACAACGTCTCGATGTATAGATCCGCGACGACGTTAAACCTCTGTGTTGTACTAGCACCACGACAGTTACAACGTAACGATGTATAGATCCATGACGACGTTAAACCTCTGTGTTGTACTAGCACCACGACAGTTACAACGTCACGTTGTATAGATCCACGACGACGTTAAACCTCTGTGTTGTACTAGCACCACGACAGTAACAACGTAACGATGTATAGATCCACGACGACGTTAAACCTCTGTGTTGTACTAGCACCACGACAGTTACAACGTCTCGATGTATAGATCCGCGACGACGTTAAACCTCTGTGTTGTACTAGCACCACGACAGTTACAACGTAACGATGTATAGATCCGCGACGACGTTAAACCTCTGTGTTGTACTAGCACCACGACAGTAACAACGTAACGATGTATAGATCCACGAATACGTTAAACCTCTGTGTTGTACTAGCACCACGACAGTTACAACGTCTCGATGTATAGATCCGCGACGACGTTAAACCTCTGTGTTGTACTAGCACCACGACAGTTACAACGTAACGATGTATAGATCCGCGACGACGTTAAACCTCTGTGTTATACTACCACCACGACAGTAACAACGTAACGATGTATAGATCCACGACGACGTTAAACCTCTGTGTTGTACTAGCACCACGACAGTTACAACGTCTCGATGTATAGATCCGCGATGACATTAAACCCCTGTGTTGTACTAGCACCACGACAGTAACAACGTAACGATGTACAGATCCACGACGACGTTAAACCTCTGTGTTGTACTAGCACCACGACAGTTACAACGTCTCGATGTATAGATCCGCGACGACGTTAAACCTCTGTGTTGTACTAGCACCACGACAGTTACAACGTAACGATGTATAGATACACGACGACGTTAAACCTCTGTGTTGTACAGGTACTAGCTCCACGACAGTTATAACGTCACGATGTATAGATCCACGACGACGTTAAACCTCTGTGTTGTACTAGCACAACGACAGTTACAACGTCACAATGTATAGATCCACGACGACGTTAAACCTCTGTGTTGTACTAGCACCACGACAGTTACAACGTCACGATGTATAGATACACGACCACGTTAAACCTCTGTGTTGTACTAGCACCACGACAGTTATAACGTCACGATGTATAGATCCACGACGACGTTAAACCTCTGTGTTGTACTAGCACCACGACAGTTATAACGTCACGATGTATAGATCCACGACGACGTTAAACGTCTGTGCTGTACAAGCACCACGACAGTTACAACGTAACGATGTATAGATCCACGACGACATAAAACCTCTGTGTTGTACTAGCACCACGACAGTTACAACGTCACGATGTATAGATCCGCGACAACGTTAAACCTCTGTGATGTACTAGCACCACGACAGTTACAACGTCACGATGTATAGATTCTCGAAGACGTTAAACCTCTGTGTTGTACTAGCACCGAGACAGTTATAACGTCACGATGTATAGATCCACGACCACGTTAAACCTCTGTGTTGTACTAGCACCACGACAGTTACAACGTCACGATGTATAGATACACGACGACGTTAAACCTCTGTGTTGTACTAGCACCACAACAGTTATAACGTCACGATGTATAGATACACGACGACGTTAAACCTCAGTGTTGTACTACCACCACGACAGTAACAACGTCACGATGTATAGATCCGCGACAACGTTAAACCTCTGTGTTGTACTAGCACCACGACAGTTACAACGTAACGATGTATAGATCCGCGACGACGTTAAACCTCTGTGTTGTACTAGCACCACGACAGTTAAAACGTCACGATTTATAGATCCACGACGACATTAAACCTCTGTGTTGTACTAGCTCCACGACAGTTATAACTTTACGATGTATAGATCCACGCCGACGTTATACCCCTGTGTTGTACTAGCACCACGGCAGTTACAACGTAACGTTGTATAGATCCACGACGACGTTAAACCCCTGTGTTGTACTAGCACCACGACCGTTACAACGTAACGATGTATAGATCCACAACGACGTTAAACTTCTGTGTTGTACTAGCACCACGACAGTCACAACGTAACGATGTATAGATCCGCGACGACGTTAAACGTCTGTGTTGTACTAGCACCACGACAGTTACAACTTCACGATGTATTGATCCGCGACGACGTTAAAGCTCTGTGTTATACTAGCATCACGACAGTTACAACATCACAATGTATAGATCTGCGACAACGTTAAACCCCCGTGTTGTATTAGCACCACGACAGTTACAACGTCACGATGTATAGATCCGTGACGACGTTAAACCTCTGTGTTGTACTAGCACCACGACAGTTACAACGTCACAATGTATAGATCCGCGACAACGTTAAACCCCTGTGTTGTACTAGCACCACGGCAGTAACAACGTAACGATGTATAGATCCGCGACGACGTAAAACCTCTGTGTTGTACTAGCACCACGACAGTTACAACGTAACGATGTGCAGATCCGCGACGACGTTAAACCTCTGTGTTTTACTAGCACCACGACAGTTACAACGTCACAGTGTATAGATCCGCGACGACTTAAACCTCTGTGTTGAACTAGCTCCACGACAGTTATAACTTTACGATGTATAGATCCTCGACGACGTTATACCCCTGTCTTGTACTAGCACCACGACAGTAACAACGTAACGATGTATAGATCCGCGACGACGTTAAACCCCTGTGTTGTACTAGCACCACGGCAGTAACAATGTAACGATGTATAGATCCACGACGACGTTAAACCTCTGTGTTGTACTAGTACCACGACAGTTACAACGTAAAGATGTATATATCCACGACGACGTTTAACCTCTGTGTTGTACTAGCACCACGACAGTAACAACGTAACGATGTATAGATCCACGACGACGTTTAACCTCTGTGTTGTACTAGCACCACGGCAGTTACAACGTAACGATGTATAGATTTACGACGACGTTAAACCTCTGTGTTGTACTAGCACCACGACAGTTACAACGTCACGATGTATAGATACACGACCACGTTAAACCTCTGTGTTGTACTAGCACCACGACAATTATACCGTCACGATGTATAGATCCACGACGACGTTAAACCTCTGTGTTGTACTAGCACCACGACAGTTATAACGTCACGATGTATACATCCACGACGACGTTAAACGTCTGTGATGTACAAGCACCACGACAGTTACAACGTAACGATGTATAGATCCACGACGACATAAAACCTCTGTGTTGTACTAGCACCACGACAGTTGCAACGTCACGATGTATAGATCCGCGACAACGTTAAACCTCTGTGATGTACTAGCACCACGACAGTTACAACGTCACGATGTATAGATCCTCGAAGACGTTAAACCTCTGTGTTGTACTAGCACCGAGACAGTTATAACGTCACGATGTATAGATCCACGACCACGTTAAACCTCTGTGTTGTACTAGCACCACAACAGTTACAACGTCACGATGTATAGATACACGACGACGTTAAACCTCTGTGTTGTACTAGCACCACGACAGTTATAACGTCACGATGTATAGATACACGACGACGTTAAACCTCAGTGTTGTACTACCACCACGACAGTAACAACGTCACGATGTATAGATCCGCGACAACGTTAAACCTCTGTGTTGTACTAGCACCACGACAGTTACAACGTAACGATGTATAGATCCGCGACGACGTTAAACCTCTGTGTTGTACTAGCACCACGACAGTTAAAACGTCACGATTTATAGATCCACGACGACATTAAACCTCTGTGTTGTACTAGCTCCACGATAGTTATAACTTTACGATGTATAGATCCACGCCGACGTTATACCCCTGTGTTGTACTAGCACCACGGCAGTTACAACGTAACGTTGTATAGATCCACGACGACGTTAAACCCCTGTGTTGTACTAGCACCACGACAGTTACAACGTTACGATGTATAGATCCACAACGACGTTAAACCTCTGTGTTGTACTAGCACCACGACAGTTACAACGTAACGATGTATAGATCCGCGACGACGTTAAACCTCTGTGTTGTACTAGCACCACGACAGTTACAACTTCACGATGTATTGATCCGCGACGACGTTAAAGCTCTGTGTTATACTAGCATCACGACAGTTACAACGTCACAATGTATAGATCTGCGACAACGTTAAACCCCCGTGTTGTACTAGCACCACGACAGTTACAACGTCACGATGTATAGATCCGTGACGACGTTAAACCTCTGTGTTGTACTAGCACCACGACAGTTACAACGTCACAATGTATAGATCCGCGACAACGTTAAACCCCTGTGTTGTACTAGCACCACGGCAGTAACAACGTCACGATGTATAGATCCGCGACGACGTAAAACCTCTGTGTTGTACTAGCACCACGACAGTTACAACGTAACGATGTGCAGATCCGCGACGACGTTAAACCTCTGTGTTGTACTAGCACCACGACAGTTGCAACGTCACAGTGTATAGATCCGCGACGACTTAAACCTCTGTGTTGAACTAGCTCCACGACAGTTATAACTTTACGATGTATAGATCCTCGACGACGTTATACCCCTGTCTTGTACTAGCACCACGACAGTAACAACGTAACGATGTATAGATCCGCGACGACGTTAAACCCCTGTGTTGTACTAGCACCACGGCAGTAACAATGTAACGATGTATAGATCCACGACGACGTTAAACCTCTGTGTTGTACTAATACCACGACAGTTACAACGTAAAGATGTATATATCCACGACGACGTTTAACCTCTGTGTTGTACTAGCACCACGACAGTAACAACGTAACGATGTATAGATCCACGACGACGTTTAACCTCTGTGTTGTACTAGCACCACGGCAGTTACAACGTAACGATGTATAGATTTACGTCGACGTTAAACCTCTGTGTTGTACTAGCACCACGGCAGTTACAACGTAATGTTGTATAGATCCACGACGACGTTAAACCCATGTGTTGTACTAGCACCACGACAGTTACAACGTCACGATATATAGATCCGTGACGACGTTAAACCTCTGTGTTGTACTAGCACCACGACAGTTACAACGTCACGATGTATAGATCCACGACAACGCTAAACCCCTGTGTTGTACTAGCACCACGACAGTTACAACGTAACGATGTATAGATCCGCGACGACGTTATACCTCTGTGTTGTACTAGCACCACGACAGTTACAACGTTACGATGTATAGATCAACGACGACTTGAAACCCCTGTGTTGTACTAGCACCACGACAGTTACAACGTTACAATGTATAGATCCGCGACGACGTTAAGCGCCTGTTGTAATGCGTGATATAAACTGTAGATGATATCTTTATTCAATACAACCATTGCATTTTCTGGTCAAAGAGAAATACGTGCATGCGACATGTGATTTATTTTATTATTAAAGGTTCACATTTATTGTTTCTACTAATGAATGGAAATGTAACATTTAATACGGTGCAAGCGGCTTTGGTTTAGAACAGACGTGTTCAGAATACGAAATAAAGACAACGGTTCACAACATCTGTGTAGATTCTGTCAGTTTAATGAGTATGTTGATTGTTTTCTAAGCCGATTTGGATGATATGGATAAAGACGGCGAATGAAAAGGTTTTATAACATTTGATTAGAAACATTACAGGACCTTATTAAGTATAAACTGCAAATCCGGTTTTGCATATCTTAAGATACTTTTGGTTTTAATAAAGATATTTAAGACGCCTGTACCATACGTGCATTTTCCGGTTCAGAGTTAGATGACGTAAAAACAACACGTAAAAGATAAAAAATATGTGATGAATTTCATTATCCCGTTTTTTTTAAAAAATCTAGGTCAATAGTTTGTCCCGTTTTTAAAGCTTAAACTTGTGAACGATATCTTATAAACATCGGGAGTAGGGTTTCGCCTGTTCAGATCAGAAGAAACACGAGGAGAGTGTCGCTACCCGAAGACCCAGACAGTCAAATTGGATATAAAGAATCTTACTTAAAACGAGGTAAAGAAGAAAATGGCAGCAAAATGTAGGACAGGCTTTTCTCATGGACCTGGCGGAATATCCTACAAGAAGTACCTAAATTGTTTATGCTGATCACGGAGCCTGGTTAGAGTCGTCTGACGGATGTATTCTCTTGCTGGAGACAGCTTTGTTCTTAAGGAAAAAAGATGATTAGGACACCATACTATTCATATCATTTCTCTTCTCATCGTATAAGGCAATATCTTCTCTGTCACAGCTAGACAACTTATAATTCTTATGAATGTAAATGGCTACATATGGCTTTTTGTTGTTGTTGATGTTGTTTTTGTTGTTGTTGTTGTTGTTATTGTTGTTGTTGTTGTAGCTATTGTTGCTGTTGTTGATGGTGTTTTGCATGTTATTTATTCAATAAATGCTACACGTGGTTTATATTTGAATATACTGTTTAACCTACATTTGATAATACGTCTTACTACACACCTGCATCAAACCACAACAAAACTATCTCTGAAGGTTCAGTTTTTGTATTACCATGGTGATAACATATGTGCACATGTAATCAAACTGAAATAGATAAAAACACATTAGTTGTGGTTATAGAACCAAAACGTATAAATATCAATAGATAAACGAATAAACAAAAAATAGAAACTTGTTTATTATCAATTGCTCGATAATTTTTTCTAAAAGAATACAAAAGAAATTTCTAAGAAATAACGAGAGTATTGTGTGAATAATTGTTAGTTAAATCTTTACTTTGTTGCAGTTTTATTGCCATTTCATGACAAGGTAATGCTGTATGCAATAGTTTGAAGTGGGTAAAACTATTTCTGTTTAGTGACTTCTATTGAACCTGAAGTGTCTTCCATTTCACATGCTACACTCAGCAATGAAAATAAACAAGACAGTAACGAACGTATTGTTTTAAGAGGTCTGGAGTACGTAGTTGTTTTATATAATGTTCTGTTATTGAAACGTCTTTACTGAGCGATAAGTTGATCAGGTGGTATTCAGCGGCACTTATTACACGTCAGCTTTGCTCATTATCAACTTTCATACAATATGTATATGGTTAATTTTTCTTTCAAATGGTAGTATTTATTGTTTTATTGTCTGTGGTGCCTGTTTTTGTTTTGTTTTTGTTTTTTGTGTGTTTAAATGGTTTTATTGCCATTTTCAACATATTTAAGGTTATAAATGGCATTCAAGTTTACTATAGGAGGTCTTCTCAGACTGAATCTAAGTAGAACCACCGTCATTCTGCAAGTAGCTGGCAAACTTTCTCACATAAAGTATTTGGACCGAGCGGAACTCGGACTTACGACCTTAGCGGTGAGAGGTAAATGCTCTTTGAGACGGCGCCCTGTGGTGCTTGTTATGTCCGGATTTATAATATTTAATTATAACACGGTTTTACACGATTTATGAATGAAAAACATAAATGATGTATCCATTGAACAGCTTTTTTATTATTAAATAAATATACATATTTTTTTCAAAATTAAATATATTTTTAAATATCACAAATATTATTTTTGAAGGCAAATTTCAAGAATATTTTCAGAGATATATGTTCAAACTTCATTTCATATGTGTCGAAAACATAAATTGCATATGTTGATAGTTTTATTTAACATTATTGCAAATATCTAACTGCTTGTTGAGACCATTGGTTTTCCCATTTCAATCAGTTTTTGCTGTAAAATTTGTGTTATTTGTCACAACTTTAAAAGTAATACAATTATATTTATCACATAAAAAGATTACTATCCAGATATAAATTTTAAATTTATGTCAATGAAATTGTATTGACACAAGCAACAGAAGCTGAAACATTGGCCAAGCAATTACGAGCTTCGTACAAACAAAGGCAAATAAATGGCAGATCAAAAATAGTTTGACATTCTTGTTTTGTATTTCGATATTCAAACAAAACTAGCCCTAACTCTGTCCTTCGGACCCTCCAATATTGAACTGTCGAATGACGAAACACAAATATTAAACAAACTGCTATGTGTATGACAATGTCAATTTGTTACAATTAATAATAGAAATCTTTACTTCTTTTTTTAATTTTTGACAATCTCATGCAATAAACACGTATACTATAAACTTTAGTTTCATTACACACTGAAATTTTGTTCATTTTTCAATATAAGGTTCCACTGTAAAGACCACAAAGACATATTTTAAGTATTATTTACATGGCATGAATGTATCCGCTCATAAAGATGCACAATAACTGGTATGCTGACAGTAAAACGATACCCCACCCCGTGTATTCAAATGATGCTACACAATACATCCGTCGGTTAAAATCCGACTGGTGTCACATATGTAATATTGCAGTATATACTATGCCAGCTTTTCGCTACTTGTCTATTGCAAGAAAGCACAGTCTCTATTAACCATTTTTTAAACATTTTTGGAAAATATTTAAAACAACTTACATAGGATTGTTCTAGCGAAAGATCAGTACAAAAATGGGCACAACTCTGTAGTGAGACGTATACTAAAGTATAATACCGTTTACTTTGTTGAACGTGTTGTGATGAACGCGCAATGCAGGAACGCTTAACTGTTCGGTCGGCTATAAATCATTGAGACGAGCTCTCCGGTTGACTGCAACAGTACAGAGATGTTCAGTGCAGTACATTTGTTTCTGCATGGATGGGTGGAAATGTCAAACTCGCAAATGATCACAATATAATGTAAGTTTATTTTGTTTGTGTCAATAATAAAAATAAATTATGTTTTTTTGACAGAATACATTCATTTTTTTAAGGAAACTGCATGGAAATCATATTGGTGATATTTAGTTTTCTTCATGCTGAAGGTGGTTGTATCGAACTTCAGAAGGCAAAAAGTGGCAGAAAGGTCGACAATTTCATCCCATTGTTTTGACAATTGCATTTGAGGATTGTACTTCAATATGATATAAGACTTTTCTGTCCGTCAATGTTAGAACTAGTAAAAATAAAGTCAAACGTTACAATGTAAGTCTATGGATAACGCAGTGGTGGTAACTGACTATTTATATGTCTATTATTTTTTGTATACATATTTACCCAAGATCCGCAAATGTAAAGTGTATATACACGAAATGGCTTTTGACCGGAACTTTGATATATCTATCTTGATACTATCTTACTCGCTTTGGTCGGATATAAACTCCCTAGGATGAGTATTATAGCATTGCATGTATTGTTCAATGTTCCTATTGTTTTTAACATTAAAATCATTTTTCAAACATGATAAAGCCAGTTCAATATTTATTATACACAATTGTATTATGCTGTTTACCGCTAACCGTTGGTATTTTACTTTAATATATATTATGAATTTTGGATGTTTGCAATTCTTGAGGTAAATACTTGGAAACTTTTCAGGAAAATTTGAATATTCTTTCGGATCGTGAAATATCAACTACAATTGTGTATATGTGCTGTCACTTTTTTGTGTATGTATTGTATTGTGCGTAAGAAATTACCTGACAAACGTGAATATTCCGTGTATATTTGTAAATTAATGTCCAGGAGTACTGACGTAAATGGCCATATAACTGTGATTAAATCGTCATCATATCGCTTCACGAGTAGAACCTCGATGGCTATGAACTAGGGTTATTTGAACTTTACCATTACGTTTATCAAATACGTGTTAAAGTTTGTCAGCGTCATTTTCTACATGTTTACTGCACCAGAGATAGTTGTGTCTGCTGAAGAATAGGACATAGATATGTTCATACAATTGGAAGCATTCGTCGCCGTGACATTACCAAAGTATTGCTGAAGCTGACATTAAACAACAAACAAACCTGTCGCATAATTGCCATAACTGGTTTGATGATCCGTAGAAGAATTAAAATGATCCAAGCATCTTTTTTTTATTAATAAAAGAAACACTTATCTATAAATATGAACAAACAACGATGATATGGGAAAGTCCGGACTAGATAACAACTACGTCCGCCTAAAGATAACGCCTGACAATGGGGGGTAGATGGGCGAGAGGAAGCATTGCTGACCTGATAAAGTTAGCATATACATGAAACCTTTACTGTCGGTCCGAGGAGGCGGCCATGTTGGATTTGATGCTCATTGGTCCAAGGAGACGGCCATGTTGGATTTGGTGTTCATTGGTTTGAACACGCATCTGACGTATCAAATTAAGGGAAAGTATATTATACGGCCTTTCACGGGAATTTTGCGGTTAGTTACTCTCAATGTCAGCTCTATAAATAATAAGAGCTGGTTTTTAAGCTTAACGATTTCTCGATATTATTACATTTGATATATAAGTACGATTTGATATCCACATTTAAATAAATTGACATGAATTATGTAATTTTGTTATGATGTCATTCAATTCACTATTTTCTTCATAATTATTTATTTGACATAAAACAATCAAACTGCGGAAAACATATGAAATTAATACTATACACAAGTAAAGTGTAGCCTCTAGAATATAACAATAATCGGTTATCAACTATACCAGGATACGTTATTGTCTCTTTGCCGGTTTGAAACATTAAGCAGACTATTATACCAAACCATTTATGTGTGTAAGCTAATTTATAATCACCAATACATTGTTATTATCAGCATATTAAAACGTATGTAAATCATAATAATAGTATATTCTTCACTCATTCAAATGCTCTTTGCATCAGCTCTTAGACTATTTCCGAAATCCGTAGCAAATAGAGGCCATCGATTGACTAATAATAACTCTAATTTCGTACTCCTGTGGTATATATATAACTTATCTTTTTTATGAAAACGTTGTGTTTTATTATCAATCGTTTTGTATATTTTCTAATCAATGTGTAGGTAATGTGGCAGTTTTATCGCTAGCAGATCAATAGAGGCCGTGCGTGTCCTAACTTCCTCTGTGTGTATGCAATGTACATATTGTGGCTATTCTATGCAGTAGTTGTGTTTGTACAGATGAGTAGGCATGGTCATTGAGTGCTACTAATCTCATTGGACAACATTATGTGTTGCTAGCTACTGGTATGATTGCTGCATATATTATTAAAGTAAAGCTGGAGTCGTGTATTCCTTTGGTAGAGCATCGGACCCAAAATCGGAGGGTCGTGAGTACGATCCTTTAGCGATCTACAGTCAAACCAGTCTTAAGTAAACACTCAAGGGAAAGAGTAAAAGTGACACCTTAAAGCAGGTGGCTGCTTACATGAAATACAGGTCGATTTAAACTAAGATTCGACTGTGCTTTAATTAGTTCTTTATATTTATGTCTTTATACATCATACTGACGAATACGCAGACAGCTTCGCATTACAACGTCAGGTATGATTAATTAACTAGACAGCACCGTGACCGCAATATTGATAATAATTTATCTCAGATTGAGAGTAAATATGAAACTTTTAATCAGGCTGTTTATTTAGGTTTAAACTTTTTTTTTTCTACATTACATTTTGCAGTTATTTGGACATCATATGCCATTTAACATTTCCATATTATATTTTAGGATTGGTAAAAATAAATATTAATATATTAAGATTGTGTTCAATTCAAAACGTCATCTATCATTATCACATTATATTTTAGAATCGGTAAAACACTTTATATATATCAAGATTTTGTTCAATTCATACGGGAAGGTATTTTTTGGAATAGTTATGCTCTTAATAGTTATAATGATCAGTTAATCAATATAATGTTAATACTCTGTGGTAAGGACCCAGCTCTCCCGATTGGGTCATTTAAATAGCATTTGAGCGCGTTGATTGGTTTAAAAGTTTTAATGATGCCACAGTTTAGTAAGCGTTCAATTGTTATGAATTGTGGGACAGACACAGAATTCCCTGCATTTTCATTGGTGGTTATAAGACCTGATTCGTGAGATATCGGGTTCAGGGAAAGACTTAATATTTAATAAAGAAAGTATATAAAGTCCTGTTCCTGGATACAACTAAAATGCAATCTGATTCAGAATTTTTTTCATTGAACCGTTACCTTGGCAGAAACTGAAGAATTTAGAAATTTACGTACGTGTGAAATTATTGAGCTATTTTATCTTTCTTTGAAATAGTAGACAATTTTATAGGTACAAACCAGCTGTGTTATTGCGTCCTGTCGTACTTTCTAAAGTGCATACAAAATTAATCTCAAACCTGTAAATACCTGAGGTATGCCGATCCTATCAATAGTTCGAATATCTAAAGGACTATTTTCACGTCTGACTATTCAATACGGCTCAGGACAAGGTAATGGAGATAAAATAAGATTAGGTATACTTTATTACAGAATGTGAACGCAAACTTCAGGCTATGAAAACAGGTTTTTCAAGACAAAACGACATCAGTATCTAGCTACCAATGATCAGTCATTTGAAGCATTTTTCTATGAATGTGACATAAATTGCATGCACACTGTGTATTTTTAACTAACTCGAATAGGTAAATAGCGTGACAGGATTCGTATCAGTAGATATCACTATAATACACTATGTACCATTGCGACGTTTTTTATATATCCGAAAGTGGGTAAAGTGTTATGCAAGAAGTAGTATATAGCAGCCGCAATTCTCTAATCTCACATGTCTGTTTCCCGGTATGACGTTGTAAATTCTGTATTTAGAATTGAGCCCTGACGGTACAAATGGACATTGATATGATACACTGACTGAACAATTATGGCGATATGATGACACAGTCCATAAGAAGTCAATCTAGAGATGTTATTTGGCGATGTGGTGGAAGTAATAGTTCAAATATATTCGTATATTAGATCAACGAATGTGTGCTCGTGATATTCTAAATATATTCCGTATATTAGATCAATGAAAGAGTGCTCGTGATATTCCAAACATATTCCGTATATTAGATCAATGAATGTGTACTTGTGATATTCAACACATATTCCGTATATTAGATCAATGAAGGTGTACTTGTGATTTTCTACACATATTTCGTATATTAGATCAATGAAGGTGTACTTGTGATTTTCCACACATATTCCGTATATTAGATTAATGAAGGTGTACTTGTGATATTCCAAATAAATTCCGTATATTAGATCAATGAATGTGTACTTGTGATTTTCCACACAAATTCCGTATATTAGACATATTCTGTACATTAGATAAATGAAGGTGTACTTGTGATTTTCCACACATATTCCGTATATTAGATAAATGAATGTGTGCTCGTGATATTCCAAATATATTCCGTATATTAGATCAATGAAGGTGTACTTGTGATTTTCCACACACATTCCGTATATTAGACATATTTCGTACATTAGATAAATAAAGGTGTACTTGTGATTTTCCACACATATTCCGTATATTAGATCAATGAAGGTGTACTTGTGATTTTCCACATCTTTTCCGTATATCAGATCAATGAATGTGTACTTGTGATATTCCACATAAATTCCGTATATTAGATCAATGAATGTGTGCTCGTGATATTCCAAATATATTCGGTATATTAGATCAATGAATGTGTGCTCGTGATATTCCAAACATATTCCGTATATTAGATCAATGAATGTGTACTTGTGATTTTTTCACACATATTCCGTATATTAGATCAATGAAGATGTACTTGTGATTTTCCACATAAATTCCGTATATTAGATCAATGAATGTGTGCTCGTGATATTCCAAATATATTCCGTATATTAGATCAATGAATGTGTGCTCGTGATATTCCAAACATATTCTGTATATTAGATCAATGAATGGGTACTTGTGATTTTTTCACACATATTCCGTATATTAGATCAATGAAGATGTACTTGTGATTTTCCACACATATTCCGTATATTAGATCAATGAAGGAGTACTTGTGATTTTCCACACATATTTCGTATATTAGATCAATGAAGGTGTATTTGTGATTTTACCACACATATTCCGTATATTAGATCAATTAAGGTGTACTTGTGATATTCCAAATATATTCCGTATATTAGATCAATGAATGTGTACTTGTGATTTCCACACATATTCCGTATATTTGATGAATGAAGATGTACTTGTGATTTTCCACATATAATCCGTATATTAGATCAATGAATGTGTACTTTTGATTTCCAAATATATGACGTATATTAGATCAATGAAGATGTACTTGCGTTATTCCAAACGTATTCCGTATATTAGATCAATGAATGTGTACTTGTGATTTTCCACACATATTCCGTATATTAGATCAATTAAGGTGTACTTGTGATATTCCAAATATATTCCGTATAATAGATCAATGAAGGTGTGCTTGGGATTTTCCACACCTATTCCGTATATTAGATCAATGAATGTGTACTTGTGATTTCCACACATATTCCGTATATTAGATGAATGAAGATGTACTTGTGATTTTCCACATATAATCCGTATTTTAGATCAATGAATGTGTACTTGTGATTTTCCACACTTATTCCGTATATTAGATCAATGAGAATGTGTACTTGTGATTTCCACACATATTCCGTATATTAGATGAATGAAGATGTACTTATGATTTTTCACACATATTCCGTTTATAAGGTCAATGAATGTGTACTTGTGATTTTCCATACATATTCCGTATATTAGATCAATGAAGGTTTACTTGTTATTTTCCACATATATTCGTATATTAGATCAACACAGATGTACTTGGGATTTTTTCACATGTATAGCATTTCTGGGTTAATGTCTTTGCATCAATAAGGCATTCGGATTACGATTTGATAGACGCTGTAAAATTGGGAAAGCTGAAAAGCCATTATTCAATCGTAAAAACGACACATATGCGTATAGAGTAATAAAAATATTTTTAAGTGAATAAAAAGCATCTCATTAGCAATATTAAATTAAATGCGAATAGTTTGGCATGCCAAATCCACCAAATTGTGATGGAATCGATATTGAAATTGTTGTGGTAAACTTGAAACGAAATACCCATTCTAAAAATAAACAGCACTTAAATACTGCTTGATGGCCTTCACATCGTCACTCGGACTTCTTTCTTAGTTAAAACAATGTTAAATTCGTGCAAACCTGTCTAACGGATCAAAATGAAATCACATAAAATTAACTTTAAGCGTCAATCTATTCAAATCTTACGTAGGTGCGTGTCCCAAGTTGGGAAATCCCTTTTTAAAACAGTATTTTGTCATGTTTATAAAGTGTGTTGTTTTTTTTTGGCAATACAGGGTCAGCGATCTTAATTTCATATAGACAAGTATTTTTGAAAAGACTGTCGGACGGACGAACGGACGGACGGACAGACAGACAGACATATTTCAGTGCGTAACTCCTTGATATTGGAGTCTGAGAAGGTAGGTTACGGTTAGTACAACTTTCACGGTCAATATCGAAACACTAAATACAAATATCAAACTAACATTTCTGTTTATTATAGAAATATAATGCAATACAAAAACATTGATACAATTTAACAAAACACAAAAGCATGCAAATTTGTAAGATACCTTAAAGAAAATATGTATATTTTGTCAAAAAGGATCATATCCATTAGTTATTGACCTGACGCGAAAATTACTATTGCTCCGCCCACTGACAATGTGGAAATGTAATGTAGTGTTTCCATAGACATCGTCAGCGTGTCTAAGGAAAATGGCGGCGTACCAACTATATCGTCGCTGATTGGATTATCGACTTGTTCGATTGACAGCCTGCGTCTGGCCAATTGTTCAATCGTTCCTGTTGAAGAACGTGAGTGATATCCAAAATTATTTAAAGTAAGTCGTACAATAAACAACGTTGACATAAGTTATTAGTAAGTATAGATCTAGAGATGAACATAACAACAAATAAATGGTGAACATTAGCTCACAAATTGAACAATACATTTAGATAATTAAATTTCCTCCGGTTAAATATATGATTTTATGCTAAACTACAGTTTGTTATTGCCTGGAATGACACGACTTACTGGGACTGTTAAGACTCTATATGATTACCTTAAAGGGACACACGGCATTGTTAAAATCAAGTTTATCCATGTTAATGCATCAAATCAACATTTAATCCTTTAAACGTAAAACCAGTAATTCTTCAAAACTAATAATATACTTTAATTGATGGTACAGCGCTAGTTTTGAAACTATGAAAAAAGAAATACTTAAAATTTTATATTATTTTTTTTTACTACGAGTTCTGTTCTGTCGTACCATTACAAACTGATGAAATCAAAATATAGCTTATAGTTTTCTCAAATATGACCAAACATGTGCGATATATGACTGCAATCAGTAATCTTACTAAGTGAAAAAAAGATGGAAAAAATCAAAAGTACTCAAAACATATTGGAATTCAAAATCAATACCTAACCCCAGTATTTCATGTGGACTTTTGTTTCACAATATATTATAGATCATTTTTACTGACTTCAATGGTTCTTGAGTATGCGATTTCAACAGACAAGGCTCAAGTTATCGTCACAATTCAAACTTGGCATTTTAAACTATACAATGTACAACGTTGACATAAGTTACTATAAGTAAGTATAGATCCAGAGATGAACCAAACAAGTAAATGGTGATCATATGAAATGGTACATAAGCTCACAAATGGAACAATAAATTTAAAAAAATAAGTTTCCTCTGGTTAAATATAATTATGTTTTATGTTAAAATAGAGTTTATAATTGCCTGGAATTACACGACTTACGGGGACTATATACTCTATATGTTTACCGGGGGACACTCGGCATGCTAAAATCAAGTTTATCCATGTTAATACATCAAATCACCCTTTGCTTTCATAAACGTAAAACCAAATAGAGATAAAAATATATGAAAGTGTAACTCTTTAAACTGCATATTTAAGCAACTATTAATAAACTTTAACTGATATTAAATAAATATTCAAAAATAGGACTAGGATTTTCGTTTCTATCATACAGCGTACCACTAAAAACTGATTGAATCAAAATTTATTATAAGATTATAATTTTCTCATAAATGACCAAAAATGAGCGACGTGCTATGTTCTTCAGCAACAATTCAGAGTTATGTCCGTTTCTAGAAATAGGACCGAAATATGTGTCTGTATATATAGTGAGATATCTTAATATTCTATTTGAATGTTATAAAAATATATACGTAAATATTTGGGGTTTTTTTAGAAATTATGATCAGCGAAATACAACAAAATTGCCAAGTGCCTCTTTATTGAAGATATAGACACAACACTGATGTATATATATTATTATTATTATATTAGTAGTAGTAGTAGAAGTATTAGTAGTATTATTAGTAGTATTATTATTGTTAGTAGTAGTAGTAGTAGTAGTAGTAGTAGTAGTAGTAGTATTACTATTATTATTATTAGTAGTAGTAGTAGTAGTAGTAGTAGTAGTAGTATTACATGTAGGATTATTATTAGTACTAGTATTATTATTATTACAGAAAAAAAAGCAAATTAAAAATATATACATATTATCAACGAACTTAATAGTTCTACTGGTAACTATCATTTTGATTTTTTTAAACATTTATCTTTTCAAACCACTTGTTACAAAACTATTAGTCTAGTGACTTTTATGATATAGTACAATCGTAAGAACTCTTTTATTTCTTCATAATTGATAAATACATGTAGGAATTAACAATAAAGTTTCATGACAAAGTTAACAAAAGTTTACAGCATTTACAAAACAAAGTTCGTCGCATCATAACTTCGTATTTTAAACTTAATGTCTTTCAAACGCTTCACTCTCCGTATTGGCGCAAAATGTCCCCACGACAAAAGTCAAATCAGTCAAATTGTCCTGGATGTTAGTAGAAGTGTAACACAACCACAGGTAGATGTCGCTCGTGTATTTTATTTTGTTTAACTAACAATGTAGTACAATTCAGACGTCTAAAACTATGTATTGATTTAAGAATATCTATTTGGTATTGATTGTGAAACAGAACAAGTTTTTCCGACTCGCTTAATGTTTTTCTATGTAGATCAAGACTAAGTGCAAGCAGATATAATTTAAGGATACAACACACGGTCGTGCCGGGGACTCGAATTCGTAACAATCCGATGCTCAGTCCGATGTTCTCCGACTGGACCATGCGTTCCACATTGTTCAGTTGTAACAGCGTTCTTAAATATTGACGACTCCTCTACGACTTCTCAACTGTGACATTCGATGTAGTTAATTATATTGTCTTTTTTTAAACACATTGATCAGTAATTAACCCACGACACGTTTTTTAATATAAACCTTAAGTAATACCACTGCCACTTTTATTTCATCTGTATCACGTGAATATCGTTATTTTATATGAAGAATTTCTCCCACAAAAATTACATTATTCATTGGGACAGCAGTTCTCTTGTATGTTCGGGGTCTTCATAACCGTAATGTCTGATGTACAAAATTATGTTCACTTTAATTGTTTCATATCAAACACTTTAATTCTGTCTGTACTGTACATGGTGACGATGAGTCTGGAGCTCGCTCTGTCCAAGCACAGTGAGTATGGCTTCTCTATTCCATCTGCCTCTCCCAACACAACGCCAATCTTACGTCCATCACGGCCAATCTGGATGATGTTGTGTGACTGGTAACCACAGACAAATATTTCACCATTACTCCCTACACATACACCTCGTGCATACTTCAGTTCTGAATCAGTGAATTGTGACTGTGTATCACCCTGGATACCGAGAGTTATCAGTCCATCGTATGTGTGAGCGATATGTATCTTACTGTGGTCATTACTGAGGGCAATGTGGTTGAGTTTGGCATACAAATCACTGTCTTGTCTCAATGATTCATGCTGGATTATTTTCAGGAGAGAACCTGCTTTATTGTACACATACAATCCACCACCTTCTGCTACTATTAGTTGATCGTTGGTATATGCGAGTCCATGGCAATAATCATGTGTCTTGAATGATCCGGTCAGAGTCATCTTGTCTCTCACAAATACAAACTGAATAGTTTTGTTGTGCGGCATTGTGACAGCAGTTTCCTGTGGACCAGTAGCACATACTGCATATGGATAACCAGGCATGTCACAGTAATCTCTTACTTGATATGATCTCTCTTGGAGTCTCTTCAACTTATAGTTCCTTACGTCAGTTATCAGGAGAGTGCCATCTTCGAGGAGACATGACCCTACTATATTACAATGTTCTTTGTCAACATTCATTTTCACAGTATATTCTCCTTGTAGTGCGGCAGAATAAATTTGTTCCTCAATTTGGAAATCTCCCAGTGACTTCTGAGCCTTCAGAAACTCTTCAATACTTGGCTTTATTTTGTACTTTAGAAATTTTCTTTCCCGTCTTGTTTCCATCTCTCGTAACATTTTTCTACTTGATGTTTCATTCTTCTTTCCGGTTTTCAGGTACACAAATAATTGGGATTCGTTGTCACCAGTTGATATTTCTAGGTTCTTCATATTCGTTTCCATGGTTTCCAGCATTTCTTCTAGACATTTAATATCGATATTAAGCTGGTCTTGTAGCGACTGATGTCTAGCCCTCAGTTCGTCTGTAGCATCCTTTTCTAGTTCGTCGACCCTTTTCATCACTCTCTTTTTAAAATCCTTCAACTGCGACAAAACATCATTTCTCTCCCTTTCTAATGTATTGAAAACATTTTCCTTTGTTTTCTTCGCCTTACTTAGTTGAAGTTTGATACTCTGCATGGACGTTTTGATATCTCTGTATTCTTTGCCACTCTTCACTCCTTTCGCAGCAGTCAGTAAGTCTGTCATTCCCTGACATTTTCTGTAAAAACAGAGTGAAAGTCTTTACAAAATAGAATGCAGCTAGAAGATTTGTTAAAGGGAGGATATCAGGAATAAACACTATAAATATCTTATAAATATCTTGGAAAATAAAATTATTTTAGAATTGATAAAAACATGTCATTGTCATAAATAAATAAATCCGAATGGTTTGGTATATCAAATGCTCAAAAAACGTGCCAAAATCGATGTAATAGGAGCTGTAATTCCCATTCTAAAAAAAACCTGCTCTTCAATACTTCTTGACGACTTTCACATCGTCATTTCGACTCTTTCTAAGATGAAACCAATTTTAAAACGTGTAAACCTATATCACCGATCAAATTGAAATGAAAAGAAATCGACTTATTTAATACATTACAAAATATGTTATGCTGGAAATATATTTAAGATTATCCTAGGCGGGTTAGAAAACAATATATTTCAATATATTTATTTGGCAAGTTTAAATATATATCATTTTTGGCAATACAGGGTCATTGAGTATATATGGGCATGATATATTAGGAAAAAGTGTTAAATCCTTATATACTCCCTTTAAGGCCTGAAGATAAAATTAATGTTTGTTCGAGGGCACACTTGTAAGGTTTCTCCCTTTAACCTTTTAACAGGAATAACTAAAATAACAAAAGTGATTACGATATTGAATGGGATTAACGCCATTTTTAACATTTTTCAGGTTGTAAATCATATATACAGTTGTATGAGTGAAGCAAGCCCTCAGAATGAGTCGCAAGTAACTAGAAAACGTTTTCACAAAGTTTTTTTAGGGAGCGGGACTCCAACCTGCGACTTTAGCGGTGAGAGTTAACCATGTAAATATCAAAAAAACAATTCTGGTCACCAATCGACCCCAGTTGCTCTATTTCAACAAACCGGTGGATCTTATTGATCTTAAAAAAGATCCAGTCTGAATTGTTTATGACTAAATATTACTCCGGTTCTGAAGATGATTACAATAATTCATAAAATATATGATGTAACTTGAACAAACTTGAAACCCTATACTCATAATGATCATTTATTCCAAATATGAACAAATTTGGTAAGTTGGTCCTTGAGAGGAATTTCTTTGAAAATTCACAATTTGACCCTTTTTTGAGTACAGGCTGACCCCTGATGGAAACTTAATCCCCTGAAATAAACCCAGTCTCAACTGTCAAGACTAAACAAAGTTTCAGCCATCCTTTTGACCTAACATACATTCCCATGGTATTTCTATGTAACAATTAAATTCCTATTACTAGGATCCAATGGACCCTATCCCCTTTATTTGAACTAACTGGAAACCTTTATTCATAGCGATCATTTCTACCACACAATTTTCAACAAATTCGTGTCGATCTTTGAGAAGACTATTTTTTAATAAAAAATGCTGTAAGTTTAAATGATAAGTCCCGGGCTCGGGGCAAGTATTGACCCTAGTGACATGACTTTAACAAATACGAGAGAAAATGATTAGGAGATATTACATGCAAAATATCAAAGCCCTAGGGTTATACTTTTGGAGAAAAATATTTTTGAGATTAAAACAGTGTCAGAGAAGACATCGTTTAAAGGAATTGTTGATGGAAAGACATACGGACGGATGGACGGTATATTTAGCTCAATTCAGACAAGCTAAATATAAATATATAAATATTACGAACATGCCTGGCGAGTTTAACCGCGTCCTTCCGACTCTTTCTAAGTTGAAAAAATACCTTACAATATGTAAACCAATATCAACTAATCGAATACATAATGAAATCACGTGACTCATTTCATACATCTTAGAAAGGAGTTTAACGAATAATGGTTGTCCAATGAATGCACGTAATTTATATCAACGCAGTATTGACCATGTATGTTGTTGTCGTATGGTGTTTAGCGTCGTTTTGAACGATGTTTCAGTCATCACGATAGTGGTTACTTCTGACAGTATTCTAAGCGCTTCCACACTGGATTATTATGTCGAAAACATATGCTAAAATACCCCACCCAGTGACATTATAGTGACCCAAGGCTTAGAAATATCCTCTAAATGCTGAGCACCAATCGAGGAAGCTTGTAGCTAGAACCACTTCCAAGCCTTTTGTATGACCTAACCGGGGATCGAATCTACGAGTATCCACATGCGTGTGGGGTGCCGTTTTACTATTTAACCTCAATAAGTGATATCACTATCGAAACGAATGAGTGATATTACTTATTCGAATGAGTGATATCACCTTTTCGAAATGAATTTACACAATGATTTCTCCCAAGGATGTTAATATATTTAATAAAATATAGATGTAGATCTATAACGAGAATAAAATGGAAATATCAAATATATTGTGTAAAAAATATTGTTATAAAATAAATATTATTGTGAATGTAGAATATTTATTGGCTTATTCTTTAATCATTTTACAAGACCATTTATTTTGGCGGCTGAGGATTTTCTTCTGTCGGCTGCAATCAAAAAAGATGGCTACTGGTTCCATGCAAGGCATGATAAACTCAGCCCTCACTGCCATCGATATTGAAATTGCGGGTTCAGAATCCGACGAGGAGGATAGACCTATTGACAATTTATATGGGTCATCTATCAATACTTTTAGGCCAAGAGGTAACGATTAATGAAGATCTAAAAATTTGAAACTTGTCAACAGTAACTTAAAGAGCGAGCAGGTCTATCTGGATCCCAGCTTTGATCTAGCCGATCAATACAGAAAACCAAAATACAAAATTCTCCCTCGTCATTTTACCAAAATAGTTCCTAAAGTCTATTTGCAGTCAATATCAGTAAAAATACATATATCTATTATTTTATTTACATGAAAATGCGTCGTAAACAAACTTCTTTGACATTTTAATGTCATTGCACTTTGACAAGTAAGATACGAGTTGGGGATCCAGTTACCAGATTAACCTATCGGCGTTGCCTTCGTTGGTAGTGTTAACAAATAACCTGGCTACAACCAACTCATTGCGATTATTTTACAATTAAAAATAAGTAATAGAGTCTGCCCGTTTTTATATTGACGTGTAAACATACTAAAGATATCAATATTGTATTTATAACTGAGCAAGACACCCGTTTTGAAAGATTGTAACAACAAAATCGATTTGCTTGCATTGTTTCAGTGTGTGATAAAAAAACAGGCAAATTTCTGCGTTCTCGTAACAATGCGTTTATTCAGCAGAGGTGGAAATTATTATGTATCAAATCATTTAAATAAATGGACATGTTAACATTTTATTGTATATTATACTTTTTTTGATGAATTCTAAAACCGGCTCTTTGGCTTCTTCAGCCATATTTCATCATACATTTACTGCTACATCAAAAAAAAAAATTATATATATATATATGCTGAATCATTTTCATCATGTATTCACTGCTCAATAATTAAGCAGGGATCAGGTTGTTTTTTCTTGCTTGATAAATCGAATGAATGATATCACCTATTCGAAAGAGTGATATCATTGATTCGTTTCAAATGAGTGATATCACTGATTCGAATGGGTGATATCAATGATTCGAATGAGTGATATCACTCATTCGTTTTGAATAGGTGTCATCACTCATTCGAATAGGTGATATCACTCATTCGAATAAGTGATATCACTCATTCGCATATGAAAAAGCGGCACCCCATACATGCGATGCGAACGCTCTACCACTATCCCATCGCTGCGGTGTTGATTATTTATAAATGTAGATATATTTACCACACATACAGGTATTTTAATTGTATTCAATTGTAAACGAAAATAATGAAAGTAAGGTATAAAGTTAATCACGTACGTGTGCTCCAATGACACGCAAGTACTACAGCATACCGCATCATGTATCACGCAGAATGTGTCTAGAATGTTCCCATGGTGGAGTTGGCATCTCTCTGTGGGCACGGACGATACTTGTTGTGTCCTCAACCGGGTCTTCATTTTAACCTTATCCAGGATTTGGTGCAGTTTCATTTTGCCGAAATTATTGTGATAATCCAGACATTTCTGACAGAAATATTCATCACAGTCCACACATAAGCTAATAGCCTCCACATTTATCCCGGAGGACGAGCAAGGTGTACACGAATAATCATAAAACACATCACAACCTTTGTCTATTGAACGCGTAAATCCGCCTCCAGTCGCCATTTTGCAACGTTCTATATAAGGTTTACCCATAAACACTAACCTAGTTTACTACCCAATACGTGGAAAACGATTGTTGATAACATGTAATTCTACTTCCTGTTCTTATATAAACGGTGACTTAATTACCTAGCTCTCTTTATGTTTAAATTATTTACATGTAGTTTTATTTCCTGTACTGTATAAACTCATCAACATCTAGAGTTTAATCTCAGTTTTTAATAAGGTTCTCTTCGGTCTTCAAGGGAGTTCGCCACGACAGGGAATTAAGTAGAAAACATGTGTCATTTATGATATGGTGACACTACAACTATATGTTCACTCGATTTAAGTAATGGAACGTAGGAAAACTTGGCGGATCCAGGTGGGGGGGGTCATCCTGGTCTCCAAAGTTACGTTAAATGTATTACGCATTTGAACTTGAAAAGAAAATTATACGCGCCTTCCCATAACCCACTGGCCCAGTAACACTGCCCCTTTTTATAATCAAGAAGTCTGACTATCAATCCATGAGTCATGAGTTTGAATGCCCACCCGGCCACAGTCTTCGTGATGGTTTATATACGGCATTGTGTGTCATTATCATTCGTCTCTCATCCACGTGGGAAAGTTATCAGTTACTTGCGGAGATTGGGTGTGCTCGGGTACTATTTAACCTATAAGGATCCAAGGAAACAGTGGTTAGGTTAATTGATCGTCTGTTAGCAATCGATGGCATACAATGTCGCTTAGTATTCAATTAAACAATCACTAAATAAAACGTATTGAAAACAAATGTTGTGTCTAAATCCTAGCAATCTTTAACTCCGATCGTCATAGCCACTGTGACTTATACTTTGGTATTTGTTTTAATATATTCTGTTGTATATATACGGTCGTGGATTCGAGCCAAGCTCGGTTTTAAATTCTCATGTTGGACTGTTTGTCAGTAACTTGATGTAGGACGGTGATTCAATTGAGGTATTTAAATACCAATAAATGCCAAATTATTATATAACTAACAATTAGTTAAAGTGGCGTTAAACCCCTGTGATGTGCTAGCACCACGACAGTTACAACGTCACGATGTATAGATCTGCGACAACGTTAAACCTCTGTGTTGTACTAGCACCACCACAGTTACAACGTCACGATGTATAGATCCGCGACAACGTTAAACCTCTGTGTTGTACTAGCACCACGACAGTTACAACGTCACGATGTATAGATCCGCGACAACGTTAAACCTCTGTGTTGTACTAGCACCACGACAGTTACAACGTCACGATGTATAGATCCACGACGACGTTTAACCTCTGTGTTGTACTAGCACCACGACAGTTACAACGTAACGATGTATAGATCCACGAAGACGTAAAACCTCTGTGTTGTACTAGCACCACGACAGTAACAACTTTACGATGTATAGATCTGCGACGACGTTAAACACCTCTGTTGTACCAGCACCACGACAGTTACAACGTAACGATGTATAGATCCACGACGACGTAAAACCTCTGTGTTGTACTAGCACCACGACAGTTACAACATAACGATGTATAGATCTGCGACGACGTTAAACCCTGTGTTGTACTAGCACCACGACAGTCACAACGTAACGATGTATAGATCCGCGACAACGTTAAACCTCTGTGTTGTACTAGCACCACGACAGTTACAACGTCACGATGTATAGATCCGCGACAACGTTAAACCTCTGTGTTGTACTAGCACCACGACAGTTACAACGTCACGATGTATAGATCCACGACGACGTTTAACCTCTGTGTTGTACTAGCACCACGACAGTTACAACGTAACGATGTATAGATCCACGACGACGTAAAACCTCTGTGTTGTACTAGCACCACGACAGTAACAACTTTACGATGTATAGATCTGCGACGACGTTAAACCCCTGTGTTGTACCAGCACCACGACAGTTACAACGTAACGATGTATAGATCCACGACGACGTAAAACCTCTGTGTTGTACTAGCACCACGACAGTTACAACTTTACGATGTATAGATCCGCGACGGCGTTTAACCCCTGTTGTAATGCGTGATATAAACTGTAGATGATTTCTTTATTCAATACAACCATTGTATTTTCTGGTCAAAGCGAAATACGTGCATGTGATATATTGCTGTGATTTATTTTATTATTAAAGGTCCATATTTATTGTTTTTACTAAGGAATGGAAATGTAACATTTAATACGGTGCAAGCGGCTTTGGTAGATTATAAAGATAATGGTTCAAAACATCTGTGTACGTCCTATCAATTTAATGAATAAGTTAATTGTTTTCTAAGCCGATTTGGATGAGACGGATGAAGACGGCGAATGAGAAGATGAGAAGGTTTTATAACATTTGATAAGAAACATTACAGGACCTTATTAAGTATAAACTGCAAATCCGGTTTTGCATATCTTAAGATACTTTAGGTTTTAATTAAGATATTTAAGACGCCTGTACCATACGTGCATTTTCCAGTTCAGAGTGAGATGACGTAAAAGCAACACGTAAAAGGTAAGAAATATGTGATGAATTTTCATTATCAAATTTTTTTTAAAAAAGTCCATATTTCGTTCTGTTTTTAAAGCTTAAACTTGTTGACGATATCTTATAAACATCGGGAGTAGGGTTTCGCGGGTTCAGACGTGAGGTGATTTTGACATTTTGAGCTCTGCATCGCCTTCCAAAATTGGCCTCTATCGTTGCTTTAATCCCGAATTCAACACTTATACTTGCTTGTATGTTTACATATAAATCTAAATTCTACGACGAAAAAACAAATGGTTAAAGAAATAATTCAAACTGTGATCGGTACAGAGAGCGGGGAAGTGGTACAGAACACATTTAGCTTTTACGTCATCTAACTCTGAACCGAAAGCTGCACGAATTGTACAGGCGTCTGTAAAATAAGTGCGTTTAACAGGCGTGATAAAGTGATGAATACTTGTCCTGATTCCCAGATTCTAAGCAAAACCGATTTTTAGATGCTCCACTGCTGTTTTTATTATTTTAGCGACAGTGTTCTTAATCAGATTACACATTTTGTTCAAGAACAAGATGTATGTCAGTTAGTGAATAGTTGTCAATAATTAAGTTAAGTTTAATTAGTGCAAAGTGTTTGTGAGAAAGCGTGATGTTTCCTGTATTGATGTCTCAATGGATGTGTTAATATTAGAAACATGTGGCCAATGGCCGACAGGAGGGTGTTACTTTAAGAAATAAAAGTATTCCATACTACAATATACATTACATACGCTGTCTCAAATAAGATTAAAAGTTTCCATCTGTGTTGCATTAAAACACAATATGTTTATTCTTAGTAGGGCTCAAAACATATCATGAAATTGAATTGTTTACTTTTCTCATAGTCTATAAATAGAACGGGATATCTCCCGAATCAGATCTATTAACAACCAATGAAAAATGCAGGGAATTATATGTCTTCCCACAATTCATAGCAATTGAACGCTTACTAAACTATGACATCATTCAAACTTTTCTTGAAGCAAATGACCAATTAGCTTTCTTCATGTGCTGCGATTTAACGGACCCAATCGGGAGAGCTAGATCCAGTATTCAGACTACATCTCTCCATACAAGAAAATGATCAGACTATACGATTTCGTTATATTTGTTGTTACTGGTCTTTTTAAGCTTATTAATTACTAGTATTTCTTTCTTTCATTACCAGTCCTATTCTTCAATACCAACCCTCCCTTCACAACCGCTGCAAAACAGGGATTCGGACCATGGTTTTATACAATAAACAGTGACTTTATATTGGCATAGAATGCTTAATGGATTTGTTTGAAATATACCAAACGTTTTGTAACTCACAATCACTAAATGACATACCCATAAATAATCCAGTTGATATATAGATTGTACCAAAAGTCGTTGTTGTTATATGTTGTTGTTGTGTTTAACTTCGCTTTCGACGATTGTTCAGTCATCGCAATTGTTCAGTAATCGCGACGGTTTTTACTTGAGACGGTATTCTGAGACACATGGTATGATACCCATCCTTTCACATATGATGAGAAATCAAGGAATTATATATACAAGTCCTTGGTCATATATAAGAGAATTTTTATCAGTGTGTTCATTGTTAACAAAGTGAAATAGACTTCCGAACCCTAATTTCCAAGCATCATTTTTTTCTATATTAACAATTCAAACATGACAATGCTTTCAAAATGTTTAAAATACATCAATAATGCCATTCAAATAAAAAAAAAGAGCATTGAAATTAGGAAAATGCATTTTTAAAGAGTCAATTTCTAAAGTGACCTTTATATAGGGTTCGGTCGCTCATGTGACTTAACCAATAAGAATACATTTAAAGGTAATGGATTTCAAACATAGAGAAGTGATTAATTTTACGTATGTCCAAGAATTGTAATATACAATATGAATCATTCGCTGCAATTCACAATTGGAAGAATTTGCATTTACTCCAAAAAACATATAATGTCGTTTTTAAGTTTGAGTGTATAATATTCGTCTCCAAGAAATATAGTATATGCATGTTTCAAAGATTAAATTAATCTGAAGACTGAATAGTTTTTTATTATAACAACACATAAATAAAACCTCGGACTGTAATTTCGACGAAAACTTTGACGATGCGTATATAACTGATAACATTGAATATGTGTCCATACTAAACTCATAACGGCAGTTGCTATAGCAATGAAAATAGAATAGTTGGTAATAAATCCTTAAAAACACAAAAAGGTGACTAAAAGTACTATCGGAGATGGAGTTCAATATTTTTTTCTATTGCTGTTTATTCCAAATGTGTTTCGTCAAGAAATGACGCTCCTAAAACGGAAATTAATCGTTGTTTCTGTCAAACACAGAAATGAGATACACGTTAAGATTAGCAATATGCATATACTGACACGAAAGATAATTAGCTGCTGGTCAGATAATGACCACTGTCTAGCATCTGTGTGAAAGAATACTGACTTTAATGTAGAGATAATCAGTTTGTCTATTTGTGATCAATGACAGTCACCATTGTATATTGATTTAACGAGATACGATTATATACTTGGATTATTATCAGTTTGTCTATGTGTGATCATTGACAGTCGCCATTGTATATTGATTTAACGAGATACGATTATCTACTTGGATTATCACAAGTAATCTTCCAGTCTCACTTCAATAACTGAAATCTATAACTAGAATTGGGTTATTTACATGACTTTGTTACTACAGTAAAACTATGATCGTAATACAAACATATGTTTATGTATTATCACAAGTAATCTTCCAGTCTCACTACAAGATTGATTGATTGATTGAATATTTAGCGTCATTTTTATGCCATCGAAGGCTAACAGACGATCAGTTAACCTAACCACTGTTTCCTGGGATTAACCAGTACTCGAGCACACCCACCTCCGCAAGTAACTGATAACTTTCCCACTTGAAACAGCGGTGAGAGACGAATGATAATGAGACACAATGTCTTATATCAATCATCACTGAGACTATTGCCAGGCGGGGATTCGAACTCACGACCCCTGGATTGATAGTCAGACGCGTAACCGATTGAGCTAATCGGGCCCGGCCATTGTATATTGATTTAACGAGATACGATTATCTACTTGGATTATCACAAGTAATCGTCCAGTCTCAATACAAGAACTGAAATCTATAACTAGAATTGGGTTATTTACATGACTATGTTACCACAGTAAAACTATGATCGTAATACAAACATATGTTTATGTATTATCACAAGTAATCTTTCAGTCTCACTACAAGAACTGAAATCTTTAACTAGAATTGGGTTATTTACATGACTTTGTTACCACAGTAACACTTTGATCGTAATACAAACATATGTTTATGTATTATCACAAGTAATCTTCCAGTCTCACTACTACAACTGAAATCTTTAACTAGAATTGGGTTATTTACATGACTTTGTTACTTCAGTAAAACTATGATCGTAATACAAACATATGTTTATGTATAATCACAAGTAATATTCCAGTCTCACTACTAGAACTAAAATCTATAACTAGACTTGTGTTATATACATGACTTTGTTACCACAGTAAAACTATGATCGTAATACAAACATATGTATATGTATTATCACAAGTAATATTCCAGTCTCACTACAAGAATTGAAATCTTTAACTGGAATTGGGTTATTTACATGACTTTGTTACTACAGTAACACTATGATCGTAATGCAAACGTATGTATATGTATAGTCAAAATTAATTTGTGACAAATTTACAGGTATGGTCAATTTAACAAAATTCAACAAGTGCGTTTAGGTGTAACCCCGCCATTGATTTTTGTTCTTTATTCTATAGTAAATAATAAAAGTTTGAAGGCTTGTCATTCATAGAGAGACCCACATGAGAGAAGTGAAACCTACATTTTACTGTTTGTCAACATCTGCAAAATCAAAATATGATAAGAAAAGTAGGGGTCATTTATCATATAACAGATTTTTTCTGCTCAGTGTGGACACTGTTGACAAAGTGAAAGTAGACTTCCGAAATCATGTATACCCCAACTTCCAAGCATGAATTTTTACTTCAAAATTCAAACATGACAATGCTATCAAAATGTTCAAAATACATCAATAATGCCATTCAAATAAAACATTGAGCATTATAATAATTTAATTGCATTTTTAAAGAAGAAGAAACGAAGATTATTTATAACCGCCATTATGCGACTACCCCAGCGCTTTCTTACTGTATTTAATGTCAGTTTAACATAGTTTAACATGTGTATTTATAGTTATTACATGTGGGGCGTACTAAACGTTAATTTATCTGTTTTACACATGTGTTTATGGTAATAACAAGTAGTGCTTACTAAAAATCTATTTAATCCAATTTAACAAGTGCATTTATAGTTATGACATGTCGTGCGTACTAAACGTCAATGACAGTTTAACAGGTATGTTAATAGTTATAACAAATGAGTTGTACAAAACGTCGTTTAAAACGTTAAATATGGATTATATTGGGAGTTCAAGCCGTTTTTAAAAACATTTCAGGTTTTATATGGTATCCAGTGTTATTAATGGATGAATATTTCAGAACAAATGTTTATAGAATTAGTACACCGCAGCGGTGATCCGTGTCATAGACTTGTCCAGTGTTATTAATGGATGAATGTTTCAGAACAAATGTTTATAGAATGAGTACACCGCAGCGGTGATCCGTGTCATAGACTTGTCCAGTGTTATTAATGGATGAATATTTCAGAACAAATGTTTATAGAATGAGTACACCGCAGCGGTGATCCATGTCATAGACTTGTCCAGTGTTATTGGTGGATGAATATTTCAGAACAAATGTTGATAGAATAAGTACACCGCAGCGGTGATCCGTGTCATAGACATATCCAGTGTTATTAATGGATGAATATTTCAGAACAAATGTTTATAGAATAAGTACACCGCAGTGGTGATCCGTGTCATAGACTTGTCCAGTGTTATTAATGGATGAATATTTCAGAACAAATGTTTATAGAATAAGTACACCGCAGCGGTGATCTGTGTCATAGACTTTTCCAGTGTTATTAATGGATGAATATTTCAGAACAAATGTTTATAGAATAAGTACACCGCAGCGGTGATCCGTGGCATAGACTTGTCCAGTGTTATTAATGGATGAATGTTTCAGAACAAATGTTTATAGAATGAGTACACCGCAGCGGTGATCTGTGTCATAGACTTGTCCAGTGTTATTGGTGGATGAATATTTCAGAACAAATGTTTATAGAATGAGTACACCGCAGCGGTGATCCATGTCATAGACTTGTCCAGTGTTATTGGTGGATGAATATTTCAGAACAAATGTTTATAGAATGAGTACACCGCAGCGGTGATCCGTGTCATAGACTTGTCCAGTGTTATTAATGGATGAATATTTCAGAACAAATGTTTATATAATGAGTACACCGCAGCGGCGATCCGTGTCATAGATTTGTCCAGTGTTATTGGTGGATGAATATTTCAGAACAAATGTTTATAGAATAAGTACACCGCAGCGGTGATCCGTGTCATAGACATATCCAGTGTTATTAATGGATGAATATTTCAGAACAAATGTTTATAGAATAAGTACACCGCAGTGGTGATCCGTGTCATAGACTTGTCCAGTGTTATTAATGGATGAATATTTCAGAACAAATGTTTATAGAATAAGTACACCGCAGCGGTGATCCGTGTCATAGACTTGTCCAGTGTTATTAATGGATGAATATTTCAGAACAAATGTTTATATAATAAGTACACCGCAGCGGTGATCTGTGTCATAGACTTGTCCAGTGTTATTAATGGATGAATATTTCAGAACAAATGTTTATAGAATGAGTACACCGCAGCGGTGATCCGTGTCTTAAACTTGTCCAGTGTTATTAATGGATGAATATTTCAGAACAAATGTTTATAGAATTAGTACACCGCAGCGGTGATCCATGTCTTAAACTTGTCCAGTGTTATTGGTGGATGAATATTTCAGAACAAATGTTGGTAGAATGAGTACACTGCAGCGGTGATCCGTGTCATAGATTTATCCAGTGTTATTAATGGATGAATATTTCAGAACAAATGTTTATAGAATAAGTACACCGCAGCGGTGATCTGTGTCATAGACTTGTCCAGTGTTATTAATGGATGAACATTTCAGAACAAATGTTTATAGAATAAGTACACAGCTGCGATGATCCGTTTCATAGACTTGTCCAGTGTTTTTGGTGGATGAATATTTCAGAACATATATTTATAGAATTAGTGCACCGCAGCGGTGATCCATGTCATAGACTTATCCAGTGTTATTGGTGGATGAATATTTCAGAACAAATGTTGATAGAATGAGTACACCGCAGCGGTGATCCGTGTCATAGACTTATCCAGTGTTATTAATGGATGGATATTTCAGAACAAATGTTTATAGAATAAGTACACCGCAGCGGTGATCTGTGTCATAGACTTGTCCAGTGTTATTAATGGATGAATATTTCAGAACAAATGTTTATAGAATAAGTACACCGCAGCGGTGATCTGTGTCATAGACTTGTCCAGTGTTATTAATGATTGAATATTTCAGAACAAATGTTTATAGAATAAGTACACCGCAGCGGTGATCTGTGTCATAGACTTGTCCAGTGTTATTAATGGATGAATATTTCAGAACAAATGTTTATAGAATAAGTACACAGTAGCGGTGATCCGTGTCATAGACTTGTCCAGTGTTATTAATGGATGAATATTTCAGAACAAATGTTTATAGAATAAGTACACCGCAGCGGTGATCCGTGTCATAGACATATCCAGTGTTATTAATGGATGAATATTTCAGAACAAATGTTTATAGAATAAGTACACAGTAGCGGTGATCCGTGTCATAGACTTGTCCAGTGTTATTAATGGATGAATATTTCAGAACAAATGTTAATAGAATAAGTACACAGCTGTGGTGATCCGTGTTATAGACTTGTCCAGTGTTATTAATGGATGAATATTTCAGAACAAATGTTTATAGAATTAGTACACCGCAGCAGTGATCCGTGTCATTGACTTGAAAAAATCGGAAATAGATTCGCTCGGCATTTAGAGGATAGTTATAGGTCTGTTCAGTATAATGTTATTGGTTGGAGTATCATACCATGTGCCTACAGTATGATACTTCAGTGTGACAGTGTGACAGAGCTTAAAATATTGTCTCAGATAGATATCGTCGTGGTATCACTGATAAATCGCTGAAAGCGACGCTAAACAGTATACAACATCAAAAAAATATATACTTATGATAATATGTTCATTCACAGAGGGTAAACTCGTCAAGTTTTATATACAACATCTTGAGAAGTTCAGTTTTTGTTTTAAGGTGCATGGTGTTATTGTTTGATATAGGGCGTTAATAATAAGTACCTATCATTAATTTACAAGAAAGCACCGTTCATCTTTTACATCAAACAGATAACGATTGAGACAACATCAAACACAGGTGATTTTTTATAGTTGCAACCGTTACACTTTGAAATACGTCCTTAAACTTAGCAAAGCGTCAAACGATTAAATGTTCTAAATGTTGACTATGTAATATCAAATGTTATGTTAATTTATTTATCAATGATGTCTGTATTTTGACTGTTCATATTACTCTTCAAATGCCACACTTCCAATTATGACTCGGTCTGTAGATCTATGTTCATGATAGTCAATGTTTGCGGCACATAAACAGTGTTGTGATGCCGCATGACATTAGTGTGTCCCGTCTGTGTACGTTAATTTCCCCGCAGACATTTCCAATATTAATAATGGCTAAGGTTATAATCAGTATATATGGTTATGATGACCTTTTACAGTAGATGTGTGATATCAGCATTTGTTAGGGATGTTGCATTGATGTCACTATTTATATTTTATAACTCAAGTGATTTTCCCGTCAAAGGGCCTTGTGTAAATTTAATGAATTAATTCAGTGAGTTTGGTAGACATTTTAGATTAAATGTGTCTCGTATATTATTAAGGAGCTTGCTATCAGTGGACTATGTCAAACAATGCATGTCGTTCTGCGGGTGTTTTAGTCATTGTTCTGTTGTTGCTGTATGGTGCTTGGCGTCGCTTTCAACACTTTTTTCAGTCATACAGTGACGGTGTCTACTTGAGACATTATTCTGAGCGCTGTCACACTTGAGTATAATGCCGCAGAGACATGGTATGATACCCCATCCAGAAACATTTTATTGACGTCGAACCGACCACTTCTAGAAATATCCTCTCAATGCTGACCTTCAATTTTTAAGTATTTGCTATAACCCGACCAGGGATAGAACCCACAACATTTCGTATGCAAGGCGAGTCGTCTATCACCAGACCACCGCTGTGGTACACTTACTATTGTCACAAGTGTATGCTGTGTTCATTACCTAAATAAAAGTACTGTTCATGAATATTTTAATTGTAAAGAATTATCTATATGGTCAAAAGGATGACAGCGAACATTCATTAAGTACATTTATTTATTTCCAATCGTCTGAAAAAAATCACAGAATGTAGCAGGATTCAAGAATCAAAATTTCTTTATTTGTAACTTAAACTTATAATGTTTCTCATTACAAACATATTTAATAACCAACATCCAATATATTTATTTATAACAGGGTACCAGGGTGAATAGAATACTACTGTTGAAAAACTGACACCAATACATTCCCAAATAGGCATCTATCGCAGTCACGAGTAGCGACGTTTAAACACCAGAATGTACGTATATCGGTAGATTGATGAAGGCCAGGTGAATACTCACATACAATTAATGTTAGAACCTACTTAAATGTAGGGGACAGTGTACTGTTGCCAACCGGCAGGGGACAGTGTATTGTTGCCAACCGGCAGGGGACATTGCATTATTGCCAACCGGCAGGGGACAGTGTATTGTTGCCAACAGGCAGGGGACAGTGTATTATTGCCAACCGGCAGGGGACAGTGTATTGTTGCCAACCGACAGGGGACAGTGTATTGTTGCCAACCGACAGGGGACAGTGTATTATTGCCAACCGGGAGGAAACAGTGTATTGTTGCCAACAGGCAGAACCTACTTAAGTGTAGGGGACAGTGTACTGTTGCCAACCGGGTGGGGACGGTGTATTATTGCAAACCGGCAGGGGATATTGTATTATTGCCAACCGGGAGGAAACAGTGTATTGTTGCCAACAGGCAGGGGACAGTAGATTGTTGCCAAGCGGCAGGGTACAGTGTATTGTTGCCAAGCAGCAGGGGACAGTGCATTGTTGCCAAGCGGCAGAGGACAGTGCATTGTTGCCAAGCGGCAGGGAACAGTACATTGTTGCCAAGCGGCAGGGGACAGTGCATTGTCGCCAAGTGGCAGGGGACAGTGTATTGTTGCCAAGCGGCAGGGGACAGTGCATTGTTGCCAAGCGGCAGGGGACAGTGCATTGTTGCCAAGCGGCATGGGACAGTGTATTGTTGCCAACCGGCATGGGACAGTGCATTGTTGCCAACCGGCATGGGACAGTTCATTGTTGCCAACCGGAATAGGACTGTGTATTGTTGCCAACCGGCAGGGGACAGTGTATTGTTTCCAACCAGCAGGGGACCATGTATTGTTGCCAACCTGCAGGGGACAGTGTATTGTTGCCATGCTGATTGTGTACATGCTGATATTGTGGGTGTACCATTTTGACACTTCATCTCCTTGAACTTACAAATTCTAATTGCTTTTTAAGAAGTGTTTAATCTTTGTAATTTTAAATAATGTTGAGTTTTAACTTTTTTCATTACAATTGCAATATTGCTATTCTTTGAGAAATTTCTTTGTGGTCCAAAAAATACGTTAAACACGACTATGTGTAAATATGAACAACAGCTATAACCAACAGTACAATACTGAATTTCAGCTGTGAACAACAGTACAATACTGAACCTGAGCTTTTAACAACAGTATAATACTAAACTTCAGCTGTGAGCAACAGTACAATACTGAACTTCAGTTATGAACAACAGTACAATACTGAACTTCAGCTGTGAACAACAGTACAATACTGAACTTCAGCTATAAACAACAGTAGAATACTGGAATTCAGCTGTGAACAACAGTACTTCAGCTATGAACAACAGTACAATATTGAACTTCAGCTATGAACAACGGTACAATACTAGCTTCAGCTGTGAACAACAGTACAATACTGAATTTCAGCTGTGAACAACAGTATAATATTGAACCTAAGCTTTAAACAACAGTATAATACTGAACTTCAGCTGTGAGCAACAGTACAATACTGAACTTCAGTTATGAACAACAGTACAATATTGAACTTCAGCTGTGAACAACAGTACAATACTGAACTTCAACTATGAACAACAGTAGAATACCGGAATTGAGCTGTGAACAACAGTACTTCAGCTATGAACAACACTACAATACTGAACTTCAGCTATGAACAACGGTACAATACTGAACTTCAGCTGTGAACAACAGTACAATACTGAACTCCAGTTTTGAACAACTTCAGCTGTGATAAAACAGTACAATATTGAACTTAAGTTGTGAACAACAGTACAATATTGAACTTCAGCTGCAAACAACAGCGCAATATTGAACTTCAGTTAAGAACAACAGTACATTTTTTTAACTTAAGCTGTGAACAACAGTACAATATTGAACTTCACCTACGAACAACAGTATAATATTCAACTTCAGCTATGAACAACAGTACAGTACTGAACTTCAGCTTTGAACAACAGTACAATACTTAACTTAAGATGAAAACAAGAGTATAATACTGAACTTAGCTATAAACAACAGTACAATATTGACCTTAAGCTATGAACAACAGTACAATATTGACCTTAAGCAATGAACAACAGTACAATACTGAACTTCAGCCATAAACAACAGTACAACGCGGAACTTCAGCTTTGGACAACTGTACAATAATGACCTTAAGCCATGAACAACAGTACAATACTGAACTTCAGCCATAAACAACAGTACAACGCGGAACTTCAGCTTTGGACAACTGTACAATAATGACCTTAAGCCATGAACAACAGTACAATACTGAACTTCAGCCATGCACAACAGTACAACGCTGAACCTCAGCTTTGGACAACTGTACAATATTGACCTTAAGCTATGAACAACAGTACAATACTGAACTCCAGCTATAAAGACCAAATTATGAAATGGCATACATGTACGTTTTTGGAATACAGTCAAACTTCTTTGAAAAACAAGTTGACGTCGAGGTGTAGCTGTTTGGGATTGGTGATCTCGTTAGTTAAAAATACAAGTTGAAAAACAAATACGTTATTAAGAAAAATAAGCATTTTACTCTACAAATATGATTGTATGTGGTATAAGCTGATGTTTTTACTGTATGAACTGTTCTAGTTAGATTTTATTTCGTCGTAATAATCGATGATTCATTGAATTAAATTATGAATATATGAACTAATTAGTATACAATTGAATGCGAGATGATTGATGCAAATATATTGGGCTGTGATGATATAATTTACATACTTAATAGTCGCTTTATTTCCTCCATCAATTTAAAACATTATTTTTTATTCTTATTTCGATCAATGACTCTGGTAGTTATTCAAATCAATTGAAGCGAGTTTTATCATACCCGCTCTTGGTAACCATACATTAACATCGGTTAAGAAGTTTCCTGGGAATCTATATATTTGATCTGGTGTTGTTTTTATTTTAATGGTGTATGTTTAATTATTTTTCTCACAAACTGATATAAAAATCTGATGTAACAAGACAATGAAATAAACCGAATGTAAGATAATGTATCATATACACGAGTTTTAGTGCAGAATGTGTCTACTGAGTATTTACCAAATATTTCGTATGCTCAGTTTAAACATTTTAACATATCTATTTCGTTTTTACAACATAACTGATCAAGAAATGAAAAATCGATACACCTATGCGCATTTATTATATAAGCAATCAAGCAGCACATTCTAAAAGACTAGGGTGGGAGTAGGCATAAAACAAAACACCGATGACGTTATAAAGGTATGTACATACACCACGTAAGCTACATTTACGTACAACACCCCCATGTTGCATAGACGTAGCCTTGCTTTTAAGCTGACTTTGGTCACTTTCCAAAATAGCAAACTATACGAAATTCTATTACTAAAGTCGATGTGTATTAATTAAGATGTTATTGAATATTGATAGCATGGTTGTATAGCTGGCAGTACATATATACATGCCAAGATGGAGTTAGAAAGTAACGTTATCATAACGACGTCGTGTTGTCCCCAGGAGGACAGCAATCAATTACTGTAACAATTATTGTCGTACTAAATATGAACATTTAAAAGCAATCAGTGTGAGCTAATTTATATTAATGACTTATAAGCACACTGGAAAGGTCAAGGGGTTATGCTGACCTGGCCTATCCTCATTACAACATTTTATTAGCAACAATGTTCAGATACAAGCTGTGTGTTTAATCAAGCAATACATTTCATAAGAGAGACCTTGTGCAAGCTAGAAATAGCTTTCTTCTCAATTCTGTTGTTACGTATCGCTGTATATTGAATATATGAATATGTAATATGTTGATAACAAACAAATATTGGATAAGCTATTACATTTAAAAGGAACCAAATAATTCCAACCGGGCATCTCATCTACATATTGACTTTTAGGACGATAAAAGAAAACCCTTTCCAGTTCTTCTAGATGTATTGTTAACACCATAACCATTCCTACTGGCCCATCTAAAGTTTCGTAATATACGTTATATACGTTTGATGTGGGTGCAGCTTTCTCCACAAGACTTAACAACGGCATTTTCTTACCAGTGTAATATATATAAATCAGACTGGCGCTCTGTTTTCAGTACACTAACAAATGGCCAAAGTCAAATATTTGAAAGGATAAAACGAGATAAAAAAAAAACATTCGAAATTCATTCAACACTCTTTGTTTTTACAACAGCCCGTGTGGTTCCGGCTAAGAATAGAATCATTGCCGATTTCTGCAGAGGGCTAGGAATCCTCCGAATCTACAATGACCTGAATAAAATGAATAATAAATAAACACAAATATTAGATTATTTTTATCACATTACTCAGAAAAATGATATATTTACCAATTATGTTTTCTGATCATTTTATTAGTTGAAATATTGAATTGTTATTCTCTCCTGGATCCTTAGTTATATGTACTATCAAATAGCTATGTGTGATACAGTTATGAAATATTTTTATATTGACCTATTGTGATATCAGTACAGACGCAATACATTGTTTTCCGTATTACGCGTCTCTCGTACGAAGTGTGCCGAGCTATTTTCCGTTTTGCCCGAATATTTGTATCAAGAAACCCCAGGGGTGGGGGGGGGGGGGGGGGGGGGCAAGTGTAGGCTGTTAATTGTTACGTTTACACTTAATGAACACTAACGTAGTGTTTAACTTTATTTGACCTTTTCTGCAGACTTCTTGCATCATTGTGGGTGGAGCTCCGAAATGTACATTTAATTTAAATGTCAAACTGCGGTAGCTGCTGTGTCGTTTCCATGATTTTCTGCTTTAAGTAACTTTGCGCATTTTTCATTTTGAAGTTGACCATGATAGCAGATGGGTTCACAGAAATGTTTTATTTAATTGACTTTAACTTTGGCGTAAGTTTCAAAAATGCTTCATCCACCCAAGTTTTCCGATATGGAAATATGGAAGTTGTGTATCATAATTAATCGATATGACGGTGGGAGTTCGACTCAGGTTACGTACTTACTATTTTAAAATTGATTTACTGCAGTCATATGCTTGTCATCCCCAAATAGATATGAGAAACTGTAACATCTGATGAAAAAAAAATCGAGAGATTTCAGCACTATGCCTACAAAAACAACAAACAAGGAAGAGTTAGAAAATGCATTTTGGTTGGTGTACAAGTGAGGTTGATTGGTGTACAAGTGAGGTTGATTGGTGTACAAGTGAGGTTGATTGGTGTACAAGTGAGATTGATTGGTCAACAAGTGAGATTGATTGTTGTACAAGTGAGGTTGAGTGGTGTACAAGTGAGGTTGATTGGTGTACAAGTGAGGTTGATTGGTGTACAAGTGAGATTGATTGATGTACAAGTGAGGTTGATTGGTGTACAAGTGAGATTGATTGGTGTACAAGTGAGATTGATTGGTGTACAAGTGAAGTTAACTACATACGACGACAGATGGAAACAAATATTCCCGTGTTTTTTTATTACTTATGAAGGTGATTTGTAAATGTACTATTTTCACATTTGTGCTCTTTATTATTGAATTTGTTAAGCTCGTTGGCCAAAATGAAAATGATAAGATGCTCGGCAAAGCCTTGCATAATATATTTTGGAAACTTAAAAAATCACTGTGTAGCTTTTGTAACGCAATGATTGTTTCAAAATTATTTATATAAAAATCATAATATCAATTAAATTCATATCAAAATAAAACTAAGTATAAATCTAGACTTTTAAAATTACCACCTAATTTTAACGATAGATATACAGTTGCAGATGAAGCACTAGATTGAATGAGACACATGTTGCTTGGAGAGTTCTATGAATACTGGAGAGCTCTTATGGATAATTGAAATCAATGATGCATTTAATGCACCAATGCTAAATAAAATACCGACAGAGTGCTTTGAGCACCCATTTGTTGTGTTCTTAAATCCCACGATAAACTGATCATAAACGACAATGGAGAAAAACATTTGTTTACAAATTTGCAAAACCCAAAATACTTGCATGTTTGACATTACTTCACGAGTTTTGGCTAATATGATATATAATGCACTCATTAGTCGCTTGCACGTGCATCCTTTGTTTCAATGATTACTTGTGAAATATCGATGAAGTTAACATTTACTTCTTATCAAAAGGTAGAAAAGCCTACCTTGAACAAGGTAACGAAAGTGGTCGCAAAACGTAGGGCAGGCTCTTCTCCTGGACCAGGCGGAATATCCTGAAAGGTCAACAAGAAGTTATCAAAGTTACTACGCCGATTATGAAGCCTAACGAAAGTCGTCTGACGAATGTACTATCTTGTTGAACGATTGCAGGAGGCAACTTTGTACTTAAGGAGAAAGACGAAAAGGATATAACATTATTCAGCACCATTTCCCTTTTTATCGTAGGAGGCAATATCTTCTCTATCACAACTAGAAAACTGAGAATGGCAACGTGGACACATCAGTACAGAAAGCTGGTCTTTCATGATTCGCGGGCTGTTCAGAGCATACTAGCTCTCAACTCATTTGAGAAACAATGAACAATAGTAAGGCTTTTAACGCATGTGTATTGGAATTTGACTAATGCTTATGGACCATTTCCACATCCCATTTCCACATCAAATGATTTTTATGAGTAGGAAGTTTTGCTTAATTAAATGAAGAGGCTATGGTCCATTAACGTCTCACAAACCAATTAATTTTGTACTGTTTAACATATAGAGACATGCACTCCTGGAACACTGGATATATTGCCAATGGTTCTAAAAGTGCCTTATTCCCATAAATAGTTCTCTGTTGGTCCAAATATGCAGAAAAAACATGGGGTTGACCAGGTTGCTTTTTCACAATTTCGATGGTTTGATGACACCCCTTCATTTTTGATAATTCTGACCATTTGTTGCAGTGTATCACTACACATCTTTAAACTATTATAGTATCATCAAACAGTTTCCAATGTCACCCAAACTTTGCAGAAATCATGAAAATGTTCCAATGTTCCCATATGCACAAAGAAATATGACATTTTATGCATTTTTAACAAAAACTTGCCCAACCGCTTTACACATCTCTACTTTCTTTGGCATAATAATTTTGCTACCGTCATGTAAGGGAGGAAATTCTTCAGTGAGACCTTAAGGAAGTTTTGAGTTTTACATTAGAATACTATTTTAAAACTGGAAAAATATCATCTATGATAAAATCACGTATGTTGTTGGGATTTTATTTTGCATGGGCTTTTTTCAAATATTGCTACACTTGGTTCATTTTTGAACATGTTGATAAACCTACATTTGATAATACGCCTTACACCCCTGCATCAAACCACAACAAAACTATCTCTGACGGTTCAGTCTTTGAATTGCCATGGTGCACATGTAATCAAACTGGAATAGATAAGCGTCACGTGTTCAAGATAGCGTAGGATGCATATTCTTTCGGAGCAGCTGTGTGTTCAGAAAATGAATATTTTATGTGTGTTATAGGGGTTTAATAAACTAAACATTTGTTCAAGATGCATTTGAATTCATGCTGAGGAATATTGTGATGGAATTTTTGGATAATATCATTAGAAATGAGAGTTATATCTGACTTTAAATTGAACAATAGAACAATAGAAATAGTTTACACATCGACACCCATTGTTGCCAGACTTGAAAACCCGCAGTAGCACGTGTTTCTCAACTTCACAGTTTTAATTATAGAAGTGTTTTATATAGCAGACTATAGTTCGATTCATTTCGTCTTATCCACGATGAATTCTACACCGTTAAAATCTGATGTATATTCAACAAACAAAAGGGAACTATCGTCACCCTTTTCTGATATGGACATCAATCCTGAAAAGAAAACCAAACAGGCCAGTGAATCTGATATTTCAGAAATTTCTGATATCAATGATGTAAATTTTACCACACATGTTCACCTTGCCAATAGTGACTTTACACGAATCTCCAACATGGTTCAAGATGTTCTTAAAGATAAGATAGAATTGCTAGTAAAATCAGTCGTCGATGGTGTTACGCTTTCTATCAACAAGAAGATTACCTTTCTTGAGAAAGAAACTCTAAATTTGTGATGAAGTAGAGCGTCTGTGACACAAAGTTGAAAAACTTGAGTTAGCGTCTGATGAAGCAGAACAATACAGTAGAAGGAATTGCTTGCAAGTCGTTGGTATCCCCGAGACTGATGGAGAAAACACTGACCAGATCGTTATGGAGATCAGTGCAGCTAGCAATGCCAACATTACGACACCAGACATCGATCGTTCCCATCGAGTCGGTTCTGCTTTTTCTGGCCGATCAAGGAGTTAATTATTAAGTTCACCAACTACAGGGCTCGTGAACGATTCTACAAAACCAGATCTAAACTAAAAAATACAGATCGTTTCAAGCGAGTATTTGTAAATGAGGATCTAACGTTCCGCCGAAACCAATTATTCTACAGAGCTCGGGTACTACTGAAGGACAAGTGCATTTCTCAGGTTTGGACATATGACGGCAGAATTTTTATCAAAGATAACCATGATTCCCGCTCCATCGTTAACAGCTTTGCTGACCTCGATAAGCTTGACGTAAAATCCCACAGTTGATTTCCTGCACACGACATTTGCGATTGACATAGTGAGATCAGATAAAACTACACCATTTTATTTGTTGAACACATAGACTCCCTCACTTGGTGACTTGTGTTTTGTGAACAGTACATATTTTTCTACGATCCAGTGCACAAGGCTTTATGTGAGGCAGTGTTTTAAAAACTGCACGGATAACTCTGGTTTACAGTACAAACAAAACAATCTACTTCGCGTAGTCTATATATAATATTTGTGCAAGCTTTTGTACATTATTGTGTTGAAATGTGTATACGTGCAGTATATACTGTTTGTGCAAGCTTCTGTATAGCACTGTATTGGAGTGTGTATACGTTCAGTATATATTGTTTGTGCAGGCCTTTGCCCATTATGACAGAGTGTGTGTATGTGCAGTATATACCATTTGTGCAGGCCTTTGAACATTATTGTGTTGGATCGTGTGTACGTGCAGTATATACTATTTGTGCAGGACTTTGTACATTATAACAGACTTTTGTACATTGTTGTGTTGGAGTGTGTGTACGTGCAGTATACACTATTTGTGCAGGACTTTGTATATAATGACAGGCTTTTGCACATTATTGTATTGGAGTGTGTGTATGTGCAGTAAATACTATTTGTGCAGGACTTTGTACATTACGACAGGTATTTGTACATTATTGTGTTGGAGTGTGTTTATGTGCAGTATATACTGTGTGTTGTGCAAGACTTTGTACATTATTACAGGCTTTTGTACATTATTGTATTGGAGTTTGTGTATGCACAGTATATATCATGTGTGCAGGCCTTTGAACATTATTGTGTTGGATCGTGTGTACGTGCAGTATATACTATTTGTGCAGGGCTTTGTACAATATGGCAGGCTTTTGTACATTGTTGTGTTGGAGTATGTGTTCGTGCAATATATACTATTTGTGCAGGACTTTGTACATTATGGCAGGCTTTTGTAAATTACTGTTATGGAGTGTGTATACTGCTTGTGCAAGACTTTGTACATTATGACAGGCTTTTGTTCATTATTGTGTTGGATCGTGTGTATGTGCAGTATATACTACTTGTGCAGGACTTTGTACATTATTGTGTTGAAATGTGTATACGTGCAGTATATACTGTTTGTGCAGCTTCTGTATAGCACTGTTTTGAAGTGTGTATACGACCAGTATATATTGTTTGTGCAGGCCTTTGCCCATTATGACAGAGTGTGTGTATGTGCAGTATATACCATTTGTGCAGGCCTTTGAACATTATTGTGTTGGATCGTGTGTACGTGCAGTATATACTATTTGTGCAGGACTTTGTACATTACGACAGGTTTTTGTACATTATTGTGTTGGAGTGTGTGTACGTGCAGTATATACTATTTGTGCAAGACTTTGTACATTATGACAGGCTTTTGTACATTATTGTGTTGAATAGTATGTATGTACAGTATATGCCATTTGTGCAGGCCTTTGTACATTATTGTGTTGGATCGTGAGTACGTACAGTATATACTATTTGTACAGGACTTTGTACATTACGACAAGTTTTTGTACATTATTGTGTTGGAGTGTGTTACGTGCAGTATATACTATTTGTTTTTGTGCAGGATCAAGTGTACGTGCAATATATACTACTTGTTATACAAGACTTTGAACATTACTATAGGCTTTTGTACATTATTGTATTGGAGTGTGTGTATGTGCAGTATATACTATTTGTGCAGGTCTTTGTTCATTATGACAGGTTTGTGTACATTATTGTGTTTGAGTGTGTGTACGTGCAGTATATACTATTTGTGCAGGACTTTGTACATTATGACAGACTTTTGTTCATTATTGTGTGGGATCGTGTGTACGTGCAGTATATACTATTTGTGCAGGACTTTGTACATTACGACAGGCTTTTGTAAATTATTATGTTGGAGTGTGTTTATGTGCAGTATATACTATTTGTGCAGGACTTTGTACATAATGACATGCTTTTGTACATATGTTTGAGTGTGTGTATGTGCAGTATATACTACTTATGTAGGCTTTTGTACATATGTTGGAGTGTGTATGTACAGTGTATACTAGTTTGCAAGCTTCTGTACATGTGTATGTATGCATTCTTGTGTGCGTGAATATGTGTTATATGTACACAAACGAATCGAAAGTACTGTTAAAAAGTCTTAAGTACTGCGAAGTTAGTAATACGCTATTGGTAATTGAAACATTCCTCACTATATCTTTTTATGATGTTCCCAATTTTTACACACTATATTATAAAAATGATGTTTAGACCAGTCTGCTCCGAAACAGACAATAAAATGAAATTCATGGTACTTATCACAATTACCAGTTTTTTAGTTTTTGGTTTTAAGAATATCTCAATTTCATTTAAAATCTCGGTAATTTACAATTTTGTTTTCTTTTTATTGTCTTTTTCTTTCTGTGCTGAAGTGCTGTTAGTTGGGCGGATGTCGCTTTTTGTGTTTTAGTTCCAGATGGTTGCTCTCAATTGTATTTCCTGTAATTTTACCTAATGGGTAGTGATATAAACGTATGTAGAGTTACCATCGGGAACTTCTTCAACAAAACACATTCAGTGTCAAGATCATGAATGTTTAAAAATATTCCTTTGTACTTGAATTTAAAATAATAGTATCACATACAGTTCTGATCAAAAGACGAGATTCATTGTAGTGAAAAGTTATATCAAAGTCTTATGCATGCTCGAGGCCATTCTTTCAAGGTGTCATTGAGTTTACCAAAATCAATGGAGTTTCATTTGTTCACATGTGGAAATCATTTAAAATCATTTTTTAAACATGAAACAACCAGCTTAATATCAATTATAGACAATTGTACGGTGTTTACCGCTAACTGCTGGTATTTTACTTTAATATACATTATGAATTGTTGATGATTGCAATTCGAGAGGTAAATACTTAAAAACTATTCATGAAAATTTGAGTATTCTTCCGGATCATGAATTATCAACTACAATTGTGTATATGTGCTGTCACTTTTTTGTTTTTGTATTGTGTTGTGCGTAAGTATTTACCTGACAAACGTGAATATTCCGTGTATATTTGTAAATTAATGTCCAGGTGTGCTGACGTAAATGGCGATATTAATGTGATTAAATCGGCATCATATCGCTTCACGAGTAGTTGTACGAAGAAGCCATTAAACGAACATAATGACGAGAATAAGTGAGTGCCAGGTAAATACTTACGAACAGTACATGATAAGTTTATTGATTTTGTTCATAATGTTGTGAACAATTTTTTCTTATACTTAATATTAACTATAAATTGGCATCAAGAGAGTAAATTTCATATAATGTTTTACATTATTGTTTATTATTTAATGTTATTGATAACTCAAACCGTATGTGAGTGATCACTTGGTTTGTTTTTATTATAATAAGTATGTACAGTAGAACCTCGATTGCTCGAAGCCGACGGACTGGACAATATAGTTTGAGTTAAGGATTGTTCGAACCAAGTATTGTTAAACATCATACAATACATGTACATATCGAAATAGGAATTCGGCCCGGGACCAGATAGGTGGTTCGGGCTATATGTGATGTTCCAGCCATCCGTGTTCGAGTCAACGAAGTTCTACTGTGCAAGCATGTCACTTTAGGACATGAACGTCCAAATCAAGAAGTATTAAATGAATAACAAGAACAAAAGAAAATGCATGACCGGGGGAAACGGAGCAAACATTCACATGACACAGACGTACATACCTAAAGAAGCAGTGACACTATTGGTGTGGTTTCATTTTCTTTAATTTATCGCCTTGTGTAGATCTTACAAGATGCACTGACCGTCATAAAACTCGTGATACTGATGATTGTTAGCTGTAAGGAACTAAGATATATGTCAGTAAATGTTCGATCCGCACCAAACAACACATGTTCGTGTTCATCTAAATGTGTCGTTAATCTATTCCATTTAATGCGGTTGTTGCTGACCTAGCCCAGGTCAAGCAGATAAATCTAAACTATGAATTAGGGTTACTTGAACTTTACCATTGCGTTTATCAAATGCGTGTTAAATGTTGTCAGCGTCATTTTTTACATATTTACTGCACCAGAGTGTTGTGTCTGCTGAAAAATAGGACCTTGATATATTCATACCGTTGGAAGCATTCGTCTCCGTGACAGGACCAAAGTATTGCTGAAGCTGACATTAAACAGCAAACAAACCTGTCACATAATTGCCATGAGTGGTTGGATGATCCGTAGAAGAATTAAAATGATCCAAGCATTTTTATATTAATAAAAGAAACATTTATCTATAAATATGAACAAACAACGATCACATGGGAAAGTCCGGACTAGCTAACCACTACGTCCGCCTTAAGATAACGTCTGAGCCTGGGGTAGGTAGATGGGCGAGAGGAAGCATTGCTGACCTGATAAAGTTAGCATATACATGAAACCTTTACTGTCGGTCCGAGGAGGCGGCCATGTTGGATTTGATGCTCATTGTTCCGAGGAGGCGGCCATGTTAGATTTGGTGCTAATTGGTCCTAGAAGGCGGCCATGTTTGATTTGGTGCTCATCGGTCCGAGGAGGCGGCCATGTTGGATTTGATGCTCATTGGTCCGAGGAGGCGGCCATGTCGGATTTGGTGCTCATTGGTCCGAGGAGGCGACCATGTTGGATTTGATGCTCATTGGTCCGAGGAGGCGGCCATGTCGGATTTGATGCTCATTGTTCCGAGGAGGCGGCCATGTTAGATTTGGTGCTAATTGGTCCTAGAAGGCGGCCATGTTTGATTTGGTGCTCATTGGTCCGAGGAGGCGGCCATATCGGATTTGATGCTCATTGTTCCGAGGAGGCGGCCATGTTAGATTTGGTGCTAATTGGTCCTAGAAGGCGGCCATGTTTGATTTGGTGCTCATTGGTCTGAGCAGGCGGCCATGTTGGATTTGATGCTCATTGGTCCGAGGAGGCGGCCATGTCGGATTTGGTGTTCGTTGGTCCGAGGAGGCGGCCATGTCGGATGTGGTGCTCATTGGTCCGAGGAGGCGGCCATGTTGGATTTGGTGCTCATTGGTCCGAGAAGGCGGCCATGTCGGATTTGATGCTCATTGGTCCGAGGAAGCGGCCATGTCAGATTTGGTGTTCATTGGTCCGAGGAGGCGGCCATGTCGGATTTGGTGCTCATTGGTCCGAGGAGGTGGCCATTTCGGATTTGGTGCTCATTGGTCCGAGGAGGCTGCCATGTTGGATTTGGTGTTCATTGGTCCGAAGAGGCGGCCATGTTGGATTTGGTGCTCATTGGTCCGAAAAGGCGGCCATGTTGGATTTGGTGCTCATTGGTCCGAGAAGGCGGCCATATCGGATTTGGTGCTCATTGGTCCGAGGAAGCGGCCATTTCGGATTTGGTGTTCATTGGTCCGAGGAGGCTGCCATGTTGGATTTGGTGCTCATTGGTCCGAGCAGGCGGCCATGTTGGATTTGATGCTCATTGGTCCGAGGAGGCGGCCATGTCGGATTTGGTGTTCGTTGGTCCGAGGAGGCGGCCATGTCGGATGTGGTGCTCATTGGTCCGAGGAGGCGGCCATGTTGGATTTGGTGCTCATTGGTCCGAGAAGGCGGCCATGTCGGATTTGATGCTCATTGGTCCGAGGAAGCGGCCATGTCAGATTTGGTGTTCATTGGTCCGAGGAGGCGGCCATGTCGGATTTGGTGCTCATTGGTCCGAGGAGGTGGCCATTTCGGATTTGGTGCTCATTGGTTCGAGGAGGCTGCCATGTTGGATTTGGTGCTCATTGGTCCGAAGAGGCGGCCATGTTGGATTTGGTGCTCATTGGTCCGAAAAGGCGGCCATGTTGGATTTGGTGCTCATTGGTCCGAGGAGGCGGCCATGTCGGATTTGGTGTTCGTTGGTCCGAGGAGGCGGCCATGTCGGATGTGGTGCTCATTGGTCCGAGAAGGCGGCCATATCGGATTTGGTGCTCATTGGTCCGAGGAAGCGGCCATTTCGGATTTGGTGTTCATTGGTCCGAGGAGGCTGCCATGTTGGATTTGGTGCTCATTGGTCCGAAGAGGCGGCCATGTTGGATTTGGTGCTCATTGGTCCGAAAAGGCGGCCATGTTGGATTTGGTGCTCATTGGTCCGAGGAGGCGGCCATGTCGGATTTGGTGCTCATTGGTCCGAGGAGGCGGCCATGTCGGATTTATGTCGGATTTGGTGCTCATTGGTCCGAGGAGGCGGCCATGTCGGATTTGGTGCTCATTGGTCCGAGGAGGCGGCCATGTTGGATTTGGTGCTCATTGGTCCGAGGAGGCGGCCATGTTGGATTTGGTGCTCATTGGTCCGAGAAGGCGGCCATGTCGGATTTGGTGCTCACTGGTATGTACACGCATCTGACGTATCAAACTGAGGGAGTCATATCATACGGCCTTTCACGGGATTGTTGCGGTTAGTTATTCTCAGTGTCAGCTCCATACACAATAGGAGCTGGTTTTTGTAGCTTAAAGATTTATCGATATTATTACATTTGTTATATAAGTACGATTTGATAGCCACATTTAAATAAATTGACATGAATTATGTAATTTTGTAATGATGTCATTAAATTCGCTATTTTCTTCATAATTATTTATTTGACATAAGCCAATCAAACTGCGATAAACATATGAAATTAATACTATACACAAGTAAAGTGTAGCCTCTAGAATATAACAATAATCGGTTATCAACTATACCAGGATATGTTATTGTCTCTTTCCCGGTTTGAAACATTAAGCAGACTATTATACCAAACCATTTATGTGTGTAAGCTAATTTATAATCACCAATACATTGTTATTATCAGCATATTAAAACGTATTTAAATCATAACAATAGTATATTCGTCACTCATTCAAATGCTCTTTGCATCAGCTCTTAGACTATTTCTGAAATCCGTAGCAAATAGAGGCCATCGATCGACTAATAATAACTCTAATTTCGTACTCCTGTGGTATACATATAACTTATCTTTTTTATGAAAACGTTGTGTTTTATTATCAATCGTTTTGTATATTTTCTAATAAATGTGTAGGTAATGTGGCAGTTTTGTCGCTAGCAAATCAATAGAGGCCGTGCGTGTCCTAACTTCCTCTGTGTGTATGCAATGTACATATTGTGGCTAATATATGCAGTAGTTGTGTTTGTACAGATGAGTAGGCGTGGTCATTGAGTGCTACTTATCTCATTGGACAACATTATGTGTTGCTAGCTACTGGTATGATTACTGCATATATTATTAAAGTAAAGCTGGGGGGCGTGTATTCCTTTGGTAGAGTATCGGACCCAAAATCTGAGGGTCGTGAGTACGATCCTTTAGCGATCTACAGTCAAACCAGTCTTAAGTAACCACTCAAGGGAAATAGTAAAAGTGACACCTTAAAGCAGGTGGCTGCTTACATGAAATACAGGTCGATTTAAACTAAGATTCGACTGTACTTTAATTAGTTCTTTATATTTATGTCTTTATACATCATACTGACGAATACGCTGACAGCTTTGCATTACAACTTCTGGTATAATTAATTAATCAGACATCACCGTGACCGCGAGATTGATAATTCATTTATCTCATATTGAGAGTAAATATGAAACTTTTAATCAGGCTGTTTATTTAGGTTTTAACTTTAATTTTATTTCTACATTACATTTTGCAGTTATTTGGACATCATACGCCATTTAACATTTCCATATTATATTTTAGGATTGGTAAAAATAAATATAAATATATTAAGATTGTGTTCAATTCAAAACGTCATCTATCATCTCACATTATATTTTAATATCGGTAAAACACTTTATATATATTAAGATTGTGTTCAATTCATACGGGAAGATATTTTTTGGAATAGTTATGCTCTATATAGTTATAATGATCAGTTAATCAATATAATGTTAATACTCTGTGGTAAGGACCCAGCTCTCCCGATTGGGTCATTTAAATAGCATTTGAGCGCGTTGATTGGTTTAAAAGTTTTAATGATGCCACAGTTTAGTAAGCGTTCAATTGTTATGCATTGTGGGACAGACACAGAATTCCCTGCATTTTTATTGGTGGTTATAAGACCTGATTCGTGACATATCGGGTTCTGGGAAAGACTTCATATTTAATAAAGAAAGTATATAAAGTCCTGTTCCTGGATACAACTAAAATGCCATCTGATTCAGAACTGTCTTTCATTGAACCGTTACCTTGGCAGAAACTGAAGAATTTAGAAATTTACGTACGTGTGAAATTATTGAGCTATCTTATCTTTCTTTGAAATAGTAGACAGTTTTATAGGTACCAACAAGCTGTGTTATTGCGTCCTGTCGTACTTTCTATAGTGCATACAAAATTAATCTCAAACCTGTAAATACCTGAGGTATGCCGATCCTATAAATAGTTCGAATATCTAAAGGACTATTTTCACGTCTGACTATTCAATACGGCTCAGGACAAGGTAATGGAGATAAAATAAGATTAGGTATACTAATATACAGAATGTGAACGCAAACTTCAGGCTATGAAAACAGGTTTTTCAAGACAAAACGACATCAGTATCTAGCTACCAGTGATCAGTCATTTGAAGCATTTTTCTATGAATGTGACATAAATTGCATGCACACTGTGTGTATTTTTAGCTAACCCGAATAGGTAAATAGCGTGACAGGATTCGTATCAGTAGATATCACCATAATACACTATGTACCATTGCGACGTTTTTTTTATATCCCAAAGTGGGTAAAGTGTTATGCAAGAAGTAGTATATAGCAGCCGCAATTCTCTAATCTCACATGTCTGTTTCCCAGTATGACGTTGTATCAGATCAATGAAGGTGTACTTGTGATTTTCCACATGAATTCCGTATATTAGATCAATGAATGTGTGCTCGTGATATTCCAAATATATTCCGTATATTAGATCAATGAATGAGTGCTCGTGATATTCCAAATATATTCCGTATATTAGATCAATGAAGGTGTACTTGTGATTTTCCACACATATGCCGTATATTAGATCAATGAAGGTGTACTTGTGATATTCCAAATATATTCCGTATTTTAGATCAATGAAGGTGTGCTTGGGATTTTCCACACCTATTCCGTATATTAGATCAATGAATGTGTACTTGTGATTTCCACACATATTCCGTATATTATATGAATGAAGATGTACTTGTGATTTTCCACATATAATCCGTATATTAGATCAATGAATGTGTACTTGTGATTTTCCACACATATTCCGTATATTAGATCAATGAATGTGTACTTGTGATTTTTCACACATATTCCGTATATAAGGTCAATGAATGTGTACTTGTGATTTTCCACACATATTCCGTATATTAGATCAATGAAGGTTTACTTGTTATTTTACACATATATTCGTTTATTAAATTAACACAGATGTACTTAGGATTTTTTCACATGTATAGCATTTCTGGTTTAATGTCTTGGCATCAATGAGGCATTCGGATTACGATTTGATAGACGCTGTAAAATTGGGAAAGCTAAAAAGCCATTATTTAATCGTAAAAACGACACATATGCGTATAGAGTAATAAAAATATTTTTAAAGTGAATAAAAAGCATCTCATTAGCATTATTAAATTAAATCCGAATAGTTTGGCGTGCCAAATCCACCAAAATGTGATGGAATCGATATTGAAATTGTAGTGGTAAACTTGAAACGAAATACCCATTCTAAAAATAAACAGCACTTAAATACTGCTTGATGACCTTCACATCGTCACTCTGACTTCTTTCTTAGTTAAAACAATGTTAAATTCGTGCAAACCTGTCCAACGGATCAAAATGAAATCACATAAAATTAACTTTAAGCGTCAATGTATTCAAATCTAATGTAGGTGCGTGTCCCAAGTTGGGAAATCCCTTTTTCAAACAGTATTTTGTCATATTTATAAAGTGTGTTTTTGTTGTTTTTTTTGCAATACAGGGTCAGCGATCTTAATTTCATATAGACAAGTATTTTTGAAAAGACGGACGGACGGACGGACGGACGGACAGACAGACATAGTTCAGAGCGTTACTCCTTGATATTGGAGTCTGAGAAGGTAGGTTACGCTTAGTACAACTTTCATGGTCAATATCGAAACACTAAATACAAATATCAAACTAAACTTTCTGTTTATTATAGAAATATAATGCAATACGAAAACATTGATACAATTTAACAAAACACAAAAGCATGCAGATTTGTAAGATACCTTAAAGAAAATATGTATATTTTGTCAAAAAGGATCATATCCATTAGTTATTGACCTGACGCGAAAATTAATATTGCTCCGCCCACTGACAATGTAGAAATGTAATGTAGTGTTTCCATAGACATCGTCAGCGTGTCTAAGGAAAATGGTGGCGTAGCAACCATATCGTCGCTGAATGGATTATCGACTTGTTCGATTGACAGCCTGCGTCCGGCCAATTGTTCGATCGTTCCTGTTGAAGAACGTGAGTGATATCCAAGGTTGTATAAAGTAAGTCATACAATAAACAACGTTGACATAAGTTATTAGTAAGTATAGATCTAGAGATGAACATAACAACAAATAAATGGTGAACTTTAGCTCACAAATTGAACAATAAATTTAGATAATTAAATTTCCTCCGGTTAAATATATGATTTTATGCTAAACTACAGTTTGTTATTGCCTGGAATGACACGACTTACTGAACTATTTAGACTCTATATGATTACCTTAAAGGGACACACGGCATTGTTAAAATCAAGTTTATCCATGTTAATGCATCAAATCAACATTTAATCCTTTAAACGTAAAACCAGTAATTCTTCAAAACTAATAATATACTTTAATAGATGGTACAGCGCTAGTTTTGAAACTATGAAAAAAGAAATACTTAAAATTTTATATTATTTTTTTTACTACGAGTTCTGTTCTGTCGTACCATTACAAACTGATGAAATCAAAATATAGCTTATAGTTTTCTCAAATATGACCAAACATGTGCGATATATGACTGCAATCAGTCATCTTACTAAGTGAAAAAAGATGGAAAAAATCAAAAGTACTCAAAACATGTTGGAATTCAAAATCAATACCTAACCCCAGTATTTCATATGGACTATTGTTTCACAATATATTATAGATCATTTTTACTGACTTCAATGGTTCTTGAGTATGCGATTTCAACAGACAAGGCTCAAGTTATCGTCACAATTCAAACTTGGCATTGTAAACTATACAATGTACAACGTTGACATAAGTTACTATAAGTAAGTATAGATCCAGAGATGAACCAAACAAGTAAATGGTGATCATATGAAATTGTACATCAGCTCACAAATGGAACAATAAATTTAAAAAAATAAGTTTTCTCTGGTTAAATATAATTATGTTTTATGTTAAAAAAGAGTTTATTATTGTCTGGAATTACACGACTTACGGGGACTATATACTCTATATGTTTACCGTAAAGGGACACTCGGCATGCTAAAATTAAGTTTATCCATGTTAATACATCAAATCACCCTTTGCTTTCATAAACATAAAACCAAATAGAGATAAAAATATATGAAAGTGTTATTCTTTAAACTGCATATTTAAGAAACTATCAATAAACTTTAACTGATATTAAATAAATATTCAAAAATAGGACTAGGATTTTCGTTTCTATCATACAGCGTACCACTAAAAACTGATTGAATCAAAATTTATTATAAGATTATAATTTTTCTCATAAATGACCAAAAATGAGCGACGTGCTATGTTCTTCAGCAACAATTCAGAGTTATGTCCTTTTCTAGAAATAGGACCGAAATATATGTCTGTATATATAGTGAGATATCTTAATATTCTATTTGAATGTTACAAAAATATATACGTATATATTTTTTTTTTTTTTAGAAATTATGATCAGCGAAAGTGCCTCTTTATTGAAGATATAGACACAACACTGATGTATATATATTATTATTATTATATTAATAGTAGTAGTAGTAGAAGTATTAGTAGTATTATTATTAGTATTATTATTGTTAGTAGTAGTAATAGTAGTAATAGTAGTAGTAGTAGTAGTAGTAGTAGTATTATTATTATTATTATTATTATTATTATTATTATTATTATTATTATTATTATTATTATTATTATTATTATTATTATTATTATTATTATTATAAGTAGTAGTAGTAGTAGTAGTAGTATTACATGTAGTATTATTATTAGTACTAGTATTATCATTATTACAGAAAAAAAGCAAATTAAAAATATATACATATTATCAACGAACTTAATAGTTCTACTGGTAACTATCATTTTGATTTTTTTAAACATTTATCTTTTCAAACCACTTGTTACAAAACTATTAGTCTAGTGCCTTTTATGATATAGTACAATCGTAAGAACTCTTTCATTTCTTCATAATTGTTAAATACATGTAGAATTAACAATAAAGTTTCATGACAAAGTTAACAAAAGTTTGCAGCATTTACAAAACAAAGTTCGTCGCATCATAAATTCGTAATTTAAACTTAATGTCTTTCAAACGCTTCACTTTGTGTTGTCGCAAAATGTCCTCGCGACAAAAGTCAAATAAGTCAAATTGTCCTTGATGTTAGTAAAAGTGTAACATAACCACAGGTAGATGTCGCTCATGTATTTTATTTTGTTTAACTCTGCATTATAACAATGTAGTACAATTCAGACGTCTAAAACTATGTACTGATTTACGAATATCTATTTGGTATTGATTGTGAAACAGAACAAGTTTTTCCGACTCGCTTAATGTTTTTCTATGTAGATCAAGACTAAGTGTAAGCAGATAGAATTTAAGGATACAACACACGGTCGTGCCGGGGACTCGAACTCGTAACATTCCAATGCTAGGTCCGATGTTCTCCGACTGGACCATGCGTTCCACATATTTCAGTTGTAAGAGCATTCTTAAATATTGACGACTCCTCTACGAATTCTCAGTTGTGACGTTCGATGTAGTTAATAATGTTTTCTTTATTTCAAACACATTGATATGTAATTAACCCACGACACGTATTTTAATATAAACCTATAGTAATATCACTGCCAATTTTATTTCATTTGTATCACGTGAATATTGTTATTTTATTTGAAGAATTTCTCGCACAAAAATGATATTATTCATGGGGGCAGCAGTTCTCTTGTATGTTCGGGGTCTTCATAACCGTAATGTCTGATGTACAGAATTATGTTCACTTTAATTGTTTTATATCAAACACTTTAATGTTGTCTGTGTTTTCCATGGTGACGATGAGTCGTGAGCTGGCTCTGTCCAAGCACAGTGATTGTGGATCCTTTATTCCATCTGCCTCTCCGAACATAACGCCCAACTTACGTCCATCACAGCCAATCTGGATGATGTTGTGTGACTGGTAACCACAGACAAATATTTCACCATTACTCCCTATACATACACCTCGTGCATTCTTCAGTTCTGGATCAGTGAATTGTGACTGCATATCACCATGGATACCGAAAGTTATCAGTCCACCGGCAGTGTGAGTGACATGTATCTTACTGTGGTCATTACTGAGGGCAATGTGATTGAGTTTGACATACTCAACACTGTATTGTCTCAATAATTCATGCTTGATTGTTTTCAGGAGAGTACCTGCTTTATTGTACACATACAATCCACCAACTTCTGCTACTATTAGCTGATCGTTAGTATAGGCAAGTCCACGGCAATAATCACGTGTCTTGAATGATCTTGTCAGAGTCATCTTGTCTCTCACAGATACAAACTGAATAGTGTGGACGTGCCTCATTGTGACAGCAGCTTCCTGTGGACCAGTAGCATATACTGCAAATGGAGCGCCAGGCATGTCACAGTAATCTCTTACTCGATATGACCTCTCTTGGAATCTCTTCAACCTCTTGTTCTCAAAGTCAGTTATCAAGAGTGTGCCATCTTCGAGGAAACATGATCCTACTATATTACACTGTTTTTTGTCAGCATTCATTTTCACATTATATTCTCCTTCTAGGGAGGAAGAATAAATTTGTTCCTCAATTTGGAAATCTCCCAGTGAATTCTGAGCCTTCAGAAACTCTTCAATATTTGGCTTTATTTTGTACTTTAGAAATTTTCTTTCCCGTCTTGTTTCCATCTCCCGTAACATTTTTCTACTTGATGTTTCATTCTTCTTTCCGGTTTTCAGGTACACAAATAATTGGGATTCGTTGTCACCAGTTGATATTTCTAGGTTCTTCATATTCGTTTCCATGGTTTCCAGCATTTCTTCAAGACATTTTATATCGATATTAAGCTGGTCTTGGAGCGACTGATGTCTAGCCCTCAGTTCGTCTGTAGCATCCTTTTCTAGTTCATCGACCCTTTTCATCACTATCTTTCTAAAATCCTTCAACTGCGTCAAAACATCATTTCTCTCCCTTTCTAATGTATTGAAAACATTTTCCTTTGTTTTCTTCGCCTTACTTAGTTGAAGTTTGATACGCTGCATGGACGTTTTGATATCTCTGTATTCTTTGCCACTCTTCACTCCTTTCGCAGCAGTCGGTAAGTATGTCATTCCCTGACACATTCTGTAAAAACAGAGTGAAGGTCTTTACAAAAAAAGGATGTAGCTAGAAGGTTTGTTAAATGAAGGATATCAGGAATAAACGCTATAAATATCTAATAAATATCTTGAAAAATAAAATCATTTTAGAATGGATAAAAACATTGTCATTGTCATAAATAAATAAATCCGAATGTTTTGGTATATTAAATGCTCAAAAAACGTGCCAAAATTGATGTAATAGGAGCTGTAATATTCCATTTTAAAAAACTGCACTTCAATACTTCTTGACGACTTTCACATCGTCATTTCGACTCTTTCTAAGATGAAACCAATTTTAAAACGTGTAAACCTATATCACCGATCAAATTGAAATGAAAAGAAATCGACTCATTTAATACATTACAAAATATGTCATGCTGGAAATCTATTTTAGATTATCCTAGGCGGGTTAGAAAACAACTTTCAATATATTTATTTGGCAAGTTTAAATAGATATCCTTTTTGGCAATACGGGGTCATTGAGTATATATAGGCATGATATATTAGGAAAAAGTGTTAAATCCTCATATACTCCCTTTAAGGCCTGAAGATAAAATTAATGTTTGTTCGAGGGCACACTTGTAAGGTTTCTCCCTTTAACCTTTTAACAAACTTAACAAATGTGATTACGATTTTTAATGGGATTAACGCCATTTTTTACAAATTTCAGGTTGTTAATGGTATATCCAGTTGTATGAGTGAAGCAAGCCCTCAGAATGAGCTGCAAGTAACTGGAAAACGTTTTCACAAAGTTTTTAAGGGAGCAGGACTCGAACCTGCGACTTTAGCGGTGAGAGTTAATCATGTAAATATCAAAAATCAACTGACTGGTCACCAATCGACCCCAGTTGCTCTATTTCAACAAACCGATTGATCTTATTGATCTTAAAAAAGTTCCAGTCTGAATTGTTTATGACTAAATATTTCTCCGGTTCTCAAGATGATAACAATAATTCATAAAATATATGATGTAAAGATCTTTGACAGTTTTCCTATATAAACTCAAAGTCCTATTGCAGGACCCCATATATCTTTGCTCCATCACTTGAACAAACTTGAAACCTAATACTCATAATGATCAGTTATTCCAAATATGAATAAATTTGGTAAGTTTGGTCCTTGAGAGGAATTTCTTTGAAAATTCGCAATTTGACTCTTTTTGTGTACAGGTAGTAATCAACAGTGTAACTACAGTCATGTTTTTTTTAGGGAAAAATCAGAATCAATGAGGCGTAACGCTTCCTAGAGGTATACCACGGCGGATTAAACCAGTTGAGTTATTTATATCAGTTGCGCAATAAACAGGTAGCAGACGGCATCATTTGTATAGGTGTATACAGCTTTGAGGTCAATCGGGCGGAACAAGAGGTAGTGACGACAACATTAATTTAAGTATTGAGGAATGAGGGAGTTATACTGATAGTGTATTTAAATTAATGTGTAAAGAGGACAATTAAGCTATAACGCTGTATATATTGCAATGCATGTTGTATGTATCATTCTACAATACTATTCTTTATAGCAGGGTCAATTTTATATAATGTTGAGGTCACAATAAATGTAAAATCATTTTGACGTACGTATATGGTGCACATAAGGACGGTTTCAGCAATGCAGAGGAGCGCTTTTAATACGGCCATCACTCAGGTTTCCACAAATGGCTGACAGGCCTCTGAAGCATAACTAATATGTACTTTTATTTCACTTATAGTATCGTTTATAGTGGTTTAATTAAAAAAACAAACACAAAACAATATACAAGTGTTTTATTCTGTGGTATATTTCACATTGACATAAAATAGTACAACGACAGCATGTAAATAGCATATAGTATTTACAGACATGTATAGTATTACATAGTGACATACACATATAGTATAACATCAAGTTCATTTAAATATATACAACATGACATTGTTTTTCAAGTACTGTACATATTCAATGTTTACATATTACATTCCATATGGCAGTGTGTTGAAGTTGGTAGTAATGACACGCTTGTCAAACACGATTTTGTAATCTTTTGCTTCAGTTTTAGTTATGATATTGCATGTTTCAGTATTCCTTGTGATTTTATGCTCGTCACCCACTGTGATTGGCTCCACCTTACTTTTGCATTTGATCATTTTCTGCAGTGTACTAAAATTAATGTCAAGAGCATTCTTGAAATTCAAAGTAATACCCCGAACTTTGCAAATGGAGGTTTGTCCTTTTTTATTAGGTTTCAATAAGTTGTAGGCGTAATTTTTAGGCCCATCGGTCACGAATTGTGTGATTGTGTTGTCTGGAGCTTCGTCAGTAAGATCTCCCAAGAAATCTCCCAAAGCTGGCTGCCATTGTCCTGGTAATGCCAGTAAATACAACAGAATCTGTATCACAATACAAGATTCGATCTCCGAGAGGTTTTGGGTAACTATAGAGCTTTAAACGTGCTTGTGCTGTAGTATATGCAGCGATTACTACATTGGTTCGGGATGATGATTGAATGAAATCATCGTGGTATGCCCAGTCAAGTTGAACAGCTTCATTGTTGACAAAACGAATATTTTTGATATCCTGCTGATCACTTGTCATCATTTCAAAATATTCATCTGGTTCTGTGACATATGTTGTTTGTGTTAAGTTGGAACGTTGTCCAAATTTCCCCAAAAAAGAGTTTAACATGAGTTTTGCTAATGAACGCAATCCCGGATTTTCCCTGATATAACTGTATTCTAACATGATGCCTTCTGTGTCGTGGTATTCTTGTATGCAATGCTGTTTGGCTACCTCTGTAATACACCAATCGGGCCAGCGACTGACTTCTTGTTTTACTTTGAGAAAGGTGTTGACATATGCAGTAAACAAACCGCCTTTTTTTGGAGACCGGGTCATATTGTGAGATCTGGTTAAAGTCCCAGATCTCGTACATTGTATTTTATAACCTTGTGGTACTGCCATTGTTACTTCGTCTGTGACCCAAGTTCCTATGAAAGCTCTTTCTTTATCACTGTGATGACTAGGGCTCTGTTGATAATTTTCACTACACGTGCGACGAAAGCTAAATAATAGCATTGCCATTGCATTTCACGGGCAGTGCTGGGATGTATAAACCTCTTGGTGCGAGCACTTTGCACTTTATCAAACCTTCATACTGGTGCACATCTTTGAAATTGTCTGTGATTATAACAGGATGACCAATTGGTATCTTGCCTGTTTTGTTCACCCATGGGTAGAGCGATGTTACATCGTAATAATGTATTATTTTGCCCTCAGAGGCTTCTTCATATAATTTAAATCCTTCTGTGCGGCCACCATAGAATGCGTCTCTCGGTTCCAATGGAGGTACAATTTCGAGCGCGTCAACGTGCTCTCTCATGATCTGATTATTTGCCAACTGCTGTTTAAAATCGCATTCCCATATTGATGATAATGAATTATTTTCTGTGTGAGCTTCGGAAAAATTACATTTTTAAACCAAGCAAATGCTTCTGAATAAAACAATCTGTTTGGTTGTTCGAGCATTATAGCTATAAAAAGGAATACTTGAGCTATATTTCTTCATTCTGACATAAGCCATCAGACGAGCAACATGAACAAGTGTCCTGAATGCCATCAAGATTTTTTGAGGAAGGATGCAATGTTGAGGCATTCTCGACAAAAGCATTAACTGGGGCAAGTGAGGTGTATCCACCACCACCACCACCACCGGAAGGAGAAGCAACTCCTCCACCACCACCACCACAGGGTGAGCCACCACCAAAGGGATCTCATATGACTATGTTGCAGCATCCATTTACCATGATGATATCGGGCCCAACAGGTATGCATATTACATATTATACTTACTTTATAAAATAGTGAATATTTCAATAATTTTATATTCAGAAACTTTAAACATGTAAATTATAGTTTCTGATTCACTAATGAAAAGTGTTTGTTGTTTTTTTCAGCATGTGGGAAGACAACAGTTGTCAAAGATTTGTTGCAGCATCATAGCATTAGGATCCAGCCCGGTGTTCAAAGAATAGTATGGCTTTACAAGAGATGGCAGCCATTATACACTGTGATTCAACGCTTCAGTTTTACCAAGAGTAGAGTTTATTCAAGGCATCCCTGTGAATTTAGAAGATGACGATTTCTTTGATCCCAGACTCAACAACTTGCTCGTTTTAAACGACCTGTTTAGTGAAGCTAACAAAGATAAACGCATAACCGACCTATTTACTGAAGGATCCCATCATAGATCGTTATCAGTGATGTCTATCAACCAGAACTTGTTTGGAAACAAGGACCCCACACAAAGGAGAAATTGCCATTATATAGTACTGTTTAACAACCCTGTAGATCGATAATCCGTCATGACTTTGGCTAAACAGATGTACCTGGGTCATAGTGATCGATTCATGAAAACTTTTAATAAAGCTACCAAGTACCCTTATGGGTAATATGTTAGTTGACTTAAAGCCATTTACGTTAGACACAGACAGGCTTAAACATGACGTCACGTGGGTAGGGCAAGGTACAGCACCTATAAAAGAAGAGCTGATCTGCCCTAATGCTCATTCGCGAGTTGAAACTCAAACAGCGCACATCGGAGAAAGAAATAATCCAGTAGAAGAAAATAATCAAGCTGAAGAATCGTTTAACCTATTTGGAAACATGACTGATAAAGGACATGCATGCGACGACTGTCGGCTATTGTTCGACACAACGCACGATGTGCAACGACATATCAAACGTGGGGCGTGTCCGGAGAATGAAGAGTCAGTGGCTAAAAATAGGAAGCTAGAAAATAGTGACAGCGATGAACCTGTTTTAAAAATGAGAAAACACGGACATTTTGACAGCTATGAAGATGTTGATGATGACGAAGGCTACCTGAAGCTTTGGGAAAGGGCCAAAGTTAGGGGAGAAGAAAAATATATCCAAATATACGATCAATGTATTGCCAAAGGAGATACAGAAAAGGTTGCTAAACAGTTGGCTGAAGAACAGTATGGAGTATTATGACCAACGTAACTTCATAGAATTGTACCACGAACTACTAGAAGGTTACATACTTCCATTAGAGGCAAGTAACCTACACCGAAATATCGTGTCCGAAATCGATTCGTTACGTATAAATGGTCTCAGTCTAACTTCGGCACTAAAACGAGTCCTGCGCAAACATAAGTCCCAATTCAAGGATTTATTTGATATGTCCGAGGACGAAGACAGTAATGACGAAGTGAAGATGACAGCAGCGATGCTGTGGAGCAATAAGTATGTGTCGCAGAGACATATAACTGCATTTGTATATAAGCCATAGACGTGTGCAGACATGGTTCCGTTGGAGAGTTATTTAAAAACAATATATTATGACCCTAAACATTCAGCTGGTTTTGCCGGACCACAAAAGCTGTACAGAGTGGTGAAACATGAAGGAAAATTCAATATTGGCATGTACAGAATACGAAAATTCTTGCATGATCAAGAATCATACAGTCTTCATAAACCTGTGCGAAGACGCTTTCAACGGAATCATGTCGTCAGTACGGGAACAGACGATTTATGGATGGCTGATCTTATCGTTATGGTGAAATATGCCAAATACAACCAGGGCTATAAGTACATCTTGTTAGTAATAGACACCTTTTCAAAATACGTGTGGTTGCAGCCGTTAAAATACAAAACGGGTGAAAAAGTTGAGGAAGCATTCCAGGAAATATTTATCACATCGGACAGATTGCCTACTAAGCTGGTCACTGATAAAGGTACTTAGTCACTCATGTGTGTACATATCTACTTTCCATTTTAGTTGTAATATAGTTGCAAAATGTAAAATTCACTCTGTGTATATAAATATGTCAATGTTGGGTCAAATACACATACTACATGCATCGACTTTCTATTTACAGACCAAGAGTTTAAAGCGCAGACAGTTCAAGCCTTGATGGAAAAAGAAGAAGTACATTACTTCCCGACTCAAAATGAAGCCAAAGCATCGACATCTGAGAGGGCCATTTTGACCATAAAGACTCGATTAAACCGTTACTTTACCCACAAGGACGGCTACAGCTATATATCTGTGTTACAAGACATTGCTGATAATAACAACCATACATATCACAGAACTATTGGAATGACACCTGCCGATGTCACAGACATCAATCAAGAGGAAGTGCGACTAACAACCTATTTTGCCCAAAATCGAAAAGCAGCAAGATCAACTGAGAAACTAAAGCCGTTCAAATTTAAAATCGGTGACTTTGTCCGTACCAGTCATCTGAAAAACGTGTTTACTCGAGCGTATGATCAAACATACTCGGGGGAAGTGTTTGTGATCGCCAAACGTTACCACAGAGCAACACTTACCGATCTACAGGCTGCGTGACTTACAAAGGGAAGATATTAAAGGAACATTCTATCAAAGCGAATTACAGAAAATAAACATTGATCCCAATCAGACGTGGAAAGTGGAAACGGTGCTATAAAGCCGAGGCAAAGGACGAAATAAATAATTATTTGTCAAGTGGAAATACTACGCGCGTAAATTTAACAGCTGGATAAAAGCCAGTGATTTGAAGTGAAATATATGCACATTTTGTAAACTATAAGTGTTAAAAATAAATCTGTATGATGTAGATCTATATTATGTTGTCAATGAATATATTAATTGTAAATAATTTGTGAAATATGTGTATAGTATTGTTAATAAATATGTGTAAAAAGTACAAGATTGTATTTTACATTTAAATCTATTTAAACCAAGTGTCGTTTTGGTCGTCTGTCCTTTACTACCTAAAATAGCGTCTGCTTTAAATCACAGGATAAATCTTTAGCCCGTACAAACTTTATAACCCATGTAAAATTAAGCGATGTGTTCTCTTTGACGGCTGCTCATTGTAAACTGGTGTAAAATACGTTTGACCCATACTTCGTTATGCATATTCGATGAAACAATCTATCTAACATACTATAAAACAAAATTAATTATGTTTTGAGAAGAACTAGTAATTGAATACGATCGTTTCACATATCAACGCCAGGGTTAAAGTACATGTTACAGGGCACGCGACACTTATCACCCGATCAAGTTTCGTATCGTCTGCTCTGCATACCAATTAGTTTTAAAATAGAAATATTCGAAATACCTTATTCACTAGGACGGTGCAACTCGAGCGGTAAATTTTTCAAGTGGTACTGAAAATCTACACAATCTGTATTAAATCGACGATGTCACTGTTAAACTCGCGTAAAAAGAAGTGAAGGCATATTAGATAGCATAAAATTTTAAACAGTTAAGAATGAATTTAATTGGCTGATGGCGACAGTGTTTGATAAACATGATATGGCTGGTTAATTGGAAAACAAACTAGTCTAAAAAGAGATTAAATACGATAATATTAATGCATTTTACACCGAACAACACAGATTATACATCATATCTCAGCTCGTCAGGCTTGACAAACTTCGAATAGGCACGCGACCGCTAATTCGTATCTTCTGTAATGACTTAACATAGATTCTTCGCAGTAATTGAGTGATATAGTTGATGTAGAACTCTCAGTCAGATTTTGTTATTAAAAAAAAATAGGTTCGACATTGTATAAAAAATTAAATATAGAAACTGAACACTCACTAAGCTACATAAAACAGGTTAATGTCAATGATATAGAACAGTTATCATAATATATAACGTTGATACACTATCAGAATTATACAACTCCCTGATTCCTCAAAACGTAAATTAATGTTGTCTTCTACTACCTCTTGTGCCTCCTTATTGACCTCAAAGCTGTATACACCTATACAAATGATGCCTGTCTGCTACCTGTATATTGCGCAACTGATTATCAATAACTCAACTGGTTTAATCCGCCGTGGTATACCTCTAGGAAGCGTTACGCCTCATTGATTCTGATTTTTCCCTCAAAAAACATGACTGTAGTAACACTGTTGACTACTATCCCCTTACTAGGTCCCAATGGACCCTATCCCCTTTATTTGAACTAACTGAAAACCTTTATTCATAGCAATCATTTCTACCACACAATTTTCAACAAATTCGTGTCGATCTTTGAGAAGACTATTTTTTAATAAAAAAAATGCTGTAAGTTTAAATGATAAGTATCCGGGCTCGGGGCCAGTATTGACCCTAGTGACATGACTTTAACAAATACGAGAGAAAATGATTAGGAGATATTACATGCAAAATATCAAAGCCCTAGGGTTGTACATTCGGAGAAAAATATTTTTGAAATTAAAACAGTGTCAGAGAAGACATCGTTTAAAGGAATTGTTGATGGAAAGACATACGGACGGATGGACGGTATATTTAGCTCAATTCAGATAAGCTACATATAAATATATAAATATACGAACATGCCTGGCGAGTTTAACCGCGTCCTTCCGACTCTTTCTAAGTTGAAAAAAATACCTTACAGTATGTAAACCAATATCAACTATTCGAATACATAATGAAATCACGTGACTCATTTCATACATCTTAGAAGGGAGTATAACGAATAATGGTTGTCCAATGAATACACGTAATTTATATCAACACAGTATTGACCATGTATGTTGTTGTCGTATGGTGTTTAGCGTCGTTTTCAACGATGTTTCAGTCATCACGATAGTGGTTACATGTAACAGTATTCTAAGCGCTTCCACACTGGATTATTATGTCGAAAACATATGCTAAAATACCCCACCCAGTGACATTATAGTGACCCAAGGCTTAGAAATATCCTCTTAAATGCTGAGCACCAATCGAGGAAGCTTTTAGCTAGTACCACTTACAAGCCTTTTGTATGACCCAACCGGGGATCGAATCCACGAGTATCCGCATGCGTATTGGGTGCCGTTTTACTATTTAACCTCAATAAGTGATATCACTCATTCGTTTCGAATAGATGATATCACTCATTCGAATGAGTGATAATCATTCATTTCGAATAGGTGATATCACTCATTCGAATGAGTGATAATCATTCGTTTCGAATAGGTGATATCACTCATTCGAATGAGTGATATCACCTATTCGAAACGAATGAGTGATATCACTTATTCGAATGAGTGATATCACCTACTCGAAATGAATTTAGACAATCATTTCTCCCAAGGATGTTAATATATTTAATAAAATATAGATGTAGATCTATAACGAGAATAAAATGGAAATATCAAATATATTGTGTAAAAAATATTGTTATAAAATAAATATTATTGTGAATGTAGAATATTTATTGGCTTATTCTTTTATCATTTTACAAGACCATTTATTTTGGCGGCTGAGGGTTTTCTTCTGTCGGCTGCAATCAAAAAAGATGGCTACCGGTTCCATGCAAGGCATGATAAACTCAGCCCTCACTGCCATCGATATTGAAATTGCGGGTTCAGAGTCCGACGAGGAGGATAGACCTATTGACAATTTATATGGGTCAGCTATCAATACTTTTAGGCCAAGAGGTAACGATTAATGTAGATTTAAAAATTTGAAACTTTTCAACAGTAACTTAAAGAGCGAGCAGGTCTATCTGGATCCCAGCCTGGATCTAGCCGATCAATACAGATCAGTTAAAATACATATATCTATTATTTTATTTACATGAAAGTGCGTCGTAAACAAACTTCTTTGACATTTTAATGTAAGATACGAGTTGGGGATCCAGTTACCAGATTAACCAATCGGCGTTGCCTTCGTTGGTAGTGTTAACAAATAACCTGGCAACAACCAACTCGTTGCGATTAGTTTACATTTTACAATTAAAAATAAGTAATAGAGTCTGTCCGTTTTTATATTGACGTGTAAACATACTAAAGATATCAATATTGTATTTATAACTGAGCAATACACCCGTTTTGAAAGATTGTAACAACAAAATCGATTTGCTTGCATTGTTCCAGTGTGTGATAAAAAGCAGGCAAATTTCGGCGTTCTCGTAACAATGCGTTTATTTAGCAGAGGTGGAAATTATTATGTAGCAAATCATTTAAATAAATGGACATAGTTAACGTTCTATTGTATATTATACTTTTTTTTGATAAATTCTATAACCGGCCTTTGGCTTCTTCAGCCATATTTCATCATACATTTACTGCTACATCAAGTATATATATGTATATATATATATATATATATATATATATATATATATATATATATATATATATATATATAAAGACATATGGCCTTTGGTGGGGTCTTGAAATAACACCATTGTGTGGGGTTTCTTTAAGGGCCCACATTTTCTATATAGTAACGGATATATATAGCCCTTATAAGCTAGTATCGTACATGAATGCTGATGCCCGACAGGATATACATATTGCCTCATATATACAGACCACATAAATGCTGATATGGCTCCTGTTGCAAATTTCAACAGTTAAGATAGCGATTAATGACCCAGATTGTGCCCAAGTTTTAAATTTTTATGTTGCAAATGAACCCATAACTTCATAGCTTGTATGTTCCACATAAACAAAATGTATTTGCAATACAGTTTGCGCAAACACTAATGTTTGTTCAATCATATCCAGGTAACCCTGTATATAAATGTTGTTGTTTTTTATGATTGAAAACATTCTTAACAGCATTTGTGTGGAAAGTTAAGTTAAATGGAAGGTATTACATCATTTGGCATTTTATAGTAAATGTAGATATTAATAGCTATGTAAATAGTTATATATTTTAAATGTAGTCTCTTATAATTTAAACTGAATCACATTGTATTTTAGGGTCACCTGAGACCTTTTGTGATCGCCTTTATCTGTTGACTTCTCAAAAACATAAGTTCAATCGTGATAAAATGTTGTATGCAGCTTTGGTACCAAAGTGTGATCAAAATTGTGAATTGCATGGTACTCACTCCACAGGGGACCTTGTGGGGCGGGGCCAAAACTGTCAAATTCAAGGTAAACTTTGAAAATTTTCCTATTATAGGTAGCACTGGGAAACAAATGGTGAGCATGATTATGGACGTATATGATACCTTTATAAGAATTGAATGTCCCTGGGTCTCATGGTTTGGCCCTGGGGGTTGGGCTTAAAATATTTTAGAGCATCTAAACAATTAACATTTTAAAATCCTTCTCAAAAACCATAAACTCAGTCGTTATGAATTGTATACAGCTTTTATACCTAGATAAGACCTGTGCGAATGCTTTTTGGTGTGATTTGGTGTTGCTGACATGACGGTTAATACCTATGTGAAGTTCATGGTCCCCACCCCATAAGGTCTTGGGGGCAAGGCCAAAACAGTCGAATTCAAGGTTAGTTTAAAATATCTTCTTATTATAGGAAGCACTCAGAAGAAAATTGCGAGCATGATTATTGACGACTAGGGGTCCTTTATCAAAATTATTAACTTTATGCTTCTAAATCTCGCGGTTTGGGACTGGAATGAGGCCCACTTGACTAAATCAATATAAGAAAAATTGACAAAAAATGTTATTTCTTATGACTGAATAGACTTCTGCGAAAGTTTTATTTATGTGATATGATTTTGCTGACACAACGGTTAATACTTCATGGTGTGAACTTCATGGTTCCCTACCTCCCCTCACCCCCCCCCCCCCCCCCCTCCCGCGTATGATTATTGACATTCTTTATGAAAATTGTGACCTTCATGTCCCCCAGTTGGGAGTGGGGCTACTTTATTAAATCTATATAAGAGAAACAGACAAAATCCATCATTTCTGATGACTGAATAGTTTTTGAATGGTTTTTGATGTAATTTTTGAGTGTCCCACTCCCTCTGTAACCTTGGTCAAAAACATTCAAATTTAAAGCAAACTTTAAAAATCATTTTTATTATAGGAAGCACTAGAAAACAAATTGCAAGCATAGTTAATGAGGCCTAGGAGTCCGTCATAAAAATTGTGAATTTCATGTCCTCGGGTGTCATCGTTTGACCCTTGCGGTAGGTACTACTTGACTAAATCTGTATAAGAATACATGATGTCATTTGTTGATGCAGATCATGACATGTTCAAAATCCTTGTTCATATAGCTTTATGTCATCAAGGATAATCAGGTGACCATTAAGGCCCATGGGCCTCTTGTTATGAAAAGTAATGTCTTGCTATATGTATGTACAATGATAATATCATAATAAAGAATAAACCTACACTGCAGATTAATCTACAAAAAATGCAGCTTGTTGGTGGGCAAAATGTCACAAAAGGAATAGTGTACATGGCTGCAATATTAAAATCAAAGATCTGAAAGGCTTGAGGGAAGGCTCGCTGCTTGTGTTAATTCGAAAATGTAGGTTCGGAAATTGGAAAACTTAGTTAGGTTTCTGAAATGTTAAGTAAGAAGGCAATTCATTGGGATTTAGAAAAGAATGTGGGGTATTTGATATTTCTTTTGTGTATCTATATAAATAATCTCCTGCATACAAAACAGAGTCCATATCAATACTTTCCAACAGTAGCTATCAAACGGTTTTAATAACGCTTTTGCAAAAAAATGCTAAACAACATGGTACACACTGTCTTCCCTGTGAAAATTGACTGAATATTCGATGAGCCTGGTGAAAATTGCCATTTACAGGGAATTTTATAAACTGGTAACGTGGTGGTCTAGGATTCCTTTCCACATCTCCACATAAAATCAACATAAAAGTTATCAACATGGACAACCTATATGAAAGCTTGACAAACAAACCTTCATATTCTGACGTTTGACATTTTGATAAATTATTGATCGACACATGCTTCCCATAAAAACTACCAATTTTACATCTCCACTCAATATCTATCTCCATTATTTCATAAAAAAAGAAGAATGTTCCGCTTTAAAGTGCCTTTTAATAATGTGCAAACAATCACCAATAATGAATGAATTATTGTTTATTTAAAAAATAGTTAAATTCTTGAAAAAACACAAATATACAGTTCAAATGAGTCATCTGAACTCTTAACTTGTCCAACTCCTCAAGCAAGAATTTCAACGTTTCAGCTCCAGATATACATTATGTTTTAACTTCGAACTCTAGATTATGTTTCATGAATCATCTTCAGTCTGGCAATCATATATTTTGTGCTACAACTCCAGTCAATTTTAATATCTCCAGTTCGTCGTAAATTTTGCATTTGTAAATCTATACATCCGTCAAATGTGTACGTGGTGATATATGTTTCCATTCTATATATTTAATATAACTCAACTGAGGTCGAAAAAAAGGCGATTTTGGACGTCAAAAATTGATGATCTAAAAATAAATTAAATCCATGTTGAAAATTATATATAAAGACAACTGGATAGTTATGAGGTCAAAATTTCAAATCTGGTTACTGGGTTTTGTCGAACGCCCCATAATTAGTTACTATATAGATACTAGTAAACATATAACCCATAGCGTGCTTTCATATATATATATATATGCATATATATACCTCGTAACTCAACTTATATGCTATTTCCTTCTGAGACCGACTTGTGGATGTTTGGTACATACGACAACGTAAGCAGAAATATAGCGATTATGTGGTGCATAAATTGTGTAACCCGCTTTCCCAAAGACATAGTAGGAACATAGACGTATGAGCGGGGGTGGGGTGGGGGGGGGGGGTGCGCCATCATGCATTTGGTGCTTGTCTTGTGTAATTTAGGTACCTATCGTGTGGTCTCCATGCCGTTGGTGCTTTTAAGTACCAAACGTGTGGTTCTCATGTTGTTAGTTCTTTAATTGTGTAATTTAGGTACCAATCGTGTGCATATCATAAAGTTGATGCTTGTCTTGGGTATTTTAGGTATCAGATGTGTGGTTCTCTTATGCGGTTGTTGACTGTCTTGTGTATTTTAATTACCATACACGTGCTTATCATGCAGGTAAGGCTTGTCGTGTGCAATTTAGGCATCAAACATATGCTTATCATGCAGTAAGTACTTGCCTTGTGTTATTTAGGCATCAAACGTGTGCTTATCATGCAGTTAGTGCTTGCCTTGTGTTATTTAGGCGCCAAACGTGTGCTTATCATGCAGTTAGTGCTTGCCTTGTGTTATTTAGGTATCAAACGTGTGCTTATCATGCAGTTAATGCTTGCCTTTTGTTATTTAGGTACCAAACGTATGCTTATCATGCAGTTAGTGATTGCCTTGTGTAATTTAGGTACCAAACGTGTGGACCTGACGCTGTTGGTGCTTATCTTGTCTATTTTAGGTACCAACCGTTTGTTTTTCATTTCGTTGGTGCTTCTACTGTGTAACTTAGGTACCAAACACGTGCTTATCATGTAAGTAGCGCTTGTCTTATGTAACTAAGGTACCAAAAGTGTTATTCTCATGGCCTTGATGCTTTGTGTTATTTAGGTACCAAACGTGTGCTTATCATGCAGTTGGTGCTTGTCGTTTTTAATTTACCAACTTAACGTTTGTTTCTCATTCCGTTTATGCTTTAATTGTATAATAGGAACCAAACGTGTGCTTAGCATGCAGTTTGTGTTTGTCTTATGTATTGTTGGTACCAAACGTGTGGTTCTCATTCCGTTGGTGATTTTATTGTGTAATTAAGGTACCAAATGTGTGTTTCTCAAGTAGTTTGTTCTTGTCTTGTGTTATTTAAGTACCAAATACGTGCTTATCATGCAGGTAGCGCTTGTCTTATGTAAAAAAGGTACCAAACGTGTGATTCTCATGTCATTGATGCATATGCATATCATACAGTTGGTGATTGTCTCGTGTACTTTAGGTACTAAACGTGAGGATCTCACGTCGTTGGTGATCGAAGTTTTGGTTAACACAAAATATAAGTTTGCCTTTTGTAAATAGGTTACCAACATTTTCCTGAAGCGCCTGACTCGTGGAGTGCTTGGTCCATAGAGCATCGGACCGATTGGGGAGACGCAGGTTTGATACCCCGCCACGGCTATGTGTAATGTCTTTGAGCAAGACCTTTTATCCGCATATGTTTATATAAGTTTAAATAATATTTTTCTTGGTGTAATGAAGTTACCAACGTGTGTTTCTTCACGGTGTTGATTAAGTCATAGACACCGGTACTGGTGTGTTTGTGTAGTAAGGTTTTGAACACAAAGGTGTATAGGGAGAGAACATAAAAGGAGAAAGTGAAAATGAGGATAAAGTGACTTTGTATTCAGGAGTCGCAGGTTCGATCCCCCGCTCCTACATCTAAAAATACTTATCAGTCTTTCGGATGAGACTTTAACAAAAATGGAGATCCCATGTATCGGTGCTTTCACCGGGCATGTAAAAGACTCGGGAACACTAAAGAAAGGTATTCTGTATCTCTGCACTATCATCTAAAACTGTAAAAAATACTAATACTCTTGTGGAGGCGTCGCCAATAGAGAAAACGGTGGCGACGATAAATGGAAATATCAACAACATGATAAAGTTATGGTATGGAAGAATGGAAGAATATTAAAACACTTAATGATAGACGACAGAGAGAGAGAGAGATTGTGTGTCAGACAGACAGACAGACAGACAGACAGACAGACAGACAGACAGACAGACAGACAGACAGACAGACAGACAGACAGACAGACAGACAGACAGACAGACAGACAGACAGACAGACAGACAGACAGACAGACAGACTGACTGACTGACTGACAGACAGACAGACAGACAGACAGACAGACAGACAGACAGACAGACAGACAGACAGACAGACAGACAGACAGACAGACAGACAGACAGACAGACAGACAGACAGACAGACAGACAGACAGACAGACAGACAGACAGACAGACAGACAGACAGACAGACAGACAGACAGACAGACAGACAGACAGACAGACAGACAGATAGACAGACAGACAGACAGACACGATAATGGGATGCTCATTTAATTCTGGAATGAATGAATGAATTGTAAGAGAATACTCAGCAACAAAATCGTTATAAAAGTTATTTAAAATCATATAAGTACGAGACATTCAGATATTTTGTATTTTGGATTTAAAACCAAATATAAAAATATATTAACGTCTGCATAAATATATACTATAAAGATACGCTTTTTGTTTAATTTGCGCAGTTCGTGTGCATATCTATTACATTTGTTCAAAAGATATTGTCAGAGTTTTATAATAGTATGCGTAATACTAGCTGTCATTCTTTGTACAATGACACCTGTTGAGTGTACCTAACCTCTTTAGTGCAGTACATAAATACAAATCTAAGCCAGTTTTAATGAAAACGTTGGTATAATATGTCACTGCATTTTCTAAAAGAATAACTTGAGCTATGTAGATCTATAGCTTGCTTTTTTTACACCAAACCTGCCACGGAGTGGGTCAGTATAAGGAAAATGGTAGACAAAATAAGACTATTTATCACCATAAGGATTAGCATCAGAGAATTAAATTTTCACACGAACATTTTAGAATGCAGCATCTGATTGACGTTTAAAATTTCCCCTGGCGTGCGTGCGTGTGTGTTAAGGGTTGATGGGTTCGTGCGTGCGTGTGTGTTAAGGGTGGGGGTGGGGTCCGCTTCCCACAAACTCCTTGATACAAATACAGATTCAAAAAGTAAAGAAATGAGATTAAAAACGCTCAGGAAATGTGGAACATGAGATATAGGGTTAGGGAGAGAGAGAGAGAGAGAGAGAGAGAGAGAGAGAGAGAGAGAGAGAGAGAGAGAGAGAGAGAGGAGGGGGAGGGAGGGAGGGAGGGAGGGAGGGAGGGAGAGAGAGAGAGAGAGAGAGAGAGAGAGAAGCAGGCAGGCAGGCAGGCAGGCAGAGAGGAAAGAATTTAAGAAACATAAGAGGAGCTCCCTAAAGGTAAATCGATTGTTTATTTATGAGTTTAATATACAGTAGAACTGTGATGGCTCGAACCCGACGGGACTCGACATAATAGTTCGAGCTAAGGGTTGTTCTAGCCAAGCATTATTTCATTGTTTAACATCATACTAAATATGTATATGCATATACATCGAAATAGGATTTTGTTCGGGACTAGATAAGTGGTTCGAACTATATATGGTGTTCTAGCCATCCGTGTTCGAGCCAAGTTCTACTGTATAATCACCTTTCGTAAGTCACTTATTCAAATGATTATGACAACATCCGTAAGTGACTAACTGGCTAAAAATGTAAATCTATACAATAACATAACTTGACTTGTTTACAAGTAGAGACAACCATAACCTTGTACTTTACTGCAGGTAAGGAAGCGTCGATATTGATATGAATGATTTTGCACATTGTATTGTTATGCAAAGGGTTTCTGTGTATGTCACATTAACCTTGTACTTTACTGCAGTTAGGGAAGTCTTGATATTGATATGAGTGACTTTGCACATTGTATTGTTAAATATCTGTTTTAAAACATATCGCATATAACATGACATGATCTTTAACAAATAGTTTGTTAATGTTTTAGTGTTTACTTTATTAAACATGTAACACTAGACGGAATATAAAGCTTTAGATAATTGCGGTGTTACTAATCAAAGCAAAAAGATTTGTAAATCTGCTGCGTAATATATCAGCTATTCACATTTATTAGCTTACTAAAATACTTTAAAGGGACACGCTTTAATTTTCACTTAAAACTATTTCTGAAAAGCATATATACTTATTATGTAAAGTTGCATTACCATAGCATATGTTAAGTCTTGTGTTGAAAAAAAGTGGATAACACTTGTAAATGGTTGAAAAACATAATATTTGGCAGATCTTCGACAGCAAGTGCAAATCATATATTAATTTCTTGAGTTGTATCGGAATGATAGAACTTATTCCAAGTATATAAAGATGAATACAGTAGAACTTCGATGGATCGAACCCGACGGGACTGAACAAAATAGTTCGAACGAAGAGTGTCAAAATACATTTAAATATGTTGGCTGGACCTAATTTCTAGTTCGACTCGGTGGATCTAGCCATCGGAAGGTAGAATAATAGAATTTAGATAGTATTTCGACCGGGACCAGATAAGTTGTTCGATCCATGTGTGGTGTTCCAGCCATCCGTGTTCGAGCCAACGAAGTTCTACTGTATATATATATATATATAACATGCTCTCCGTCTTCCGTGACCTAGTGGTTAATGCGACTGCCTCCGAAGCCGGATGTCGAAGGTTCGAAGCTGGTATAGCATATATTGCAATAAGACATCATGGTGTTAAAAAAGGTGACTTTTATAGGATTTCAACATATGCATGTATTTACATGTACGAGCATTTGAGGACTTCATTTTTCAAAAAATCTCAGGGTGTCACTGCACCCTCTTTTTAAAAAAAACAACATGGTCAACCTACCAGTTATTGTGCATTTAATGGGGGTTAACATTCCTGCAATGAAAAAATAAATAAAAAAAATCTTTATGGAATTATTTTTTTACCATAGAAATCCTAGACCTTATTTTATATAGAGCAAAGAACACAATTCAACTGTGTTTTGAGACCTAAAGGCGAGCATCTATAATAATAATAACTATTGCTGTTGTTTTTATAAAGACTTTCATTTCAACTAGACAATATCAGAGACATATAAACAATTAAGGCACAAACGATACCCTGTCCTCTGGTAGGAAACAGGTGCTAAAATGGCACATTGTTATCATAACAAAATTCAAAGACTTGTATAAAGTCTTTATAGAATTCCTTGCAAAATTACTCAACAGCGATAAGGGATCATAGAGTCACAACCCCCAATATTTATAATTATAACGTCGTATACGGTAGAGAAATAATAAATTGCAGTAAACATAATTACATGCAACTTTATTTTGATAAGAATTGTTTATTTAAATAAAAGGAAGTTTTATAGTGTACAAACAGGAAGTGATTCACTGTTGGTGATTTTCTTTCTCTTATAGCGGCCAATAACACGTCTATGTTCTATATTAATAAGTGTATGTTTTAAGAGTAAAATAACACTCACAGTGGGTTTTTTTGCAAGTTCATCCTATGTTTAAACGAAGACACGCGATTTCAAATGATAAATAACCTTTAAACAAATGTAATTATACGATTCAAAACAGTAACAAATGCGTATGATTTTTCTGCGTGTGAATCTCATGACCCCCACGGCAGATCCACACGCGTGGACTATCTATCGGGAGTGCGTGTGAGTCTAACGTGACACTGGTCAACCCATGCCGAAAAAACCTTCGGACTTAGTCGTTTTTGAGCAAAAAATGAATATTTCTTGAGCATGTTTCAGCCTACCGGACAGGTCAATAACCGTAGTATATGATATGTTTGATTTCTGGGGGGCTGTAGGCATTAGAAATCCCTAAGGAATGATGTAAATATCAACCCCATTGTGCTAGGAATAAGGATCCAGGGATGCGTGGAACATGGTAAAAATTTTGAAAAAATCATATTTGCCGGTATGCGATTTTTTTAAAAAAATTCTTATCGGAACCCATCAATCTGGGTATCAGAGTGTACCTAGATGTCCCCTGTACGAATTGAACGCTACCAACAACCACTCATGCATGTTCGAACCCCGTGCGCTACAGCAAAAAGAGTGAAAATAAAATTATTAATGCATATCCGTGCAATTCAACCAAACTCGTCATATTTGGTCGATTATAGGGGCCATGTTCAAACCCCTTGCCCAGAGGCCATTTCTTGTCGGAATTTGATGATCTTTTGTGTCGTTGGGCAGGTATTGAATAGATCTTAAGGTTGCCGTACCTTCACTGACCCATGGGCACTCGGACAATGTCATTACTGGGGCCTAGAACTGAGGTCGGTCACTCTGGCACGTACGCCATTCTAAGAGCCATGTGCGATGGGTTCATCTTCATATATGTTGTAGGGAATTTAATTCTGAGCAACTTTTGTCTATAATTTATATGGCTAACTCAAACCGTTTAGCCAGTAGAAGCCTTAACCCCAACTCAGATACGGTCAGCCGGAGGGCCAATAAGGGCTTGAACCTTAGCCCAGAGGCCATTTCCTGTCCGATTTTTTCAAGTTGGGTATCGTTGGAAAGGATCTTCGCGAGCCTGACAAAGTGGCGTCGAGTTTTGTTAAAAAATCTCAAACCCCTGCACGTGCACGTGCATGTGCAAAAATAGAAATTAAGGACCTAGAGAAAAATTTTTTAGCTCAATCTCGTCAAATAAAGGCTAGTTTATTTTTACCGTTTCGAAAAATAACTTATACTTTTTCGTATAGCTCGGATCAAAAATTGGTAACCCGTGCTAGAAAATGAGAGGCACGTGCATTGATTTATTTTTTCATATATGTTGTAGAACACCTTATTCTCGGCAACTTTTGTTCCGAGAGTGATCAGCTATCTGTCTTCGTTTAGTCCGAAACTGCCCGTGCCAACACGTGCCACTCCCAAAAATGCCGCAAATTTGGGATGCCATGTTCAAACCCTGGTACTAACGTCATTCTTGTGACGTTTTTAACCCAGGCACAGGGTTCGACAGGTATTGCGTAATTCTTGAGGTTGGTATATTTTTTTTTAGAAAATATGACCACCAGGGGACGCCAGCGGGTCTCAAACTTAGGTTATGTTGTAGCACGTGCCGGAAAATGAGAGCCATGTGCATTGAGATCATGTTGATATATGTTGTAGAACAACATTTGTTCTTAGAGTGATAAGCTATCTGTCTTCCTGCATACCTTTGTAATTCCACCGATTTTGGCGAATTTAGGTGCCATGTTCAAACCCTTGCCCAGAGGCCAATTCTTGTCGGAATTTGATAATCTTGATGTTGTTGGACAGGTATTGAATATATATTAAGGTTGCCGTACCTCACTGAACCGCGAGCACTTGGTCGAGTTTTGTTAATAAATCTGAAGCACGTGCACATGCAAAAATTAAATATTATACCTAGAGTCGATTGTTTTTGTTAGCTTGATCTGTCAAATAAAGGTCAGTTTGTTCTTACCATTTTAAAAAATCACTTATACTTTTCTTTATTACTGATTTCAAAAATCGACATTTTGGCCGATTTTTCCATTTTTTACCATGTTCGAGCCTCCGTAGAGGCCATATGCCGTACCGCAAGGCTATAAAACTATACCTTTTCGGAAAGATCTATTCAAGCCCTTCAACATGATAACACATATTAGGCCCAATGACCTAGGAAGGTAATTAAAGGTCATCTGAAAATGATACGAAATTCATTAAATTTAGTGATTTTTTCCCTAAAAAACAGTCATCAAAAATATCGAAAGATCGTTCATATCTTTGCCATTTATAAACATATCTCTCTGAAATCTTCCATAAATGTTCCTTTATGCGTGTTCTATGGATTTCTATAGGGCGAGATATTAAGTTTAAATAGACTTTTTTTTATCTGAACGTTGTTTCTACGCTTGGTTTGGAACAAAAATTGAAGATTGACCTTGACCGTGGGGAACAAGGTCAATGTCAAGAATTGTTGAGAAGAATGAGATACGTTCATTAGTAAAGATTTTATAAAGATCAAGCATCGCAATGTTGAGATATAACATTTTAAACATGACCTAAAAAAAAAAAAAAAAAACATAACATTTTTGCTTGACGAATATTTTTATAGTGAAATGTTCCCTACCTAACACTACATAAACCCAAGGGTTGCCCCTTATTACGGATCTCGGACCCTCCTAATTATTGAGATAATTACCATAGCTCCCTAATTGAAGGACACAATCATCAAAAAAATTAAAAAATTCCCCCTAACTTTCAAGAACAGTAACTCTGTCAAAAAAAAGGGAAAAATAGGGGAAAATCACCTTCGTGGTCCTTATCCATTTATCTTTCTAATGGTACCTTCAGATTTAACCCAAGTCATATAGAAATATATATGTCATCGAATTACGTGGTTAAATCGAGTTTTAGGAACTTTGTGTTGTGAGGTTGGGATATCCCCATATAACCATTTTTTTGGTGATTTTTTTTTTTTGCTGGGTTTATGTTGTCCATCCCTGGGGACATAGAAAACCCAATAACGTTCTGTAACTTTTACTATCCTGACATAGGATGCCCTAAAAGACCATAACCCAGGACCCATAAACATCATTCAAGTTTTTCAAAGATAACAAGTTTTTAGTTAAGCCTGGGTTTAGGTATCTGAATAACCTCTAAATGAGCCCATTTGCCCCCTATACCATCCCTAGGTCAAACTCTTTAACCCAACAATACACCCATAGTTATGTCCTTCTATAGAATTAAATTGATGATAATGTCCCTACAACTATTATTTACGGTCAAAATTTCAAACTTGGTTCCGGGGTTTTGCCGAACACCCCATACTTAGTTACTATATAGATATACATATAACCCATATAGTGCTTTTATATATATATGCATATATATGCCTCGTAACTCAACTTATATACTATTGTATATCTTTTCCTTCTGAGACCGACTTGTGGATGTTTGGTACATACGACAACGTAAGCGTAGGTGTTGCAGCAATTGTGGGGTCCTATATAGTCCCCGCCTTTTATAAGCGCCCCGCAACAAGAATTTTATATAGGCCAGGGCCTTTTTACCTTATTATACAGAGGCCGACATTCGGTGGCTTCCCAATTAATAAATCATGTTTTTTTTCCACTTGGCCTGACTTTTAAAAAAAAATCTTTACATTGATAGGGTATAAAAACCCACTTGGATATTAAGTATGATTGTAATATCTGATAATTATTGGCGCTGTTTTTCCCCCGATCTTGAAGTCTTGAGCGTCTTCCGAATTTCTATAAAAAAAGCTCTGTAGACCGAAACCCCATAAATGCTACTGTGTCTTAGTATTTAAGTGCGAAATAAAGATTTCACTCGCTTAAATAAAATTCACACACGTCACTCTATTAGAGTAATGAAAAGCCACGAGTCTAGTTTAGTTTATCGCTTCAAATCAATCGATTAGAGACGAGCAATTTCGACGTTGAATAAATTTATAATTATTCTAATGCAGAATTTACATTTGAATCCCAAAATCTCATACGCCAAAGTTTTTTTGTAATATAACTACAAAAGTTTAAAGACAACTATAATGTGTCTTTTATATCTTTTTCCATATATTTAAATGTACCAAATAAAGCCTTTGATGGTAAACTTTACCAAAATGACAAATATTTAGCGGGAAATGAAAAACGCCGAGATATTCCGCATACAATGATATTCATGCGGAGCATCTACGAGTTTATGGCATTCTTGGCCTGTCGGGACTAGGCGATTGCGGTAATGGTGTAAGGGAAACAACTCAATTTCAATTTTGATATAAAACTTAATTGCGCACTTCACACATATTTCACCTCTAGTAAGATAAATGATTAATTTTAAGGGTCTTTATTTTGCGAGGTCCTATAGAGACCTCACAATCCAAAGGGACCCCACAAGAAAGGTCTAAGATAGATCGATACCCCGTAAATGCTAGTATGTCTTAGTATATATATATATATGTGCTGAATCATTTTCATCATGTATTAACTGCTCAATAATTAAGCAGGGATCAGGATGTCTTTTCTTGCTTGATAAATCAAATGAATGATATCACCTATTCGAAGGAGTGATATCACTGATTCGTTTCGAATTAGTGATATCACTGATTCGAATGGGTGACATCATTGATTCGAATGAGTGATAACACTCATTCTAATAGGTGATATCACTCATTCGAATAAGTGATATCACTCATTCGCATATGAATGAGTGATATCACTTATTCGAATGAGTGATATCACTCGTTCGCTTTGAATAGGTATCATCACTCATTCGAATAGGTGATATCACTCATTCGAATTGGTGATATCACTCATTGGAATAAGTGATATCACTCATTCGCATGTGAGTGATTTCTCTTATTCGAATGAGTGATATCACTTATTGAGGTTAAGTAGTAAAACGATGCGAATGCTCTACCACTATCCCATCGCTGCGGTGTTGATTACTTATAAATGTGGATATATTTCCCACACATACAGGTATTTTAATTGTATTCAATTGTAAACGACAATATTGAAAGTAAGGTATAAAGTTAATCACGTACGTGTGCTCCAAGGACACGCAAGTACTACAGCATACCGCATCATGTATCACACAGAATGTGTCCAGAATGTTCCAATGGTGGAGTTGGCATCTCTCTGTGGGCACGGACGATACTTGTTGTGTCCTCGGCCGGGTCTTCATTTTAACCTTATCCAGGATTTGGTGCAGTTTCATTTTGCTGAACTTATTGTGATAATCCAGACATTTCTGACAGAAATATTCATCACAGTCCACACATAAGCTAATAGCCTCCACGTTTATCCCGGAGGACGAGCACGGTGTACAATAATAATCGTAAAACACATCACAACCCTTGTCTATTGAACGCGTAAATCCACCCCCAGTCGCCATTTTGTAACGTTCTATATACGTGTAACCCAACCTAAGTTTACTACCCAATACGTGGAAAACGACTGTTGATAACATGTAATTCTACTTCCTGTTTTTATATAAACGGTGACTTAATTACATAGCTCTCTTTATATTTAAATTATTTACATGTAGTTTTATTTCCTGTACTGTATAAACTCATCAACATCTAGAGTTTAATCTCAGTTTTTAATAAGGTTCCCTTCGGTCTTCAAGGGAGTTCGCCACGACAGGGAATTAAGTAGAAAATATGTGTCATTTATGATATGGCGACACTACAACTATATGTCCTACTCGATTTAAGTAATGGAAAGTAGGAAAACTTGGTGGATCCAGGTTGGAGGTCATCCGGTTCTACAAAGTTACGTTAAATATGTTACGCATTTGAACTTGAAAACAAAATTATACGCGTCTTCCCATAACCCACTGGCCCTGCAACACTGCCCCTTTTTATAATCAAGAAGTCTGACTATCAATCCATGAGTCATGAGTTTGAATGCCCACCCGGCCACAGTCTTCGTGATGGTTTATATACGGCATTGTGTGTCATTATCATTCATCTCTCATTCAAGTGGGAAAGTTATCAGTTACTTGCGGAGATGGGGTGTGCTCCGGTACTATTTAACCTATAAGGATCCCAGGAAACAGTGGTTAGGTTAATTGACCGTTTGTTAGCAATCGATGGCATACAATGTCGCTTAGTATTCAATTAATCAATAACTAAATAAAACGTATAGAAAACAATTGTTGTGTCTAAATCCTAGCAATCTTTAACTCCGATCGTCATAGCCACTGTGACTTTATACTTTGGTGTTTGTTTTAATATATTCTGTTGTATATATAAGGTCGTTGGTTCGAGCCAAGCTCGGTTTTAAACTCTAATGTTGGACTGTATGTCAGTTACTTGCGGTAGGACGGTGATTAAATAGAGGTATTTCAATACCAATAAAATGCCAAACTTACAATTAGTTAAAGTGGTGTTAAACCTCTGTGTTGAACTAGCAGCACGACAGTTACAACGTCAAGATGTATAGCACCGCGACGACGTTAAACCCCTGTGTTGTACTAGCACCACGACAGTTACAACGTCACGATGTATAGATCCGCGACGACGTTAAACCTCTGTGTTGTTCTAGCACCACGACAGTTACAACGTTACGATGTATAGATCCGCTACGACGTTAAACCTCTGTGTTATACTAGCACTACGACAGTTATAACGTAACGATGTATAGATCTGCGACGACGTTAAACCTCTGTGTTGTACTAGCACCACGACAGTTACGACGTAACGATGAATAGATCTGCGACGATGTTAAATCCCTGTGTTGTACTAGCACCACGACAGTTACAACGTCACGATGTATAGATCCACGACGACGTTAAACATCTGTATTGTACTAGCACCACAACAGTTACAATGAGACGATGTATAGATCCGTGACGACGTTAAACCTCTGTGTTGTACTAGCACCACGACAGTTACAACGTCACGATGTATAGATCCAGGACGACGTTAAACCTCTGTGTTGTACTAGCACCACGACAGTTACAATATAACGATGTATAGATCCGCGACGACGTTAAACCTCTGTGTTGTACCAGCATCACGACAGTTGCAAGGTAACGATGTATATATCCGTGATGACGTTAAACATCTGTGTTGTACTAGCACCACGACAGTTACAACGTCACGATGTATAGATCCGCGACGACGTTAAACCCCTGTGTTGTACTTGCACCACGACAGTTACAACGTCACGATGTATACATCCGCGACGACGTTAAACCCCTGTATTGTTCTAGCACTACGACATTTACAAAGTAACGATGTATAGATCCACGACGACGTTAAACTTCTGTTTTGTACCAGCACCACGACAATTACAACGTCACGATGTATAGATTAACGACGACGCTAAACCTCTGTGTTGTACTAGCACCACAACAGTTACAACGTCACGATGTATAGATCCGCTACGACGTTAAACCTCTGTGTTGTACTAGCACCACGACAGTTACAACGTAACATGGTATAGATCCGCGACGACGTTAAACCCCTGTGTTGTACTAGCACCACGACAGTTATAACGTAACATGGTATAGATCCGCGACGACATTAAACCTCTGTGTTGTACTAGCACCACGACAGTTACAACGTCACGATATATAGATCCACGACGACGTTATATCCCTGTGTTGTACTAGCACCACGACAGTTACAACGTAACGATGTATAGATTCACGACGACGTTAAACCTCTGTGTTGTAACAGCACCACGACAGTTACAACGAAACGATGTATAGATCCACGACAACGTTGAACCTCTGTGTTGTACTAGCACCACGACAGTTACAACGTCACGATGTATAGATCAGCGACGACGTTAAACCTCTGTGTTGTACTAGCACCACGACAGTTACAACGTCACGATGTATAGATCCACGTCAACGTTAAACCCCTGTGTTGTACTAGCACCACAACAGTTACAACGTAACGATGTATAGATCCGCGACGACGTTAAACCTCTGTGTTGTACTAGCACCACGACAGTGACAACGTCACGATGTATAGATCCGCGACGACGTTAAACCTCTGTTTTGTACTAGCACCACGACAGTTACAACGTCAAAATGTATAGATCCACGACGACGTTAAACCTCTGTGTTGTACTAGCACCACAACAGTTACAACATAACGATGTATAGATCCGCGACGACGTTAAACCCCTGTGTTGTACTAGCACCACGAGAGTAACAACGTAACGATGTATAGATCCGCGACGACGTTCAACCTCTGTGTTATACTAGCACCACGACAGTTACAACGTCACAATGTATAGATCCGCGACAACGTTAAACCTCTGTGTTGTACTAGCACTACGACAGGTACAACGTCAAGATGTATAGATCTGCGACGACCTTAAACCTCTGTGTTGTACTAGCACCACGACAGTTACAACGTAACGATGTATAGATCCAAGACGACGTTAAACCCCTGTGTTGTACTAGCACCACGACAGTTACAACGTCACGATGTATAGATCCGCGACGACGTTAAACCTCTGTGTTGTACTAGCACCACGACAGTTACGACGTAACGTTGAATAGATCTGCGACGATGTTAAACCCCTGTGTTGTACTAGCACCACGACAGTTACAACGTCACGATGTATAAATCCACGACGACGGTAAACATCTGTGTTGTACTAGCACCACAACAGTTACAATGAGACGATGTATAGATCCGTGACGACGTTAAACCTCTGCGTTGTACTAGCACCACGACAGTTACAACGTAACATGGTATAGATCCGCGACGACGTTAAACCCCTGTGTTGTACTAGCACCACGACAGTTACAATGTAACATGGTAAAGATCCGCGACGACATTAAACCTCTGTGTTGTACTAGCACCACGACAGTTACAACGTCACGATATATAGATCCACGACAACGTTATATCCCTGTGTTGTACTAGCACCACGACAGTTACAACGTAACGATGTATAGATTCACGACGACGTTAAACCTCTGTGTTGTACCAGCACCACGACAGTAACAACGAAACGATGTATAGATCCACGACAACGTTGAACCTCTGTGTTGTACTAGCACCACGACAGTTACAACGTCACGATGTATAGATCTGCGACGACGTTAAACCTCTGTGTTGTACTATCACCACGACAGTTACAACGTAACGATGTATAGATCCACGTCAACGTTAAACCCCTGTGTTGTACTAGCACCACAACAGTTACAACGTAACGATGTATAGATCCGCGACGACGTTAAACCTCTGTGTTGTACTAGCACCACGACAGTTACAACGTCACGATGTATAGATCCGCGACGACGTTAAACCTCTGTGTTGTACTAGCACCACGACAGTTACAACGTCAAAATGTATAGATCCACGACGACGTTAAACCTCTGTGTTGTACTAGCACCACAACAGTTACAACATAACGATGTATAGATCCGGGACGACGTTAAACCCCTGTGTTGTACTAGCACCACGACAGTAACAACGTAACGATGTATAGATCCGCGACGACGTTCAATCTCTGTGTTATACTAGCACCACGACAGTTACAACGTCACAATGTATAGATCCGCGACAACGTTAAACCTCTGTGTTGTACTAGCACTACGACAGTTACAACGTCACGATGTATAGATCCACGACGACGTTAAACCCCTGTGTTGTACTAGCACCACGACAGTTACAACGTCACGATGTATAGATCCGCGACGACGTTAAACCTCTGTGTTGTACTAGCACCACGACAGTTACAACGTCACGATGTATAGATCCGCGACAACGTTAAACCCCTGTGTTGTACTAGCACCACGACAGTTACAACGTCACGATGTATATATCCGTGATGACGTTAAACATCTGTGTTGTACTAGCACCACGACAGTTACAACGTCACGATGTATAGATCCGCGACGACGTTAAACCCCTGTGTTGTACTTGCACCACGACAGTTACAACGTCACGATGTATACATCCGCGACGACGTTAAACCCCAGTATTGTACTAGCACTACGACATTTACAAAGTAACGATGTATAGATCCACGACGACGTTAAACTTCTGTTTTGTACCAGCACCACGACAATTAAAACGTCACGATGTATAGATTCACGACGACGCTAAACCTCTGTGTTGTACTAGCACCACAACAGTTACAACGTCACGATGTATAGATCCGCTACGACGTTAAACCTCTGTGTTGTACTAGCACCACGACAGTTACAACGTAACATGGTATAGATCCGCGACGACGTTAAACCCCTGTGTTGTACTAGCACCACGACAGTTATAACGTAACATGGTATAGATCCGCGACGACATTAAACCTCTGTGTTGTACTAGCACCACGACAGTTACAACGGCACGATATATAGATCCACGACGACGTTATATCCCTGTGTTGTACTAGCACCACGACAGTTACAACGTAACGATGTATAGATTCACGACGACGTTAAACCTCTGTGTTGTAACAGCACCATGACAGTTACAACGAAACGATGTATAGATCCACGACAACGTTGAACCTCTGTGTTGTACTAGCACCACGACAGTTACAACGTCACGATGTATAGATCTGCGACGTCGTTAAACCTCTGTGTTGTACTAGCACCACGACAGTTACAACATCACGATGTATAGATTCACGACGACGTTAAACCTCTGTGTTGTACTAGCACCACAACAGTTACAACATAACGATGTATAGATCCGCGACGACGTTAAACCCCTGTGTTGTACTAGCACCACGACAGTAACAACGTAACGATGTATAGATCCGCGACGACGTTCAACCTCTGTGTTATACTAGCACCACGACAGTTACAACGTCACAATGTATAGATCCGCGACAACGTTAAACCTCTGTGTTGAACTAGCACCATGACAGTTACAACGTAACGATGTATAGATCTGCGACGACGTTAAACCTCTGTGTTGTACTAGCACCACGACAGTTATAACGTAACAATGTATAGATCCGCTACGACGTTAATCCCCTGTGTTGTACTAGTACCACGACAGTTACAACGTTACGATGTATAGATCCGCAACGACGTTAAACCCCTGTGTTTTACTAGCACCAAAACAGTCACAACGTCACGATGTATAGATCCGCAACTACGTTAAACATTTGTGTTGTACTAGCACCACGACAGTTACAACATAACAATGTATAGATACACGACGACGATAAACCTCTGTGTTGTACTAGCACCACGACAGTTACAACGTAAAGATGTATAGATCCACAACGGCGTTAAACCCCTGTGTTGTACTAGCATCACGACAGTTACAACGAAATGATGGATAGATCCGCGACAACGTTAAACCTATGTGTTGTACTAGCACCAAGACAGTAACAACGTAATGATGTATAGATCTGCGACTACGTTAAACCCCTGTGTTTTACTAGCACCACGACAGTTACAACGTAACGATGTATAGATCCACGACAACGTTAAACTCCTGTGTTGTACTAGCACGACAACAGTTACAATATAACGATGTATAGATCCACGACGACGTTAAATCTCTGTGTTGTACTAGCATCACGACAGTTACAACGTCACCATGTATAGATCCCCAACAACGTTAAACCCCAGTGTTGTACTAGCACCACGACAGTTACAACGTCAAGATGTATAGATCTGCGGCTACGTTAAACCCCTGTGTTGTACTAACACAACGACAGTTACAACGTCACGATGTATAGATCCGCGACGACGTTTAGCCTATGTGTTGTACTAGCACCACGACAGTTACAACGTCACGATGTATAGATCCACGATCACGTGAAACCCCTGTGTTGTACTAGTACCACGACAGTTACAACATAACGATGTATAGATCCACGACGACGTTAAACCCCTGTGTTGTACTAGCACCACAACAGTTACAACTTAAAGATGTATAGATCCGCGACAACGTTAGACCCCTGTGTTGTACTAGCATCACGACAGTTACAACGTCATGATGTATAGATTCGCGACAACGTTAAACCCCTGTGTTGTACTAGCACCATGACAGTTACAACGTAACGAAGTATAGATCCACGACAACGTTCAACCCCTGTGTTGTTCTAGCACAACAACAGTTACAACGTCACGATGTATAGATCCGCCACTGCGTTAAACCCCTGTGTTCTACTACCACCACGATAGTTACAACGTAACGATGTATAGATCCGCGACAACTGTTAAACCCCTGTGTTGTACTAGCACCACGACAGTTACAACGTCACGATGTATAGATCCGCAACAACGTTAAACCCCTGTGTTATACTAGCACCACGACAGTTACAACGTCACGATGTATAGATATTCGACGACGTTAAACCTTTGTGTTGTACTAGCACCACGGCAGTTACAACGTAACGATGTATTGATCCACGACTACGTCAAACCCCTGTGTTGTACTAGCACCACGACAGTAACAACGTAACGATGTATAGATCCGCGACTACGTTAAACCTTTGTGTTGTACTAGCACCACGACAGTTACAACGTAACGATGTATAGATACACGACGACGTTAAACCCCTGTGTTTTACTAGCACCACGACAGTAACAACGTAACAATGTATAGATCCGCGACGACGTTAAACCCCTGTGTTGTACTAGCACCACGACAGTTACAACGTTACGATGTATAGATCCGCAACGACGTTAAACTCCTGTGTTGTACAAACACCACGACAGTTACAACGTCATGATGTATAGATCCGCGACAACGTTAGACCCCTGTGTTGTACTAGCATCACGACAGTTACAACGCCATGATGTATAGATCCGCGACAACGTTAAACCCCTGTGTTGTACTAGCACCATGACAATTACAACGTAACGAAGTATAGATCCGCGACAACGTTCAACGACTGTGTTGTTCTAGGACCACAACAGTTACAACGTCACGATGTATAGATCCGCCACAACGTTAAACCCCTGTGTTGTACTAGCACCACGACAGTTACAACGTCACGATGTATAGATCCGCAACAACGTTAAACCCCTGTGTTGTGTTAGCACCACGACAGTTACAACGTCACGATGTATAGATCCGCGACGACGTTAAACCTCTGTGTTGTACTAGCACCACGACAGTTACAACGTCACGATGTATAGATCCGCGACGACGTTAAACCACTGTGTTGAACTAGCACCACGACAGTTACGACGTCACAATGTATAGATCCGCGACAACGTTAAACGCCTGTGTTGTACTAGCACCACGACAGTTAGAACATCACGATGTATAGATCCGCCACTGCGTTAAACCCCTGTGTTCTACTACCACCACGATAGTTACAACGTAACGATGTATAGATACGCGACAACTGTTAAACCCCTGTGTTGTACTAGCACCACGGCAGTTACAACGTAACGATGTATTGATCCATGACTACGTTAAACACCTGTGTTGTACTAGCACCACGACAGTAACAACGTAACGATGTATAGATCCGCGACTACGTTAAACCTTTGTGTTGTACTTGCACCACGACAGTTACAACGTAACGATGTATAGATACACGACGACGTTAAACCCCTGTGTTGTACTAGCACCACGACAGTAACAACGTAACAATGTATAGATCCGCGACGACGTTAAACCCCTGTGTTGTACTAGCACCACGACAGTTACAACGTTACTATGTATAGATCCGCAACGACGTTAAACCCCTGTGTTTTACTAGCACCAAAACAGTCACAACGTCACGATGTATAGATTCACGACTACGTTAAACCCCTGTGTTGTACTAGCACCACGACAGTTACAACGTCAAGTGCTATAGATCCACAACTACATTAAACCTCTGTGTTGTACTACATGTAGCACCACGACAGTTACAACGTAACGATGTATTTATCCACGACTACGTTAAACCTCTGTGTTATACTAGCACCACGACAGTTACAACGTCACGTGGTATTGATCCACGACTACGTTAAACCTCTGTGTTGTACTAGCACCACGACAGTTACAACGTCACGTGGTATTGATCCACGACTACGTTAAACCTCTGTGTTGTACAAGCACCACGACAGTTACAACGTAACGATGTATTGATCCACGACTACGTTAAACCTCTGTGTTGTACTAGCACCACGACAGTTACTACGTAACAATGTATAGATCTGCGACGACGTTAAACTTCTGTGTTGTACCAACACCACGACAGTAACAACGTAACGATATATAGATCCGCGACGACGTTAAACCTCTGTGTTGTTCTAGCACCACGACAGCTACAACGTAACGATGTATAGATCTGCGACGACTTTAAACTTCCGTGTTGTACTAGCACCACGACAGTTACAACGTAACGATGTATTGATCCACGACTACGTTAAACCTCTGTATTGTAATAGCATCACGACAGTTACAATGTAACGATGTATAGATCTGCGATGACGTCAAATCTCTGTGTTGTACTAGCACCACGATAGTTACAACGTAACGATGTATAGATCCGCGACGACGTTAAACCTCTGTGTTGTACTAGCACCACGACAGTTACAACGTTACGATGTATAGATCCGCGCAAACGTTAAACCCCTGTGTTGTACTAGCACCACGACAAATACAACGTAACGATGTATAGATCTGCGACGACGTTAAACCTCTGTGTCGTACTAGCACCACGACAGTTACAACGTCATGATGTATAGATCCGCGACGACGTTAAACCCCTGTGTTGTACTAGCACCACGATAGTTATAACTTTACAATGTATAGATCCACGACTACGTTAAACCTCTGTGTTGTACTAGCACCACGACAGTTACAACGTAACGATGTATTGATCAACGACGACGTTAAACCTATGTGTTGTACTAGCACCACGACAGTTACAACGTCACGATGTATAGATCCGCGACGACGTTAAACCCCTGTGTTGTACTAGCACCACGACAGTTATAACTTTACGATGTATAGATCCACGACTACGTTAAACCTCTGTGTTGTACTAGCACCACGACAGTTACAACGTAACGATGTATTGATCAACGACGACCGTAAACCTCTGTGTTGTACAAGCACCACGACAGTTACAAAGTCACGATGTATAGATCTGCGACGACGTTAAACCCCTGTGTTGTACTAGCAACACGACAGTTACAATGTAACGATGTATAGATACATGACGACGTTAATCGCCTGTGTTGTACTAGCACCACGACTGTTATAACTTAGCGATGTATAGATCCGCGACAACGTTAGTCGCCTGTGTTGTACTAGCACCACGACAGTTATAACTTAACGATGTATAGATCCGCTACGACGTTAAACCCCTGTGTTGTACTAGCACCACGACAGTTATAATTTACGATGTATAGATCCGCGACGACGTTAAACCACTGTTTTGTACTAGCACCACGACAGTTACAACGTCTCGATGTACATATCTGCGACAACGTTAAACCTCTGTGTTGTACTAGCACCACGACAGTTACAACGTAACGAAGTATAGATCCGCGACGACGTTAAACCTCTGTGTTGTACTAGCACCACGACTGTATCAACGTCAAGATGTATAGATCCGCAACGACGTTTAAACCTCTGTGTTGTACTAGCACCACGACAGTTACAATGTAACGATGTGCAGATCCGCGACGACGTTAAACCACTCTGTTGTACTAGCACAACGACAGTTACAACGTAATGATGTATAGATCCGCGACGACGTTAAACCCCTGTGTTGTACTAGCAACACGACAGTTACAATGCAACGATGTATAAATCTACGACGACGTTAAACCTTTGTGTTGTACTAGCTCCAAGACAGTAACAACGTCACGATGTATAGATCTGCGTCGACGTTTAACCTCTGTTTTGCACTAGCACCACGACAGTTACAACGTCACGATGTATAGATCCGCGACGACGCTAAACCTCTGTGTTGTACTAGTACCACGACAGTTACAACGTCACGATGTATAGATCCTAGACGACGTTAAACCCTGTGTTGTACTAGCACCACGACAGTTACAACGTAACGATGTATAGATCCACGACGACGTTAAACCCCTGTGTAGTACTAGCACCACGACAGTTACAACGTCACGATGTATAGATCCGCGACGACGTTAAACCCCTGTGTTGTACTACCACCACGACAGTTACGACTTAACGATGTATAGTTCCAGGACGACGTTAAACCCCTGTGTTGTACTAGCACCACGACAGTTACAACGTCACTATGTATAGATCTGCGACGACGTTAAACCCCTGTGTTGTACTAGCACCACGACAGTTACAACGTAACGTATATAGATCTGCTACGACTTGAAACCTCTGTGTTGTACTAGCACCACGATAGTTACAACGTAACGATGTATAGATCCGCGACGACTTAAACATCTGTGTTTTACTAGCACCACGACAGTTACAACGTAACGATGTATAGATCTGCGACGACATTAAACCCCTGTGTTGTACTAGCACCACGACAGTAACAATGTAACGATGTATAGATCCGCGACGACGTTAAACCGCTGCGTTGTACTAACACCAAAACAGTTACAACGTTACGATGTATAGATCTGCGACGACGTTAATCGCCTGTTGTAATGAGTGATCTAAACTGTAGACGATATCTTTATTCAATGCAACCATTGCATTTTCTTGTCAAAGTGAAATACGTGCATCCGACATACTGCTGTGATTTATTTTATTATTAAAGGTTCTCATTTATTGTTTCTACTAAGGAATGGAATTGTAACATTTAATACGGTGCAAGCGGCTTTGGTTTAGAACAGATTTGTTCAGAATACGAAATAAAGACAATGGTTCACAACATCTGTGTACGTTCTATCAGTTTAACGAGTATGTTGATTGTTTTCTAAGCCGATTTGAATGAGACGGATGAAGACGGCGAAGGAGAAGGTTTTATAAAATTCGATAAGAAACATTACAGGACCTTATTAAGTATAAACCGCAAATCCGGTTATGCATATCTTAAGATACTTTTGGTTTTAATTAAGATATTGAAGACGCCTGTACCATACGTGCATTTTCCGATTCAGAGTTAGATGAGGTAAAAGCAACACGTAAATGGTAAGAAATGTGTGATGAATTTTCATTATCACAATTTTTTAAAAAAAATCTCAGTCCATAGTTCCTCACGTTTTTTAAGCTTAAACTTGTAAACGATGTCTTATAAACATCAGGAGTAGGGTTTCGCCTGTTCAGACGTAAGGTGATTTTGACATTTATAGCTCTAAATTGGCCTCTATCGTTGCTTTAATCCCGGATTCAACCTTTATACTTGCTTGTATTTTTACATATAAATCTAAATACTACGACGATAAAAAAATGGTTAAAGAAATAATCCAAACTGTGATCGGTACAGAGAGCGAGGAAGTGGTACAGAACAAATGTAGCTTTTACGTCATCTAACTCTGAACCGAAAGTTGCACGTATGGTACAGGCATCTGTACCATAAGTGCGTTTAACAGGCGTGATAAAGTGACGAATACTTGTCCTGATCTCAAATTCCAGATTCCAAGCAAAACCGATTTTTAGATGCTCCACTGCTGTTTTTTTTTTATTTTAGCGACATTGTTCTTAATCAGATTACACATTTTGTTCAAGAACATGATATATGTCAGCTAGTGAATAGATGCAAATAATTAAGTTAAGTTTAATTAGTGCAAAGTGTTTGTGAGAAAGCGTGACGTTTCCTGTATTGATGCCTGAATGGATATGTTAATATAAGAAACATGTGGCCAATGGCTGACAGGAGGGTCTATGGCAAAGTCGTGTGTTACTTTGAGAAATAAAAATATTTTGTAAGGCAAGTGTCAACCGACTTTATTTTGTGGTGATGTCAGGAATAATGGGGCAATTAAATCGGTTGCATACTACAATATACATTATATACGCTGTCTCCAATAAGATGAAAAGTTTCCATCTGTATTGCATTAAAACACAGTATGTATATTCTTAGTAGGGCTCAAAACATATCATGAAATTTAATTGTTTTCTTTTCTCCTAGTCTATAAATAGAACGGGTTATCTCCCGAATCAAATCTGTTAACTGCAGGGAATTAAATGCCTGTCCCACAATTCATAGCAATTGAACGCTTACTAAACTATGACGTCATTCAAACTTTCCCTGAAGCAACTGACCAATTAACTTTCTCAAATGTGCTGCGATTTAACGGACCCAATCGGGAGAGCTAGATCCACTATTCAGACTACATCTCTCCACACAAGAAAATGGTCAAGCTATACGATTTCGTTATATTTGTGGTTACTGGTCTTTTTAAGCTTATTAATTACTGGTATTTCTTTCTTTCATTATCCATCCAATTCTTCAATACCCATCCTCCCCCTCCCAACCGCTGCAAAACAGGGATTCGAACCATGGTTTTATACGATAAACAGTGACTTTATATTGGCATAGAATGCTTTATGGATTTGTTTGAAATATACCAAACGTCTTGTAACTCACAATCACTAAATGACATACCCATAAATAATCCAGTTGAGATATAGATTGTACCAAAAGTCGGTGTTGTTATATGCTTTCGACGATTGTTCAGTCATCGCAATCGTCAGTAATCGCGACGGTTTTTACTTGAGACGGTATTCTGAGACGCATGGTATGATACCCATCCTTTCACATATGATGAGAAATCAAGGAATTATATATACAAGCTCTTGGTCATGAATAAAGGACTATCAAGTCCTTGGTCATATTTAAGAGATTTTTTTATCAGTGTGTACACTGTTAATAAAGTGAAATAGACTTCCGAAATCATGTGTTCATAACCCAATTTCCAAGCATCATTTTTTTTTTATATATTAACAATTCAAACATGACAATGCTTACAAAATGTTTAAAATACATCAATAATGCCATTCAAATAAAAAATGAGCATTAAAATCAGGAAAATGCATTTTTAAAGAGTCATTTTCTAAAGTGACCTTTATATAGGGTTCGGTCGCTCATGCGGCTTAACCAATTTGAATACATTTAAAGAAATTGGATTTCAAACATAAAGAAGTGATAAATTTAACGTATGTCCAAGAATTGTAATATACAATATGCATCATTTGCTAAAACTCATCAAAGAAAATTTACAATTGGAAGAATTTGCATTTATTCCAGTAAAACATAAAATGTCGTTTTTAAGTTTGAGTGTATAATATTCGTCTTCCAGACATATCTTATATGCATGTTTCAAAGAAGACTAAATTATTTTAAAGACTGAATAGTTTTTTATTATAACAACACATAAATAAAACCTCGGATTGTAGTTTCAACGTAAACTTTGACAATGCGTATATAACTGATAACATTGAATATGTGTCCATGCTAAACTCATAACGGCAGTTGCTATAGCAATGAAAATAGAATAGTTGGTAATAAATCCTTAAAAACACAAAAAGATCACTAAAATACTATCGGAGATGGAGTTCAATATTGTTTCTATTGCTGTTTGTTCCAAATGTGTTTCGTCAAGAAATCACGATTCTAAAACGGAAATTAATCATTGATTCTGTCAAACACAGAAATGAGATACACGCTAAGATTAGCAATATGCATACACTGACACGAAAGATAATTAGCTACTTGTCAGATAATGACCACTGTCCAGTATCTGTGTGAAATAATACTGACTTTAATGGAGAGATAATTAGTTTGTCTATTTTTGATCATTGACATTCACCATTGTATATTGATTTAACGAGATACGATTATCTACTTGGATTATCACAAGTTTGTCTATTTGTGATCATTGACAGTCGCCATTGTATAGTAATTTAACGAGATACGATTATCTACTTGGATTATCACAAGTTTGTCTATTTGTGATCAATGACAGTCGTCATTGTATATTGATTTAACGAGATAAGATTATATACTTGGATTATCACAATGTTTGTCTATTTGCGATCAATGACAGTCGCCATTGTATATTGATTTAACGAAATACGATTATCTACTTGGATTATCACAAGTTTGTCTATTTGTGATCATTGACAGTCGCCATTATATATTGATTTAACGAGATACGATTATCTACTTGGATTATCACAAGTAATCTTCCAGTCTCACTACAAGAACTGAAATCTTTAACTAGAATTGGGATATTTACATGACTTTGTTACCACATTAAAACTATGATCGTAATACAAACATATGTTTATGTATTATCACAAGTAATCTTCCAGTCTTACTACAAGAACTGAAATCTATAACTAGAATTTGGTTATTTACATGACTTTGTTACTACAGTAAAACTATGATCGTAATGCAAACATATGTATATGTATAGTTAAAATTAATTTGTGACAAATTTACAGGGTCAATTAAACAAAATACAACAAGTGCGTTTAGGTGTAACCCCGCTATTGATTTTTGTTCTTTATTCTATAGTAAATGATACAAGTTTGAAGGCTTGTCATTCATAGAGAGACCCACATGAGATAAGTGAAACCTACATTTTACTGTTTGTCAACATCTGCACTATCAAAATATGATGAGAAAAGTAGGAGTCATGTGTCATATAAAAGATTTTTTCTGCTCAGTGTGTACACTGTTGACAAAGTGAAAGTAGACTTCCGAAATCATGTATTCATACCCCAACTTCCAAGCATCATTTTTTTTCTTCTAAATTCTCAATTCAAACATGACAGTGCTATCAAAATGTTCAAAATACATCAATAATGCCATTCAAATAAAACATTGAGCATTATAATAATTAAAATGCATTTTTAAAGAAGAAGAAAAGAAGATTATTTATAACCGCCATTATGCGACTACCCCAGCGCTTTCTTACTGTATTTAATGTCAGTTTAACATAGTTTAACATGTGTATTTATAGTTATTACATGTGGGGCGTACTAAACGTCAATTTACCAGTTTTACGTGTGTTTATAGTTATAACAAGTGGTGCGTACTAAAATCAATTTAATCCAATTTAATAAGTGTATTAATTGTTATGACATGTCGTGCGTACTAAACGTCAATGACAGTTCAACAGGTATGTTTATAGTTATAAAAATGAGTTATACTAAACGTCGTTTAAAACGTTAAATAATGATAATATTTGGAGTTCAAGCCGTTTCAGGTTTCAGGTTTTATATGGTATCCAGTGTTATTGGTGAATGAATATTTCAGAACAAATGTTTATAGAATGAGTACACCGCAGCGGTGATCCGTGTCATAGACTTGTCCAGTGTAATTGGTTGATGAATATTTCAGAACAAACGTCTATAGAATAAGTACACCGCAGCGGTGATCCGTGTCATAGACTTGTCCAGTGTTATTAATGGATGAATATTTCAGAACAAACGTTTATAGAATTAGTACACCGTAGCGGTGATCCGTGTCATAGACTTGTCCAGTGTTATTGGTGAATGAATATTTCAGAACAAATGTTTATAGAATTAGTACATCGCAGCGGTGATCTGTGCCATAGACTTGTCCAGTGTTATTGGTGAATGAATATTTCAGAACAAACGTTTATAGAATTAGTACACCGCAGCGGTGATCCGTATCATAGACTTATCCAGTGTTATTAATGAATGAATATTTCAGAACAAATGTTTATAGAATGAGTACACCGCAGCGGTGATCCGTGTCATAGACTTATCCAGTGTTATTGGTGGATGAATATTTCAGAACCAATGTTTATCAATTGGTACACCGCAGCGGTGATCCGTGTCATAGACTTATCCAGTGTTATTAATGGATGAATATTTCAGAACAAATGTTTATAGAATTAGTGCACCGCAGCGGTGATCCGTGTCATAGACTTGTCCAGTGTTATTAATGGATGAATATTTCAGAACAAATATTTATAGAATGAGTACACTGCAGCGTTGATCCGTGTCATAGACTTGTCCAGTGTTATTGGTGGATGAATATTTCAGAACAAATGTTTATAGAATAAGTACACCGCAGCGGTGATCTGTGTCATAGACTTGTCCAGTGTTATTAATGGATGAATATTTCAGAACACATGTTTAAAGAATGAGTACACCGCAGCGGTGATCTGTGTCATAGACTTGTCCAGTGTTATTAATGGATGAATATTTCAGAACACATGTTTATAGAATGAGTACACCGCAGCGGTGATCTGTGTCATAGACTTGTCCAGTGTTATTAATGGATGAATATTTCAGAACACATGTTTATAGAATAAGTACACCGCAGCGGTGATCCGTGTCATAGACTTGTCCAGTGTTATTAATGGATGAATATTTCAGAACACATGTTTATAGAATGAGTACACCGCAGCGGTGATCTGTGTCATAGACTTGTCCAGTGTTATTAATGGATGAATATTTCAGAACAAATGTTTATAGAATAAGTACACCGCAGCGGTGATCCATGTCATAGACTTATCCAGTGTTATTAATGAATGAATATTTCAGAACAAATGTTTATAGAATGAGTACACCGCAGCGGTGATCCGTGTCATAGACTTGTCCAGTGTTATCAATGGATGAATATTTCAGAACAAATGTTTATAGAATAAGTACACCGCAGCGGTGATCCGTGTCAAAGACTTGAAAAGTGGAAAAAGATTCGCTCGGCATTTAGAGGATAGTTATAGGTCTGTTCAGTATAATGTTACTGGGTGGGGTATCATACCATGTGCCTGCGGTATGATACTTCAGTGTGACAGAGCTTAAAAAATTGTCTCAGGTAGACACCGTTGTGATATTACTGAAAAATCGCTGCAAGCGACGCTAAACAGTATACAACTTAAAAGAAAAAAATATATTTGTAATATGTTAATTCACAGAGGGTAAACTCGTCAAGTTTTATATACAATATAAACTTTATAAATCCTTGAGAAGTTCAGTTTTTGTCTTAAGGTTTATGATTTTATTGTTTTAAAAAAGGGCGTTGATTATAGTTACCTATCATTAATTTACAAGAAAGTAGTCGTTCATCTGTTACATCAAACAGATAACGGTTGAGACAACATCTTACACAGGTTTTTTTTATAGTTGCAACCGTCACACTTTGAAATGCGTCCTTAAACTTAGCAAAGCGTCAAACGATTAAATGTTCTAAATGTTGATTATGTAATATCAAATGTCATGTTAATTTATTTATCAATGATGTCAGTATTTTGACTGTTCATATTACTCTTCAAATGCCATACTTCCAATTATGACTTTGTCTGTCAATCTATGTTCATGATACTCGAAGTTTGCGGCACATAAACAGTGTTGTGATGCGGCATGACATGTGCGTGTCCCGTCTGTCTACGTTAATTTTCCAGCAGACATTTCCAATATTAATAATGGCTAAGGTTATAATCAGTATATATGATTATGATGACCTTTTACAGTACATGTGTGATATCAGCACTTGTTAGAGATGCTGCATTAATGTCAATATTTATATTTTATAGCTCAAGTGATTTTCCCGTCAAAGGGCCTTGTGTAAATTTACTGAAACAATTCAGTGAGTTTGGTAGACATTTTAGATTGAATGTGTCTCGTATATAATTAAGGAGCTTGCTATCAGTGGACTTAGTCAAACAATGCATGTCGTTCTGAGAGTGTTTTAGCTAATGTTTTGTTGTTACTGTATGGTGCTTGGCGTCGCTTTCAACACGTTTCAGTCATACAGTGACGGTGTCTACTTGAGACATTATTCTGAGCGCTTTCACACTTGAATATAATGCCGCAGAGACATGGTATGATACCCCACCCAGACACATTTTATTGACATCAGGCCGACCATACGGAAAAATATCCTCTAAATGCTGACATCCAATTTTTAAGTATTTGGTATAACCCGACCGGGAATATAACCCACGACCTTCCGTATGCAAGGCGAGTCCTCTATCATCAGACTGATGCTGCGATATACTTACTATTGTCACAAAGTGTGCAACTGTAAAATGTGTTAATTACCTAAATAAAAGTACTGTTCATGAATATTTTAATTATAAATACTTATTTATATGGTCAAAAGGATGACAGCGAACATTCATTAAGTACATTTATTTATTTCCAATCGTCTGAAAAAATAACACAAGGCAGGGGACAGTGCATTGTTGCCAACCGGCAGGGCACAGTGCATTGTTGCCAACCGGCATAGGACAGTGCATTGTTGCCAACCGGCAGTGGACAGTGCATTGTTGCCAACCGGCATGGGACAGTTCATTGTTACCAACCGCCATGGAACAATGTATTGTTGCCAACCGGCATGGGGCAGTGCATAGTCGCCAATCGGCATGGGACAGTGCATTGTTGCCAACCGGCATGGGACAGTGCATGGTTGCCAAGCGGCAGGGGAGTGTATTGTTGCCAAGCGGCAGGGGACAGTGTATTATTGCCAACCAGCAGTGTATTGTAGCCAACCGGCAGGGGACAATGTATTGTTGCCAACCGGCATAGAACAAACCGGCATAGGACAGTGTATTATTGCCAACCGGCATGGGACAGTGTATTGTTGCCAACCGGCATAGGACATTGTATTGTTGCCAACCGGCAGGAGACAGTGTATTGTTGCCAACCGGCAGGGAACAATGTAGTGTTACCAACCAGCATAGAACAGTATATTGTTGCCAACCGGGAGGGGACAGTGTATTGTTGCCAACCGGCAGGGGACAGTGTATTGTTGCCAACCGACATAGGACAGTGTATTGTTGCCAACCTGCAGGGGACAGTGTATTGTTGCCATGCTGATTGTGTACATGCTGATATTGTGGGTGTGCCATTTGGACACTTCATCTCCTATTAAACTTACAATTTCTAATTACTTTTTAAGAAGTGTTTAATCTTTGTAATCTTAAATAATGTTGAGTTTTAACTTTATTCAATACAATTGCAATATTACTATTCTTTGAGAAATTTATTTGTGGTCCACAAGAAGACATTAAACACGACTATGTGTAAATGTCAACAAAAGCTAGAACCAACAGTACAATACTGAACTTCATTTATGAACAACAGTACAATACTGAACTTCAGCTTTTAACAACAGTAAAATACTGAACTTCAGCTGTGAACAACAGTACAATACTGAACTTCAGCTATGAACAACAATATAATACTGAAATTCAGCTGTGAACAACAGTACTTCAGCTATGAGAAACAGTACAATAATGAACTTCAGCTATGAACAACAGTACACTATTGCACTTCAGCTGTGAACAACAGTACAATACTGAACTTCAGTTGTGAACAACTTCAGCTGTTAACAACAGTACAATATTGAACTTAAGCTGCGATCAACAATACAATATTGAACTTCAGCTACGAACAACAGTACAATATTGAACTTCAGCTATGAGCAACAGTACAATACTGAATTTTAGCTGTGAACAACAGTACAATACTGAACTTCAGCTTTGAACAACAGTACAATTCTGAACTTAAGCTGTGAACAACAGTACAAAACTGAACTCAAGCTATAAACAAAAGTACAATATTGACCTTAAGCTATGAACAACAGTACAGTACTGAAATTCAGCTATAGACTACAGTACAATATTGACCTTAACCAATGAACAACAGTACAATATTGACCTTAAGCTATGAACAACAGTACAATATTGACCTTAAGCTATGAACAACAGTATAATACTGAGCTTCAGCCATGAACAACAGAATAATACTGAACTTCAGTTATGGACAACTGTACAATATTGACCTTAATCTATGAACTACAGTTCAATACTGAACTTCAGCTATAATGACCAGACTATGAAATGGCACACATGTACGTTTTTGCAACACCGTCAGATTGCTTTGAAAAACAAGTTGACGTCGTGGTGTAGCTGTGTGCGATTGGCGATCTCGTTAGTTAAAAGTACAAGTTGACGTCGTGGTGTAGCTGTGTGCGATTGGTGATCTCGTTAGTTAAAAGTTCAAGTTAACACCGTGGTTTAACTGTTCGGGATTGGTGATCTCGTTAGTTAAAAGTACAAGTTGACGTCGTGGTGTAGCTGTGTGCGATTGGTGATGTCGTTAGTTAAAAGTACAAGTTGACGCCGTGTTGTAGCTGTGTGCGATTGGTGATATCGTTAGTTAAAAGAACAAGTTGACGCCGTGGTGTAGCTGTGTGCGATTGGTGATCTCGTTAGTTAAAAGTACAAGTTGACGTCACGGTGTAGTTGTGTGCGATTGGTGATCTAGTTAGTTAAAAGAAAAAGTTGTTGTTGTGGTGTAGCTGTGTGCGATTGGTGATCTCGTTAGTTAAAAGTACAAGTTGACGTCGTGGTGTAGTTGTGTGCGATTGGTGATTTCGTTAGTTAAAAGTACAAGTTGTCGTTGTGGTGTAGCTGTGTGGGATTGGTGATCTCGTTAGTTAAAAGTACAAGTTGACGCCGCGGTGTAGCTGTGTGGGATTGGTGATCTCGTTAGTTAAAAGTACAAGTTGACGTCGCGGTGTAGCTGTGTGCGATTGGTGATCTCGTTAGTTAAAAGTACAAGTTGACGTCGCGGTGTAGCTGTGTGGGATTGGTGATCTCGTTAGTTAAAAGTACAAGTTGACGTCGAGGTGTAGCTGTGCACGATTGGTGATCTTGTTAGTTAAAAGTACAAGTTGACGATGTATAGATCCGCGACGACGTTAAACCTCTGTGTTGTACTAGCACCTTGACAGTTACAACGTACCGATGTATAAATCAACGACGACTTTAAACCCCTGTGTTGTACTAGCACCACGACAGTTACAACGTTACAATGTATAGATCCGCGACGACGTTAAGCGCCTGTTGTAATACGTTATCTAAACTGTAGATGATATCTTTTTTTAATAGAACCATTGCATTTTCTGGTCAAAGAGAAATACGTGCATGCGACATGTGATTTATTTTATTATTAAAGGTTCACATTTATTTTTTCTACTAATGAATGGAAATGTAACATTTAATACGGTGCAAGCGGCTTTGGTTTAGAACAGACGTGTTCAGAATACGAAATAAAGACAACGGTTCACAACATCTGTGTAGATTCTATCAGTTTAATGAGTATGTTGATTGTTTTCTAAGGCGATTTGGATAATATGGATGAAGACGGCGAATGAGAAGGTTTTATAACATTTGATAAGAAACATTACAGGCCCTTATTAAGTATAAACTGCAAATCCGATTTTGCATATCTTAAGGTACTTTTGGTTTTAACAAAGATATTTAAGACGCCTGTACCATACGTGCATTTTCCGGTTCAGAGTTAGATGACGTTAAAACAACACGTAAAAGATAAAAAATATGTGATGAATTTCATTATCACATTTTTTTTTAAACAATCTAGGTCCATAGTTTGTCCCGTTTTTAAAGCTTAAACTTGTGAACGATATCTTATAAACATCGGGCGTAGGGTTTCGCCTGTTCAGATCAGAAGAAACACGAGGAGAGTGTCGCTACCCGAAGACCCAGTCTGTCAAATTGGATATAAAGAATCTTACTTAAAACGAGGTAAAGAAGAAAATGGCGGCAAAATGTAGGACAGGCTTTTCTCATGGACCTGGCGGAATATCATACAAGAAGTACCTAAATTGTTTATGCTGATTACGGAGCCTGGTGACAGTCGTCTGACGGATGTGTTCTCTTGCTGGAGACAGCTTTGTTCTTAAGGAAAAAATATGAAAACGACACCATACTATTCGTATCATTTCTCTTCTCATCGTATAAGGCAATATCTTCTCTGTCACAGCTAGACAACTTATAATTTATATGAATGTAAATGGCTACATATGGCTTTATGTTGTTGTTGATGTTTTTGGTGTTGTTGTTGTTGTTGTTGTTGATGTTGTTGTTGTTGTTGTTGTTGTTGTTGTTGTTGTTGTTGTTGTTGTTGTTGTTGTTGTTGTTGTTGTTGTTGTTGTTGTAGCTATTGTTGTTGTTGTTGATGGTGTTTTGCATGTTATTTATTCAATAAATGCTACACGAGGTTTATTTTTGAATATGCTGTTTAACCTACATTTGATAATACGCCTTACTACACACCTGCATCAAACCACAACAAAACTATCTCTGAAGGTTCAGTCTTTGTATTACCTTGGTGATAACATATGTGCACATGTAATCAAACTGAAATAGATAAAAACACATTAGTTGTGGTTATAGAACCAAAACGTATAAATATCAATAGATAAACAAATAAACAAAAAATAGAAACTTGTTTATCAGCAATTGCTCGATATTTTTTTTCTAAAGGAATACAAAAGAAATTTCTAAAAAATAACGAGAGTATTGTGTGAATAATTGTTAGTTAAATCTTTACTTTGTTGCAGTTTTATTGCCATTTCATGACAAGGTAATACTGTATGCAATAGTTTGAAGTGGGTAAAACTATTTCTGTTTAGTGACTTCTATTTAACCTGAAGTGTCTTCCTTTTCACATGCTACACTCAGCAATGAAAATAAACAAGACAGTAACGAACGTATTGTTTTAAGAGGTCTGGAGAATGTAGTTGCTTTTCATATAATGTTCTGTTATTGAAACGTCTTTACTGAGCGATAAGTTGATCAGGTGGTATCTAGCGGCATTTATTACATGGCATGCTCATTATCAACTTTCATACAATATATATATGGTTAATTTTTCGTAGAAATGGAATATTTATTGTCTGTGGTGCCTGTTTTTGTTTTGTTTTTGTTTTTGTGTTTTTGTGTGTTTAAATGGTTTTATTGCCATTTTCAACATATTTAAGGTTATAAATGGCATTCAGTTTTAAAATGGGAGGTCTTCTTAGACTGAATCTAAGTAGAACCACCGTCATTCTGCAAGTAACTGGCAACGTTTCTCACATAACGTATTTGGACCGAGCCGGATTCCTACCTACGACCTTAGCGGTGAGAGGTAAATGATCTTTGAGACGGCGCCCAGTGGTGCTTGTTACAGTCCGGATTTATATTATTTAATTTTAACACGGTTTTACACAATTTATGAATGAAAAACATAAACGATATATCCATTGAACAGCCTTTTTATTGTTCAATTAATATACATATTTCTTCAAAATTAAATATATTTTTAAATATCACAAATATTATGTTTGTAGGCAAATTTCAATGATATTTTCAGAGATATATGTTCAAACTTCATTTCATCTGTGTCGAAAACATAAATTGCATATGCTGAAAGTTTTTTATTTAACATTATTGCAAATATCCTACTGTTTGTCGAGACGTTGCATTGACTTTCCCATTTCAATCAGTTTTTGCTGTAAAATATGTGTTATTTGACACAACTTTAAAAGTAAAACAATTATATTTATCACATAAGAAGATTGCTATACAGATATAAATTTTGAATTTATGTAAATAAAATTGTATTGACACAAGCAAAAGAAGCTGAAACATGAGCCAAGCAATTACGAGCTTCGTACAAACAAAGGCAAATAAACGGCAGATCAAAAATAGTTTGACATTCTTATTTCGTATTTCGATATTCAAACAAAACTAGCCCTAACTCTATCCTTCGGAGCATCCAGTATTGTACTGTTGAATGACGAAACACAAATATTAAACAAACTGCTATGTGTATGACAATGTCAATATGTTATAATTAAAAATTGAAATCTTTACTTTTTTTTTAGTTTTTGAGACAATCTCATGCAATAAACACGTATACTATAAACTATAGTTTTCATTACACAGTGAAATTTTGTTCATTTTTCAATATAAGGTTCCACTGTAAAGACCACAAAGACATGTTTTAAGTATTATTTGCATGGCATGAAAGTATCCGCTCATAAAGATGCGCAATAACTGGTATGCTGACAGAAAAACGATACCCCACCACGTGTATTCAAATACATCTGTCTGTTAAAATCCGACTGGTGTCACATATGTAATATTGCAGTATATACTATGCCAGTTTTTCGCTACTTGTCTATTGCAAGAAAACACAGTCTCTATTAACCATTTTTTAAACATTTTTGGAAAATATTTAAAACAACTTACATAGGATGGTTCTAACGCAAGACATCGGTACAAAAAGGGGCACAACTCTGTAGTGAGACGTATACTAAAGTATAATACCGTTTACTTTGTTTCGAACAAGTTGTGATGAACGCGCAATGAAGGGACGCTTAACTGTTCGGTCGGCTATAAACCATTGGGACGAGCTCTCCGGTTGGCTGCAACAGTATAGAGATATTCAGGGCATTACGTTTGTTTCTGCATGGTTGGGTGGAAATGTCAAACTGGCAAATGATCACAATATAATATAAGTTTATTTTGTTTGTGTCAATGATAAAAAATAAATTTATGTTTCTGTGACTGAATACATTCATTTTATTTAGGAAACTGCATGGAAATCAAATTGGTGAAATTTAGTTTTCTTCATGCTGAAGGTGGTTTTATCCAACTTCAGAAGGCAAAAAGTGGTAAAAAGGTCAACAATTTCATCCCATTGTTTTGACATTTTCATTTTGGTCTAGGATAGTACTTTAATATGATATAAGACTTTTCTGTCCGTCAATGTTAGAACTAGTAATAAAATAGTCAAACGTTAAAATGTAGGTCTATGGATAACGCAATTTGGTAGCTGACTATTTATATGTCTATTATTTTTTGTATACATATTTACCTAAGATCCGCAAATGTAAAGTGTATACACGAAATGGCTTTTGACCGGAACTTTGATATATCTATCTTGATACTATCTTACTCGCCGTGGTCGGATATTCATTCCCTTGGATGAGTATTATAGCATTGCATGTGTTGTTCAGTGTTCCTATTGTTTTTAACATTTAAAATCATTTTTCAAACATGATAAAGCCAGTTCAATATTTATTTTACACAATTGTATTATGCTGTTAACCGCTAACTGTTGGTATTTTACTTTATTATATATTATGAATTTTGGATGTTTGCAATTCTTGAGGTAAATACTTTGAAACTTTTCATGAAAATTTGAATATTCTTCCGGGTCGTGAACTATCAACTACAATTGTGTATATGTGCTGTCACTTTTTTGTGTATGTATTGTATTGTGCGTAAGAAATTACCTGACAAACGTGAATATTCCGTGTATATTTGTAAATTAATGCCCAGGAGTACTGACGTAAATGGCGATATTACTGTGATTAAATCGGCATCATATCGCTTCACGAGTAGTTGTACGAAGAAGCCATTTAACGAACATATTGACCAAGATAGAGTGCCAGGTAAATACTTACGAACAGTACATGATAAGTATGTATATTGATTATGTTCATGATGTTATGAACAATCTTTTTCTTCTGTAAGGAACTGAGGTATATGCAGTAAATGATCGATCCGCACCAAACAACACATGTTCGTGTTTATCTCAATGTGTCGTAAATCTATTCCATTTAATGCGGCTGTTGCTGACCTGGCCCATGTCAAGCAGATAAATTTAAACTATGAATTAGGGTTATTGAACTTTACCATTGCGTTTATCAAATGCGTGTTAAATGTTGTCAGCGTCATTTTCTTCATGTTACTGCACCAGAGATAGTTGTGCCTGCTGAAGAATAGGACATTGATATATTCATACCATTTGAAGAATTCGTCGCCGTGACATGACCAAAGTATTGCTGAAGCTGACATTAAACAGCAACCAAACCTGTCGCAAAATTGCCATAAGTGGTTGGATGATCCGTAGAAGAATTAAAATGATCCAAGCATCTTTTTTTAATTAATAAAAGAAACATTTATCTATAAATATGACGACAATTAGGGAAAGTCCGGACTAGCTAACCACTACGTCCACCTAAAGATAACGCCTGAGATTGGGAGAGGGGGTAAATGGGCGAAAAGAAGCATTGCTGACCTGATAAAGTTAGCATATGGTGTCACACCACTACGGAAGTGCTTCCAGGTCGTAGGGGGCCTGAAATGAGTCCATAGTAAAATTGAAGTGCAGGTCTCATGGTCATATTTTTTATTGAAAATGCTAATTAAGTGCAGATATATATGTCTGTGAGCTAAAAAAGTGGTATTGTTGATAAATCAGAGGTATTACTTTGAGGAGGCGGCAATGTCGGATTTGATGCTCATTGGTCCGAGGTAGCGGCCATGTCGGATTTGATGTTCATTGGTCCGAGGAGGCGGCCATGTTTGATTTGATGCTCATTGGTCCGAGAAGGCGGCCAAGTTGGATTTGATTCTCATTGGTCCGAGGAGGCGGCCATGTTTGATTTGGTGCTCATTGGTCAAAGGAGGCGGCCATGTTGGATTTGATTCCCATTGGTCCGAGGAGGCGGCCATGTCGGATTTGGTGCTCATTGGTCCGAAGAGGCGGCCATGTTGGAGTTGGTGCTCATTGGTCCGAGAAGGCGGCCATGTTGGATTTGGTTCTCATTGGTCCGAGAAGGCGGCCATGTTTGATTTGATGCTCATTGGTCCGAGAAGGCGGCCATGTTGGATTTGATTCTCATTGGTCCGAGGAGGCGGCCATGTTTGATTTGGTGCTCAATGGTCCGAGGAGGCGGCCATGTTGGATTTGATTCTCATTGGTCCGAGGAGGCGGCCATGTTGGATTTGGTGCTCACTGGTCCGAGGAGGCGGCCATGTTGGATTTGGTGCTCATTGGTCCGAGAAGGCGGCCATGTTGGATTTGGTGCTCATTGGTCCGAGGAAGCGGCCATGTTGGATTTGGTGCTCATTGGTCCGAGAAGGCGGCCATGTTGGATTTGGTGCTCATTGGTCCGAGTAGGCGGCCATGTTGGATTTGGTGCTCATTGGTCCGAGGAGGCGGCCATGTTGGATTTGGTGCTCATTGGTCCAAGGAGACCGCCATGTCGGATTTGGTGCTCATTGGTCCGAGGAGGCGGCCATGTCGGATTTGGTGCTCATTGGTCCGAGGAGGCGGCCATGTCGGATTTGATTCTCATTGGTCCGAGGAGGCGGCCATGTTGGATTTGGTGCTCACTGGTCCGAGGAGGCTGCCATGTTGGATTTGGTGCTCATTGGTCCGAGAAGGCGGCCATGTTGGATTTGGTGCTCATTGGTCCGAGGAAGCGGCCATGTCGGATTTGGTGCTCATTGGTCCGAGAAGGCGGCCATGTTGGATTTGATGCTCATTGGTCCGAGTAGGCGGCCATGTTGGATTTGGTGCTCATTGGTCCAAGAAGGCGGCCATGTTGGATTTGGTGCTCATTGGTCCGAGGAAGCGGCCATGTTGGATTTGGTGCTCATTGGTCCGAGAAGGCGGCCATGTTGGATTTGGTGCTCATTGGTCCGAGTAGGCGGCCATGTCGGATTTGGTGCTCATTGGTCCGAGGAGGCGGCCATGTCGGATTTGGTGCTCATTGGTCGGAGGAGGCGGCCATGTCGGATTTGGTGCTCATTGGTCCGAGGAGGCGGCCATGTTGGATTTGATGCTCATTGGTCCGAGAAGGCGGCCATGTTGGATTTTATGCTCATTTGTCCGAGGAGGCGGCCATGTCGGATTTTATGCTCATTTGTCCGAGGAGGCGGCCATGTTGGATTTGGTGCTCATTGGTCCGAGGAGGCGGCCATGTTGGATTTGGTGCTCAATGGTCCGAGGAGGCGGCCATGTTGGAGTTGATGCTCATTGGTCCGAGAAGGCGGCCATGTTGGATTTGATGCTCATTGGTCCGAGGAGGCAGCCATGTTGTATTTGGTGTTTACTGGTCCGAGGAGGCGGCCATGTCGGATTTGGTGCTCATTGGTTTGTACACGCATCTGAAGTATCAAATTGAGGGAAAGTATTTCATACGGCCTTTCACGGGAATTTTGCGGTTAGCTACTCTCAATGTCAGCTTCATAATCTCAATGTCAGCTCCATAAATAATAAGAGCTGGTTTTTGAAGCTTAACGATTTCTCGATATTATTACATTTGTTATATAAGTACGATTTGATATTCACATTTAAATAAATTGACATGAATTATGTAATTTTGTAATGATGTCATTTAATTCACTATTTTCTTCATAATTATTTATTTGACATAAGACAATCAAACTGCGGTAAACATATGAAATTAATACTATACACAAGTAAAGTGTAGCCTCTAGAACAATTATCGGTTATCAACTATACCAGGATATGTTATTGTCTCTTTCCCGGTTTGAAACATTAAGCAAACAATTATACCAAACCATTTATGTGTGTAAGCTAATTTATAATCACCAATACATTGTTATTGTCAGCATATTAAAACGTATGTAAATCATAATAGTAGTTTATTCTTCACTCATTCAAATGTTTTTTGCATCACGTGACACCAGTGACTTAGACTATTTCCGAAATCCGTACCAAGGACTTAGACCAGGAACCAGGGGGTCAAAATGGTAGTACCCGAAAGTAGTTCCATAGAAAATTGACAGTGGCCATTCAAGATGGTGTGAGTGTGAAAATGCACTTGACAGGTACTATTGCAATGTGAATTTGTGAGGGGAATATATTTTCCCAGAGAATGGTGCAAAATTCAGTGGACTGGTAGCTATAACACACAGATGGGACAATTTCTTAGACGGTAAGAATTTTGCATAATTTTGCTGATTTGACCTTTGTATGTGAAATAGAGACACCTACTTTCGCTTTGAGCAAAATTGTGAAATTGGAAGCAGTTAATGCCCATGTTTTTAACTGTTTTTTGTGTTCTGCTTGAATTGAATATGAATTCTGGAAAGTCTCAATGAGTTTGGAGTACAACTGTAAGTGTGACAGTCTATTGTGCTAATATTACGGTCTATGTGAAATTAATGGTGGTCAAGCTTCTGTATGGAGATGGCTGTTGTGAACGTTGAATTAGAATTTTTGGTAATACTTTCTGCAGGTAAGTTAATATAATTATTATTTTTAAATAGTGGAACATGCTTAGTGTGATTTAGTTTAAATCAGGTGAAGTCTATTTAGCTACTGTTTCTGGAAGGTTTAATGAGAAGAACACAGGTAGGTAAAGTTTAATTTTTAATTTGTTCATGTTTTCTTGTATGCATTGCACAATATAATTATCAAAACAATATAATACAATGATCACACTCACTCACTCACTCACTCACTCACTCACTCACTCACTCACTCACTCACTCACTCACTCACTCACTCACTCACTCACTCACTCACATATAGATATAAACATATTCTATTCTGTTCTGTTCTGTTCTATTCTATATACATTTTATCATTAGAATTTATTATTTTCTGTCTCTATTTATCACAGTTCCAGCATTTTATTCAGGTGTTTGGTAGTTATGGTCACTCCTTTTTTTAAGTAATCAGATTGTCTATTGTTTTTGAGACGTCTATACCACCGATGGCGAGACTCCATTTCACCACGACGCAAAATTATACGTCTGTTGTACTGCTTGTCTTTCCTGTACTTTCGATGACTTCTCATATCCGCACCAATTTTTGAAACTGCCTGTCCTGTTCTCTTTGACAGATAAATACCCAAGTACTCCAATTTTTGAATTAAAGCAATAGCTTGTCCATTATTGTGCCGGAGAACAGCTGATGCACATCTTCCACCATAGTTACGAGAGAAGTTCACATTCTTAGGAGCACTTTTTGATAGTGTAGCATTAAATGACTCCACTGATTGTGTGTTATAATTAAACTGTGTGCTTTCGTTTGCTTTTTCACACAAGCGTTTTTTTAGTATATCTTCTAACAGTTCTTTATCACTTTCAGCCATACTCAATGTGGTGATCTTGTGTGGAGCCAAGAATGCAGAGCGTTCGAACCAGCACGACTTTTGGCCTCCCCCATGTACGAAAGAGATTCTTCGACACGTTGTGCAGTCACCATCATAGCACTGTATTGTGGATTTCAACGCTTTCTTCACGGCTTTGAGCATGGAAGGTAAGTCACCATAGTTTAACACTAGCACTTTCTTCACAATCAAACTGCATCTTGATTTTACATCCAGTGCAAATATCGTCTGAGCTTTTTTAGATGCTTCACGTGTGCTGCAGCCAACAAACATGTCTTTGCTAAATGTTGCAGAAATACATTTTCGCACTTGTGACCTTCCTATGTGTGCTGGAACAGCTTGCTGCAGGATTTTGTGACCTGGAAACATGGTTTCATAAATTTCTTGAAAACCTTTTTGAGCTTGGGCGTCCTGGTCTGTTGTTAGTATGCTTACTTTCACTCCTTTTTGCCCAAGTCTGGTAGCTATTGATTTTGCCATCTCATACTCTGAATGTGGAGCTACATTTGGCAAGGTCGCTGTGCAGTCTGCGTGCCCTGGGCAATTCACATCATAGCCCTTTGATCGTAAATGCACACCAACATAGCACAGTTTGTTTTCAATTTCATAATCCAGTATGAAATGATTTTCCGTCATAGACTCGGCAAACACACCGATTGCCTGGGATGAGTTGTGGCCAGGTTTCGTACAGCTGACAGTTGTAAACGAGTTGTATCGACCGTCAAACGAACCGTGGATTTCTCCGCTTAGACCGAGATCAGACAGAGTTGTTTGAAGCAGTTGTAACTTCTCCTCTATATCTAACTTTGTCACTTTGACTGTTTCTTGTGCCACCTTATTAGCTGTCTTTTGCATTGCATTCTTAGTTGGTGGCGGAATGTCCATTGACGCAATAAGAAGACGAGAGCGTGTGATGCCAATTGGTGTGTCTTAAAGTCCTGCTTGGAATGATACATTTATCGCAGCGGCGTTTGGACCAGGCAGGCGGGTCACTATTTCCTTGAAGAACTTGTATTTCTTTGATTTGTAGGTACAATTTACACATCTGAATGTGTATTTCCAAGCCAGGCCCTGCTTTTCATTGCTGTGGATAGCAAAATGAGGTTTCGTACAGGTTGCAGATTCCTGATGACTCTGAGTACAGTCGTTGAATGCCTCCATCATTTTGTCATTGTCTATGACTCGATTGCCATCATGTTCTGCCTCTCGATTGATGTCCTGTGTTTTGTTGACTGTTTCAGGCCTGTGACGCAAGACTAGCACATCAGCTTCTTGACTGGTAGATGTGGACGTCTGACTGCAGAGTGAAAGTGAAGTAGTAAACCGCCTTATCGACCTTTCAGCTGCCATGTTGTCGCTACTGTTGGATGATGATGCTGATGATAATCTGACGAGGCCCTTATTATGAGGTGTGCAGTTTTTCTTGAACATAGCATGTCTCCTCTTTCTCTCACCTTTCATGGTGGAATAATAATATCCCAGTTTCTACAGTGCCTTATACAGCAAAATATAAACATGGGAGGAGTGGACATGAGCATCTGGTTACCTGTTTTGGCAATCTGGTTACCTGTTTTGGCTTCTGTTTTCAGACCTGTGTTGTTTAGCACAGCAGGATGCCTTCTTTGATATTTAATATGCAACTTGCCTGGAATGGAAGCCTGCTTCTTTCTGTTGTACTTATTTTATTCAAAATGATTTAATAACATTAGAACAATAAATAAATAGTAAAATATACATTTTATTTAGAGTAAAAACATAATTATGTAAAATAAATGTAGAGAATTAGTCAGAATTTCAATGTTTTGGTCGTTAGCCGACATCTAATTTTTTTTATAAATTTTCTCTTACTTGTATGACAGAGAAACTATTTCATTTTCAGATTAAAAATACTATTGACTTAGTACATAGCAAGATTCATCAAATTTGAATTATGAATAAAAACGTTATTAAATTTTTAGAATTTCTGAATTGTTCCAGAATTTGGCCATTTTGGTCAATTTGTCAGAGTACCAGCACAAGTTGAAAGGCTGTAAAAAAAATCTTATGTTTTTTTCAAGATGTTTTACCATGGTTACATTAGTAATATATGGGAAATTTTTGTGCATATTAATTTGACAATTTTTAAATCCAGATTTTCTTCTGGGAATTTGTTTTCTTTAGAAATCTCTGAAAAATGGCGCCAATTTCTATACAGTCATCTAAAAAAAATTTTTTTTTTTACGTCTTCATTTGGCATTCCTTAATTTTATAATTTTCAGACAGAGTAAATGTATACGGATAAATATATGCAGGTAGTGGTATGTTATCTAGCCTAAAATAGTTGTATTACTGTTTTCAGTTTGTGCGGATTGCCAGATCTTTGGATTTTCCCCTGAATTTGACGCAATATCATAGGTTCAACTGGCACATGAATGTGAAGGACAGTTTTTGAGATACAGCCATGGAATCTACTCTTACCACTAACCTTAAGGTAGGAGAGCACAGCCATATGTTTTTAAAAGTCAGAATTAATGGAACAGTTTCATATAGGACTTAGACCAGGAACCAGGGGGTCAAAATGGTAGTACCCGAAAGTAGTTCCATAGAAAATTGACAGTGGTCATTCAAGATGGTGTGAGTGTGAAAATGCACTTGACAGGTACTATTGCAATGTGAATTTGTGAGGGGAATATATTTTCTCAGAGAATGGTGCAAAATTGAGTGGACTGGTAGCTATAACACACAGATGGGACTATTTCTTAGACGGTAAGAATTTTGAGCAAAATTGTGAAATTGGAAGCAGTTAATGCCCATGTTTTTAACTGTTTTTTGTGTTCTGCTTGAATTGAATATGAATTCTGGAAATTCTCAATGAGTTTGAAGTACAACCGTAAGTGTGACAGTCTATTGTGCTAATATTACGGTCTGTGTGAAATTAATGGTGGTCCAGCTTCTGTATAGAGGCTATCGATCGACTAATAATAACTCTAATTTCGTACTCCTATGGTATACATATAACTTATCTTTTTTATGAAAACGTTGTGTTTTATTATCAATCGTTTTGAATATTTTCTAATAAATGTGTAGGTAATGTGGCAGTTTTGTCGCTAGCAGATCAATAGAGGCCGTGCGTGTCCTAACTTCCTCTGTGTGTATGCAATGTACATATTGTGGCTATTCTATGCAGTAGTTTTGTTTGTACAGATGAGTAGGCGTGGTCATTGAGTGCTACTTATCTCATTGGACAACATTATGTGTTGCTAGATATTGGAATGATTACTGCATATATTATTAAAGTAAAGTTGGGGCGTGTATTCCTTTGGTAGAGCATCGGACCCCAAATCGGAGGGTCGTGAGTTCGATCCTTTAGCGATCTACAGTCAAACCAGGTCTTAAGTAGCCACTCAAGGGAAAGAGTAAAAGTGACACCTTCAAGCAGGTGGCTGCTTACATGAAATACAGGTCGATTTAAACTAAGATTCGACTGTGCTTTAATTAATTCTTTATATTTATATCTTTATACATCATACTGACGAATACGCAGACAGCTTCGCATTACAACGTCAGGTATGATTAATTAACTAGACAGCACCGTGACCACAATATTAATAATTAATTTATCTCAGATTGAGAGTAAATATGAAACTTTTAATCAGGCTGTTTATTTAGGTTTAAACTTTAATTTTATTTCTACATTACATTTTGCAGTTATTTGGACATCATACGCTATTTAACATTTCCATATTATATTTAAGGATTGGTAAAAATAAATATAAATATATTAAGATTGCGTTCAATTCAAAACGTCATCTATCATTATCACATTATATTTTAGAATCGGTAAAACACTTTATATATATCAAGATTTTGTTCAATTCATACGGGAAGGTATTTTTTTGAACAGTTATGCTCTTAATAGTTATAATGATCAGTTAATCAATATAATGTTAATACTCTGTGTTATGGACCCAGCTCTCCCGATTGGGTCATTTAAATAGCATTTGAGCGCGTTGATTGGTTTAAAAGTTTTAATGATGCCACAGTTAAGTAAGCGTTCAATCGTTATTAATTGTGGGACAGACACAGAATTCCCTGCATTTTCATTGGTGGTTATAAGACCTGATTCGTGAGATATCGGGTTCTGGGAAAGACTTAATATTTAATAAAGAAAGTATATATAGTCCTGTTCCTGGGTACAACTAAAATGCAATCTGATTCAGAAATTTTTTCATTGAACCGTTACCTTGGCAGAAACTGAAGAATTTAGAAATTTACGTACGTGTGAAATTATTGAGCTATTTTATCTTTCTTTGAAATAGTAGACACTTTTATAGGTACCAACCAGCTGTGTTATTGCGTCCTGTCGTACTTTCTAAAGTGCATACAAAATTAACCTCAAACCTGTAAATACCTAGGGTATGCCAATCCTATAAACAATTTGAATATCTAAAGGATATTTTCACGTCTGACTATTCAATACGGCTCAGGACAAAGTAATGGAGATAAAATAAGATTAGTTATACTTTATTACAGAATGTGAACGCAAACTTCAGGCTATGAAAACAGGTTTTTCAAGACAGAACGACATCAGTATCTAGCTACCAGTGATCAGTCATTTGAAGCATTTTTCTATGAATGTGACATAAATTGCATCTCACTGTGTGTATTTTTAGCTAACCCGAATAGGTAAATAGCGTGACAGGATTCGTATCAGTAGATATCACTATAATACACTATGTACCATTGTGACGTTTTTTATATATCCCAAAGTGGGTAAAGTGTTATGCAAGAAGTAGTATATAGCAGCCGCAATTTTCTAATCTCACATATCTGTTTCCCGGTATGACGTTGTAAATTCTTTATTTAGAATTGAGCCCTGTCGGTACAAATGAACATTGATATGATACACTGACTGAACAATTATGGCGATATGATGACACAGTCCATAAGAAGTCAATCAAGAGATGTTATTTGGTGATGTGGTGGAAGTAATAGTTCAAATATATTCCGTATATTAGATCAATGAATGTGTACTTGTGATTTTCCACAAATTATCCGTATATAAGATCAATGAAGGTGTATTTGTGATTTTCCACATATATTCCGTATATTAGATCAATGAATGTGTGCTCGTGATATTCCAAATATATTCCGTATATTAGATCAATGAAGGTGTACTTGTGATTTTCCACAAATATTCCGTATATTAGATCAATGAATGTGTACTTGTGATTTTCACATAATTTCCGTATATTAGATCAATGAATGTGTGATCGTGATATTCCAAATATATTCCGTATATTAGATCACAATTCTGTACTTGTGATTTTCCCCATAAATTCCGTTTATTAGATCAATGAATGTGTGCTCGTGATATTTCAAATATATTCCGTATATTATATCAATGAATGTGTACTTGTGATATTCCAAACATATTCCGTATATTAGATTAATGAATGTGTGCTTGTGATTTCCACACATATTCCGTATATTAGATCAATGAAGGTGTACTTTTGATTTTCCACACATATTCCGTATATGAGATCAATTAAGGTGTACTTGTGATATTCCAAATATATTCCGTATATTAGATCAATGAAGGTGTGCTTGGGATTTTCCACACCAGCATTATTAAACTAAATCCGAATAGTTTGGCATGCCCCAAATCCACCAAAATGTGATGGAATCGATATTGAAATTGTAGTGGTAAACTTGAAACGAAATACCCATTCTAAAAATAAACATCACTTAAATACTGCTTGATGACCTTCACATCGTCACTCGGACTTCTTTCTTAGTTAAAACAATGTTAAATTCGTGCAAACCTGTCCAACGGATCAAAATGAAATCACATAAAATTAACTTTAAGCGTCAATCTATTCAAATCTAACTTAGGTGAGTGTCCCAAGTTGGGAAATCCCTTTTTAAAACAGTATTTTGTCATGTTTATAAAGTGTGTTTTTTTTGGCAATACAGGGTCAGCGATCTTAATTTCATATAGACAAGTATTTTTGAAAAGATGGACGGACGGACGAACGAACGGACGGACGGACGAACGGACGGACGGACGGATGGACAGACAGACATATTTCAGTGCGTTACTCCTTGATATTGGAGTCTGAGAAGGTAGGTTACGGTTAGTACAACTTTCATGGTCAATATCGAAACACTAAATACAAATATCAAACTAACCTTTCTGTTTATTATAGAAATATATTGCAATACAGAAACATTTATACAATTGAACAAAACACAAAAGCATGCAAATTTGTAAGATACCTTAAGGAAAATATGTATATTTTGTCAAAAAGGATCATATCCATTAGTTATTGACCTGACGTGAAAATTACTATTGCTCCGCCAACTGACAATGTGGAAATGTAATGTAGTGTTTCCATAGACATCGTCAGCGTGTTTAAGGAAAATGGCGGCGTAGCAACTATATCGTCGCTGATTGGATTATCGACTTGTTCGATTGACAGCCTGCGTCTGGCCAATTGTTCAATCGTTCCTGTTGAAGAACGTGAGTGATATCCAAAATTATTTAAAGTAAGTCGTACAATAAACAACGTTGACATAAGTTATTAGTAAGTATAGATCTAGAGATGAACATAACAACAAATAAATGGTGAACATTAGCTCACAAATTGAACAATAAATTTAGATAATTAAATTTCCTCCGGTTAAATATATGATTTTATGCTTAACTACAGTTCGTTATTGCCTGGAATAACACTTACTGGGACTATTTAGACTCTATATGATTACCTTAAAGGGACACACGGCATTGTTAAAATCAAGTTTATCCATGTTAATGCATCAAATCAACATTTAATCCTTTAAACGTAAAACCAGTAATTCTTCAAAACTAATAATATACTTTAATTGATGGTACAGCGCTAGTTTTGAAACTATGAAAAAAGAAATACTTAAAATTTTATATTATTTTTTTTTACTACGAGTTCTGTTCTGTCGTACCATTACAAACTGATGAAATCAAAATATAGCTTATAGTTTTCTCAAATATGACCAAACATGTGCGATATATGACTGCAATCAGTCATCTTACTAAGTGAAAAAAGATGGAAAAAATCAAAAGTACTCAAAACATATTGGAATTCAAAATCAATACCTAACCCCAGTATTTCATGTGGACTTTTGTTTCACAATATATTTTAGATCATTTTTACTAACTTCAATGGTTCTTGAGTATGCGATTTCAACAGACAAGGCTCAAGTTATCGTCACAATTGAAACTAGGCATTTTAAACTACACAATGTACAACGTTGACATAAGATACTATAAGTAAGTATAGATCCAGAGATGAACCAAACAAGTAAATGGTGATCATATGAAATTGTACATAAGCTCACAAATGGAACAATAAATTTAAAAAAATAAGTTTCCTCTGGTTAAATATGATTATGTTTTATGTTAAAATAGAGTTTATTATTGCCTGGAATTACACGACTTACGGGGACTATATACTCTATATGTTTACCGTAAAGGGACACTCGGCATGCTAAAATCAAGTTTATCCATGTTAATACATCAAATCACCCTTTGCTTTCATAAACGTAAAACCAAATAGAGATAAAAATATATTAAAGTGTTATTCTTTAAACTGCCTATTTAAGAAACTATCAATAAACTTTAACTGATATTAAATAAATATCCAAAAATAGGACTAAGATTTTCGTTTCTATCATACAGTGTACCACTAAAAAATTGATTGAATCAAAATTTATTATAAGATTATAATTTTCTCATAAATGACCAAAAATGAGCGACGTGCTATGTTCTTCAGCAACAATTCAGAGTTATGTCCGTTTCTAGAAATAGGACCGAAATATGTGTCTGTATATATAGTGAGATATCTTAATATTCTATTTAAATGTTATAAAAATATATACGTAAATATTTGGTTTTTTTTAGAAATAATGATCAGCGAAATACAACAAAATTGCCAAGTGCCTTTTTATTGAAGATATAGACACAACACTGATGTATATATTATTATTATTATTATTATATTAGTAGTAGTAGTAGTAGAAGTATTAGTAGTATTATTATTAATATTATTATTGTTAGTAGTAGTAGTAGTAGTAGTAGTAGTAGTGGTAGTAATATTATTATCATTATTATTATTATTATTATTATTATTATTATTATTATTATTATTATTACTATAAGTAGTAGTAGTAGTAGTAGCAGTAGTAGTATTACATGTAGTATTATTATTAGTACTAGTATTATTATTAATACAGAAAAAAAAGCAAATTAAAAATATATACATATTATCAACGAACTTAATAGTTCTACTGGTAACTATCATGATTTTTTTAAACATTTATCTTTTCAAACCACTTGTTACAAAACTATTAGTCTAGTGACTTTTATGATATAGTACAATCGTACGAACACTTTCATTTCTTCATAATTGATAAATACATGTAGGAATTAACAATAAAGTTTCATGACAAAGTTAACAAAAGTTTACAGCATTTACAAAACAAAGTTCGTCGCATCATAACTTCGTTATTTAAACTTAATGTCTTTCAAACGCTTCACTCTTTGTATTGTCGCGAAATGTCCTCGCGACAAAAGTCAAAACAAGTCAAATTGTCCTTGATGTTAGTAAAAGTGTAACACAACCACAGGTAGATGTCGCTCATGTATTTTATTTTGTTTAACTCTGCATTATAACAATGTAGTACACTTCAGACGTCTAAAACTATGTACTGATTTAAGAATACCTATTTGGTATTGATTGTGAAACAGAACAAGTTTTACCGACTCGCTTAATGTTTTTCTATGTAGATCAAGACTAAGTGTAAGCAGATAGAATTTAAGGACACAACACACGGTCGTGCCGCGGACTCGAACTCGTAACAATCCGATGCTGGGTCCGATGTTCTCCGACTGGACCATGCGTTCCGCATATTTCAGTTGTAACAGCATTCTTAAATATTGACGACTCCTCTACGACTTCTCAGTTGTGACGTTCGATGTAGTTAATTATGTTTTCTTTATTTCAAACACGTTGATCTGTAATTGACCCACGACACGTATTTTAATATAAACCTTATGTAATATCACTGCCAATTTTATTTCATTTGTATCACGTGAATATCGTTATTTTATTTGAAGAATTTCTCCCACAAAAATGATATTACTGATGGGGACAGCAGATCTCCTGTATGGTCTGGGTCCTCATAACAGTAATGTCTGATGTACAAAATTATGTTCACTTTAATTATTTCATATCAAACACTTTAATGTTGTCTTTGTTCCACATGGTGACAATGAGTCTGGAGTTGACTCTGTCCCAGCACAGTGATTGTGGATACCTTATTCCATCTGCCTTTTCCAACACAACGCCCATCTTACGTCCATCACGGCCAATCTGGATGATGTTGTGTGACTCGTAACCACAGACAAATATTTCACCATTACTCCCTACACATACACTAGAAGCAAACTTCAGTTCTGGATCAGTGAATTGTGACTGCGTATCACCATGGATACCGAGAGTTATCAGTCCACCGCCAATGTGAGTAACATGTATCTGACTGTGGTCATTACTGAGGGCAATGTGATTGAGTGTGATAAACCCACCACTGTCTTGTCTCAATGATTCATGCTGGATTGTTTTCAGGAGAGAACCTGCTTTATTGTACACATTCAATCCACCACCTTCTGATATTATTAGCTGATCGTTAGTATAGGCGAGTCCACGGCATCCATCACGTGTCTTGAATGATCCTGTCAGAGTCATCTTGTCTCTCACAGATACAATCTGAATAGTTTTGACGTTCGGCATTGTGACAGCAGCTTCCTGTCGACCAGTAGCACATATTGCATATAGATTACCAGTCATGTCACAGTAGTCTCTTACTTGATATGATCTCTCTTGGAGTCTTTTCAACTTCTTGTTGATATAGTCAGTTATCAAGAGTGTGCCATCTTCGAGGAAACATGACCCTACTATATTACACTGTTTTTTGTCAACATTCATTTTCACATTATATTCTCCTTCTAGGGAGGTAGAATAAATTTGTTTCTCGATTTGGAAATTTCCCAGTGACTTCTGAACCTTCAGAAACTCTTCAATATTTGGGTTTATTTTGAACTTTAGATATTTTTGTTCCCGTCTTGTTTCCATCTCCCGTAACAGTTTTTTACTTGCTGTTTCATTCTTCTTTCCGGTTTTCACGTACACAAATAATTGGGATTCGTTATCACCAGTTGATATTTTTAGGTTCTTCATATTCGTTTCCATGGTTTCCAGCATTTCTTCTAGACATTTTATATCGATATTAAGCTGGTCTTGGAGCAACTGATGTCTAGCCCTCAGCTCGTCTGTAGCATTCTTTTCTAGTTCATCGACCCTTTTCAGCACTCTCTCTCTAAAATCCTTCAACTGCGTCAAAACATCATTTCTCTCCCTTTCTAATGTGTTGAGATCATTTTCCTTTGTTTTCTTCGCTTTATTTAGTTGAAGTTTGATATTATGCATGGACGTTTTGATGTCTCTATATTCCTTGCCTCTCTTCACTCCTTTGGCAGCTGTTGGTAAGTATGTCATTCCCTGGCACATTCTGTAAAATACAAACGGAGACTTTATACATATATCAAGACATACGCCATAATGTTCCCTGACACATTCTGTATTCACATTAGGTTGCCGTGCTCGTTTTTGTGCTATTTCACTACGTTTAAATATAATATTTTGTAATTTTTTATAAAAATTAGGTCATTAAGATTTTATTATATTATACATATGAAACTGAACACACGTACGTGTGCTCCAAGGAAACGCAAGTACTGCAGCACACCGTGTCATGTATCACACAGTATGTGTCCAGAATGTTCCCATGGTGGAGTTGACATCTTTCTGTGGGCACGGACGATACTTGTTGTGGACCCGGCCGGGTCTTCATCTTAACCTTATCCAGGATCTGGTGCAGTTTCATTTTACCGAACTTATTATGATCGTCAAGACATTTCTGACAGAAATATTCATCACAGTCAATACATAAGCTAATAGCCTCCACATTTATCCCGGAAGACGAGCACGGTGTACAAGAATAATCATAAAACACATCACAACCCTTGTCTATTGAACGCGTAAATCCTCCCACAGTCGCCATTTTGTAATGTTCTAATATTTACACTACGTTTAACGATAACCTTATTTGTTACCCAATCCGTGGAAAACGATAATCGTGTACATGTAGTTTTACTTTCTGTATTGATATAAACTCATTTACATTTAGAGTTTAATCTCATTTTTAAAGGAATCCTTAATCGGTCTTAACAGAGTTCGCAACGACAGGGAATTAACTAGAAAACGTTGATGATATGGTGATACCACGTGTGTATGTCCGCTTCTTTCAAGTAGGGGAAGGTAGGACACCTTGGTGGATCCAGGGGGGGTATCTGGGCTCCAAATTTAACTTAAAACCACTGAGCTTGAAGAGAAAATTGTGCGTGCCTTCCCATAACCCACTGGCCCTGCCACACTGCCCCTTTTTATATTACATTTACATTCATTTTGAAGAACTACCCAATGAAAAATGTTGAGAACTGCCAAAAAGGGGTTGAATTCTTGTGGGTTTTTTACATACCGAATAAATGGGTTTCCACTTTTTAATATACTCTATATATAAGAAGTCTGACTATCAATCCAGGGGTCGTGAGTTCGAATCCCCGCCAGGTCACAGTCTTCGTGATGGTTTATATACAGCATTTCGTGTCATTACCATTCGTCTCTCACTGCTGATTCAAGAGGGAAAGTTATAAGTTACATGCGGAGATGGGATGTGCTCGAGAACAAATTAACCTTTAAGGATCCCAGGAAAGAGTGGTTCTGTTAGCCGTCGATGGAATACAAATGTCGCTAAGTATTCAATCAATAAATCACTATATAAAACGTAGCCACTGTGATTTATACTTTGGTATTTGTTTTATCATATTCTCTTGTATATATAAGGTCGTGTGTTCGAGCCAACCTCATTAAACACTAATGTTGGACTGTTTGTCAGATACTTGCGGAGGGACAGTGATTCAGTTGAGGTCTTTCAATACAATAAAATGCAATAATATTATACAATTTACAATTAGTTAAAGTGCCGTTAAACCTCTGTGTTGTACTAGCACCACGACAGTTACAACGTCACGATGTATAGATTCACGACGACGTTAACCTCTGTGTTGTACTAGCACCACGACAGTTACAACGTCACGATGTATACATCCGCGACGACGTTAAACCCCTGTGTTGTACTAGCACCACGACAGTTACAACGTCACGATGTATAGATCCACGACGACGTTAAACCCATGAGTTGTACTAGCACCACTACAGTTACAACGTCACGATGTATAGATCCGCGAAAACGTTAAACCCCTGAGTTGTACTAGCACCACGACAGTTACAACGTCACGATGTATAGATCCACGACGACATTAAACCTCTGTGTTGTACTAGCACCACGACAGTTACAACGTAACGATGTATAGATCCACGACGACGTTAAACCTCTGTGTTGTACTAGCACCACGACAGTTACAACGTCACGATGTATAGATCCACGACGACGTTAAAACCTCTGTGTTGTACTAGCACTACGGCAGTAACAAAGTCACGATGTATAGATCCGCGACGACGTTAAACCTCTGTGTTGTACTAGCACCACGACAGTTACAACGTAACGATGTATAGATCCACGACGACGTTAAACCTCTGTGTTGTACTAGCACCACGACAGTTACAACGTCACGATGTATAGATCCGCGACGACGTTAAACCTCTGTGTTGTACTAGCACAACGACAGTTACAACGTAACGATGTATAGATCCACGACGACGTTAAACCCCTGTGTTGTACTAGCACCATGACAGTTACAACGTAACGATGTATAGATCCACGACGACGTTAAACCTCTGTGTTGTACTAGCACCACGACAGTTACAACGTCACGATGTATAGATCCGCGACGACGTTAAACCTCTGTGTTGTACTAGCACAACGACAGTTACAACGTAACGATGTATAGATCCACGACGACGTTAAACCCCTGTGTTGTACTAGCACCATGACAGTTACAACGTCACGATGTATAGATCCACTAGGCCGTTAAACCCCTGTGGTGTACTAGCACCACGACAGTTACAACGTAACGAAGTATAGATAGACGACGGCGTCAAACCTCTGTGTTGTACTAGCACCACGACAGTAACAACGCCACGATGTATAGATCCACTAGGCCGTTAAACCCCTGTGTTGTACTAGCACCACGACAGTTACAACGTCACGATGTATAGATCCGCGACGACGTTAAACCCCTGTGTTGTACTAGCACCACGACAGTTACAACGTAACGATGTATAGATCCGCGACGACGTTAAACCCCTGTGTTGTACTAGCACCACGACAGTTACAACGTAACGATGTATAGATCCGTGACGACGTTAAACCTCTGTGTTGTACTAGCACCACGACAGTTACAACGTAACGATGTATAGATCCGCGACGACGTTTAATCCCTGTGTTGTACTAGCACCACGACAGTTACAACGTCACGATGTATAGATCCGCGACGACGTTAAACCTCAGTGTTGTACTAGCAGAACGACAGTTACAACGTAACGATGTATAGATCCGCGACGACGTTAAACCCCTGTGTTGTACTAGCACAACGACAGTTACAACGTCACGATGTATAGATCCGCGACGATGTTAAACCTCTGTGTTGTACTAGCACCACGACAGTTACAACGTCACAATGTATAGATCCACGACGACGTTAAACCCCTGTGTTGTACTAGCACCACGACAGTAACAACGTAACGATGTATAGATCCGCGACGACGTTAAACTTCTGTGTACTACTAGCACCACGACAGTTACAACGTAACGATGTATAGATCCACGAGGCCGTTAAACCTCTGTGTTGTATTAGCACCACGACAGTTACAACGTCACGATGTATAGATCCACGACGGCGTTAAACGTCTGTGTTGTACTAGCACCACAACAGTTACAACGTAACGATGTATAGATCCGCGACGACGTTAAACCCCTGTGTTGTACTAGCACTAAGACAGTTACAACGTAACGATGTATAGATCTGCAACGACGTTAAACCTCTGTGTTGTACTAGCACCATGATAGTTACAACGTCACGATGTATAGATCCACGACGGCGTTAAACCTCTGTGTTGTACTAGCACCACTACAGTTACAACGTCACGATGTATAGATCCGCGACGACGTTAAACCCCTGTGTTGTACTAGCACCACGGCAGTTACAACGTAACGATGTATAGATCCACTAGGCCGTTCAACCTCTGTGTTGTACTAGCACCACGACAGTTACAACGTCACGATGTATAGATCCACTAGGCCTTTAAACCCCTGTGTTGTACTAGCACCACGACAGTTACAACGTAACGATGTATAGATAGACGACGGCGTCAAACCTCTGTGTTGTACTAGCACCACGACAGTAACAACGCCACGATGTATAGATCCACTAGGCCGTTAAACCCCTGTGTTGTACTAGCACCACGACAGTTACAACGTCACGATGTATAGATCCGCGACGACGTTAAACCCCTGTGTTGTACTAGCACCACGACAGTAACAACGTAACGATGTATAGATCCGCGACGACGTTAAACCTCTGTGCTGTACTAGCACCACGACAGTTACAACGTAACGATGTATAGATCCGCGACGACGTTTAATCCCTGTGTTGTACTGGCACCACGACAGTTACAACGTCACGATGTATAGATCCAAGACGACGTTAAACCACAGTGTTGTACTAGCACCACGACAGTTACAACGTAACGATGTATAGATCCGCGACGACGTTAAACCCCTGTGTTGTACTAGCACCACGACAGTAACAACGTCACGATGTATAGAACCGCGACGATGTTAAACCTCTGTGTTGTACTAGCACCACGACAGTTACAACGTCACAATGTATAGATCCACGACGACGTTAAACCCCTGTGTTGTACTAGCACCACGACAGTTACAACGTAACTATGTATAGATCCGCGACGACGTTAAACTTCTGTGTTGTACTAGCACCACGACAGTTACAACGTAACGATGTATAGATCCACGAGGCCGTTAAACCTCTGTGTTGTATTAGCACCACGACAGTTACAACGTCACGATGTATAGATCCACGACGGCGTTAAACATCTGTGTTGTACTACCACCACAACAGTTACAACGTAACGATGTATAGATCCGCGACGACGTTAAACCCCTTTGTTGTACTAGCACTAAGACAGTTACAACGTAACGATGTATAGATCTGCAACGACGTTAAACCTCTGTGTTGTACTAGCGCCACGATAGTTACAACGTCACGATGTATAGATCCACGACGGCGTTAAACCTCTGTGTTGTACTAGCACCACTACAGTTACAACGTCACGATGTATAGATCCGCGACGACGTTAAACCCCTGTGTTGTACTAGCACCACGACAGTTACAACGTAACGATGTTTAGATCCACGACAATGTTAAACATCTGTGTTGTACTAGCACCACGACAGTTACAACGTCACGATGTATAGATCCGCGACAACGTTAAACCCCTGAGTTGTACTAGCACCACGACAGTTACAACGTAATGATGTATAGATCCGCGACGACGTTAAGCCTATGTGTTGTACTAGCACCACGACAGTTACAACGTCACGATGTATAGATCCGCGACAACGTTAAACCCCTGTGTTGTACTAGCACCACGACAGTTACAACGTCACGATGTATAGATCCGCGACGACGTTAAGCCTGTGTGTTGTACTAGCACCACGATAGTTACAACGTAACGATGTATAGATCCGCGACGGCTTTAAACCCCTATGTTGTACTAGCACCACGACAGTTACAACGTAACGATGTATAGATCCGCGGCGACGTTAGACCTCTGGGTTGTACTTGCACCACGACAGTTACAACATAACGTTGTATAGATCTGCAACGACGTTAAACCCTATGTTGTACTAGCACCACGAAAGTTACAACGTAACGATGTATAGATCTGCGACGACGTTAAGCCTATGTGTTGTACTAGCACCACGACAGTTACAACATTACGATGTATAGATTCGCGACGACGTTAAACCCCAGTGGTGTACTAGCACCACGACAAGTACAACATAACGATGTATAGATCCGCGACAACGTTAAACCTCTGTGTTGTACTAGCACCACGACAGTTACAACGTAACCATGTATAGATCCGCTACGACGTTAAACCCCTGTGTTGTACTAGCACCACGACAGTTACAACGTTACGATGTATAGATCCGCGACGACGTTAAGCCTATGTGTTGTACTAGCACCACGACTGTTACAACATAACGATGTATAGATCCGCGACGACGTTAAACTTCTCTCTTGTACTAGCACCACGACAGTTACAACGTAACGATGTATAGATCCACGACGACGTTAAACCCCTGTGTTGTTCTAGCACCACGACAGTTACAACGTAACGATGTATAGATCCGCTACGACGTTAAACCCCTGTGTTGTACTAGCACCACGACAGTTATAACATAACGATGTATAGATCCGCGACGACGTTAAACTTTTGTGTTGTACAAGCACCACGACAGTTACAACATAACGATGAATAGATCCGCGACGACGTTAAACCTCTGTGCTGAACTAGCACCACGACAGTTACAACGTTACGATGTATAGATCCGTGACAACGTTAAACCCCTGTGTTGTACTAGCACCACGACAGTTACAACGTAACGATGTATAGATCAACGACGACGTTAAACCTCTGTGTTGTACTAGCACCGAGACAGTTACAACGTAACGATGTATAGATCCGCGACGACGTTAAACCTCTATGTTGTACTAGCACCACGACAGTTACAACGTAACAATGTATAGATACACGACGACGTTCATCGCCTGTGTTGTACTAGCACCACGACAGTTATAACGTAACGATGTATAGATCCGCGACGACGTTAGTCGCCTGTGTTGTACTAGCACCACGACAGTTATAACTTTACGATGTATAGATCGGCGACGACGTTAAATCCCTGTGTTGTACTAGCACCACGACCGTTATAATTTTACGATGTATAGATCCGCGACGACGTTAAACCCCTTTGTTGTACTAGCACTAAGTCAGTTACAACGTAACGATGTATAGATCTGCGACGACGTTAATCGCCTGTTGTAATGAGTGATCTAAACTGTAGACGATATCTTTTTTCAATACAACCATTGCATTTTCTTGTCAAAGCGAAATACGTGCATCCGACATACTGTTGTGATTTATTTTATTATTAAAGGTTCACCTTTATTGTTTCTACTAAGGAATTGAATTGTAACATTTAATACGGTGCAAGCGGCATTGTTCAGAATACGAAATAAAGACAATGGTTAACAACATCTGTGTACGTTCTATCAGTTTAACGAGTATGTTGATTGTTTTCTAAGCCGATTTGAATGAGACGGATGAAGACGGCGAAGGAGAAGGTTTTATAAAATTCGATAAGAAACATAACAGGACCTTATTAAGTATAAACTGCAAATCTGGTTATGCATATCTTAAGATACTTTTGGTTTTAATTAAGATATTGAAGACGCCTGTACCATACGTGCATTTTCCGGTTCAGAGTTAGATGAGGTAAAAGCAACACGTAAATGGTAAGAAATATGTGATGAATTTTCATTATCACAATTTTTTTAAAAAAATCTCAGTCCATAGTTTCTCCCGTTTTTTAAGCTTAAACTTGTAGACGATGTCTTATAAACATCAGGAGTAGGGTTTCGCCTGTTCAGACGTAAGGTGATTTTGACATTTATAGCTCTAAATTGGCCTCTATCGTTGCTTTAATCCCGGATTCAACCTTTATACTTGCTTTTATTTTTACATATAAATCTAAATACTACGACGATAAAAAAAAATGGTTAAAGAAATAATCCAAACTGTGATCGGTACAGAGAGCGGGGAACTGGTACAGAACACATGTAGCTTTTACGTCATCTAACTCTGAACCGAAAGTTGCACGTATGGTACAGGCATCTGTACCATAAGTGCGTTTAACAGGCGTAATAAAGTGACGAATACTTGTCCTGATCCCAGATTCCAAGCAAAACCGATTTTTAGATGCTCCACTGCTGTTTTTTTATTTTAGCGACATTGTTCTTTATCAGATTACACATTTTGTTCAAGAACATGATATATGTCAGCTAGTGAATAGTTGCCAATAATTAAGTTAAGTTTAATTAGTGCAAAGTGTTTGTGAGAAAGCGTGACGTTTCTTGTATTGATGCCTGAATGGTTATGTTAATATAAGAAACATGTGGCCAGTGGCTGACAGGAGGGTCTTGGGCAAAGTCGTGTGTTACTTTGAGAAATAAAAATATTTCGTAAGGCCAGTGTTTACCGACTTTATTTTGTGGTGATGTCAGGAATAATGGGGCTATTAAATCGGTTCCATACTACAATATACATTACATACGCTGTCTCAAATTAGATGAAAAGTTTCCATCTATGTTGTATTAAAACACAGTATGTATATTCTTAGTAGGGCTCAAAACATATCATAAAATTGAATTGTTTTCTTTTCTCCTAGTCTGTAAATAGAACGGGTTATCTCCCGAATCAAATCTATTAACACCCAATGAAAAATGCAGGGAATTCTATGCCTGTCCCACAATTCATAGCAATTGAACGCTTACTAAACTATGACGTCATTCAAACTTTCCCTGAAGCAACTGACCAATTAACTTTCTTCATGTGCTGCGATTTAACGGACCCAATCGGGAGAGCTAGATCCAGTATTCAGACTACATCTCACCACACAAGAAAATGGTCAAGCTGTACGATTTCGTTATATTTGTGGTTACTGGTCTTTTTAAGCTTATTAATTACTGGTATTTCTTTCTTTCATTATCAGTCCAATTCTTCAAAACCCAAACTCCCCCTCCCAACTGCTGCAAAACAGGGATTCGAAACATGGCTTTATACGATAAACAGTGACTCTATATTGGCATAGAATGCTTTATGGATTTGTTTGAAATATACCAAACGTCTTGTAACTCACAATCACTAAATGACATACCCATAAATAATCCAGTTGAGATATAGATTGTACCAAAAGTCGGTGTTGTTATATGCTTTCGACGATTGTTCAGTCTTCGCAATTGTTCAGTAATCGCGACGGTTTTTACTTGAGACGGTATCCTGAGGCACATGGTATGATACCCATCCTTTCACATATGATGAGAAATCAAGGAATTATATATACAAGCTCTTGATCATAAATAAAGGACTATCAAATCTACGTCAGGTAACATACATCTCTGAAATGTTGTGTACCTGTAGAATAAAAGTGTGGCCTGCTGCTTGTATTATTTTTGTGTCTTTATCTTCAACCATTTGCAAGTTATAGAGAAAGTCCACGTAATTCTGGGACACCCCTCGTATATATACAAGTCCTTGGTCATATATAAGAGATTTTTTTATCAGTGTGTACACTGTTAATAAAGTGAAATAGACTTCCGAAATCATGTGTTCATACCCCAATTTCCAAACATCATTTTTTTCTATAGTAACAATTCAAACATGACAATGCTTTCAAAATGTTTAAAATACATCAATAATGCCATTCAAATAAAAAAAATGACCATTAAAATCAGGAAAATGCATTTTTAAAGAGTCATTTTCTAAAGTGACCTTTATATAGGGTTCGGTCGCTCATGCGACTTAACCAATAAGAATACATTTAAAGGAAATGGATTTCAAACATAAAGAAGTGATTAATTTAACCTATGTCCAAGAATTGTAATATACAATATGCATCATTTGCTGAAACTCATCAAAGAAAAAATACAATTGGAAGAATTTGCATTTACTCCAATAAAACATAAAATGTCGTTTTTAAGTTTGAGTGTATAATATTCGTCTTCCAGACATATATTATATGCATGTTTCAAAGACTAAATTATTCTAAATATTTTTTTATTATAACAACACATAAATAAAACCTCGGACTGTAGTTTCAACGTGAACTTTGACAATGCGTATATAACTGATAAAATTGAATATGTGTCCATACTAAACTCATAATGGCAGTTGCTATAGCAATGACAATAGAATAATTGGAAATAAATCCTTAAAAACACAAAAAGGTGACTAAAAATACTATCGAAGATAGAGTTCAATATTGTGTCTATTGCTGTTTATTCCAAATGTGTTTCGTCAAGAAATGACGATCCTAAAACGGAAACTAATCATTGATTCTGTCAAACACAGAAATGAGATACACGTTAAAATTAACAATATGCATACACTGACACGAAAGATAATTAGTTATTGGTCAGATAATGACCACTGTCCAGTATCTGTGTGAAATAATACTGACTTTAATGGAGAGATAATTAGTTTGTCTATTTGTGATCATTGACAGTCGCCATTGTATATTGATTTAACGAGATACGATTATCTACTTGGATTATCACAAGTAATCTTCCAGTCTCACTACAAGAACTGAAATCTTTAACTAGAATTGGGTTATTTACATGACTTTGTTACTACAGTAAAACTATGATCGTAATACAAACATATGTATATGTATAGTCAAAATTAATTTGTGACAAATTTACAGGTATGGTCAATTTAACAAAATTCAACAAGTGCGTTTAGGTGTAACCCCGCCATTGATTTTTGTTCTTTATTCTATAGTAAATAATAAGAGTTTGAAGGCTTGTTATTCATAGAGAGACCCACGTGTGAAACCTACATTTTACTGTTTGTCAACATCTGCACTATCAAAATATGATGAAAAAAGTAGGGGTCATGTGTCATATAACAGATTTTTTTCTGCTCAGTGTGTACACTGTTGACAAAGTGAAAGTAGACTTCCGAAATCATGTATACCCCAACTTCCAAGCATCAATTTTTTTCTTCTAAATTCACAATTCAAACATGACAATGTTAACAAAATGTTCAATATACATCAATAATGTCATTCAAATAAAACATTGAGCATTATAATAATTAAAATGCATTTTTAAAGAAGAAGAAACGAAGATTATTTATAACCGCCATTATGCGACTACCCCAGCGCTTTCTTACTGTATTTAATGTCAGTTTAACATAGTTTAACATGTGTATTTATAGTTATTACATGTGGGGCGTACTAAACGTCAATTTACCAGTTTAACACGTGTGTTTATAGTAATAACAAGTAGTGCGTACTAAAATCAATTTAATCCAATTTAACAAGTGTATTTATTGTTATGACATGTCGTGCGTACTAAACGTCAATGACAGTTTAACAAGTATGTTTATAGTTAAAACAAATGAGTTATACTAAACATCGTTTAAAACGTTCAATAAGGATAATATTGGGAGTTCAAGCCGTTTCAGGTTTCAGATTTTATATGGTATCCAGTGTTATTGGTGGATGAATATTTCAGAACAAATGTTTAAAGAATGAGTACACCGCAGCGGTGATCCGTGTCATAGACTTGTCCAGTGTTATTAATGGATGAATATTTGAGAACAAATGTTTATAGAATGAGTACACCGCAGTCTTGATCCGTGTTATAGACTTGTCCAGTGTTATTGGTGGATGAATATTTCAGAACAAATGTTTATAGAATTAGTACACCGCAGCGGTGATCCGTGTCATAGACTTGTCCAGTGTTATTAATGGATGAATATTTCAGAACATATGTTTATAGAATGAGTACACCGCAGTCTTGATCCGTATTATAGACTTGTCCAGTGTTATTGGTGGATGAATATTTCAGAACAAATGTTTATAGAATTAGTACACCGCAGCGGTGATCCGTGTCATAGACTTGTCCAGTGTTATTAATGGATGAATATTTCAGAACATATGTTTATAGAATGAGTACACCGCAGTCTTGATCCGTGTTATAGACTTGTCCAGTGTTATTGGTGGATGAATATTTCAGAACAAATGTTTATAGAATTAGTACACTGCAGCGGTGATCCGTGTCATAGACTTATCCAATGTTATTAATGGATGAATATTTCAGAACAAACGTTTATAGAATTAGTATATCGCAGCGGTGATCCATGTCATAGACTTGTCCAGTGTTATTGGTGAATGAATATTTCAGAACAAATGTTTATAGAATTAGTACACTGCAGCGGTGATCCGTGTCATAGACTTATCCAGTGTTATTAATGGATGAATATTTCAGAACAAATGTTTATAGAATTAGTACACCGCAGCAGTGATCCGTGTCATAGACTTATCCAGTGTTATTGGTGAATGAATATTTCAGAACAAATGTTTATAGAATTAGTACACTGCAGCGGTGATCCGTGTCATAGACTTGTCCAGTGTTATTGGTGGATGAATATTTCAGAACAAATGTTTATAGAATTAGTACACTGCAGCGGTGATCCGTGTCATAGACTTATCCAGTGTTATTAATGGATGAATATTTCAGAACAAATGTTTATAGAATTAGAACACCGCAGCAGTGATCCGTGTCATAGACTTATACAGTGTTATTGGTGGATGAATATTTCAGAACAAATGTTTATAGAATTAGTACACTGCAACGGTGATCCGTGTCATAGACTTATCCAGTGTTATTGGTGGATGAATATTTCAGAACAAATGTTTATAGAATTAGTACACTGCAGCAGTGATCCGTGTCATAGACTTATCCAGTGTTATTGGTGGATGAATATTTCAGAACAAATGTTTATAGAATTAGTACACCGCAGCAGTGATCCGTGTCATAGACTTGTCCAGTGTTATTGGTGGATGAATATTTCAGAACAAATGTTTATAGAATTAGTACACCGCAGCAGTGATCCGTGTCATAGACTTATCCAGTGTTATTGGTGAATGAATATTTCAGAACAAATGTTTATAGAATTAGTACACTGCAGCAGTGATCCGTGTCATAAACTTGTCCAGTGTTATTGGTGGATGAATATTTAAGAACAAATGTTTATAGAATTAGTACACCGCAGCAGTGATCCGTGTCATAGACTTATCCAGTGTTATTGGTGAATGAATATTTCAGAACAAATGTTTATAGAATTAGTACACTGCAGCGGTGATCCGTGTCATAGACTTATCCAGTGTTATTGGTGGATGAATATTTCAGAACAAATGTTTATAGAATTAGTACACCGCAGCAGTGATCCGTGTCATAGACTTGTCCAGTGTTATTGGTGGATGAATATTTCAGAACAAATGTTTATAGAATTAGTACACCGCAGCAGTGATCCGTGTCATAGACTTATCCAGTGTTATTGGTGAATGAATATTTCAGAACAAATGTTTATAGAATTAGTACACTGCAGCGGTGATCCGTGTCATAGACTTGTCCAGTGTTATTGGTGGATGAATATTTCAGAACAAATGTTTGTAGAATTAGTACACCGCAGCAGTGATCCGTGTCATAGACTTATCCAGTGTTATTGGTGAATGAATATTTCAGAACAAATGTTTATAGAATTAGTACACTGCAGCGGTGATCCGTGTCATAGACTTATCCAGTGTTATTGGTGGATGAATATTTCAGAACAAATGTTTATAGAATTAGTACACCGCAGCAGTGATCTGTGTCATAGACTTATCCAGTGTTATTGGTGAATGAATATTTCAGAACAAATGTTTATAGAATTAGTACACCGCAGCAGTGATCCGTGTCATAGACTTGTCCAGTGTTATTGGTGAATGAATATTTCAGAACAAATGTTTATAGAATTAGTACACTGCAGCGGTGATCCGTGTCATAGACTTGTCCAGTGTTATTGGTGGATGAATATTTCAGAACAAATGTTTATAGAATTAGTAAGCCGCAGCAGTGATCCGTGTCATAGACTTGTCCAGTGTTATTGGTGAATGAATATTTCAGAACAAATGTTTATAGAATTAGTACACTGTAGCGGTAATCCGTGTCATAGACTTATCCAGTGTTATTAATGGATGAATATTTCAGAACAAATGTTGATAGAATTAGTACACCGCAGCAGTGATCCGTGTCATAGACTTATCCAGTGTTATTGGTGAATGAATATTTCAGAACAAATGTTTATAGAATTAGTACACTGCAGCGGTGATCCGTGTCATAGACTTGTCCAGTGTTATTGGTGGATGAATATTTCAGAACAAATGTTTATAGAATTAGTACACTGCAGCGGTGATCCGTGCCATAGACTTATCCAATGTTATTAATGGATGAATATTTCAGAAATAACGTTTATAGAATTAGTATATCGCAGCGGTGATCCATGTCATAGACTTGTCCAGTGTTATTGGTGAATGAATATTTCAGAACAAATGTTTATAGAATTAGTACACTGCAGCGGTGATCCGTGTCATAGACTTATCCAGTGTTATTAATGGATGAATATTTCAGAACAAATGTTTATAGAATTAGTACACCGCAGCAGTGATCCGTGTCATAGACTTATCCAGTGTTATTGGTGAATGAATATTTCAGAACAAATGTTTATAGAATTAGTACACTGCAGCGATGATCCGTGTCATAGACTTGTCCAGTGTTATTGGTGGATGAATATTTCAGAACAAATGTTTATAGAATTAGTACACTGCAGCGGTGATCCGTGTCATAGACTTATCCAGTGTGTTATTAATGGATGAATATTTCAGAACAAATGTTTATAGAATTAGTACACAGCAGCAGTGATCCGTGTCATAGACTTATCCAGTGTTATTGGTGGATGAATATTTCAGAACAAATGTTTATAGAATTAGTACACTGCAGCGGTGATCCGTGTCATAGACTTATCCAGTGTTATTGGTGGATGAATATTTCAGAACAAATGTTTATAGAATTAGTACACTGCAGCGGTGATCCGTGTCATAGACTTATCCAGTGTTATTGGTGGATGAATATTTCAGAACAAATGTTTATAGAATTAGTACACCGCAGCAGTGATCCGTGTCATAGACTTGTCCAGTGTTATTGGTGGATGAATATTTCAGAACAAATGTTTATAGAATTAGTAAACCGCAGCAGTGATCCGTGTCATAGACTTATCCAGTGTTATTGGTGGATGAATATTTCAGAACAAATGTTTATAGAATTAGTACACTGCAGCGGTGATCCGTGTCATAGACTTGTCCAGTGTTATTGGTGGATGAATATTTCAGAACAAATGTTTATAGAATTAGTACACCGCAGCAGTGATCCGTGTCATAGACTTATCCAGTGTTATTGGTGAATGAATATTTCAGAACAAATGTTTATAGAATTAGTACACTGCAGCGATGATCCGTGTCATAGACTTGTCCAGTGTTATTGGTGGATGAATATTTCAGAACAAATGTTTATAGAATTAGTACACTGCAGCGGTGATCCGTGTCATAGACTTATCCAGTGTTATTAATGGATGAATATTTCAGAACAAATGTTTATAGAATTAGTACACAGCAGCAGTGATCCGTGTCATAGACTTATCCAGTGTTATTGGTGGATGAATATTTCAGAACAAATGTTTATAGAATTAGTACACTGCAGCGGTGATCCGTGTCATAGACTTATCCAGTGTTATTGGTGGATGAATATTTCAGAACAAATGTTTATAGAATTAGTACACTGCAGCGGTGATCCGTGTCATAGACTTATCCAGTGTTATTGGTGGATGAATATTTCAGAACAAATGTTTATAGAATTAGTACACCGCAGCAGTGATCCGTGTCATAGACTTGTCCAGTGTTATTGGTGGATGAATATTTCAGAACAAATGTTTATAGAATTAGTAAACCGCAGCAGTGATCCGTGTCATAGACTTATCCAGTGTTATTGGTGGATGAATATTTCAGAACAAATGTTTATAGAATTAGTACACTGCAGCGGTGATCCGTGTCATAGACTTGTCCAGTGTTATTGGTGGATGAATATTTCAGAACAAATGTTTATAGAATTAGTACACCGCAGCAGTGATCCGTGTCATAGACTTATCCAGTGTTATTGGTGGATGAATATTTCAGAACAAATGTTTATAGAATTAGTACACCGCAGCAGTGATCCGTGTCATAGACTTATCCAGTGTTATTGGTGGATGAATATTTCAGAACAAATGTTTATAGAATTAGTACACCGCAGCAGTGATCCGTGTCATAGACTTATCCAGTGTTATTGGTGAATGAATATTTCAGAACAAATGTTCATAGAATTAGTACACCGCAGCAGTGATCCGTGTCATAGACTTATCCAGTGTTATTGGTGAATGAATATTTCAGAACAAATGTTTATAGAATTAGTACACTGCAGCGGTGATCCGTGTCATAGACTTATCCAGTGTTATTAATGGATGAATATTTCAGAGCAAATGTTTATAGAATAAGTACACAGCTGCGGTGATCCGTGTCATAGACTTATTCAGTGTTATTAATGGATGGATATTTCAGAACAAACGTTTATAGAATTAGTACACCGCAGCAGTGATCCGTGTCATAGACTTGTCCAGTGTTATTGGTGGATGAAAATTTCAGAACAAATGTTTATAGAATTAGTAAACCGCAGCAGTGATCCGTGTCATAGACTTATCCAGTGTTATTGGTGGATGAATATTTCAGAACAAATGTTTATAGAATTAGTACACTGCAGCGGTGATCCGTGTCATAGACTTGTCCAGTGTTATTGGTGGATGAATATTTCAGAACAAATGTTTATAGAATTAGTACACCGCAGCAGTGATCCGTGTCATAGACTTATCCAGTGTTATTGGTGGATGAATATTTCAGAACAAATGTTTATAGAATTAGTACACCGCAGCAGTGATCCGTGTCATAGACTTATCCAGTGTTATTGGTGGATGAATATTTCAGAACAAATGTTTATAGAATTAGTACACCGCAGCAGTGATCCGTGTCATAGACTTATCCAGTGTTATTGGTGAATGAATATTTCAGAACAAATGTTTATAGAATTAGTACACCGCAGCAGTGATCCGTGTCATTGACTGATCCAGTGTTATTGGTGAATGAATATTTCAGAACAAATGTTTATAGAATTAGTACACTGCAGCGGTGATCCGTGTCATAGACTTGTCCAGTGTTATTGGTGGATGAATATTTCAGAACAAATGTTTATAGAATGAGTACACCGCAGCAGTGATCCGTGTCATAGACTTATCCAGTGTTATTGGTGAATGAATATTTCAGAACAAATGTTTATAGAATTAGTACACCGCAGCAGTGATCCGTGTCATAGACTTATCCAGTGTTATTGGTGAATAAATATATTTCAGAACAAATGTTTATAGAATCAGTACACTGCAGCGGTGATCCGTGTCATAGACTTGTCCAGTGTTATTGGTGGATGAATATTTCAGAACAAATGTTTATATTTTAGTACACCGCAGCAGTGATCCGTGTCATAGACTTGTCCAGTGTTATTGGTGGATGAATATTTCAGAACAAATGTTTATAGAATAAGTACACCGCAGCGGTGATCCGTGTCATAGACTTGTCCAATGTTATTGGTGGATGAATATTTCAGAGCAAATGTTTATAGAATAAGTACACAGCTGCGGTGATCCGTGTCATAGACTTATTCAGTGTTATTAATGGATGGATATTTCAGAACAAACGTTTATAGAATGAGTACACCGCAGCGATGATCCGTGTCATAGATTTATCCAGTGTTATCAATGGATGAATATTTCAGAACAAATGTTTATAGAATTAGTACACTGCAGCGGTGATCCGTGTCATAGACTTATCCAGTGTTATTAATGGATGAATATTTCAGAGCAAATGTTTATAGAATAAGTACACAGCTGCGGTGATCCGTGTCATAGACTTATTCAGTGTTATTAATGGATGGATATTTCAGAATAAACGTTTATAGAATGAGTACACCGCAGCGATGATCGTGTCATAGATTTATCCAGTGTTATCAATGGATGAATATTTCAGAACAAATGTTTATAGAATTAGTACACTGCAGCGGTGATCCGTATCATAGACTTATCCAGTGTTATTAATGGATGAATATTTCAGAGCAAATGTTTATAGAATAAGTACACAGCTGCGGTGATCCGTGTCATAGACTTATTCAGTGTTATTAATGGATGGATATTTCAGAACAAACGTTTATAGAATGAATACACCGCAGCGATGATCCGTGTCATAGATTTATCCAGTGTTATCAATGGATGAATATTTCAGAACAAATGTTTATAGAATTAGTACACCACAGCGGTGATCCGTGTCATAGACTTGAAAAGTGGAAATAGATTCGCTCGGCATTTAGAGAATAGTTCTAGGTCTGTTCAGTATAATGTTATTGGTTGGGGTATCATACCATGTGCCTACGGTATGATACTTCAGTGTGACAGAGCTTAAAAAATTGTCTCAGGTAGACACCGTCGTGATATTACTGATAAATCGCTGAAAGCGACGCTACACATTATACAACATTAAATAAAAAAATATATTTGTAATATGTTCACTCACAGAGGGTAAATACAATATAAACTTTATAAATCTTGAGAAGTTCAGTTTTTGTCTTACGGTTTATGATGTTATTGTTTTAAAAAAGGGCGTTGATTATAGTTACCTATCATTAATTTACAAGAAAGCATCGTTCATCTGTTACATCAAGCAGATAACGATAGAGACAACATCTAACACAGGTGTTTTTTATAGTTGCAGCCGTCACACTTTGAAATGCGTCCTTAAACTTAGCAAAGCGTCAAACGATTAAATGTTCTAAATGCTGATTATGTCATATCAAATGTTATGTTAATTTATTTATCAATGCCGTACTTCAAATGCCGTACTTCTAATTTTAACTTTGTCTGTCGATCTATGTTCATGATAGTCAATGTTTGCGGCACATAAACAGTGTTGTGATGCGGCATGACATTAGTGTGTCCCGTCTGTCTACGTTAATTTCCCCGCAGACATTTCCAATATTAATAATGGCTAAGGTTATAATCAGTATATATGATTATGATGATCTTTTACAGTAGATGTGTGATATCAGCACTTGTTAGGGATGCCGCATTGATGTCACTATTTATATTTTATAACTCTAGGGATTTTCCCGTCAAAAGGCCTTGTGTAAATTTAATGAAACAATTCAGTGAGTTTGGTAGACATTTTAGATTGAATATGTCTCGTATATTATAAAGGAGCTTGCTATCAGTGGATTTAGTCAAACAATGAATGTCGTTCTGAGAGTGTTTTAGTAAGTGTTCTGTTGTTGCTGTATGGTGCTTGGCGTCGCTTTTAACACCTTTTCAGTCATATAGTGACGGTGTCTACTTGATGCATTATTCTTAGCGCTGTCACACTTTAGTATAATGCCGCAGAGACATGGTATGATACCCCACCCAGACACATTTTATTGACATCAGGCCGACCATACCGAAAATATCCTCTAAATGCTGACCTCCAATTTTTAAGTATTTGGTATAACCCGACCGGGAATAGAACCCACGACCTTCCGTATGCAGGGCAAGTCCTCTACCACCAGACCGATGCTGCGGTATACTTACTATTATCACAAAGTGTGCAACTGTATACTGAGTTAATTACCTAAATAAAAGTACTGTTCATTAAAATTTCTATTATAAATACTTATTTATATGGTCAAAAGGATGACAGCGAACAATCATTAAGTACATTAATTTATTTCCAATCGTCTGAAAAAATAACACAAGGCAGGGGACAGTGCATTGTTGCCAACCGGCAGGGGACATTGCATTGTTGCCAACCGGCAGTGGACAGTGCATTGTTGCCAACCGGCATGGGACAGTTCATTGTTGCCAACCGGCATGGGACAGTGTATTGTTGCCAACCGGCATGGCACAGTTCATTGTTGCCAACCGGCATGGGACAGTGTATTGTTGCCAACCGGCATGGGACAGTGCATTGTTGCCAATCGGCATGGGACAGTGCATTGTTGCCAACCGGCATGGAACAGTGCATTGTTGCCAACCGGCATGGGACAGTGCATTGTTGCTGAGCGGCAGGGGTCTATGTATTGTTGCCAAGCGGTAGGGGACAGTGTATTATTGCCAACCAGCAGTGTAATGTTGCCAACCGGCATGGGGCAATGTATTGTTGCCAACCGGCATAGAACAAACCGGCATAGGACAGTGTATTATTGCCAACCGGCATGGGACAGTGTATTGTTGCCAACCGGCATAGGACATTGTATTGTTGCCAACCGGCAGGAGACAGTGTATTGTTGCCAACCGGCAGGGAACAATGTAGTGTTACCAACCAACATAGAACAGTGTATTGTTGCCAACCGGCATAGGACAGTGTAGTGTTGCCAATCGGCAGGGGATAGTGTATTGTTGCCAACAGGCAGGGGACAGTGTATTGTTGCCAACCGACATAGGACAGTGTATTGTTGCCAACCTGCAGGGGACAGTGTATTGTTGCCATGCTGATTGTGTACATGCTGATATAGTGGGTGTGCCATTTGGACACTTCATCTCCTATTGAACTTACAATTTCTAATTGCTTTTTAAGAAGTGTTTAATCTTTGTAATCTTAAATAATGTTGAGTTTTAACTTTATTCAATACAATTGCAATATTACTATTCTTTGAGAAATTTATTTGTGGTCCACAAGAAGACATTAAACACGACTATGTGTTAATGTGAACAACAGCTATAACCAACAGTACAATACTGAACTTCATTGATGAACAACAGTACAATACTGAACTTCAGCTTTTAACAACAGTACAATACTGAACTTCAGCTGTGAGCAACAGTACAATACTGAACTTCAGCTATGAACAACAATACAATACTGAAATTCAGCTGTGAACAACAGTACTTCAGCTATAAGCAACAGTACAATACTGAACTTCAACTATGAACAACAGTACAATACTGCACTTCAGTTGTGAACAACAGTACAATACTGAACTTCAATTGTGAACAACTTCAGCTGTTTACAACAGTACAATATTGAACTTAAGCTGCGAACAAAAATACAATATTGAACTTCAGCTACGAACAACAGTACAATATTGAACTTCAGCTATGATCAACAGTACAATACTGAATTTCAGCTGTGAACAACAGTGCAGTACTGAACTTCAACTTTGAACAACAGTACAATTCTGAACTAAAGCTGTGAACAACAGTACAATATTAAACTTAAGCTATAAACAAAAGTACAATATTGACCTTAAGCTATGAACAACAGTACAATATTGACCTTAACCAATGAACAACAGTACAATATTGACCTTAAGCCATGGACAACAGTACAATATTGACCTTAAGCTATGAGCAACAGTACAATACTGAGCTTCAGCCATGTACAACAGAACAATATTGAACTTCAGCTATGGACAACTGTACAATATTGACCATAAGCTATGACAACAGTACAATACTGAACTTCAGCTATAATTACCAGAAATGGCATACATGTACGTTTTTGCAAAACAGTCAGACTGCTTTGAAAAACATGTTGACGTCGTGGTGTAGCTGTGTGCGATTGGTGATCTCGTTAGTTAAAAGTACAAGTTGACGTCGCCGTGTAGCTGTGTGCGATTGGTGATCTTGTTAGTTAAAAGTACAAGTTGACGTCGCCGTGTAGCTGTGTGCGATTGGTGATCTCGTTAGTTAAAAGTACAAGTTGACGTCGTGGTGTAGCTGTGTGGGATTGGTGATCTCGTTAGTTAAAAGTACAAGTTGACACCGTGGTTTAGCTGTGTGGGAATCGTGTTCTCGTTAGTTAAAAGTACAAGTTGACGTCGCGGTGTAGCTGTGTGGGATTGGTGATCTCGTTAGTTAAAAGTACAAGTTGATGCCGCGGTGTAGCTGTGTGCGATTGGTGTTCTCGTTAGTTAAAAGTACAAGTTGACGCCGCGGTGTAGCTGTGTGCGACTGGTGTTCTCGTTAGTTAAAAGTACAAGTTGACGCCGCGGTGTTAGCTGTGTGGGATTGGTGATCTCGTTAGTTAAAAGTACAAGTTGACGTCGCCGTGTAGCTGTGTGCGATTGGTGATCTTGTTAGTTAAAAGTACAAGTTGACGTCGCCGTGTAGCTGTGTGCGATTGGTGATCTCGTTAGTTAAAAGTACAAGTTGACGTCGTGGTGTAGCTGTGTGGGATTGGTGATCTCGTTAGTTAAAAGTACAAGTTGACACCGTGGTTTAGCTGTGTGGGAATCGTGTTCTCGTTAGTTAAAAGTACAAGTTGACGTCGCGGTGTAGCTGTGTGGGATTGGTGATCTCGTTAGTTAAAAGTACAAGTTGACGCCGCGGTGTAGCTGTGTGCGATTGGTGTTCTCGTTAGTTAAAAGTACAAGTTGACGCCGCGGTGTAGCTGTGTGCGACTGGTGTTCTCGTTAGTTAAAAGTACAAGTTGACGTCGCGGTGTAGCTGTGTGGGATTGGTGATCTCGTTAGTTAAAAGTACAAGTTGACGCCGCGGTGTTAGCTGTGTGGGATTGGTGATCTCGTTAGTTAAAAGTACAAGTTGACGCCGCGGTGTAGCTGTGTGCGATTGGTGTTCTCGTTAGTTAAAAGTACAAGTTGACGTCGCGGTGTAGCTGTGTGGGATTGGTGATCTCGTTAGTTAAAAGTACGAGTTGACGCCGCGGGGTAGCTGTGTGCGATTGGTGATCTCGTTAGTTAAAAGTACGAGTTGACGTCGTGGTGTAGCTGTGTGCGATTGGTGATCTCCTTAGTGAAAAGTACAAGTTGACGTCGTGGTGTAGCTGTGTGGGATTGGTGATCTTGTTAGTTAAAATTACATGTTGACGCCAAGGTGTAGCTGTGTGGGATTGGTGATCTCGTAAGTTAAAATTACAAGTTGACGTCGAGGTGTAGCTGTGTGGGATTGGTGATCTCGTTAGTTAAAAGTACAAGTTGAAAAACAACTACGTTATTAAGAAATACAAGTAGTTTACTCTACATATATAATTGTATGTGAGATAAACTGATGTTTTTACTGTATGAACAAATCTAGTAAGCATAAATGTTGACGTAACAATCGATGATTCATTGAATTAAATTATAAATATATGTACTAATTAGTATACAATTGAATGCGAGATAATTGATGCAAACATTTTGGACTGCGATAATATAATTTACGTACATTAGGAGTTGTTTTATTTCCTCCATCAATTTAAAACATTATTTTTTATTGCTATTTCGATCAATGACTCCGGTAGTTATTCAATTCAATTGAAGCGAGTTTTTTCATACACGCTCTTGGTAACCATACATTTACATCGGTTAAGAAGTTTCCTGGGAATCTATATATTTGATCTGGTGTTGTTTTTATTTTAATGGTGTATGTTTAATTATTTTTCTCACAAATTGATATAAAAATCTGACGTAACAAGACAATGATATAAACCGAATGTTATATAATGCATCATATACACGAGTTTTAGTGCAGAATGTGTCTACCGAGTATTCACCAGATATTTCGTATGTTCAGCTCAAACATTTTAACATATCTATTTCGTTTTTACAACATAACTGATCAAGAAACTAAAGAATAGATTCACCTATGCGCATTTTTTTCTATGTTAGCAGTCAAGAAGTACATCCTTAAAGAATAGGGTGGGGGGGAAGGCGTAAAAACAAAACACCGATTACGTTATATAGGTATGTACATACACCACGTAAGCTCCATTTACGTACAACACCCGCATGTTGCATAGACGTAGTCTTGGTTTTAAGCTGACTTGGTCACTTTCCAAAATAGCAAACTATACGAAATTCTACTAAAGTCGAAGTGTATTAATTAGTATTTACCGTTGGCTGCATGATTGTATAATTAGTAGTAAATATCGACATGTCGAGATGGTGGTTTAAAGTAACGTTATTATAACGACGTCGTGGTGTCCCCAGGAGGACAGCAATCATTTATTGCAAACAATTACTGTCGTACTAAACATGAACATTTAAAAGCAATCAGTGTGAACTAAAGTTATTTTAATGACTTATAAGCACACTTGAAAGGTCAAAAAATTGTGCTGATCTGACCTATCCACATTATCATATTTTAGAAGAAACAATGTTCAGATACAAGCCGTTGGGTGTGTCTAATTAATCAATATATTTATAGAATCAAATACTTCTAACTTTGCATCTCAGCTACATATTGTTCGTACATCACACACAAACTGATAGAAAGCGCAGTTCCTTTTCGATATATATTTCTTCTTCATTATTACATAAATCGTTTAAAATTAAACAAATTCTAACAAAACATGTGTACGTTTCTAAACAAGTCTCTCATCTTAGTGTAACTGGTCTGCCTCTCCCATCCAAAACTGTCCCTACTCAAAACCCCCGGCTCTAGCCTTCATCCCAGCTCTAAACAGCTAGCTTCCCCGATCTAAACTGTCACGACTCCCCCTTTCGCCCCTCCCCTTTATATCCAAACTCTCTGCTTCTCTTATATCTGTCTAATGCACTCTGACAGTTAATTCATATACAAGTCCTGGTGACCATTAACTAATATCCCATATAAGCATTATATCTTGGCTTTTAAATATTGTTTTATCATACTAATAAAATCAATAATTACTGAGTGACTGGCTATAAAACTTAATTGACTTTTGGGACGATGCAAGAAAATCCTGTCCAGTTCTACTAGGTGACCATTGCTGCTGTTCCTAATATAAACTATGTATATCATTAAATCCATAACCATTCGTACTGTTCCAATTTAAAAATTCGTTATATATATTTTATATACATTTGATGTGTGTACAACTTGCTCCATAAGACTTAGCAACGACATATTCGTACCAATATAATGTATATCAATAGGTTTGGGGCTCTGTTTACGGCGCATTAACATTTAAGTTATTTGGAAGGGTAAAATGAGTCATGGTCACACGCGATATTGACCGTGAAATTTAGGTAATTGAGTAGTAAATTTTAAGATCAAATCAGTCAAAACGCTGTAATGCACAACTGTTATGTTTTGACATTTTATTAAAAATATCACGTATTTGCCTTTAACAATCTCTGATATACAAGTTAAATAAAAACTGTAAGGTTTCTGTTGGAGTTGAGTGTAGTTTAGGTAACACTTACTTTAAAATATACAGTATCTAAATAAGTGACCAACGTTTAGGGTTTTACCACATCATGTTCATTACATTTGATTTTTTATTTTCTGAACAACCATGCATAGGTATTAACAAACACGACTTCATCATATAATCAAGTACTTAAAAGTGCTGATAGTCTTTAATATATATCCATACGCATTTCTAATTGTATTGATATTATGGTAGCGTTTGGGGTATTTTCTGAACAACCATGCATATGTATTGGCAAACACGACTTCAGCATATAATCAAGTACCTGAAAGTGCTGATAGTCTTTAATATATATCCATACGCATTTCTAATTGTATTGATATTATGGTAGCATTTGGGTTATTTTCTGAACAACCATGCATAGGTATTGGCAAACACGACTTCATCATATAATCAAGTACTTGAAAGTGCTGATAGTCTTTAATATATATCCAAACGCATTTATAATTTGATTGATATTATGGTAGCGTTTGGGTTATTTTATGCAACATTATTTTTTCAAAATTATTATTACATCACGATTTGTATTATATATTGAACTCGTCGTTGACATCTTATGCATGCTTATGTAAACATGTGTACCGATAGATCATCTGGTCTTTTGTCGTGTTAATACTTTCTGTCACATATACTACTATTGTTCATCGAGCATCGATATACATTCAAAGAATGCGATTCTTTGTTTTATTACTTTAATTGACTGATGTGTCCTGGAATATTACATGAAGTTCTAAACTATATACTGGTTAATTCATCTAGTAAACTAAAATTATTTTTTGTTGCACTAGAGGTCATAACCGCAACATTTAGTGTAACAAAATTATTTTGTTTAACAAAAGGGCAATATTGTTGCAATATGTAACAGCATTTCAGAATGATCACGTGATACATCTTCAGTCATGTGACACCTAGTTAGTATGTAGTGCACGCAATGAAATGTAATTACCCACATGGATTGGTGTTGAACAACACAAACACAATTATTTACAATAATTATCTTTTCTATAATAGCTCTACATATTATTGCAAATTACACATTTATACAATTTGTTACAGTTCAGAATATGTTTGTATATTGACATTGGTTATTTATAGAATGTGAAAGACACTTTTGAAATTTTAATCATGAGATTTTTGACATAAACTTTTGTTTGTCAACTATAATACGATTAAATTATTTTGCGTTTTTGGATTGTGTTTTTTATTCGGTAAAAAGGAAACGACCTACATTAGTGTGGTATTCGTGCTTCGTTTTTCGATATCTAACACGAAACTTACCCTTACTTTCGATATTGAAGACTATCATATTAAAATATCGAAAGACGAGAACCGAATATCAATTTAACTTCTTTTACTCTCTCTCTCTCTCTCTCTCTCTCTCTCTCTCTCTTTTAAAACACATGCAGTGTTGTACGATAAGTTTAAAATGCACGTCCTTATAATAAAAGATACAGTTCATATAGCTTAAAAACGCTGAAATTGCATGCAATCGTAATATTTAACGAACGAAACATTCTCTTGTATTTCCAATATCGGTATATCTGTTAAAAATTAAAAGCAAACCGTTGTTTTAAATTCACGTGTTCGTGCAACTGTGATATATTTAGTTCAAAATCCATTAAAGATGTCGAATGCATTTTAAGATAAGACACTAAAGAATACCGCCGTATAGTTAATCCAAACCACATGCTGTTTTATTGTTTATAGTCAAAGAGTATATCCGTTAAACGGGTTTTGTGCGTAAACATTAACATACAAACTACATCCTAGTAATGGAGTAATGTTTATTTATATTTATTAACGTGACATCGTGTTCTTTAATTATCACCGTAAACTCACTAAACAAACTCTTTTAAAAAAGTACTTTTTCCAGTTGCCTATACTTAGAGGTTTTAGTGTTTATGGCATTTTGTTTAACATTGAACAAAAAGAAAATCAGTTGTTTGTAAGATTTACTGAGGTTTAGTGAATTGATTGATTGAATATTTAGCGTCATTTTTATGCCATCGAGGGCTAACAGACGATCAGTTAACCTAACCACTGTTTCCTGGGATTAACCAGTACTCGAGCATACCCCATCCCCGCAAGTAACTGATAATTTTTTCCACTTGAATCAGCGGTGAGAGACGAATTATAATGAGACACAATGTCGTATATCAATCATCACGTAGACTGTTGCCGGGCGGGGATTCAAACTCACGACCCCTGGATTGATAGTCAGACGCGTAACCGACTGAGCTAATCGGGTCCGGCAGGATTAGTGAAGTATTCTTAATCTTTAGTAGTAGATCTAGACCGCTATTCACATAACGTTTTAATGGTACGAAGATTCTATCAGAAAAAAATAAATACACCGCGTAAATAATTATGTATGATCTCTAAATTCCTCCAAAAGAGCTGATCGAACATAGATTACTACATTGCTAACTTAACGATGCTATGTTGTGCTGTTTGACGTGGGCTGGCTGCATACGGGAATAACATGTGTTTACATTAAATTCTGAATGATGCCGTGACCTGCAGTTTTCCTGGGTTGACTTCATTCAGTAATAACTTGTGTTTACATTAAATTCTGAATGATGCCATGACCTGCAGTTTTCCGTGGGTTGACTGCATACGGTAATAACTTGTGTTTACATTAAATTCTGAATGCTGCCATGACCTGCATTTTTCCGTGGGTTGACTGCATACGGTAATAACTTGTGTTTACATTAAATTCTGAATGATGTCATGACCTGCAGTTTTCCTGGGTTGTCTGCATACGGTAATAACATGTGTTTACATTCATTACTCTAAATGATGCTCTACTGCCTTGATTACTACTGCATGTACATCTTATTCAGATGACTATTATGTAAGATATGTATTGATATGTTTTTATGAAATTTTATGAGTAATACTCTCAAGAAAGTTGGGATAGTAAGATGGCTTAACAAATAATAATGTTTAAGTTTTATGTCTTTGTACTTTAGAGGAATTGGGGCAATAATTCATGATGTTTTATCTGCATCTATTGATATTTAGATACGAATTCCTTTTATTTAATGTATCGTTAATGATAAAGATTTATTGCTCTATAACTGCGGTTTTATTAAAAAATCATGTATATTTGTGATGTTCACGTGTGTGCTTAATGGTGTAATTTCAAAATGGATAAATCGATGAAATCAACTTTTAATGTTGATATAGAGCTATGTTGGTGATCGTAATCAAGTTAATTGCTGTAAACAAAATATATGCCTGATTTAATTAATCGTTTAACGAATACAAACACGTTTCTTTTTTCCTTCTTTTATAACCAGAACTAACTTATATACAACCAATTCCAGATTTGCATTTGCTTTACTTAATAGCAAGACGGACTTGACAATATGACTTCTATTTGAACCATACTTGGACTGGTTTCAAGTATAAAGCTTTGACAAGTTACATAATTATATCACAAACAGGATACAGTCAAGATGTGCCAGGAGTGCCTATATCAGCTACATTCGGATCATGAACACTAATGTCTTGAGACGTGGAAGTATTCTTTAACCCTTTAATCCATATATATGACTTCTTGCGACCTTTACAAACAGAGTAGACCCAGATCAGGCAGGGTCTACACTGTTTGCAAATAAAGTATTGTAAATATGACCTTATACTGTTGGCTGAGGTAGTAATCTTCCTGCTCTTATGTGCTAATTAAATTTTTTATCTAATTAAAGTTTCCTAGTAGGCGGAGTTACATATGAATAATCATCAGGTAAAGGGTTAAACAATACACTCCCTTTTCAAATAAACTCATTTTATAATCCGGGAATTAAGTTGTCATATTTCAATAGCGTGTTGCATCATCTGAGGTTTAGGTTATGCTATATAGAAACTTTATTCAATGTGTACTTTTGTCTCACTTTTTTATTTAAAATCGTTTAAAAAAATGTCATAGAAGTTCATGTGAACGAGTACGTTCACAGTACGAGTTTGTTATTTAAATATCACAGCTCGATTTCGTTTTATTCACTGTGTGATACGAGTGTGATTATGTGCATGTTCATTTCCATGATATTTCATGTTGTGCTTAGACTTGTAGGAGATTTATATTTTCAAAATGTAGCCGAAGTTTCCGTCGTGAATTGTATATTTAGTTGTTCTTGTGTGTGTATTCTTCCATCTCATAGCCATTGATATATTATTCCATGTCATAGTTATTGATATTTTCTTCCATGTCATAGCCATTGGTAAATGTGCACAGACATTTGGTCGAGAGATGGAAATTGTGTTAAATTGTGTGAAAATTACAAATAAGGCGTTGCATAACTTTGAGTAATGATTACTATAGCAACCATGAACAATTTTGTTTCTAACACATTTCAACGGAGCTAAGCTATAGTGACAAAAAAAACTTACATGCTAAATTAATTATCCCAGTCTACAGGTGAAGGTTATCTAAAATGTTGATGCACGGTATCTAATAGTACCAGCCATTTGAAACCAGAGACAAAATTAAGTAACTGGAAAATTAATTTCCAAGAGAATCAGAGAGGCGCAAACTATAACAACAAACTGGTGCTGTCACCCATGTAAAAGTAGCATTTATTTTAATCTATTTCAAAACGACAAGACAAAAACCTCAAATTATGACATATAGATAATGTAGCTTTAGGTCTTACTACATAGTTGAAAATTGTTCTTACAGCTTGTTCTATATAAAATAAGGTCTAGTATTTCCACTTTTAACACCAGTGATGTCTTATTGAAGTATATGCTATGCCAGCATCTGCAGAAGAAAATCACAACGACTATGAACCTTTTGAAAATATTTCAAAACCAAATTACATAGGACTTATTTAAGCGTAAGAATCATTCAGGTAGTGTAGCTTTATGTTGTTTTAGAAACTGTTATTGTTTGTAACAGACTCAATAACAACTGAGTATGTTGTTTTCTTCTTTGTAACGCTCTGTGTTTTCTTGTAAGTATACTTGTGTTATTTATGTATTGAAATAACTGATAAAACAAAATACTGCAAGAACTAATTAACCATAATTTACTTTAATTAAGTAATCCCCTTGAGTCTAATTAGCTTACAATTCAGCGCATCTGTATTGCATTAAATGATTAGAGTTTATTAGTTTGTTGGTTTTATTAATTTTCAGAAATATAAATATGGATGTCGTGTGTGGCTAATTGGCGTTTTGAAGTGGATATCACGTACAATTATCAATTAGCAAGATGATTTGTTTACAAATACGTTTGATGTTAATTATCAAAACAGTACAGGATTCATTGTTCAATTTTTATTTACAATTGTTTACTTTTATTTACAATATATACTGAAGGGAACAGCTAACCCGCCAACAGATAATTAATATACCTGACATTTTATGTATTTACCCAAAATGTATCAACGCAATTTCCTTGAAAGAACATTTAAGTTACGTAAAACCAATACATATTTTATGTTAATGTCGTAAACAAAGTGTAACAACGCTATTCAATATTTTGACGAAGATATTTGAAATAAAGTAGCAGCGAGTTAACTGTTCTGTTCAGTATACATCGTATAGTGCGTGTAAAACGAAGTCTCTTCATTCTGATTGGTTTGAGTTGTGACAACTTATTTCACAATCGATGTAAAGTGATAAAGTTTAAATTAAAATTATATATATTATAATAACGTTTTCTGTAAATGCATCAATAAATAGGGACATTGTTGAAGACTGTAAAACAAAGATATGGAAATAAATGTACTTAACAATGTCACTACAAACATATAAAAGAAGCGCAAAAAGATGTTGTTTCAATGGGGGGGGGGGTCATTTTAGAAAACTGCCAATGTGATGCGGTTTCCTATTTTCGAATACACTCATTATCGTTTCCCTTTCCAGATTGATACTTGCTTTGTGGGGTGTTTATTCCTCTATTTCTTTTAAAAAATGTATGTTAAACTTACATAATATCAGTCTGTTTAAAGTCATAAATATTATGTATTATCTGTGTAAGGATTAACGTTTTCTATGTGATGATTTTTAAATTTTTAAAGAAAATGAATGTAAATGTACTTTTAAGCGACGTTATTTTTCAATTGTTTTTTTCCGGGGTCCCATGGTGTATCTTTTATCTTAGGTACTTTTGGTCTTAACTGTGTGTGCTTGTCAAATAAAATATAACAGACTGATGCATTTCATTTTTATACAATAGTTTGTGCATTATTAACAAAAACGATTATTATTAGAGGCGTTATGAGTTAAATATTGTAAAATGTGACTTTAGATTTTAAGATTTCATCAAGAAGAAAATGTGTTAACTAAAGTCCCATCAACGAGAACGTTTAAAGATAATTATCTATTACCATGACTGTTTTAAACTATGTATGTAATTGTTATAATAATCAGAATATGTCTCCTAAAATCTGTTCTGGGTCATCGGTTACCAATATTTATCATTAAAGTTGAAAATATAGCCTCTGCCCTGTGCTTTTTTAGACCAAAAATAACCAATATAAAACTTTTTTATCTCTATTTCCTGTTCACATGCAAAACAATAACAAAAGAAACATATTAAAAAAAACTAATATATACATTTCTGCATACTTCATCAAAAAAATTATGAAACTGGGATACACCGTTAACTTATTCTCGTAGAATTTGAAGATAAAAGCTTAATTAGTGGGCAATAATGTTCTAGATGTTTCCAGCAACAGGTGATCCTAATTATAATTAGACAGCCAGTGGTTGAAGTGTTCCTCAGTTAAATATTCCTCAATGCAACACAGTACAATATCTATTGTTATAGAAGACATTATAGGATATAAATGAATAATTGACCAGCCGCGAATCACACAAGTCGATAATGCAATGAGCGATCGCTATGGATGTGAAATCTTCGGCAGGCTGACATTGTCTTGGACAACAACACCATGTGGCCAGTGGGCGGAACTATAGTCGTTCTAGCGTATAATTGTACTAAATAAGTGTGGTTATTAATTGCGATTGTACCAGACTGTGCCCAGTCAATTTTGCGTGTCATGTTCTTATTCTTAATTTTGCAATGGCATTTTAACTTTTATCTGTAACAGAACAGTAAACATTATAATTTATGTCGTGTTTATTATGTCGATAAGTACACAAAACATATTGTTTGACATTGTTAGATGTATCATTACTTACAAATGTATAACAGTATGTCATTACCACCCGGATTAGTGTAAACGTTTTATCAATAAATAATTAGAAAACTAGCAATTATTTGCATTGGTGGTAACTTTTCCCTCCCAGGTGCGATACAATCTGTTGTACTGTAAATTGAGTAAATGAAATATTCTTCAAATATGAACTTTGTTCTTCTTTTGTTCTGGGTTTTTTTCTATGTTTTCTCCGAAATACACATTGAAATATCCTTATAGTAAAATAGTATATATAATTAAAAGAAATTCCTTACTTCCTTTACTCACTCAAAAAATATTACGCTTCTTCCTATGTATTCGGCAATCCGATGTCATTCATTATTTCAAAGGCTATTAACAATGATGTAAATGAGAGGCAAATTTTAATTATTGCACTTTTTTTTTTTAACACTTTAACAAAGATTTCTGAAAGTGCTCATTGCCGATGGCACTATATGCTGTTAAAACTTAAAATAACTGTAAACTTGGTTAAAAGACGCTTGATGTTTGTAAACATCGTTAACAGACGCTTGATGTTTGTAAATGGTTACTTATAGTAACATCAAATGTGAAAACTAAAATAGCACTGACTTCCGTCAACATTTTATTTAGAGCAGGATGAAATCCCTACAGAAATAGGTTGTATGTGTACACTGCCTCACGTCGTATTTCTATTTTTTATGTATAAAATACATCGTAGAATAGATATTATCCGTGTTTCAATATCAAAATTTGCAATGATGCATTTTATCAGATGTGTTGTTATTTTAAGAAATTCCCATAGTTTATATTTGTAAAGAAGCTATTATTATCATATCGCCATAATTGTTCAGCCAGTGTTTCACGTTAATGTCCATTTGTACCGTCAGGGCTCAATTCTAAATACAGAAGCTACAACGTCATACCGGGAAACTACGGTGTTCCGTTGGGGCCATCGCGGCATATTTATTAAATTAAGTAACGAAACAACGAGCAAAAATCAAAAATCAAAGGAACGGATATCGAAAACGGAACCCGTTACGTAAAAATCCTGAACTGTGTTTCAGTATTGCCTCTAACTGTTGAGATAGGGAGCTTTACTCTGAATGTTTTTGCGGACAATAACCGCACTGCGGCATTACGACCCATCCCTACTTCAAATGTCCGAACAACCAAAAACCTACAAACCAAAAAATATGCTGGACCTGTAAAAGTACAGAGCATGAGAAAAGGGCTTGCCCAAACAATGTGATTTGCTTTTTCTGTAAAAATGTAGGTCACAAACAAAACGAATGTCCCGTTAAAAACGTGTATGGTGACTACGCAGCCGATATAATGGAGGGCCAATTAGCCGATGAATTTGAAACTGTTACGACGATAACCGATAGTGATAACTGCTCACGCGACGATCAATTGCCCATTCAGTCGACCGAACTTCGCGAGATACATGAACCTAACGTTCAAAATCATCATAGCAGCAACCAATCAACAACGTGCACAGACGATCACTTGACAACAATAGCCATATCGACACTCGAACAAACGGAACTTAAGGAGGTTCCCATACAAAATTCTGAACAAAAAACTCACAAAATGGATAGAAATACTTACTTGATATTAGGTGATTAAAACTGTGTCAGATTACATGTAATTGACAACGAGATACAAAATGTGTCCATATCTGGACAAACTGTCAAAAACATTGACTTAATGTTATATAAAGTGGATTTATCTGTAAAAAAACATATCTGCTACCGTCATGCATTTGGGCACAAACGACATTTCTAAATATGAAAAACGGAAGTTTCTAGGAACTGCCAATTAGCTATCAATAAGCTTGCCAAGTCTTGACCAAAAACTCCCGTAGCTTTTTCAAGCATCATGCCAAGAATAGGAAAAAGTTCGTTTGTGCGCAAATTTAATGATGACGCAAAGTATGTAAAGCATACAGAATGCTAGAAAACTGTAAAAACGCAAAATACTTGCACTATATAGACAATGATGATATTTTTAAAAGGAGTGGTCAAGCTGTAAAAAGTCTATTTAGCCAATCAGATCCGAAAGGAATTCACGTGTCTGAAGATGGTGCTCGAAGTCTGTATTGCAACTTATCCGCTTTTTTATTGGATGGTATTTCTGATGAACTTGACATGATAACCCCAATGAAGAAGCAAACAAGGAGCAATAACTCGTCTACACCTCCTTCGGTCAGTAGACAGGCCAAGCAAAGTAAAAAATAAAAAAATCTGTGGCAAAATCTGAAAATGGCTTATATATGCTTAATTAAAAAAAATACTTATTTATCAATATGATATTATCAGTATGTCCAATAACGGTTACCATATGCTTGGTAAAAACAGATATTTACCTCCCAAATATGAGATTACCAATGTGTCTAATAAGTGCTAATATACACTGGATTAAACAAAATATATTTTGACATTATCAGTACGCCAAATAAATGTCAAAAGGGGACATAAGCTGAGTATTTTATTTCAGTGTTTAATATTTCAAACAAATTTTTACGAATTAAGTCCTAAATTAAAAAAATATATATATATACCTATGAATACAACATGACACTATCGATATGCTCAATTAGTGTTAATGGTTTAAGGGGAAATAAAAAACGTCGCCATATTTTCCTCTGGTTGGATTAAAAGAAATTTGATATTATATTACTTCAAGAAATCAATTGTAAAGACGAATTTGAGTCTAATTTATGGAGAAAACAATGGGGTGGGACCAATTATTGGAATAACGGCAATAGCACATTCAGGGGCGTGGGCATCTTAATAAAAAAACATTTACAACTCGACTGTACGCAGCTTGTTGAGGACAACAACGGAAGGCTTATCTCATTATCTTTGAACGTGGAAAACAGATCAAACTATATAATTTCTAACATTTATTCACCAAATGATGGCAGAACACGAAAACTATTTTTCAATCAAATAAATAAAACATTATCTGAATACAATTCTAATCACGTAATTGCAGGCGATTATAATTGTGTAGTCAATAAAGAAACAGACCGTAAATGTAGTTCAGGCGTTGCCAGTGACCAATGTGGGTTAACGGAACTTAAAAACTTGATCTCTGGCGCAGACGAAACCCTACCAAAACAGATTTCACATTCTCACGTGCGTCTGCAAAGTCGAGAATCGATTATTTTCTCTGTAATAAATCTATTGATAATGAGATAGACCAAATCAAAATACGCCACTTTCAATACTCGGATCATGACGCAATTTCAATTCGATTAAACACAGATAATATTGAACGCAGACCGGGCTTATGAAAATTAAATGCAAGTATTTTAGAAAATTCGGAATATAAGGAGGTGATCAAAATCTTTTGGGTACATGGAAAAATGAAATAAATAAGTATTATACGAAAACACAATGGTGGGACTTAACTAAACGTAAAATAAAAACACTTTTAATGGACTTCTGTAAAGAAAAGTTAAAAAAATATGCGCGAATCAAACACATTGAAAAACAAATACAAGATCTCAAAAATACAACAGACTATGAAAAACTGCCAATATTCAATAAACTTTCTAATGAAATCAACCATTACTATGAAATGCAAACAAACGCGGCAAGAATAAGATCTAAAGCTAATTACATAGAGAAAAGCGAAAAATCTTCTAAATATTTTTTTAGTCTTGAAAAACAAAGTGGGAAACAAAAACTATGGTCAAAAATAAAAGGCTCTGATGGGGTCATGAAATATGATATAACATCTATTTTAAATGAACAAGTTCAATTTTACAAAGAATTATTTACATCCGAAGGAATAGACTCTGATTCTGCTAATATTCTTTTATCTAACTTCGATAAAAAAAGTGAATCCGGACACTGCCTGCGACCTAGAGCTACACTTAAACGAAACGGAAATCGAAACTGCAATTTTTAAATTTAAAAAATGTAAATCCCCCGGTGAAGATGACATCATTGCAGAATGGTACCAAACATTTTAGCATCTTATTAAAAACGAATTCATTATTGTTATTCATGAAACTCTAAATGAAAACAACCTCTCTTCGTCTCAATATAAAGGTTTATTATCCTTAATTTATAAAAATGGCGAACGTGAAAACTTGAAAAATTGGCGACCATTAACACTACTAAATGTAGATTATAAAATAATTGCAAAGTGCTTTGCACTCAGATTTAACCCTATTCTACCAACGCTCATTAACACAAATCAAAAAGGATATGTAAACGGTAGATTCATAAATGAATCAAACAGGCTGATTCAAAACATCATTAAGTATGCAGATACAGAAAATTTGGATGGGTTAATAGTCTTTCTTCACCAAACCAAAGCATTCGACAGCGTCGAGTGGTCTTGGGTCAAAATGTTTTTACAAAGATTTGGATTTGGTTTAAAAACGATAAACTGGGTGCATATGCTACTAAAATCTAAAACGGCCATACAAACTAACGGTTTTATTTCCGAAAATTTCAATATCTCGCGTTCAATAAAGCAAGGCTGTCCGATCGCACCGATTTTATACATCCTTCAAGCCGAAGCCATGGCATGCGCGGTAAGAAAGGATAACAACATCAGAGGTTTAAGTCCAATAATTTACGAAAATAAACAGTTAAATATCAAGCTAAATCAATATGTTGATGACACACAATTTTTTTTAAAAAAACGAAAGGTCTTTACCGCACCTATTTAAACAGTTGAAACTATACGAAACTGCGTCCGGTGCAAAAATGAATAAGGAAAAAACAACCGGCCTTTTTATAGGGAAATTAAAAAAGAAAAATCCGACATTTAACGATATAATTTGGACAAAAACCAACGTGAAAATACTAGGCGTATGTCATGGTTACTAAATTGATAACACCGCAATATGGCTAGACAAAATAAAAAACTGTCTACAAGTATGGAAGTCAAGAGATTTAACATTTAAAGGGAAAATCCTTATTTTAAAAACTTTTGTATTATCGAAAATAAATTATGAGCTAAAAATGCGAGGAATACCGGATAATATAAAAAATGATCTTCAAAAGATTATGCTCAATTTTTTATGGAACAATAGAAAACCGCTAGTAGCAATGCAAACAATATGTCAAAGTTCACGACACGGTGGCCTCGATATGATCGATCTTGATAGCGTCATACGATGTATGCAAATTAAGACAATCTATAAAATTCTAAATTCACAACTAGACCACTGGAATTCAATCGGCAAAGTTTATTTAAAAACAGCGGATTCTACTTATAATCAACAATATTTTATATGTAACTGCTCTTCTATCGAAGGTCTTAACTGGTCAAACCAAAGCAAAATACCGACATTTTATAAAAATGCCATTTCAGCTTGGGCATCTTTTAGACAATTATTCACATCAAAAAAAATTGAATGACGTAAAACATCTACCGTTGTTCGGAAACCATGAAATTTGCTTAAAAAACAACACTTTTCTTTCAATCTTCCTCAAAAAGTAACATCATAATAATTTCTGACATATGGGATTTTGAAAAGAAATCCTTTATCACTGAAACTGATCTATTAAGAAAACTAAAATATAAACAAAATTGGATAGCTGAATGGCTAATTATTAAAAGCCCAATTCCACAGAACTACGTCAACACTTTAAAAGAACAAAATATTGAGACCTCCAAAAAATGTTTGTATACATTAGATATAGAAACTTCTAAATTCTAAAAAAAAATAATCTCGCCATGCAAATTAAAAACGAAACTAATACAAACGTACATCAATTCTAAAAGTACGACTCAACCAAAAGCACAACGAAATTGGGAAGAAAAGTTAAACTTTAATAATATTGATTGGTACACCGTTTGGATAAATATCAAAAAGGCTTACTGCTCAAATAAAGCAAAACAATTTCAATGGAAATTTCTTCACAATTCAATTTGCACTGAACACCGATTAAATTTAATGGAAGTATCTAACGGTCTTTGTAATGTATGCAAACGGGAAAGAGAAACTATTGTTCACTTATTCTTTAGCTGCGAAATTATAAAACCCGTTTTAGCGAACTTTGAGATTATACTTAATACAGTAATTGACTTACTAGATATAGGCTTGCGCAATTTGCAAATTGCCGACATTTTACTTGGTTATAACTATGTTCCAAATAAATGTAATTTATTAAACACTATTGTATTTGAATTGAAATGGAACATATGGAAGTACAGGAATAGCTGTAAACTTGATAAACAAATACATATTTCAGAGACATTATTTTTTTAATACAATACGTTGTATAAAAAAAACGATTGTTTTTTTTAAAACCAAGAAAAAAAACAACAATGCCGCTATAAATTATTTATTGAGAATTGACACAAACAATTTTTGAATAGTTTTTTTGATTTGTTGAATAGTGCATTCCTTAAAAACATCATCTCTTGAAATATAGCTTAACTCTTCTGTTTCGTTTCGTGAAGGTTGCTTTACACACGAGAGGCCTGTGCAAACGTTATCTATATAGGGCGACAGTTGTTTGCTTATAAGTATTATAAGATTACCCCTTTGTTCTATAGTTTATATATATATTTATAAAATGTGTAAAAGCATTAATTCAACTAAACATTCTCGCTATATGCTGAGATGTCGGTAAGGATCAGCTTGTACGTTTTGTCTGAACCGATATTCCAATATATAGTGAACATTAACGTATTGCAATTATGCAAAATCGAAAAGAACGAAATAATAAATTCCTCAAAGCTTTCGTTTCGCTTTTTTTTTCAAGTTTACATAACTTATGTGAAATGTGAAAAAAACATTAATTATAATGAACAATTTCGAAATATGCTTGGATATCGGTAAGGATCAGCTTGTACGTTTTGTCCGAGCCGATATTCCAGTATATTTAGTGAAAATTCAACGTATAACTATCCTGTTTTGAGATATGTATGGTTAATTTTTTGCACCTATGCAAATATGTTTTTCAAAATGTTGCTAAACTTGTATACATGCTATTATTGTGCGGTTTGCAGTGGGATGGCCCCGGTCCCTGCAGACCCATAACGGGGTAATAAACGGGCAACCTTACGGTAGCTCAAAAAAAAAAGTAACGAAACAACGAAACTACGATGGTGACAAGTTTCGACTTTTCACCATCATTGTTTCGCGTTTTCACCATCGTAGTTGCGCGTTTTCACCATCGTTGTTTCGCGTTTTCACCATCGTAGTTTCGACTTTTCACCATCGTAGTTTTGCGCTTTCACCATCGTTGTTTCGACTTTTCACCATCGTAGTTTCGCCTTCCTGTTGCTCATGCACAGTCGAAATTATAAGCATGGACGAATCAATAATTTATTTATTGATTATTGATTTATTGTTCGATTGATTGATAACTGAATTACTGTTTTGCCTTCTTGCTCATTAATTCATTTGCTCACTTACTTTGTCACTGACTGACTGAATGACTTACTTACTTATTGTCGTTTTGTACCTAAATTGAGCCGTCAGTACAAGAAACTATATAAGATATAATTCCCACTCATTTAGATTATATTAAATTAAGAGTAATTAATCATGTAAATTTTCGGTAATTAACTTGTTATCAATATAGCAAAATACAATAATTAACGAACAGTACTTAATATTCCTTCCTTCCTCCCTCTCTCACTCCTTCCCTCCGTTCATTCGCTCTCTCTCTCTCTCTCTCTCTCTCTCTCTCTCTCTCTCTCTCTCACACACACACACACACACACACCACACACACATACACACACACACACACACACACACACACACACACACATACATACACACACATACGCACGTACGCACGTACGCACGAACGAACGCACGTACACACACACATACACTTTCTGGACCTTTTGCTCTCCTCTAACACGGTGTCTGTCCTTTTGTTTACAATTTTACTCTGTATGTCATCCTGTATGTATCCTGGGTCATCTCGGATACTTACATGTAACTGTCGTATACAAAGGTGTCCATTGTGTAATTAATGGTTTATTAAGAGAAGAGCAGTAATCAATATATATAAAATAAGCAAACCAAATTCATTTATATACATAAAGGTGTAATTATATAACGGTATTGATAAAATATATCAACTAAACTTTGCTTATATGAAATACTTACCTTATGTTTAACCCCACGTTCAAAGTCAGAAACTACGATGGTGAAAAGTCGAAACAACGATGGTGAAAGTGCGAAACCGATGGTGAGAAGTCGAAACAACGATGGTGAAAGTGCGAAACCGATGGTGAGAAGTCGAAACTACGATGGTGAAAAAGCGAAACAACGATGGTGAAAACGCGCAACTACGATGGTGAAAACGCGAAACAACGACGGTGAAAAGTCGAAACTACGATAGTGAAAACGCGAAACTACGATGGTGAAAACGCACAACTACGATGGTGAAAAGTCGAAACAACGATGGTGAAAACGCGAAACTACGATGGTGAAAAGTCGAAACAACGAAACAACAAAACTATGATGGTGAAAAGTCGAAACTACGATGGTGAAAACGCGTAACAACGATGGTGAAAACGTGCAACTACGATGGTGAAAACGCGAAACAACGATGGTGAAAAGTCGAAACTACGATGGTGAAAACGCGAAACAACGTTAGTGAAAACGCACAACTACGATGGTGAAAACGCGAAACAACGATGGTAAAAAGTCGAAACTACGATGGTGAAAACGCAAAACTACGACTTGTCACCATCGTAGTTTCGTTGTTTCGACTTTAATTAATTTAATAAATATGCCGCGATGGCCCCAACGGGACAACGTAGTTTCCCGGTATGACGTTGAAACTTCTGTATTTAGAATTGAGCCTAAACTGTACAAATGGACATTGACGTGAAACACTGACTGAACAATTATGGCGATATGATATCACAGTCCATAAGTAGTCAATTTAGAAATGTTATTTGGCGATGTGGTGGAAGTAATAGTCCAAATATATTCCATATATTAGATCAATGAATGTGTACTTGTGATTTTCCACATAAATATTCCGTATATTAGATCAATGAATGTGTACTTGTGATTTTGCACATATATTCCGTATTTTAGATCAATGAGGGTGTAATTATGATTTTCCACATATATTCCGTATATTAGATCAATGGAGATGTACTTGTGATTTTCCACATATATTCGGTATATTAGATCAATAAATGTGTGCTTGTGATTTTCCATATATAGTCGGTATATTAGATCAATAAAGGTGTACTTGTGATTTTCCACATCTATTCGGTATATAAGATCAATGAATGTGTACTTGTGATTGTCCATATATATTCCGTATATTAAATCAATGAATGTGTACTTGTGATTTTCCACATATATTCGGTTTATTAGATCAATGAATGTATTCTCGTGATTTTCCACATATATTCGGTATATAAGATCAATGAATGTGTACGTGTGATTTTCACCATATATTCCGTATATTTGATCAATGAATGTGTGCTTGTGATTTTCCGCATATATTACGTATACAAGATCAATGAAGGCGTACTTGTGATTTTAGATCAATGAAGGTGTACTTGTGATTTTCCACATATATTCCGTATATTAGATCAATGAATGTGTACTTGTGAGTTTCCACATATATTCGGTATATAAGATCAATGAATGTGTACTTGTGATTTTCACCATATATTCCGTATATTTGATCAATGAACGTGTGCTTGTGATTTTCCACATATATTCGGTATATTAGATCAATGAATGTGTGCTTGTGATTTTCCGCATATATTACGTATACAAGATCAATGAAAGTGTGCTTGTGATTTTCACTATATTCCGTATATTAGATTAATTAAAGTGTACTTGTGATTTTTCACATATATTACGTATATTAGATCAATGAATGGGTGCTTGTTATTTTCCACATATATTCGGTATAAAAGACAAATGAATGTGTACTTGTGATTTCCTACATATATTCGGTATATTAGATCAATGAATGTGTGCTTGTGATTTCCACATATATTCGGTATAAAATATCAATGAATGTGTACTTGTGATTTTCCACACATATTCCGTATATTAGATCAGTGAATGTGTACTTGTGATTGTCCACACATAGTCCGTATATTAGATCAATAAAGGTGTACTTGTGATTTTCCACACATATTCCGTATATTTGATCAATGAAGGTGTTATTGTGGTTTTCAACATATATTCCGTATATTAAATCAATGAAGGCGTACTTGTGATTTTAGATCAATGAAGGTGTACTTGTGATTTTCCACATATATTCCGTATATTAGATCAATGAATGTGTACTTGTGATTTTCCACATATATTCGGTATATAAGATCAATGAATGTGTACATGTGATTTTCCACACATATTCCGTATATTAGATCAATGAATGTGTACTTGTGATTGTCCACACATAGTCCGTATATTAGATCAATAAAGGTGTACTTGTGATTTTCCACACATATTCCGTATATTTGATCAATGAAGGTGTTATTGTGGTTTTCAACATATATTCCGTATATTAGATCAATGAAGGTGTACTTGTGATTTTCCACATATATTCCGTATATTAGATCAATAAAGGTGTACTTGTGATTTTCCTCATATATTCCGTATATTAGATCAATGAATGTGTACTTCAGATTTTCCACACATAGTCCGAATATTAGATCAATGAAGATGTACTTGTGATTTTTCACACATATTCCGTGTATTAGATCAATGAATGTGTACTTATGATTTTCCACATATATTCCGTATATAAGAGTAATGAATGTGTACTTGTTATTTTCCACATACATTCCGTATATTAGATCAATGAATGTGTATTTGTGATTTTCCACACATATTCCGTATATAAGATCAATGCATGTGTACTTGTTATTTTCCACATATATTCCGTATATTAGATCAATGAATGTGTACTTGTGATTTTCCACATATATTCCGTATATTAGATTAATGAATGTGCACTTGTGATTTCCCACACATATTCCATATATAAGATCAATGAATGTGTACTTGTTTTTTTCCAAGTATATTCCGTATATTAGATCAATGAATGTGTACTTGTGATTTTCAACACATAGTCCGTATATTAGTTCAATGAAGGTGTACTTGTGTTTTTTCACACATATTCCCTATATTAGATCAACACAGATGTACTTGTGATTTTTCACACATATTCCGTTTATAAGATCAATGAATGTGTACTTGTGATTATCACAATATATTCGGTATATTAGATCAATGAATGTGTGCTTGTGATTTTCCACATATATTCAGTATAGTAGATCAATGAATGTGTGCTTGTGATTATCAACATATATTCGGTATACAAGATCAATGAAGGTGTGCTTGTGATTTTCACCATATATTCCGTATATTAGATCAATGAAGATATACTTGTGATTTTCCACATATATTCCGTATATTAAATCAATGAAGGTGTACTTGTGATTTTTCACACATATTACGTATATTAGATCAATGAAGGTGTATTTGTTATTTTCCACATATATTCTGCATATAAGATCATTGAATGTGTACTTGTTATTTTCCACATATATTCCGTACATTAGATCAATGAAGATGTACTTGCGATTTTCCACATATATTCCGTATATTAGATCAATGAAAGTGTACCTGTGATTTTCCACATATATTCGGTATATAAGATCAATGAATGTGTGCTTGTGATTTTCCACATATATTCGGGATATAAGATCAATGAATGTGTACTTGTGATTTTCCACACATATTCCGTATATTAGATCAATGAATGTGTACTTGTGATTTTCCACACGTAGTCCGTATATTAGATCAATGAAGGTGTAGTTATGATTTTCCACACATACTCCGTAAATTCGATTAATGAAGGTGTGCTTATGATTTTCAACATATATTCCGTATATTAGATCAATGAAGGTGTACTTGTGATTTTCAGATCACTGAAGGTGTAGTTCTGATTTTCCACATATATTCCGTATATTAGATCAATGAAGATTTACTTGTGATTTTCTACATATATTCCGTATATTAGATCAATGAAGGTGTACTTGTGATTTTCCACACATATTCCGTATATTAGATCAATGAAGGTGTACTTGTTATTTTCCACATATATTCCGTATATTAGATCATTGAATGTGTACTTGTTATTTTCCACATTAATTCCGTATATTAGATCAATGAATGTATACTTGTGATTTTCCACACATATTCCGTATATTAGATCAATGAATGTGTTCTTGTTATTTTCCACATATATTCCGTATATTAGATCAATGAATGTGTACTTGTGATTTTCCACACATATTCCGTATATAAGATCAATGAATGTGTAATTGTTATTTTCCACATGTTCTCGATATATAAGATCAATGAATGTGTGCTTGTGATTTTCACCATATATTCCGTATATTAGATCAATGAAGGTGTTCTTGTGATTTTCCACATAAATTCCGTATATCAAATCAATGAAGGTGTACTTGTGATTTTCCATATATATTCCATATATAAGATCAATGAATGTGTACTTGTGATTTTCCACACATATTCCGTATATTAAATCAATGAAGGTGTACTTGTGATTTTCACCATTTATTCCGTATATTAGATCAATTAAGGTGTACTTGTTATTTTCCACATATATTCCGTATATTAGATCAATGAAGTTGTACTTGTTATTTTCGACATATATTCGTATATAAAATCAATGAAGTTGTACTTGTTATTTTCCACACATATTCCGTATATTAGATCAATGAAGGTGTACTTGTGATTTTCACCATATATTTCGTATATAAGAACAATGAATATGTACTTGTTATTTTCCACATATATTCCGTATATTAGATCAATCAAAGTGTACTTGTTATTTTCCACACATATTCCGTATATTAGATCAATGAAGGTGTACTTGTTATTTTCTACATATATTCGTATATTAGATCAATGAAGGTGTACTTGTTATTTTTCACATATATTCGTATATGTGATCAACACAGATATACTTGTGATTTTTTTCACATTTATAGCATTTCTTGTTTAATATTTTGGCATCAATGAGGCATCCGGATTACGATTTGATAGACGCTGTAAAATCGGGAAAACTGAAAAAGCTATCATTTAATCGTTAAAACGACACGTGTGCGTATAGAGTAATTAAAATATGTTTAAGTGGATAAAAAGAATCTCATAAGCATTATTTAATTAAATCCGAATAGTTTGCCAAGTCAAATCCATCAAAATGTGATGGAATCGATATAGAAATTTTAGTGGTAAACTTGGAACGAAATACACATTCTAAAAATAAACAGCACTTAAATACAGCTTGATGACCTTCACATCGTCATTCGGACTTTTTCTTAGTTAAAACAATGTTAACTGCGTGCAAACCTGTATAACGGATCAAAATGAAATAACATGAAACTAACTTTAAGCGTCAGTCTATTCAAATCTAACGTAGGTGCGTGACCCAATTTGGGGAATCTCTTTTTAAAACCGTATTTTGTCATGTTTATAAAGTGTTTTTTTTTGGTAATACAGGGTCAGCGATCTAAATTTTATATAGACATCATCAGTATTTTTTAAAAGACGGCGGACGGACGGAATGACGGAAGTTCTCACGAATGGGTATTTAAGTGGTTTCTTTGCGTCAATCGTATACTTGTGTGGCTAAATTATAGAAAATTTTATCCACGTAAAAGAAAAAAAGCCACATAAAAGCTGTTTATAAGTGTCTAGAAACAGCCACGTAATTATTTTTCAACTGCTTTTTCAACTGACCGTAAAATTACTAACCCTAAACCTTAGACACTTAACTACCCATTTGTGTGTACGGACGGACGGACGGACGTTCTGGTGGAAGTGATGTTGTGGGGTGCGGTTTTTATATGTTATAAAACATCCTTTTTTTTCATTAAACAAAACAAAACATATTTTCTTACTAACCCTAATGTCACAAACCTTGAGATCCAACCCTTATGACACTAAAAAAGAATGATAAAAGGTGAAAAAAAAAGTAAAACAAAAATATGAAAAAATGGAATTATCCCCCACAATGCCATTCTGTACGCATTTTCGCACTTGTGCACCCCACAAGTACCAAAAAAAACACAATGCCATTCTGTACTGGCAACGCAACCCACAACTGCCGCTCCAGACGGACGGACGGACGGACATATTTCAGTGCTTGATATTGGAGTCTGAGAAAGTAGGTTACGGTGAGTACAACTTTCGTGGTCAATATCGAAACACTAAATACAAATATCAAACTAACCTTTCTGTTTATTATAGAAATATAATGCAATACAAAAACATTTATACAATTTAAGAAAACACAAAAGCATACAAATTTGTAAGATACATACATGAACATTTCTTTATCAAATTCCAAGTCACAAAACTGTACATCAATTCAAATTGACTTGGGTACTTGATCTCCCATATCTGACCTAATCATTCTTTGTTTTTTCTATAATTTTGCAAACATGTAATGAAAGCATTGCACATTGGCTTTTTAGATGCCTTTGCATACAACTGTGCATACATGATAAATTCATATCTGACCCACTAAAATTAGATGAAAAATGTTAAATTGATTATTTACTCCAAATTTATAATAAATATGTCGACAATTTTATAAAAATGTTGTCGAATTCATTTGATCGATTAAAATGGACAACCGAATGAAAAAATATATAATTTCGTAAAGTTTCAGTGACGCTTCGGTTAAAGAACTACGTTAGGATTACATACTTTCCTGAACATTCTTGAACATTGGTTACCAAGTTAAAAAAGTGTCATTTGTATGTAGCGGTTCAATATTTCGTTATTCAAATGCTATTAATGCTCTCCAAAATAAAAAGAGAAAATCCAAAAGTGTGTTTTACCCCTACAAATCAGCTGAATTGGACTTAAAGTACGAATGAGACCAATAAAGTGATATATTTTCGAGATATACGCTGCCGTAATGCAATATTTTACAAGAGAAATTTTCTCTTCTAGAAATATTGTTTAATACTGCACTCGTTTGAAAGAAATACTTTCAAAACCATCAAGTAGAAAGGAAATGTCTGTTCAGTAGTGTATGTAAAAGCAATGTCCTTCCAGACGAGAAAATTTCTCTTCTCGGAAAGTATGCAGAACAAGAGAAATATCTCGCTAACAACACGAGAGACGGTTTCTTTTCTACCGGCAATATTTTACAAGAGAAATTTTCTCTTCTAGAAATAATGTTCAAATGCACGCGTTTGAAAGAACGCATCTTTCAAAAGTGTCAAGTAAAAAAGAAGCATCTCCTCAGTATTGTATGCAAAAGCAAGGCCCTCCCAGAAGAGAAAATTTCTCTTCTGGGATTATCTCGTTGTAATCAAAGTTACAGGACAAGAGAAATATCTCGCTCGCATAAGAAGAGAAGAAATTTCTCGCTAGCAACATAAGAGAAGTTTTCTTTTCTGCACTGTATTCGATACGTGCGATTGAACACGACAATTTTCTAGAGAAGAAATTTTCTCGTCTAGAATATAACTTCTGAAATTGCCATAAGTACCGATACGTTTACCAGAGGAGAATGTATATCTCCTCTGGACTATCATAAAGGTGAACGCTGATTCAAGCTTTTGCACTTAAAAATAACATAACTTTTCTCTTCTTGTAATTACTCATTCTAATGAAAAACTATACATAAGAAGAGATATTCCCCGTGCTTATTATCTTAAATGTGTACGTTTGAGCATGTCTATATTATAATGAGATATATTTTCTTGAAAGACATTTCCAAACTTCTTAATGTTTCTCGTTGTTAAATCGATAATATATAGATTTGGTAATCGGAAATATTTCAACATTTTATACACACATTGCAGGGATTTGCGACCGGTTCCAAGGATTAAGAAATAAAAGCAAATGAGAAGAAGTTCTTTTTTACCGTTTTCTGCTATTAAAGTTCATGATAAAAGCATAAGAAAGTAGTTGATTATTTGTGTTGCTTATAGCGAAACTTAGTTTTTCGGGAAACTGAATCAAACGGTGTTATCTTAAATTAGATATGCATATATAAATTTTTTCTTCGTGACTCGAGATTTACAAAAAAAACAACAATTAAAATACGTTTCATACTGAAATTGAAACGAAAAATTATGTTTCAATCATGCATACACATGTTGTTTCGTTTCAATTTCCTTTCAATAACAGTTATGTTTATTCAATGGCAAATGTTTTATCAAACCTAAAATAATTAATGTGATACTTAGTTTAGCTAATTGACTTTTCCAAAAGGAGCTTTTAGTGCTGTGAAGTGATTGTAAAGTTTCACGCCGTATGTTGATTGTGTTGGCATGATTTATTAAGCCAGTGATCGTGTGTGAGAGCAGTAATGTATTTATGACCCCTCATAATAATACAAACTTAGTCAAACATACTATTTTTTGTTTCTTTGCTTTCAATGGATCATGTAATCAAAAAATCGCATCTCCACGAAAAATATATATTTTCAAGCAGCCTATTAACAACTAAAAAGGTAAGATAAAGTAAAGGAGATATAACATATTTTTAATATTTTCATCAATCCATGAATAAGTTAAACAGCCAAAAATGTAAAACCATATCATGCAAGGGAACTTAATTGTCAAAGACTATAGATATATAACTCTGAAATGGTGCAATCTTGATACGTGTACATGTACTTATCATGTTTCTTAAAATAGCGCTGAAACATAATATATTTAAAAAGACAAAATGTTATTTGTTCAAAAATGTGTAAAACTGTAACATGTAATATCAAAACGGTAACATGTTCACATATTTAATTTGAATGTGATTGAAATATGTTTCAATAAATATTTTTCTTTATTTTATATGCCATAGAAAATGCAATTATTAATTATCAATATTATTTATATTTGTCATTTTTTTAATTACACATAGTAACATATTAATGTCGCATAGTGTGTCCTAAATTTCTTACTATAATGAAATATTACAACATCATACATTATAAAGACATAAAACATAAAAAAATCATATCAAATCAAAACGAAACATGTTTTAATACACAAACTGGAATTTTTGGACCAGCTTACAATTTGTATTCAATTATATAATAAATCTGACAGCATACTAAGTAACACTTCTTCAGATTCTTCTTTCCATATGTGTCTACAGCTTTTATAATTAATTTTGAATGAGTGTCTGATATAATCAGTTGGTTGTTTATTTTTATACCCCGAAACATTAATATAATCGTCATCTATATCCATAGTGTCGTTAAAATTTAATGTGGTTGAACCATCTGTGAATTAAAATGCTGTGCTATTTATTTTTCCACAGGGTATTTTAGCAAAGGTCATCTTTTATTCTCAAGTACCCCAAGGTATAACGTTTTGTTGTTGTATTCAACAACTCCGATTGTAACCTGCAATATAAATAATATAATCATTAAAACTGTATTAATTGTCAACATTTGTTGCAAAGGTATATAGTAACAATCTTCACGATGTCCCTAAATCATACATCTATTGCATGGGAGACCGTGTCAAAGTGATATTTGGATCATTATGGTTACAAAAATTTCTAGTTGTATGTTTGATAAAGATCAATGATATTGAAGGTACAAGACCGCACACAAAGTCACATGGTGCAATATTTGATGTGTCAATGGTTATAACTCTAGCAATAATAATCTGATGTTGACAGTTCAATATCTTGTTTTGGGTATTGTTATTGTATAACTACTGTGTACGTCTAGTACATTTGGTAAAGATTAAATAAATGTTGCATGTGCAAGAGTATACACAAGAGGATTTAGAGCACTATTTGATAATTGAAGAGAACGGACATAATTCTAACATTAATTATACGATTTGACCACATCAAAACCGTGTTCGAGATTGTTATTACCTTTTAAGTCTTGGAAAGACAATTCAAGCGTCATAACTTTAATAAAGATGTTTGATAAGGTCATTCTAAGATTATATATATTGAATGACAAATTAAGGCGCTATAATGCACACAACCTCATATGTGAGTGTGTATGACGGAGAATAGATACAGGACGACCAAAATAACTTTGTTCAGGTGAGATATGTCTTCTTTTCCGAAATGATAGAGCATTCACACATACATTAAACACGCATACAGTTTAATTTAACATTTTAAATGATTATTGATGTAAAAATTAAAAATGTTATAAATGAATACTTACTTCAATTGTTTCATCTGATACGACTGTTGCGTGTTGTCGCCCATTGCTTCTATTTTTCTGAAGTAATAATCACAACTTCACAAGATACCTAATTCAAGTTTCCTTCATTATAAATATTGAAACTTTGTCAAACATGTAAAACTCTTACAAATATTATACGGATGCATTTGAAAATCAATAGAACAAATTAAACATAACCATCTAAATAATCATTTCTGATTGCTTTTAAAAATGAAAAATACATCTGCAATAAATCCTATTCAAGATGATTTTTCAGCACATCTCGTTTAGTTGCATATACTTGATTGCTGGTTATTATACATGTAATTTGCATGTTCAAAATGAAAATGAAAAAAATCATTTTAAAGACATAGATTAAAAATATAATTTGTACACGTAACGAAATCCATTGAATAACAGTGTTTACAAATATCAGAATCATAAGACATTCAAATAGATATACCATTTTTTCAGAATGATCCTTGGTGACCGCCTCTTCAATCCTTAGAGGTTTTGCTTTTCTGAAATATATTATTGTTTTATCTTATTCATTCCGTTATAACATTTTAAATGATAATGAACTTACTGCAATTGACACTTCTCTTTCACCTTCCATGCTTAGACGTTTGTTTTCTGAAATAAATTCGGTTATTTTATGCTGTAACAGGAAAATTAAGAAGATAATAGACAATTTCAACAAAGTAACTGACAAAGTTCTAATTGCTACACACCAATAATGATCGCATTGCAATGAAAAGGTTGTTTTTTGTTAGAGGGTTTCTAGAAATAAATGTTTGTATGTATGGCGGTGGGGGATCAGACGGCAATTATTTATTTTTTACCCACAGAGCATAAATTTTAATTGTGATATACACCACCATGAATACAATCTTCATTTGATAAAATACCACCATGCACAAAATAAAAAATAGGCTAAAATCCGCTTTCTATTGTTTTCTTATTGTTAACCTTGCAAAATTACTAGTCTGGGCGGTTGCCTACTTTCTTTGAAGTACGCCGACATAACACTTTTGATCTAATGCCGATATGCAAGTGTTTACACCACAATTTACCACAGGTCGAAAATTAAATAAAGGGGCACTACAGATAACAAACGAAAAACAACAACAACATAATAATAATAATAACTAAAGGTTGGTGTTTGTTTGTAACTAGTTGTCTTCTAAAGTGTTTGTTTTCAGTATACTAATTTCTTAAAAAAAAACCGAATTACTATGAAATTGATACAAAATGTAAAGAGTCTTTATAATTACACTTGCCTAAAGTAATGTATAGAATGATCACGCTGTCCCTTTCACTTACACCTTGTGCCAATGCCCGATGACGTCACTCTGACAGTAAAAAAAACAGTATTATGACACATGTTATTTCGCTAAGTGGGTATCTTGGAAATTGTTGATGGATACAAAAGGAATTACATCGGTGTAATGTGCATAAGTTCTTTGTCAGACATCTTTTGAAAATTTTAAACAATTGTCAGACTTCGTAGGAAATATATCAAAATAATGGATTAAAGTTAAGTCGACGATAATATACCGTTATAGAAATTTTATTTTAATTTCAAATGCTATGCGTATATTTTGGTTACGGTGAGTATGCAATGCACTTGTGTCTGTGTGGTATCAAGGCTTGTGTATCAAAGAAATTACTGACCAAACACATGGGTCACTCATCATTCTAATACATTTCCGTGTTAATAATTTATTCACGACCAAGAATATGTTTTGTCACCTTTCGGGAAGTCCGCAGGTAGATAATAATACTTTACAAACCAATTCAATCATATGTTGTTGTCGGATGTTGTAATTATATTATAGCGGTCATAATAAATAAGATTAATCAGTTCGAGATGAAAAAAATTAATTGAAAATAATCCCTAACATAAACAACACCAGTGTATCGAGTGTCCAACTGTGCAGTCGCGTGTAACGTTACACTTGGTCCTGATGGCTTGAGGTTGTGTATTTCAATCGTTCCAACAAGCGTGTTAGCGGCAAACATGTAGGTCAAATCAAGATAAATTTAAAAGACCTGCTGTTTCTGCTGCGATACAGATAAGACGCTCGCCGAAATCTAGACGCTGCGGGATATTGACTTTGGAAATCAAGGCGCTGCAGTACATGGGGAAGAACAATTTATGTTTTGTTTACGATCGGTTGGAAATTTTTGGACAGAAAATGTATACAATTTCTAGAAGAACAACGGTCTTGAAGAAAAAAGTCGGTTCAGAGACGGAAGTTCCGACAGGGTATAAATTTTAATAAACCTTTACCCCACTAGGCATCATTTTTTAATGAAAACACCAACCAGACATAGTATAAAATTTTAATATTATACTGCCTTCGGACCCCACCTCCCCCCTCCCCCCCCCCCCCCCCCCCCCCACACACACACACATTTAATTCTGGAAAAGCCCTTAGATATAAATAGAAGTGCTGCATTTTATTTTTACAAAAGTAAAACTCAATAACACATATATCTTACTTTGGATGTTGTCGTCACTGACTTTGCTTTTGGAGCAGGAGGCAATGTTCTGTCAACTGATCCACACTCTCTTCACCAGTTGTTTGAATTTGTTGCATATATTTCTGATGTAGAAAAAACATACATAATTGGTTAAATAAAACACCTATTGTATTTCTTTGTCTAAATAAGTAGGAATTAAGATATAAACAGTTATAACAGTTTATATTTCCTACATTCAAGCACCGAATATCTACTTTAACAAATTATAATACTGATAAATCAATATTGATCTCATTGTTATGGAAGCTTTACTGCTTGCCTTAGTGCTACTAAACGATTAACTCAACTATTCTATGAATTGGGACAGAGAGGTGTACTCGCCCCGATGTCGACATACCAGCTGAGTTAAAGTTTTTTGTTTAAATTTTTCATAAATGTGAATTGCTTGCAGTTATATAGATGAAACTTAGATAGTACAAATGTTCTGTACAAATAAAATACAATACACTAATAATTGTTAGTATACGTGTTTGTATATTAGAATGTAATAAACATATTTGAAAAAACAATCAAATGTTCATATTTTTATCTCTCAGTAACGAAACTATAAGTATTTGGCTTGTTTTCATTCAGGCAATTTAAAGATTTTTTCTATCAAACATTAAAACTATAAATATGAATATATTTAGTGTTCGAACTTATATTAATCTGATTATGAAAATGAATACATTAATACATTTTGCCAACGAACGAAGACAGACGAAGTTCTACGCACCATCGTATAAGCTCTTCTGGCCTTTTGCCAGAAAGCATAAGACTGTATATGTCATATTCATTTTTATTTGTGGAGGAAGACTTCAGAATAAATCTGAGAATAACCAACGTCTCTCCGCAAGTAACTGGCAAACTCATTCACATGATACTTTGGACTGAGCGAGACTCGAACCTACCACCTTAGCGGTGAAATGATCTTGGGACTGCGTCTTAGATCACTCGGAGGACCCTCTCGTTTTAGATTTTAAGCATAACAATTGACTAGATACGAAGGGACGCATGTGTATGCCTATTTTGCATAAATGATACTGTTTTCATCAATTAGTATTCTGAATAAATAGACTAAGACCATCAACTTATTTAGATCATGTTTATCTATCTCTTTTGTGCAAGACATCTTAAAAAGTAGAACTCAAAACACACCATATAAGATCGATTCATTTAATGATACATAAATATGATTTTGATATAATAAAATTCGACACAGTTTCGGATTTAAACACATATTGCCATTTAACAATATATTATACCTATTTAAAACATGGCAATGGTAGAAAATATGTTTACCAAACAATCGCGGTATGCAGGTTAATTTAGTAATACTGATACACATATATTATTCTGATTTATATCAAATTTTGACACAGTTGCGTGTTTAAATACATATTCCTATTTAAAAACATACTAGAACTATTAACAATATCGCGGTATTCATTTACCAGCGAATAAAACAATAAATAAAAATAGCATTTACGCATAAATATAAGTATACTAAAAAGCTATAAAATTTTATAAGCAAAAGTTTACATCAACGACTACATCATGCATATACCGTATTTGTAATGTGATATTAAATTCAAGCTTACCATCAAATTTTTCGTCCATGCCATGAATGCTGTTCTCTATTTTAAAATGCTTTTATCAGTAATGATGTCATCTGTTGCACGAAAGTATTTCAAATTCAGCGCATGACTTTCACCACACTTTGTAGTAATCTTAAAAAGAATATAACATTAAAATTAATCAAATTCTGATAATAAATGAATGTTTTATTTTTTTTAATATTGACATTAAACATTTGTAAACATAGTAATTAGCTTGTCAGATTTTGAACATTTATATAACTGCATAGTTTAGTTTTATGACTTTAATTATTCTGTCAGATTTACTTTGTCGATTCAATATATGGTACATGTACTCTCATAGAAAGGTTATTAGACAACGATCAACTATCAAAAATGTTAACTTACGTTCACATGGTAAAACTGACTTCCCGCGTGAATGTTTTGTATAATTTGACTTTTATCACCTATGACAAGCTGTCTCTCTTCTGAAATGCTCCATGCTTTCGACATTTCCGCAAGTGTATGTATAATCTTATAATGATTTATTTAAGTGATAGAATTAATTGTCCCTCCAGAAACAAAATAATGCTCACTTTATGAAGACGTTACGAATAGAACGCAGACTGTAGCAGCTAAACTCCTCCTATGTTTTATCAAAATGGCAGAGTGAATCATATTATAAAGTATTCGATGTCTTTCCAAATCATGCACTCCACGTGACCGTCTCAAGGATGTTCCTCCACCACTAAAACTTGCCATTATAAGCCATTATATAATATGTTATCAGTTGAAAGTCACAATTATTTCGATCTTACAGTTATATAATAATTGTCTTAGTACTATCTTTAGAGTGTTTTATTGTGTTTTTTTTTTAAATTGCTTGGATTAAATTGAAATGTAAAGTTACAGACACAGATATTTGTTCCGGGCCTAAAACTCTATGCATTTCTTAAGTTACCACTGTATAAAGTCTTACGTCATGATACAAGTTGTTAAGTTATAAATTAAGCATTATCATAATATGATGTTTGCGGCAACATTCTTGAATTGTTATCCAGGCACACAAAGAGTTGGAATATCTTTCTTGCATACCGGACAGGGATTTTTGCGTATTTCTACCGGATACGGAATTTTCACCCTACATTCCCTCCATGCGCTCATCCTTCCTTGCTGTAACGTAACAATTTATGACGTGACATATTCAAAACATATGACGTAATACGTTTAATTAAATGCCATCGTGGTAGAATTTAACAATAATTGAAATAAAAATTAATATTAAATGTGTTTGGTATGCAAGAAAAATTATCTTACATAACTGAGCCTTGTCCCTGCTAAAACAAGTTATCTCTCGAGGGGAAATTTTCTATTCGAACCCCCAGCCGATGTAAGATTGTCTCATACCTGTTTTACTACAGTTTAAGTTTTGTAAGTTGCATTGCAGTGTGACATGATTTACCAACTTGAGTGATCATAACGATTAGGAGAACTGGCATTTCCCGGCAGGTGTTATTTATACGAGCACATCTTGACCGCTTCAAGGACGATTTTATTATAGGCTACAGTATTTATGAAGCCGATGTCAATAATTTGGATTCATTTTATTTGCGAATTTTAACGATTGTTTAATCATATAAAATCTGCTTTCCATTATAACATGTTTGCGCAACAAGATCATTTATAGGATGGTTATATTTCAATAAGCTTTAAACTCTGCATAAATTAACTTTTTAGAGTTCAGAGGCACAAGCTAAGTATAAAAGAAAATAAGAAAAGCAAACGGAAAAAAATTTAACTTGATCATTCTGTTAATGTGATTTTATAATTTACATAAATATGTTTTTTAAACTCCTTATTCCACAATTCGAGTGTATTTGTAGTTTAACGAGTATGTTACAATCAGGCGATTTCATAAAGTGAATATATTTTACTTTTGTTCTACGGTTGTTACCAAATCAGACTAGTGTATCCCAAACTTATCGAAAGAGGTTATTTCAATTTGACAATGGGCATCAACGAATTATTTCATATGTTATACTTTTTACACGAACAACAGAGCTCCGCATGTAATGAAATTATACTTTTATTGGCATAGGACCACAGAGAGAAGAACGAGTTTTAAAGTCCCAAGTCGTCTTTGGCTACTGACCGTCCAATTGTCACTACTCGGTGTATGTATTGTACTTATGTTACTGTTCCAAACATTAATCGTGTTTTCGTTGCTTTGGAAGCTGTATCATTTAAACTCTACGTCTCGAGTTTTTTGTTACTCAAATCGTATAGCTATGCAGTAATGGTGATATCATATTTAGAAACATTTAAAATATCAATGGCATACCATTATGGTATCGTTTTACCTATAGGTATATACATAACACATGACCAAACTCGAAATAACCACCGATGACCCGCGTTCCAGCTGTTCAGATATCTGCGTGCCAATAAGTAGCAGTAATTGGCCATACTTTCTGTTAGCGGTTAACACCACGGATATCCTCAAATCAATGTGGACAAATTTTATCTGGTGTGTGTTAAGCTTCATTTAGTATCCATAAACCGACCACACAGCCCTGCATACAGAGGTGAGAGAGATTTTCATTCTCAGCAGGGAGGGTGATTACTACCGACTGTGATAATTAATACCGATAAAATTACTTGAGTTATTGTCCAGCTGTGTTTATCTGGAGAATATTTATCTGTAGGCAACCTGTTATATTATATGCAATATTATCATTGATAGAGTGTAGTTTGTTAACATTTATTTTTTACGTTTAACAAATGCATACAGTAACTTTTGAAAATTATATATTTAATATCATAAATCATAAGTACACACATAACAAAATAAACTTGTTTAACTAGAGTCAAATTTATAACAATAAAAACTATTTGCATGTTTATAAATATGATTACATTCTGATTACATTACCATATCTATACAACTACAGGGAGAAACAAAATAATGTATTCAAAAGCAATGAATGAAATATAAAATGTCATTAAATGAGTGATTATGATAATTATCCGTGTTCAAGTATGAACGGGTATAGAAATTAAGACATATCATTTGAAATAGCATTTTAAAATATGTGTGTTTTTTTTTGCTATGAAAATGTATCTGATATTAAGACAATCTTATGTTTAAATATTTCTTCAGCCAAATGATTTTCTTAAGTGCTTTTTTTAATTTCTTTTAATCAATATTATTCTAAATAAACCGTGAACACACATTAAATTTCCAAACTGATACTATCTTATAATGAGAAATTATCTATTTGGGGCTTTGAAGTTATTATTCTTATTTCATTACATTATATAGATGTATGCAGTACACTTTCAACATATTGAAATAAAAAATAAATATTCTTTCATCAGAGCCATATTAACAATATATAAATCATTGCTTACATTAAGTACATAAGGGCTGCACAGATTCAATTTGATAAAATACATTATTCGCTCTGAAAATATCATTTATTATTGCTGCAATAGTGATAGAGACATATGTCACATGTCAGTTAATTTCTGCCAGCTGAGTCTTAACATCGAAAAGCAGGAGAAAAATGCACACAATTAGAAATATAAAAAGTAAACATTCTTTTTAAAAACACTTTATATACAAAATGTATTTATCATTTTAAAACACCATTCTTTATAATGCTTGTCAAATAAATAAACCGCGCAATTAGGAAAGTTCTGATTGATATAACGTCATATTTTATTTAAGGCTAAGATCAAACAAACAAAATATTTTTAATTAATTTATGCACTAACATTTCTCTGCAACAGCATTCATCAACTGATACAAAATCCTGAAAATAAAACTCCAGAAATGTACTCTATGTAGTGCTTATTTTACAGTCCTGTCATGTATAAACATTGTTGCTTGGTTCAACATAATCATTTTTATTGCAGGGCGATAGAACTAAACAGTAACACTCATTAACACATTAGTGTTAGGCACTTCATACTGAGATCAAAAGCTGCTCAGTACTGAGCGGTTTCACTACCCCTGTATGTAGGAATGTACAAAATAATGAGCTCACCATACGATAAAACAAGAAAAGGTACGTTTTGTATCATGAACGTGCCAAATATTAAAAAATAATGAGACGTATAATATCGTTGTGAATGATATTTATTGATAATTGTGACAATATTGTCGTGTGCATTTTCTGCCAAAAAAAATGAAAAGTCGAATTTCCATTGCAAGTCTATCTATCATACCAATATTAACTTTCGGAATCGATGTAAATCTAATATAAAGTAACACTCGTAAGTTGTGAATACGTATTCGAAAACTATTTTCATCAGTAGCAAAATAAGCGTAAATAAACTAGACACTCGTTATAGTATTTACATGTTTAAGTTAAAAATGATAGCATTTTATTAACAGTCGCGTGTGGTCGAATGTTTTCTTATCGAATAACTTTTTTTACTTTTTTGTTGAACACACGCAAAGTGTTACCATGGCCTTTGAGGTACGGATCTGGGTCTTACGTACGTCACATCGTCATGTCATCTTGATCAATTGAGCCAAGTTGAAGACAAAGTTACAGACCAGACACAAATATCAAACAAATTGAAAGTGTGACCTTGACCTTTAAGTAAATGTTCTGGGGCTTACACGCTACACTTCATCATGTCATGTTGATCAACCCAGCAAAGTGTTTTTGAAATTTATCAACAGGTGACACAGTAACAGGCCGAACATGAAATCTCAAACAGATTTAAAGTGTTGTCAAACCAGGTTAAGTTGTGACCTTGACCTTTGAATTGGTAGTCTGGATGTTACATGCACAGGTCACCATATTATGTTGATCATTTTAAGCAAGTATTTATAAAATCAATCTAAGCATGACAAAGAAACAGGCCGGAAACGAAATTTCACATACACTAAAAGTGTTGTCAAACAAACTCAAAATGTGACCTTGACCTTTAAGGTACGGATATGGGTCTTACGCGCAACACGTCGTCATGTCATGATGGTGAATTGAGCAGAGTGTTTTTTTAAATTAATCCATAAGTGTCAAAGTGAGAAACCAGACACGAAAACTCAAGCAGACTCAGGCTCGTCGAACAAAGTTAAATTGTAACCTTGACATTTGAAGTGTGAGAATGAGTGTTACGCGCGACACGTTATCATGTTGATTATTTGTAGCAAGTATATATAAAATACGAAATGTCACTGGTAAGTGTCGCATGTCCAAATGGTCTGTGAAAATATCGAAATTTTATAAAAGGTAGCGATGTATTCATGGCTATCAAAAGTCATGGACTCACGTTTCCGACTAGACACTCAATTTCATGTTGTTTGTTTTCAATTTAAAGTATGACCTTTACCTTTATATAACCTTGACCTTGACATCTCATGTAAAGGCCTGAGTATTTATATATGTTAATGCAGGTGACGCATCATCATGACATGTTGATCACTTGTGTCAAGCTATTTAAAAATCCCTCCATGTAAAACAAAATTACAAACCAGATATGAAACAAACTAAAAGTGCGACCTTGACCTTTGAGGTTATATTCCGAGTCTTAAAGCGACAATTTTTCATATCATGTTGATCAATTGATAAATTGAGCCAATAATTTTTGAAATCCATCCTGGTATGATAAACTTACAGACACGACATGAAATCTCAAACAGATTTGTTGTTGAACAAACTCAAAGTATGACATTGACGTTTGAGGTACGGGTCTTACGTGTGACACATGGTCATGTCATCTTGATCAGCCAAGTTAAATACAGAGTTACAGATAAGACACGATTTGAACATTTTATTATCGTCACATTCATTTAGAATACAAACAGGACGTTATGCGAGAAATAGAACTCCTAGAAATGAACGCTTCTGTCTATATTGTAATTCGCAGGGTCTAGATGATGAATTCAATTTTGTTTTGATATGTCCCTGCTATTTAGATGGAAGACAACAATATATAAGCAACTATTTTTTTCAGAGACCTAATATGTCTCGATTCATAGAATTATTACAGTCAGATAATAGAAATACTCTTTTTAACCTAGCAAAATATATAAAATGTGCTTTATCTATTAGATTTTCTTTGACACATAGTTGAACGTTGTCATCCTCATTTAATTTCAGCACTCGAACACTGCTGTATGAATGTATATTTGTGTGTGCGAGATTTAATTCTATTTTCAAAACTAATTATTTGCGCGATTTCACAGTGATTTATTTTTCAACTTTATTTGGTTTTTTTGGACACAAACATACTGGTTTCCCTTACCTTCCAAGGTACATGTATAACCTAGCGAGGTGGCAGGAAAATAACCTTGGTATTGTTTGGTGCCTCGGTGTGTATTTCTATGATCTACAAAACGGTTATATTGTTACTATTTAGCACATTATGTGAAAGTCAGTTATTTACAGTATTTACATTGTTAGTATATTAAACTAGATATTTTACGTCTATATAAAAGTTAATCAACACTTAATTATGTCATGTTGATCAACTGAGCCAAGTGTTTTTAAAATTTATCCATAGATGACAGACCGGACAAGAAATGTCAAAATGACTGAAAGTGTTGTCAAACAAAGTTAAGTTGTGATCTTGACCTTTAAGTAGGAGTTTGGGTATTAAGTGCAACACGTTGTCATGTATTGTTGATCATTTATAACACGTATTTATAAAAATCCATCTTTACATGACAAAGTTGCAGGCCGGACACGTAATCTCACACAGACTCAAAGTGTGTCTTACTCGCGACACATCGTCATGTTATGTTGATCAATTGTAGCAAATATCATTAAAATCCATCTATGCATGACAAAGTTACAGGCCGGACAACAAATCTCACAGACTCAAAGTGTTGTTAAACAAACTCAAATTGTGACCTTGACCTTTGAGGTACAGGTGTGGGTCTACTCGCAAAACGTCGTCATGTTATTTTGATCATTTGTTGCAGGTATTTATAAAATCCATTTATGCATGACAAAGTTAAAGGTCGGACACGAAATCTCACACAAACTCGAAGTGTTGTCAAACAAACTCAAATAGTGACTTTGACCTTTGAGTTACGGGTGTGTTTCTTACTCGCGATACGTCGTCATGTTATGTTGATCATTTGTAGCAAGTATCATTAAAATCCATCTATGCCTGACAAAGTTACAGGCCGTTCACGAAATACCGGACGGTATCCCAAAAATTATTGCCATCCCAAAAAAATGTTGGGGGATATAAAATAGGTGTTCTCTTTCTATACTGTCTACATTTCCGAAACCCAAGATTGCAACAATAGCTGTCGGAGGGACAGCGCGCTCGACTATTCGAATATTTGCCACAAAAGGACTCACACCACTATTATCTCCCTTGAGTACTCCGGACCTACAGGTGAAGGAGGTAGAAATAAAACTTTAGTTCTCTTTTTCTTCTTTTTGCAGGGCTTTGTACTGCAATGTTTTGTTTTTTGCTGGCATGAGTTAAATGGTCAGTATTTTAGAAATCACCACTGAAAATTTGATGCTGATACCAGCTTTCTGGACAATTCTGTGTCATTTCAGAATTGTTGGTTCGAACGGCATCTAGGGCGAATAGTTGACATATTATTACTCTGGAGATTGATAGGTCTCACAAAAGCATTGAATTAAAAAAAAAAAACCTGGTCAAGGTATTCTTTTTTTTCTTTATAATTGCATATCTTGAACCAGTGAAGAATTTTAGCCCAGACACTGCAGAATTTAATTTTTCACTCTGTTTTGGACATAAATGTTACAATGGAGCCCTATGGGAAATGTAATAGTGGTGTGAGACGTTAACAGAAACTGACAGATCTGCATGTTGCAGTGTTGAGGGATGCTGATTTCTTTAAATAGAAGGTATTAAACTATAATTTGGACATGTTATGAATAGCTGAACACAAGCAGAGTTTTTAAACATTTCAATATAACTAATGGTGCAGATTTGCATTTTTTTCATGCATTTATGATAGAGATTACACACATTGACCAAACTTTGTATATGTCAATTTCTTGATATTCATATTATCCATGTATGATTTAGTATTCTGTTAAATATGGAAACAAAAAGAGAGATACATCATGTTTAATGCATGGCAGAATGCTGGTTTACTCTGTAAATTGGTCATTTTGGTGTTTCCTTGCCATAAGTTTAGGTTTATGAGCAGTGTACAGTCTCATATTTCATGAACACCTGTCCTCTGACAGATCCCATTGGTGACACTTTCTCCATCATGTGTGGTTTTGCCATATTTCTGTAGAGCTACCAACCCTTAATTCAGGTTGAAGTATCTGCAAGATCACACTGAATTCCAATGGACATGCTTATTGCTCAGATTGTGAATTTTAAGCTGTTTTTTACATTAATTTATTACCCCACCCACTTATTTCTGCATACAAAAATAGAATTGTTTGCAAAATGAAATAAATTGCATATTTACAGTGGACTGGGAGTTTGTACTAATTTTTATTGTTTAATTATGAAAAGGCAGTAGTTGCAATGTTGCCAAGAGGCCTGTTTTCGGTTAACTTCGGTTGTTTTCGGTTGTCGTCGCATTAAATTCTGCGTTGAATCATTGAATTTGGCGAAGTTTTTGCTTGTACTCCATTTTTATAGAAAATGCTATAGATATGCAGAATTTTACATTTAATGTCATGTATGCATTATCTATTGGTCCTGTGTTGCCCTTCTTATATTGGAATTGATGTGTAGACAGTGTAATGGAGTATTTTTAGCATGAAAATAGCTTGAATTGTTTGCTTGTGTTGCTGCCATATCATTCTGATATTGAAATTTTATCTAAAATATGTTATGTTTAATAAGTTTTGTTCCACAATATCATTTTTTTTTGTAATCAAAATGTCCGTTTTTCTTCCCATTTTCAGACACCTTTTCATTTTGCACCTTTTCACTTGCACGCAAAACTTTAACCAGAATTTCTAAGTGAAACAAGGGCAATAATTTGAATTATATTCATGCAGGAGTTACCTCACTTAGTTACTGTAGAAGGGCTGGTGACTGGGAAGGTTTTTGTGAAGCTTCAATCAAATACATTGAGTGGTTTGTGAGATATGGACTTGGTGGTACTTGCACGCAAAACGTTAACCGGAATTTCTAGGTCAAACAAAGGAAATAAGTTGCATTATATTCATGCAAGAGTTATCTAACTTTGTTAGTATAGTAGAATTGATGACCGGGAAGGATTGTGTAAAATTTAAATCGAATACATTGAGTGGTTGGTGAGATATTGACTTGATAGTACTAGCACGCAAAACTTCAATCAGAATTTTCTAAGACAAACAAGGGTAATAAGTTGCATTATATTCATGCAAGAGTTATCTAACTTTGTTAGTATAGTAGAATTTATGACCGGAAAGGATTGTGTAAAATTTCAATCGAATACATTGAGTGGTTGTTGCCTAACTTAGTTATTGTAGTAGGGTTGTTGACTTTGGAGGTTTGTGTAAAGTTTCAAGTGGTTACTGGGATAGGGACTTGCATGCAAAACTTTAACCAAGGTGTGACGCCGACGCAAGGGTGAGTAGAATAGCTCTCTTTATTATCCGAATAGTCGAGCTAAAAACACAAAGAATAAAGGTTTAACAGTTCTATCTGAAATATATATTTGCATATCTATTGGTAAGGATACGTTTTATATTAAAAACAAACAATTTATTAAGCGCTCTCGCACCTTGTTTTTGCATTATGAGCATATGCATTATAACATAAACTATTTCTGCTAAATAAAATGCCAAAATATTCATATTCTGAGACTGTTGCCAGAGTGTCCCCTTAAAAGTAAACTGATTATCGTCTTGCATACCTTTTGCGAATATAAGATTTTAGTTTTGATGAAATTACGATTGATTTCAATATGCTGCAAAAATCTCGATATATATTTCGAATGCACTTTCACTGCTGACTAACACACTATCAACCGCATATAATATAATATACAGTCTAGAAAACGAGTACAAAATCATTATGCGTATACTCATTTAATTTACTGCACCGCTGTGTGCTATAAAATCATGAAGATCATGTGATCCGGCTCTTTTTATGGGGAATTTACTCGCTCGGCGAGGTAAGGGGGCTGACCACTCTTCCATCATACTTCAGGACGTTATAGAGAACCTGAGAACACAATGTATTATGGTAATGTTATTATTCCAACCTGCCTATTATATAGACAATTCAATATTGGTTGCAGATGATTATTTAGTTCCTGGATTTGGTTCCTCAAACTGGTTCCTGTTGATACCAGAACTCCCGCCAATCAATTCCATTGTTTTACATTTTGTATCAACATGATTTTTTTGCATATAATTACAAAATTACAAGTTAATGACTTAGACAAGACAGCATACTTACTACAACTCCGTGCAAATTATAAAGGCGACCACAGAATCTACTGTGTCTGTGGCCCTTAATTGCTATTAATGCTTCAAGTGAGAGCGGAATTGTCATTGGAATGGACGACTAAATTGATTTAAGTTTTCTCTAGCAGTTTTCGAGCAAGTGACAAAGATTTATAAGCCTGGCATGAACATTTCATCTCCAACAACCAGATTTTTTATGAATTTATTTTTGAATATTTACTGAATAAAGAATTTGAATCTATGAAATGAAAATATGAAGGAAAATCATATTAAAAAACAACAACATATTAACACATATTATAAAACATATCAGCGCTATAAAATGAAAAATAAATGACAAAAACAGCTAAACATCATACAATAATAGAGGAGGGTAACAATCATTTAAGTGTAAAGAGAATGAGGGTTTCTTTTTGTCGAGTATCGAGTTTCGAGTAGGTAAAGTGAGTTTCGAGTAAGAAAAGTGAGTTTCGAGTAGCAAAAGCGAGATTCGAGTCCCAATTATTAAGTTAACTATATTTATTTTATAAAAAAGTTACATGGCTGCAAAAATATAGTGTTGGTCCTTGGAATTATCCTAATTTTAAGAAGATTAGTCCCTGAACAGTTGTTAAAATTCCATGAATCCAATTTCATTTTTAAATTTCTGAGATTTACATGAACTAAAAAGAGAAACCAACTGACATAATCAATTTAAGGATTTTTCTGAAACCCTGATGAGAAGTTGACCACTATTTTGGTCTAATTTGATGAATATTTGCTATTTTAAAGAGGTATCTGTATGTTATACCTGTATTTCAAAGTCATTATTAAATCTATTAATTTACTCTTCGTATAAGCCAGTTATTTGGGAAGGTATTGCAATGATGTATATTTTAATGCTTTTTGAAGACATTTTCTGTATTGCTTCGTTTAATATCAATTTCTCTCAATTTAGCTTAAATGTCGAATAATCAACAATCAACACAGGTTTATAGTAAAAAAAATAATTTCTAGTGAAAGAGCGAGTTTCGAGTTAAAAAAGTGTGTTATGAATTTAAAAAATGAGTTTCAAGCAAATAAATTTGAGTTTCGATTAAGACTAGATGATTTTGTTTTATAGATAAAATCAAGCTGACTATGTAAAATATATTGTACCACTTCAGATTCATTTTTAGATTTTAACTATAAACACATACCAATGGTGGTATTTCTCCTAACTAGCCGATGCGACTATATGCGGATTTATCAGTAGCATCCGACGGTATGATAATTATGGAATAAACGGCGTAATGTAACATTGCACAAAAATAGTAACATGACGAGAAAAGGATGCAACCCGAGACTCAAACCCGGGATTTATCACTGACAGGGCGAATGCTCTATAAAATAACTAGCTGGACTGATATGCATTTTCAAACACACTGTGACATATTCACCATTAAGTTGGAATTCGTCCCCGAAATTCTAAAGAGAGCATAGCAACATGTGAATGAATATTTCTTGAAATATATGTAAATCACACAGTCCCTCGTTAGACGCCATTGTAACATGACAGCACACAGTCCATAAGATTGTTTAATTTACAGGCAGTTTTATCTGATCAAGAGCTGAAACCAACTTAAAGAAGACAAAAGCAGTGGAGTCGGTTTTAATTCAGGAAATATGTTGAATTTTCAAGTACAAAGTGCTACCTTTCAAAATATGTATGGTTATATCGTATTCTTAAACGTCATCAGTGCTCTTCTAAAACGTGTTGTTGTTTTTTTATATTAAATGTACATATATTTAGGCCACAACTGATTTTATGTTAAATAAAGCATAAGTATGATACTATTTTATACCTATAACGATTCGATCTACTATAGAAAACGCTTACTCGAATTTTACAGCTATTTCAAGATATTGTTAGTGTGCGGTCATAAAGTTGAATTAAACATTAATCAGGAGGAGTGCAAGTGTCAAATTTTGTTTAGCAATTAAGGGAATTAAGGGAGTGGTGCCTAACGACAATTCCAACACATTACATGTTATATATTATGTGTTAAAGTGACACAAGTGCCAATTAAATGTCGAATACCAAACGAGCAAATAAACTCTGTAACAACAGTGCCGTGTGTCAGAGTCAGTGATTAGATAGTCACTGGATAACATGTCTCAAACATTTAGAAAGTAAGAAGCTGATATCATATCTGATCACGTGCTTGCTATTTAGGAAGTATTATTGACAAAATATATAGTAATTCCGTATGCGATTTTAACAACGCTTAATGTTTCAAATCTGTAAGATGAATTTTAAAAACTAAAAACTAAATGTTAAAACGTATTAAACGTATTATGTTAAATTAGTTTTACAAGATGGCAAATTTGAAATGTTAAACTCTAAATGTTAAAACTAGAAAAACAATATAGTATTTAACTAAGACTGCACCCATATGAAAATACGGGTCATATTATCCTGTTTACTATCCATGTAAAAAAGGTTTATGGGTGATCTCTATATCGACAAAATCAACTACATGGATATAGTTTTATGTAAATGTACCATTGTCTGATCTTGTTATGTATGTTTCGAAATCGGACTTTATCAAATGGATATAGATTTTACCTAGTTGTTCGTATTGGACGACTTTTATGTTAAATATAATAATATAAATTTTGTCATAATTTTATTATCTTTATAAACTTGTGTGTATGTTCATATATATATTTATACAGTCGAACAAAGCCTGAAACTCCAATATATTAAGTCCTTTATGATATCGTATATAATAAAGTTGTATGATGATTATTTAAATTTGTCGCCCTATTTGTTTGTATTGCTGCTGTTTGATTATTTTTGTATGCTTTATTAAAAGCATATTAATTCAGTGTTACCTTCGTTTTTAAGATACACAGGCGGAGAGAGAGAGAGAGAGAGAGAGAGAGAGAGAGAGAGGTGGATAAAGTGTATATTAAACACTTGGACATCATCACTATTATCGACTTAAAATAACAAGGAAAAGGAATGTGTTCATCAAATCGTGGGTGTGGCTTATCTCAAGCAGTCCGACTCGACAGTGTAGTATTTACAACCGTTTTTTATTATGATCTGCCGACTACCAGCACTGAAAACCTTTCCTATTGCAAGTAAATTGTACAGTCTCTGAATGGCCATCTTATCTGCATGCATAATTAAGTTAATTGCAAACCGAATACATCCAATACAAAGCTTCATGCAAAGTAAGCATATAACACGACTCTTGTCATGGTCAGAGAGATAAATTTAGTGTAAATGGTACTTGGAATAAACGTGATAGATTAATGCATTTTTTTTAAAGAGAGAATAATGAAAATGGCGATGATTAAATAATATAACCAGGCCCGGTAATCCCAGTCGGTACCACGTCTCACTATCAATCCAGGGGTCAAATCCCCGTCCGACCAGTCCTCGTTATGATTAAGATATAACATTGCGTCTCATTATCATTCGTCTCTCACCGCTGATTCAAGTGAGAAAGTTATAAATCACTTGCAGAGATGAATGTGCTTGAGCACTGATTACAATTTGGTAGTCATGTTGAAATTTAGAGTGATTGACATGTACAGTAGTTTTGAGACTAAAACGTATTCGGAAGACTGAATGCATACAATTGTCTATTGTATGTAATTAAAAAGAGATAAATATGTGTATTCCATCTTCAAAATTATTTGACAATGCAAGTTGTAAAAAATCAAGCAAAATACTCAAGGTCCTGATAGGGGTCATTTATGTGTTTGTGTGAATATTGAGAGTCATTGCTATACAATCTAAGGTTAAAAGACGATAAGTTAACTTCTCTTTCCTGAGATCCTGGAAGGTTAACCAGTACTCGAGTACACCCGTCTCAGCAAGTAACGAATAAATTTCCCACTAGAATTAGCGATGAGAGACGTGACACGGAGACGTAATGTCTATCAATCACAAAGACTATGGCCGAATAGGATTGATAGTAATACGCTCACTACAGGGGGATATACTGGTTTTGACTATTATGAAGCAATTCTTGTTAGAAAATCGTATCTCATTCAAATAAAAACCATATTATATACATTTCAGTGTTTATCAACGAAACATATGTAACAACAAATGAGATTGGATGGGTACGGGATGGATATATATAAATTTCATTAAAGTAGACATTGATAGTTAAGTCTTAAAACCTAAGACTTTTAGACCGGGTTTCTCAAAGTTTAGCGACATCAGAGTATTTTCGTAGTTTTTGGTTCAATATATTCTACAGTTATTTTACAAAATAAACTGTTTCAAGTTGTGATTTTATCCTATTTGATAAAGTTAGATGCTGGTAAAACCCCTTTACGATTGCAATGTTTTGCTTTCTTGTAAAAAGTGCCTTCAATAATACACTACGATAAAAATTAGTTCAACGAAAGAGGCGATCTTCCAGTCTACTCCACGACTTTATTCTGTACTTTTAAATAAAACCTGATCTGAATTTGAATCTATACGACGTAGGGCCTATTACACATTAGAACTTTTCTGTAATAATGTTTAACATTTCTGAATCTAATATCATTTCGAAATCAACCATGATTGACGACAGGCAGAAAGCTATTATTACATTTGCTTCAAGGACTATTTTCATTGTTGCTATGCGATATGTTAACTAGTATGGACACTCTTGCATTTCAGCCTTCATAGCTAAAAGCAATGGTGTGCTTGTGTAACTTAAGTTATTGTCTGTGACATATACATGACACTGAACACACATGGAAAAATGTTTTGACTTTTCGAAAACTTGAAGAAAATACGGTATAAACAGAGACTGTTTGATATTAGCAAATCTTTAGTCTTGTAACACATATCTATATATAAATTATGATAACTGATAAAACAAATAAATAATAATAATTGATATGTTATTAACAGTTAATTGGATATAACATAAATTAATTCATTGTTTATTAAATAATGAATATGGTGTTTGTTTCACAGTTTGACATATTTCCATTTAATTTAGATTAGCATCAATACCACCTTAGCCGACATGAGTCGATATAGTATAATTCATGAACAGGCAATGTGACAAAACATCGACACATGTTCTTATATATTGAATTAATGTTCAAGGACGCTAGCTTGCCATCAAATCCAATACAATTAAACATAAATTTATCTCAATTACAAAGTAGACAGACATTTTTCCGACAGGTCGGTTTTTACCTCGTTCTGAACTTATGTTGTTTTGAACTGGATTTGTTGTTGTTATCGTCGTTGTTGTTGTTGTAGTTGTTAGGGAGCAAACGATTACTGCAATAATATATATATCCCGAAGAGTGTGTATATTTGAACTTTATATATTATGTATATTAACATACAGAAATCAATTACATATAAAATGAAATATCAATATTTTATACATATATGTTATAACAGAAATCAAATAGATGTTGTGAAACAGAATTCAAATACATATTAACATATGTTGTAAAACAGAATCACTTATCAATAAACTTTACTACATAATTTTAATAGCTGGGGAATTACTCGCTAATGTGAGAAATTGTGAAAGGTATGAGGTAAAGCGACTTAAAGTAATAATAGTCTAGTTACTAAATGTAATTCTTAATTTCTTAATAACATAATGATCATAATTGTTCGGTGAACAATATATTTTTAAACATAATTTCTTAAGTTAAAATCATTACATCGGGACAGTTTTAACTCAATATTTTAACCAGAAGTTTGAGAAAGAGTAATTTAATTTAAACAGAATATTTGAAATAAAACCTTTTGCTTACCTGCAATAATATATATATATATCCCGAAAAGTGTATATATCTGAACTACGAGACCATTCTATATATATATACACCTCTTCAGGATATAATTACAGGAAACTGTTTAATTTTTTGTCATTGTAATTATTTGATTTTGGTGTGATTGTCCTTAAGGCACAAATTAAACTAATAAACGTTTTATGTGCTTCTCTATAACTTATGATATAAAAAGTAAAGATTAATATTTACATTTCAACAAGTATGGCTAACATGTTTCTTAGTATTGCAATAATAAATGTTGAAATAATAAATATCATGTGGACACGAATCGCTCTCGTATCTGTTTTCTGAGTATAACCAATACCGAGTGGTGTGTTTGAGAGACCATGGGGCCCAAATCTGGAATCGAACCCAGCAGCCTATGTCTTGAGCGGTCAGCACTCAATTCATTGCACTACCGGCCTATATACGATTATATTATTTCAAAATATTTCAATGGATTGTCGATATCTTCGCAAAGTCATCTTCTTATACATCTTTAATCGTTTTCAAAATTATATTTTCTTCAATATTGAGAAACAAATTGTGTTCAGGTGTTCAGATACTTGGATTAAATGTGGAACTCATATCTGGTTGATCATATGGACGGTTAAGTGTGTGACTGGAGAAAGCAACTTCCATAATTACCATTGGAATGTACTAAAACTGACAAGTTAATGACCTCTGATCTTGATAGAAGATAGAGTCTCGATTTATGGCCTAGTTAACCCGTAAAATTTCCAGATACATGTACTTGTTTTAGTGTTGTTTAATTTTAAGGCAAAACTTACGTCAAATGTGTAATTTAGTACTTTTAACAAATATGAAGCCATTAAGATATCATTTTTTATAAGTATATATAATTAGCATTCAAATACTTATGTTAACTTTTGAAGTTTTAGAAAAAAAACAATGGCTATACTCCTACCACATTTTTATATTTTCTAAACAAACTCGCACGAAAGCCCCCTCTTTTTTTTCTTGGTAAGAAAAGGATCTTATGTATAGGAGACAGTTTGCTATGGAAAAAGACGTTCGTTATTTAACCCCGGTGCAAAATTGAATCTGACTTACTGAGCAGTGTTGGATTAAACAAAATACGAAAAAGCAGAAAGTCCTACGTCAATTTTTCAATTGAATCAGTAATAACAATAACTTGGGGAATACTTAACCGAATCAAGTGCTCACCACAGATATCCATATAGCCGATTATTTCTGAACATTGTAAACACCCATTATTACGGTGTTTAACATAATATGGAACTAATGCAGAAACCCCCAATTACTTTTTAAATTGATGTGAACATTTAAATCACATATACATAAAAATAGTGGTTATTCTCGTTGTACGTTTTTATCATTATATCGCAACATAACTACATATTGTTAATATGATACTTTTATTTGCAAATGATTATTGATGGTTAACCAGATGGTCACTGTGACTAGTTGATTTCAAACCGCAATAATAATTGTAAAAAGCGGACGTTTTTGTAAAAATAAAATCCCCTTTATTGCTATTTTGAGGAAATAACTTTTTGTAGATAAAAACGTCGCTGTTCAATATTGTTGCAAGACACAGCTACTATTCGAAATGATGCCCCTCATATTTCTCTTTACAGAAAAACCTTTACATTTACATGCAGGTTATGCGTAGCCAAGATGCGGTCACGTGTGAACACACACACGTTTACGAACTCTATCGATAGAGGTCAATTCGCGATCGTTTGCATAGCTTGAACAACGATGCATTTATTCCTGTTAATCTTCTGTAAAGTTTGTGTTATATTAACTGAATATTAAATAGAAGATACATTTTAAATACATTGTGACTTATAAAAATGAACTGGAATATCGTATTGTGCTTGCTTATTTTGACAAGTTGTATTACCTTAGTGAGATGTACTGGAGGGAAAACAATCCAGTTGGTGAGTTATCAGTGTTATATATATAATTTTCATTACTTAAACAAAATAATAAAAAAGCTCAAAACCCATTTGATTATCCTCAACCAAACCCTCCCTTCCTTCTTAACAAAACGCTAACGTTTAGATCAATTTTTTATAAAAAGGTGAGAGCTGTTGAACTTGTTCTGGCTTTTTTGTTAACGATTTAAAGCATGCTTATATATTTCAGTAACAACAACTCATAATTCAATATAACTTCATGTGAATATTAACTACCGTAAATGGTCTGAATGGGGCTAATTGGAATATTTTCATTTTGATTTTATGCCGAAATTATGGCCCTTTAAAACGTACACATTCTGTTAAAAGTTTAAGGCATGCTGATATTGTTCAGTAATCACCAACCTTATATCAATGGAACATTATAATAATTTAATGAAATCCTCTTTTTAGTAATTATTTTAGAAATGTTAATCATTTGGAGATCTGGAGTATTATTAAGTCAAACATAATTTAAAGCATTTGACATTTGAAACTCGTAATACACGCTGTTGGTATTTTGATCCCTTAACCTCTGCCGAGTTGTCTTGGTATGCTTATTAGTATAATTTTGAAAAGATACTTGTTTGTTTTTATAAATGTTGCAGGTTTCCTTACTCCTGAGATGTACCATAAGGACTTGGAATATCACTGTTACATACCCAACGTCACGGCTCAATCTGGTGGAAAACGTTTTGGAGGGTTGCCATTTAGATTTGGAACACGATTTTATACACGCTACAACGTAATGGTTCAATCTAAATAGAAACTTTGAAAAAGTTACTTCTGACAGTTGCGGTCAGCAAAATATGAAACATTTTAAAATTAATATGATTTGTGTTTCCAATCACTTTCACTCAGGATCGGTTTCATTTAGTTTAGCTGATCGTTTAATGTGAATTTAAGGTTACAAAGGTTATTGATATGTGTATTGATCCCAAGTAATATTATGCTGTAATTTTATAAACATTTAATATCACAAACGTTGCCCTGTTTATATCGCATATAAAAGGCACATGATTGTTAACACTGTGTGTCTACTAACTTTATAAGATAACATATAACAAATACAATATTTTTTCATCTAATATTTTCATTAGTTGTCTTAATAACACCGTAGTCATTATAGTTGAGTTACCCAAGGCATTGAAATATTTTAAACTTGGATTCTTCTATATTTGTCATTTCATACATCTTTATTTTCAAAATGCTGCATCTATGTAAACATATATTGTTTATCATGTGAGTGAATTAATTAGTACTTTACAAAATTAGTTGTCAAAACCTATTTCACAGGAATATATCGATTTATCGATGTATAGGTAACAATAATTCTATACTGAATTTAAAAATAACGTTTACGATACTAATTATATATCATAAATGGTGGTAGGGAGCAAAATAATGATAACAATCAAGACAAAAATGAGTGATCTCCAACCTTAGATAACACGTTAAAGCAACATAAATGCACTTCTTTCCTATACTAAAATATAATTCCAATACTAAAACGAAAATCATATAGTCTTTAAAATGTAAATACCTGAAGTTATCACACAAAAATCATCACATCGAAATAATATCACATAGTATACATAATATCACATGAAGACATTTATAAGACATAAGTATTTATCTAAAAATATAATGACTCTTATGAAAATCAAATACGTCTTGATGTATGGCATAATGCCGTCACCCAAAAACTCATACGTTATGCATATGTAAAAAAAATACATGATTTTAAACGTACTTTAGACTTATTGAATTAAGTAGTATATTATATATATATATATATACAATATTATATATAAGCTAATTGTTCAAGTCTTGAATATCACTGCAATAAAAACTGCCGACTTAAAACAATTTACTTTTGTTTTGTTTTTTTGTGATAAATTAAAAAAAATATCAAAGGCAGAAACTAGGTTTTTATAAAATAAGTTCCATACTGTGCGTTGTACTAAATAGATAATGTTTGTAGTACTGCATTGTGTGTGTGTGTGTGTGTGTGTTTGTGTACATGTGTATGTTCGTGCTTGAATGATCTTGAGTCATATGCTGTGTGTGTGCGGGAGGAGGGGGGAGTGGCTTGCATGCACGCGTGCATACATGTATATATATTAAAACAATATTATGTAAAACAATCAAACATGAAAGTCATTGTTAATAAACGCGATATCTTGCATTTTGTTTTGGTAAGATATATGTATATTAAGGAGCCACTTAGACAACAATGACTTGTTTCAATTATGTTAATTGTTTAAATGCATTATTGTTTGATAAAAATATCATGATTTAGTCATTCCCATTGTATAAAGGTAATCATTGTCGCCATGATGTTATGTAATATTGAAATTATTTTCATATACTTATGCTGTTTATTATTTGTAAAATAAGGCATTTAATTCATGCAGTTAGAAACGTTGACGTTTATTCCACTAATTCTGGTTCGGGTATCAATAGTTAATACTTTACGGAACATATTATCTAGATATTTTGGCTCGGTTCCGTGAAAGATATAAAACACATGATTAAGTCTTAGTTGTTTAACTCAGTCATTGACCTTTAATAATTTAACTGTTTCGAATTCATATTCTTTCATATTTGTATTATTTGTTTAGTAAACATGTTTGGATAATGCCCTATATAACGTTGTGAAAGTGCACAATTAACAACATTGATAAATTTGCCTTCCGTGGCAGTGGAATAAATATATTTTATATAAAGTAGGTTATTATTTCGATGACGGTAGATGTGTTTCGAATGTGCTGTTGTATAATGTGTATATGCATTTCAAACGATACAATTGGTATCATTGTGTTATAATTCCAACATCATAATTCAATTATGCAGCATTGCATCGATGCCGGATATCAGGATATTAAGATTACGTCGGCACCTGCTGCGCATATTGTACGTGTTTAATGGTATAAAATGTATCTACATGGCTGTATAAAGAATATACATTGTATATGTAATATTTTTTCTTAATAAAGGTTGCATATAAACATTATGGACACACTTCCATAAATATTAATATAATACTAATTAATAAAGTATTTTTTTGGATGCAAAACATACTTATTTTCAATTTTGTATTAATTAATATGTATCTCCATTGATTTCCTCTGCCAATTCGCCAGGTTAAGCATGTGATTAAGAAGTTGGTTTAACACTCTCGAATTGGAGAACAAACTTTCATTTACAATTTATTTTAAAAACTATCAGTGTTGGGTTTTAAAAAGTCTCTAATATCGAATCAACATCTTTATTTCTTTTTTTTCGCTGAAATAAAATGTGTTTTCTATAGTATGGTATAATTTTAGCGTATATTTTCAAAAGAAGGACACGAGTTTAAATACGATAATTAGATTAATAATACAGTCCAGAAGAGACTTTATTCAGTCACTAATGAAAACATCTAAAATAGATGAAAACATTCTAAAACTGTCGCAGTAAACAATCTAAGAAGTGTATCTTTTATAAACAAACTTACTTTTTACGATACTTCATTATGATTTGAATAGAGTTAATTGCAGTTTATCAAGATATGAGATATATTTATTCCGATAAATGGATATAATCAAAGGCATTTTAAATTCTTTCTAAAAATGTGTTGTACATATCACAGTATCGCAAGTGTTTCGTGCTAATTTTTAAGTTTAAGTATGTGTTTTGGAAGTGGTTTAAACATTTAAATGTCTCCCATAAGAAATAAATATTCTGTTTAAAAAATTATCCAGTCTGACGTGTTTAGATAATGGGTTCTCCTTACAGAACATGTTCTCATTGTATGTTTGTATATCGTTTTATCATTAATTTTGTACATATTTCAAGAAGTATAAAAATATAATTGTCTTTATATTATCTTTTCATTTTTAATTTCAAGTCCCAGAAATAATTTACTTTGTTCATAATATGGTCATATTTATGATGGAAAAGTATTATTGATTATACATGTATATGAATTATGATTGTCAGACTCGAAGGAAATGTGTTTTTTTTTTCTACTGATGTTTTTTTCGATATCTTTATCTTAAGATAATTTCGATAGAAAACATACTTCTATAATAGCAATTTCAGAGGTAATATTCTGGACGAGAAAATTTCTTCTCTAGAAAAAGGTCGTATTCAACGCACGTATCGAATACAGTGCATAAAAGAAATTTCTCTTATGTTGCTAGCGAGAAATTTCTTCTCTTCTTATGCAAGCGAGATATTTCTCTTGTCCTGTAACTTTGATTACAACGAGATAATCCAGAAGAGAAATTTTCTCTTCTGGGAGGGCCTTGCTTTTGCATACAATGCTTCTTATCTACTTGACACTTTTGAAAGATGCGTTCTTTCAAACGCGTGCATTTGAACATTATTTCTAGAAGAGAAAATTTCTCTTGTAAAATATTGCTGGTAGAAAAGAAACCGTCTCTCATCTTGTCAGCGAGAAATTTCTTCTTTACTTATGCAAACAAGACATTGGTCTTGTTCTGCATACTTCTCCGATTACAACGAGACATTCCCAGAAGAGAAATTTTCTCTTCTGGAAGGGCATTGCTTTAACATACACTACTGAACAGACATTTCCTTTCTACTTGATGGTTTTGAAAGGATCTTTCTTTCAAACGAGTGCAGTTTTAAACAATATTTCTAGAAGAGAAAATTTCTCTTGTAAAATATGTATTACAACAGCGTATATCATGAAAATATATTACTTTTTTGGTCTCATTCGTACTTTAAGTCCAATTCAGCTGATTTGTAGGGGTAAAACACACTTTTGGATTTTCTCTTTTTATTTTGGAGAGCATTAATTGGTATACATTGTTTTCTATGTCTTCAATAGCAAAATATGTCAAAACGACAGCAATGATATCCAAATCAGTCAAGCGTGAAAATTCGTGATATCTAGTAGTAGATCTCAATTATTACCTGTCCAGTTCTAACAAATTTGGAGCATAAAACATTATATTTGTCATGTTCAACAACATGTGTATACAAAATATTTATCAAATGTTACATTTAAGCCAAAATATGCAAAACAAACAAGGAACAAATTGAAATTATTTTCATACTATACACCTGAACTCTTTCTTGCATGTAGTATGTTCAGATTGTGAAGAAATTTAGCAACATTGATGTGTAATATATACTACCAGGTACCCATCAATGCAAATATTCAACTCAATTAACTTATTACTGACCAATTAAGAGGTTATATATGAATAATTGTCATATATTTTGTAATGGATGAAGACGAAAAAGTGCAAAGTTAAAGGACAAAATTCAAACTCAGTACTTAAGTACACATAGTTTGATTTTGGAATTCAAAATCAGTACTTAACCCCACTATTTCATGTATAGTTTTGTTTCACAATGTATTTTAGATCATTTTTGGTGATTTAATGGATCTTGAGTATGCAATTTTATTAGACAAGGCTTAAGTTATCGTGACAAGTAACATGAATTTTAACCAAATGTCTTTATTTTACTATTATACGGCACCTTAAAGAAAAAAAATATATTTCGTCAAAAAGGATCATATCCATTAGTTATTGACCTGACGCGAAAATTACAATTGCTCCGCCCACTGACAATGTGGAAATGTAATGTAGTTTTTGCAAAGACATCGTCAGCGTGTCTAAGAAAAATGGCGGTGTAGCAACCATATCGTCGCTGATTGGATTATCGACATGTTTGATTGACAGCCTACGTCAGATAAATTATTCGATCGTTCCTGTTGAAGAAGTATATCCATGTTAATGCATCAAATAAGTATTTGCTCCTTTAAACGTAAAAACAGTAATTCCTTAAAACTATTAATGTACTTTAACTGATGGTACAGCGCTAGTTTTGAAACTATAAAAAAGAAATATTTAAAATTTAAAATTAATTTTTTGACTACGATTTTTGTTCTGTTGTAAAATTACAAACCGATGGAATCAAAATACAGCTTATAGTTTTCTCAAATATGACCAACCAAACATGTGCGATAGATGATGGCAATCAGTCATCTTTCTAAGTAAACAAAGATGGAAAATAAAATCAAAAGTTGGCACATTTTAAGCACAAATTTCAAACTCAGTTCTTAGGCAAACATATTAGAATTCAAAATCAATACTAAACCACACTTTTTGATGTGTACTTTTGTTTAACAATGTATTTTAGATAATTTTTAGTGATTTCAATTGTGCTTGAGTATTCGATATCAACAGACAAAGCTCAGAGTATTGGGGCAAGTCAAACTTGGCATTTTAACAAAAGTTCCTACTTTAACCTCATACGGTACCTTTAAAGAATAAAGGTATATTTTGTCAAAAAAGATCATATCCATTAGTAATTGACCTGACGCGAGAATAAATAATGCTCCGTCTATTGGCATCGTTGCATTGTTTGTCCAAGGAAATAAAATTTAGTATTGAAACGCTCATCGTCAGCGTGTCTAAGTAAAATGGCGGCAGAGCAACCATATCGATTGCTGATTGGATTAACAATTTGTTTGATTGATAGCCCTCGTCAGGTCAGCTGTTCGATCGTTACTAATCAAGAACGTGTCTGATACCCGATACTATTTAACTACACAATGTACAACGTTGACATCAATTATAAGTAAGTATAGATCCAGAGATGAACCAAACAAGTAAACGGTGATCATATGAAATTGTACATAAGCTCACAAATGGAACAATGAATTAAAAAAAATAAGTTTCCTCAGGTTAAATATATTTATGTTTTATGTTAAAATAGAGTTTTATTGCCTGGAATTACACGACTTACGGGGAATATATACTCTATATGTTTACCGTAAAGGGACACTCGACATGCTAAAATCAAGTTTTTCCATGTTAATACATCAAATCAACCTTTGCTTCTATAAACGTAAAACCAAATAGAGATAAATTAAATGAAAGTGTAACTCTTTAAAATGCATATTTAAGAAACTATTAATATACTTTAACGGATATTAAATAAATATTCAAAAATAGGACTAGGATTTCTACAATACACTGTACCACTAAAAACTGTTTGAATCAAATATATAGCTTATAATTTTCTCATAAATGACCAAATACATTCGACGTACTATGTAATTCAGCCACAATTCAGGGTTATATCCGTTTCTAGAAATAGGACCGAAAATATATGTCTGTTAACATAGTGAGATATGTTTATATTATATTTGAATGATATAAAAATATTTACGTAAAAATATATACAAAATTGCAATGTGCCTCTTTATTAAATAGACAAAACACTAATGTATATATATTATTATAATCAGTAGTAGTAGTAGTAGTAGTATAATTAGTATTATTAGTATTATTATTAGTAGTAGTAGTAGTAATATAAGTACTATTAGTAAAAGTAGTAGTAGTAGTAGTAGTAGTAGTAGTAGTAGTAGTATTAGTAGTAGTAGTAGTACTAGTAGTAGTATTACAGAAAAAAAGCAAATGAAAAATATATACATTATCAACGAACTTAATAGTTCTACTGGTAACTATATTTATCTTTTTAAACCACTTGTTACAAAACTATTAGTCTAGTGAATTTTATGATATAGTACAATCGTAAGAACTCTTTCATTTCTTCATAATTGATAAATACATGTAGGAATCAACAATAAAGTTTCATGACAAAGTTAACAAAAAGTTTTCAGCATTTACAAAACAAATTTCGTCGCATCTTAACTTCGTAATTTAAACTTAATGTCTTTCAAACGCTTCACTCTCTGTATTGTCACAAAATGTCCTCCCGACAAAAGTCAAACAAGTCAAATTGTCCTTGATGTTAGTAAAAGTGAAACACAACCACAGGTAGATGTCGCTCATGTATTTTATTTTGTTTAACTCTGCATTATAACAATGTAGTACATTTCAGACGTCTAAAACTATGTCCTGATTTAAGAATATCCATTTGGTATTGATTGTGAAACAGAACAAGATTTTACGACTCGCTTAATGTTTTTCTATGTAGATCAAGACTAAGCGTAATCAGATAGAATTTAAGGACACAACACACGGTCGTGCCGGGGACTTGAACTTGCAACAATCCGATGCTGGGTCCGATGTTCTCCAACTGGACCAATGGCATACGTTCCGCATATTTCAGTTGAAACAACGTTCTTAAATATTGAAGACTCGTGTACGACTTCTCAACTGTGACGTTCGATGTAGATAATTATGTTGTCTTTATTTCAAACACATTGATCTGTAATTAACCCACGACACGTATTTTAATATAAACCTAGAGTAATATCACTGCCACTTTAATTTTATCTGTATCACGTGAATATCGTTATTTCATTTGAAGAATTTCTCCCACAAAAATGACATTATTCATGGGGACTGCAGTTCCCTTGTATGTTCGGGGTCTTCATAACCGTAATGTCTGATGTACAGAATTATGGTCACTAATTACTTCATATCAAACACTTTAATGTTGTCTGTGTTCATCATGGTGACGATGAGTCTGGAGTTGGCTCTGTCCCAGCACAGTGATTGTGGATCCTTTATTCCATCTGCCTTTCCCAACACAACGCCCATCTTACGTCCACCACGGCCAATCTGGATGATGCTGTGTGACTCGAACCCACAGACAAATATTTCACCATGACTCCCTACACATACACCATGTGCATTCTTCAGTTCTGGATCAGTGAATTGTGACTGCGTATCACCATGGATACCGAGGGTAATCAGTCCACCGTATACGTGAGAGATATGTATCTGACTGTGGTCATTACTGAGGGCAATGTGGTTGAGTTTGGGAAACAGACCTACTGTCTTGTCTCAATGATTCATGCTGGATTGTTTTCAGGAGAAAACCTGCTTTATGGTACACATTCACTACACCATCTTCTGCTGATATTAGTTGATCGTTAGTATAGGCGAGTCCAACGCATTCATCACGTGTCTGGAATGATCCTGTCAGAGTCATCTTGTCTCTCACAGATACAAACTGAATAGTTTTGACTTACCGTCATTGTGACAGCAGCTTCCTGTCGACCAGTAGCACATACTGCATATGGATAACCGAGTCATGTCACAGTAATCTCTTACTTGATATGAACTCTCTTGGAATCTCTTCAACTTATTGTTCTCAAGGTCAAGTTATCAGGAAAGTGCCATCTTCGAGGAAACATGACCCTACTATATCACACCTGTTTTTTGTCAGCATTCATTTTCACAGTATATTCTCCTTCTAGGGAGGTAGAATAAATGTGTTCCTCAATTTGGAAATCTCCCAGTGACTTATGAGCCTTCAGAAACTCTTTAATATTTGGCTTGATTTTGTAACTTTAGCAATTTTCTTTCCCGTCTTGTTTCCATCAACCGTAACATTTTTCTACTTGATGTTTCATTCTTCTTTCCGATTTTCACGTACACAAATAATTGGGATTCGTTGTCACCAGTTGATATTTCTAGGTTCTTCATATTCGTTTCCATGGTTTCCAGCATTTCTTCTAGACATTTTATATCGATATTAAGCTGGTCTTGGAGCGACTGATGTCTAGCCTTCAGCTCATCTGTAGCATTCTTTTCTAGTTCATCGACCCTTTTCATCACTCTCTCTCTAAAATCCTTCAACTGCTTCAAAACATCATTTCTCTCCCTTTCTAATGTATTGAGATCATTTTCCTTTGTTTTCTTAGCCTTACTTAGTTGAAGTTTGATACTCTGCATTGACGTTTTGATATCTCTGTATTCTTTGCCACTCTTCACTCCTTTTGCAGCAGTCGGTAAGTATGTCATTCCCTGACACATTCTGTAAAAACAGAGTGAAAGTATTTACATAAAAAGAATGTAGCTAGAATGTTTGTTAAAGGGAGGATATCAGGAATAAACGCTAAAAATATCTTACAAATATTTTGAAAAATAAAATTATTTTAGAATGGATAAAAACATTGTCATTGTCATAAATAAATAAATCCGAATGGTTTGGTAAATGCTAAAAAAACGTGCCAAAATCGATGTAATAGGAGCTGTAATTCCCATTCTAAAAAAAAACTGCACTTCAATACTTCTTGACGACTTTCACATCGTCATTTCGACTTTTTCTAAGATGAAACCAATTTTAAAACGTGTAAACCTATATCACCGATCAAATTGAAATGAAAAGAAATCGACTCATTTAATACATTACAAAATATGTTATGCTGGAAATCTATTTTAGATTATTCTAGGCGGGTTAGAAAACAACTTTCAATATATTTATTTGGCAAGTTTAAATAGATATCCTTTTTGACAATACAGGGTCATTGAGTATATATGGGCATGATATATTAGGAAAAAGTGTTAAATCCTTATATACTCCCTTTAAGGCCTGAAGATAAAATTAATGTTTGTTCGAGGGCACACTTGTAAGGTTTCTCCCTTTAACCTTTTAACAGAAATAACTAAAATAACAAAAGTGATCACGATTTTGAATGGGATTAACGCCATTTTTAACAAATTTTAGGTTGTTAATGGTATATCCATTTGTATGAGTGAAGGAAGCTCTCAGAATGAGCCGCAAGTAACTAGAAAAGGTTTTCACAAAGTTTTTTTAGGGAGCGGGACTCGAACCTGCGATTTTAGCGATGAGAGTTAATCATGTAAATATCAAAAATCAACCGACTGGTCACCAATCGACCCCAGTTGCTCTATTTCAACAAACCGGTGGATCTTATTGATCTTTAAAAAGATCCAGTCTGAATTGTTTATGACTAAATATTACTCCGGTTCTCAAGATGATTACAATAATTCATAAAATATATTATGAAAAGATCTTTGACAGTTTTCCTATATAAACTCAAAGTCCCATTGCAGGACCCCATATATCTTTGCTCCATCACTTGAACAAACTTAAAATGAAATATAATACTCATAATGATCATTTATTCCAAATATGAACAAATTTGGTAAGCTGGTCTTTGAGAGGAATTTCTTTGAAAATTCACAAATTGACTCTTTTTTGAGTACAGGCTGACCCCTGATGGAAACTAAACCCCCTGAAATAGACCCAGTCTCAACTGTCAAGACTCAACAAAGTTTCAGCCATCATAATGACCTTACATACATTCCCATGGTATTTCTATGTAACAATTAAAATCCCCTTACTAGGTCCCAATGGACCATATCCCCTTTATTTGAACTAACTGGAAAACTTTATTCATTGCGATCATTTCTATTACACAATTTTGAACGAATTCGACAGGTCGGTCTTTGAGAAGACTATTTTTTAATAAAAAAATGCTGTAAGTTTAAATTATAAGTCCCGGGCTCGGGGTCAATATTGACCCTAGGGACATGACTTTAACAAATACGAGAGAAAATGATTAGGTGATATTACATTCAAAATATCAAAGCCCTAGGGTTGTACTTTCGGAGAAAAATATTTTTGAAATTAAAACATTGTCAGAGAAGAAATCGTTTAAAGGAATTGTTGATGGGAAAACATACGGACGGATGGACGGTATATTTAGCTCAATTAAGATAATCTGAATATAAATAAATAACTATTACGAACATGCCTGGCGATTTTAACTACGTCCTTCCGGCTCTTTCTAAGTTGAAAAAATATCTTACAATATGTAAACCAATATCAACTAATCAAAGACATAATGAAATCACGTGACTCATTTCATACATTTTAGAAGGGAGTATAACGAATAGTGGTTGTCCAATGAATGCACGTAATTTATATCAACGCAGTATTGACCATGTATGTTGTGGTCGTATGGTGTTTAGCGTCATTTTCAACGATGTTTCAGTCATCACGTTAGTGGTTACATGAGACAGTATTCTAAGCGCTTCCACACTGGATTATTATGTCGAAAACATATGCTAAAATACCACACCCAGTGACATTATAGTGACCCAAAGCTTAGAAAAATCCTTTAAATGTTGAGCATCAAGCGAGGAAGCTTTTAGCTTGTACCACTTCCAAGCCTTTTGTTTGACCCAACCGGGGATCGAACCCACGAATATCCGAATGCGATGCGAACGTTCTACCACTATCCTATCGCTGCGGTGTTGATCATTGGTAAATGTGGATATATTTACCACACAGACTGGTATTTTATAAACAATTGTGAACGACAATAATGAAAGTAAGGTATAAAGTTAATCACGTACGTGTGCTCCAAGGAAACGCAAGTACTACAGCATACCGCATCATGTACAACACAGAATGTGTCCAGAATGTTCCCATGGTGGAGTTGACATTTTTCTGTGGGCAGGGACGATACTTGTGTCCTCGGCCGTGTCTTTATTTTAACCTTATCCAGGATCTGGTGCAGTTTCATTATACCGAACTTATTGTGATGTTCCAGACATTTCTGACAGAAATATTCATCACAGTCCACACATAAGCTAATAGCCTCCACATTTATCCCGGAGGACGAGCAAGGTGTACACGAATAATCGTAAAACGCATCACAACCCTTGTCTATTGAACGCGTAAATCCGCCCCCTGTCGCCATTTTGTAATGTTCTAATGTTTAAAGTGGAAAACAATTGTTGTTTATATGAAATTCGACTTCCTGTTTTGATATAAACGGTGACTTAATTACCGAGCTCTCTTTATGTTTGAATTGTTTACATGTAGTTTTACTTCCTCTACATTTAGAGTTTAATCTTAGTTTAATCTTAGGTTTTAATAAGGTTCCCTTCGGTCTTCAAGGGAGTTCGCCAAGACAGGGAATTAAGTGTCATTTATGATATGGTGACCCTACAGGTATATGTCCGCTCGATGTAAGTAGGGGAACGTAGGAAAACTTGGCGGGTCCAGGTGGAGGGATATCCGGGGCTCCAAAGTTAAGTTAAATATGTTACGCGTTTGAACTTGAAGAGAAAATTTTACGCGCCTTAAATAACTCACTGCCCCTTTTTATAATCAATTTCCATTCATTTTGAAGATCTACCTAATGAAAAATGTTGGGAACGACCAAAAAAGTGTTGAATTCTTTTGGGGTTTTTGTACATACCGAATATGGGTTTCCAATTTTTAATATTCTCTCTATATAAGAAGTCTGACTATCAATCCATGGGTCATGAGTTTGAATCCCCAATCTTTGTGATAGTTTATATACAGCATTGTGCGTCATTATCATTCATCTCTCACTGCTGATTCAAGTGGGAAAGTTATCAGTTACTTGCTGAGATGGGGTGTGCTCGGGTACTTTTTAACATTTTAGGATCCCAGGAAGCAGTGGTTAGGTTTACTGATCGTCTGTTAGCCCTCGATGGCATTCAAATGTCGCTAAGTATTCAATCAATCAATCACTATATAAAACATATTGAAAACAAATGCGTGTCTTAGCCCTAACAATTTTCAACTCCGATCGTCATAGCCACTGTGACTTTGATTTGGTTTTTTTTTAATATATTCTCTTGTATATATATAAGGTCGTGGGTTCGAGCCAAGCTCGGTTTTAAACTCTTATGTTGGACAGTTCGTCAGTTACTTGCGGTAGAACGGTGATTCAATTGAGGTCTTTCAATACCAATAAAACGCCATAATATTATATAACTTACAAAAAGTTAAAGTGGCGTTAAACCTCTGCGTTGTACTAGCACCACGACAGTTACAACGTAACGATGTATAGATCCGCTACGACGTTAAACCTCTGTGTTGTACTAGCACCACGACAGTAACAACGTAACGATGTATAGATCTGCGACAACGTTAAACCTCTGTGTTGTACTAGCACCACGACAGTAACAACGTAACGATGTATAGATCCACGACGACGTTAAACCTCTGTGTTGTACTAGCACCACGACAGTTACAACGTCTCGATGTATAGATCCGCGACGACGTTAAACCTCTGTGTTGTATTAGCACCACGACAGTTACAACGTAACGATGTATAGATACACGACGACGTTAAACCTCTGTGTTGTACATGTACTAGCACCACGACAGTTATAACGTCACGATGTATAGATCCACGACGACGTTAAACCTCTGTGTTGTACTAGCACCACGACAGTTACAACGTCACGATGTATAGATCCACGACGACGTTAAACCTCTGTGTTGTACTAGCACCACGACAGTTACAACGTCACGATGTATAGATACACGACCACGTTAAACCTCTGTGTTGTACTAGCACCACGACAGTTACAACGTCACGATGTATAGATCCACGACGACGTTAAACCTCTGTGTTGTACTAGCACCACGACAGTTATAACGTCACGATGTATAGATCCACGACGACGTTAAACGTCTGTGTTGTACTAGCACCACGACAGTTACAACGTAACGATGTATAGATCCACGACGACATAAAACCTCTGTGTTGTACTAGCACCACGACAGTTACAACGTCACGATGTATAGATCCGCGACAACGTTAAACCTCTGTGTTGTACTAGCACCACGACAGTTACAACGTCACGATGTATAGATCCTCGAAGACGTTAAACCTCTGTGTTGTACTAGCACCGAGACAGTTATAACGTCACGATGTATAGATCCACGACCACGTTAAACTTCTGTGTTGTACTAGCACCACAACAGTTACAACGTCACGATGTATAGATACACGACCACGTTAAACCTCTGTGTTGTATTAGCACCACGACAGTTATAACGTCACGATGTATAGATACACGACAATGTTAAACCTCAGTGTTGTACTAGCACCACGACAGTTACAACGTCACGATGTATAGATCCGCGACAACGTTAAACCTCAGTGTTGTACTAGCACCACGACAGTTACATGTACAACGTCACGATGTATAGATCCGCGACAACGTTAAACATCTGTGTTGTACTAGCACCACGACAGTTACAACGTAACGATGTATAGATCCGGGACGACGTTAAACCTCTGTGTTGTACTAGCACCACGACAGTTAAAACGTCACGATGTATAGATCCGCGACGACATTAAACCTCTGTGTTGTACTAGCTCCACGACAGTTATAACTTTACGATGTATAGATTCGCGACGTCGTTATACCTCTGTGTTGTACTAGCACCACGGCAGTTACAACGTAACGTTGTATAGATCCACGACGACGTTAAACCCCTGTGTTGTACTAGCACCACGACAGTTACAACGTAATGATGTATAGATCCACAACGACGTTAAACCTCTGTGTTGTACTAGTACCACGACAGTTACAACGTAACGATGTATAGATCCGCGACGACGTTTAACCTCTGTGTTGTACTAGCACCACGACAGTTACAACGTCACGATGTATTGATCCGCGACGACGTTAAAGCTCTGTGTTATACTAGCATCACGACAGTTACAACGTCACAATGTATAGATCCGCGACAACGTTAAACCTCTGTGTTGTACTTGCACCACGATAGTTACAACGTCACGATGTATAGATTCACGACGACGTTATACCCCTGTGTTGTACTAGCACCACGACAGTTACAACGTCACAATGTATAGATCCGCGACGACGTTAAACCTCTGTGTTATACTAGCACCACGGCAGTAACAACGTCACGACGTATAGATCCGTGACGACGTTAAACCTCTGTGTTGTACTAGCTGCACGACAGTTACAACGTCACAATGTATAGATCCGCGACAACGTTAAACCTCTGTGTTGTACTAGCACCACGGCAGTAACAACGGCACGATGTATACATCCGCGACGACATTAAACCTCTGTGTTGTATTAGCACCACGACAGTTACAACGTCACGATGTATAGATCTACGTCGACGTTAAACCTCTGTGTTGTACTAGCACCACGGCAGTTACAACGTAATGTTGTATAGATCCACGACGACGTAAAACGTCTGTGTTGTACTAGCACCACGACAGTTACAACGTAACGATGTGCAGATCCGCGACGACGTTAAACCTCTGTGTTGTACTAGCACCACGACAGTTACAACGTCACAGTGTATAGATCCGCGACGACTTAAACCTCTGTGTTGAACTAGCTCCACGACAGTTATAACTTTACGATGTATAGATCCTCGACGACGTTATACCCCTGTCTTGTACTAGCACCACGACAGTAACAACGTCACGATGTATAGATCCACGACGACGTTAAACCCCTGTGTTGTACTAGCATCACGGCAGTAACAATGTAACTATGTATAGATCCACGACGACGTTAAACCTCTGTGTTGTACTAGCACCACGACAGTTACAACGTAAAGATGTATAGATCCACGACGACGTTTAACCTCTGTGTTGTACTAGCACCACGACAGCAACAACGTAACGATGTATAGATCCACGACGACGTTAAACTTCTGTGTTGTACTAGCACCACGGCAGTTACAACGTAATGTTGTATAGATCCACGACGGCGTTAAACCTCTCTGTTGTACTAGCACTACGACAGTTACAACTTCACGATGTATAGATCCACGACGACGTTAAACCCCTGTGTTGTACTAGCACCACGACAGTTACAACGCCACGATGTATAGATCCACGACAACGTTAAACCCCTGTGTTGTACTAGAACCACGACAGTTACAACGTAACGATGTATAGATCCGCGACGACGTTATACCTCTGTGTTGTACTAGCACCACGATAGTTACAACGTTACGATGTATAGATCAACGACGACTTTAAACCCCTGTGTTGTACTAGCACCACGACAGTTACAACGTTACAATGTATAGATCCGCGACGACGTTAAACGCCTGTTGTAATGCGTGATCTAAACTGTAGATGATATCTTTATTCAATACAACCATTGCATTTTCTGGTCAAAGAGAAATACGTGCATGCGACATGTGATTTATTTTATTATTAAAGGTTCACATTTATTGTTTCTAATAAGGAATGGAAATGTAACATTTAATACGGTACAAGCGGCTTTGGTTTAGAACAGACGTGTTCAGAATACGAAATAAAGACAACGGTTCACAACATCTGTGTAGATTCTATCAGTTTAATGAGTATGTTGATTGTTTTCTAAGCCGATTTGGATGATATGGATGAAGACGGCGAATGAAAAGGTTTTATAACATTTGATAAGAAATATTACAGGACCTTATTAAGTTTAAACTGCAAATCCGGTTTTGCATATCTTGAGATACTTTTGGTTTTAATAAAGATATTTAAGACGCCTGTACTATACGTGCATTTTCCGGTTCAGAGTTAGATGACGTAAAAACAACACGTAAAAGATAAAAAATATGTGATGAATTTCATTATCACATTTTTTTAAAAAAATCTAGGTCAATAGTTTGTCCCGTTTTTAAAGCTTAAACTTGTGAACGATATCTTATAAACATTGGGAGTAGGGTTTCGCCTGTTCAGATCAGAAGAAACACGAGGAGAGTGTCGCTACACGAAGACCCAGACAGTCAAATTGGATATAAAAAATCTTACTTAAAACGAGGTAAAGAAGAAAATGGCGGCAAAATGTAGGACAGTTCTCATGGACCTGGCGGAATATCCTACAAGAAGTACCTAAATTGTTTATGCTGATCACGGAGCCTGGTTAGAGTCGTCTGACGGATGTATTCTCTTGCTGGAGACAGCTTTGTTCTTAAGGAAAAAAGATGAATAGGACACCATACTATTCATATCACATCTCTTCTTATCGTATAAGGCAATATCTTCTCTGTCACAGCTAGACAACTTATAATTCATATGAATGTAAATGGCTACATATGGCTTTTTGTTGTTGTTGATGTTGTAGTTGTTGTTGTTGTTGTTGTTGTTGTTGTTGTTGTTGTTGTTGTTGTTGTTGTTGTTGTTGTAGCTATTGTTGCTGTAGCTATTGTTGCTGTTGTTGATGGTGTTTTGCATGTTATTTATTCAATAAATGCTACACGTGGTTTATATTTGAATATGCTGTTTAACCTACATTTGATAATACGCCTTACTACACACCTGCATCAAACCACAACAAAACTATCTCTGAAGGTTCAGTCTTTGTATTACCATGATGATAACATATGTGCACATGTAATCAAACTGAAATAGATAAAAACACATTAGTTGTGGTTATAGAACCAAAACGTATAAATATCAATAGATAAACGAATAAACAAAAAATAGAAACTTGTTTATCAGCAATTGCTCGATAGTTTTTTCTAACAGAATACAAAAGAAATTTCTAAGAAATAACGAGAGTATTGTGTGAATAATTGTTAGTTAAATCTTTACTTTGTTGCAGTTTTATTGCCATTTCATGACAAGGTAATGCAGTATGCAATAGTTTGAAGTGGGTAAAACTATTTCTGTCTAGTGACTTCTATTTAACCTGAAGTGTCTTCCATTCCACATGCTACACTCAGCAATGAAAATAAACAAGACAGTAACGAACGTATTGTTTTAAGAGGTCTGGAGAATGTAGTTGTTTTTTATATAATGTTCTGTTATTGAAACGTCTTTACTGAGCGATAAGTTGATCAGGTGGTATTTAGCGACATTTGTTACATGGCATGCTCATTATCAACTTTCATACAATATATATATGATTAATTTTTCCTAGAAATGGAATATTTATTGTCTGTGGTGCCTGTTTTTGTTTTGTTTTTGTTTTTGTGTTTTTGTGTGTTTAAATGGTTTTATTGCCATTTTCAACATATTTAAGGTTATAAATGGCATTCAGTTTTAAAATGGGAGGTCTTCTTAGACTGAATCTAAGTAGAACAACCGTCATTCTGCAAGTAACTGGCAAAGTTTCTCACATAACGTATTTGGACCGAGCCGGATTCCTACCTACGACCTTAGCGGTGAGAGATAAATGATCATTTGAGACGGCGCCCAGTGGTGCTTGTTACAGTCCGGATTTATATTATTTAATTTTAACACGGTTTTACACAATTTATGAATGAAAAACATAAATGATGTATCCATTGAACAGCCTTTTTTTATTGTTCAATTAATATACATATTTCTTCAAAATTAAATATATTTTTAAATATAACAAATATTATGTTTGTAGGCAAATTTCAATGATATTTTCAGAGATATATGTTCAAACTTCATATCATCTGTGTCGAAAACATAAATTGCAGTATGTTGAAAGTTTTTTATTTAACATTATTGCAAATATCCTACTGTTTGTCGAGACGTTGCATTGACTTTCCCATTTCAATCAGTTTTTGCTGTAAAATATGTGTTATTTGACACAACTTTAAAAGTAAAACAATTATATTTATCACATAAGAAGATTGCTATACAGATATAAACTTTGAATTTATGTAAATAAAATTGTATTGACACAAGCAAAAGAAGCTGAAACATGAGCCAAGCAATACGAGCTTCGTACAAACAAAGGCAAATAAACGGCAGATCAAAAATAGTTTGACATTCTTATTTCGTATATCGATATTCAAACAAAACTAGCCCTAACTCTATCCTTCGGAGCATCCAATATTGAACTGTTGAATGACGAAACACAAATATTAAACAAACTGCTATGTATGACAATGTCAATATGTTATAATTAAAAATTGAAATCTTTACTTCTTTTTTTTAGTTTTTGAGACAATCTCATGCAATAAACACGTATACTATAAACTATAGTTTTCATTACACAGTGAAATTTTGTTCATTTTTCAATATAAGGTTCGACTGTAAAGACCACAAAGACATGTTTTAAGTATTATTTGCATGGCATGAAAGTATCCGCTCATAAAGATGTGCAATAACTGGTATGCTGACAGTTAAACGATACCCCACCACGTGTATTCAAATACATCTGTCTGTTAAAATCCGACTGGTGTCACATATGTAATATTGCAGTATATACTACTGCCAGTTTTTCGCTACTTGTCTATTGCAAGAAAACACAGTCTCTATTAACCATTTTTTAAACATTTTTGGAAAATATTTAAAACAACTTATATAGGATGGTTCTAACGCAAGACATCGGTACAAAAAGGGGCACAACTCTGTAGTGAGACGTATACTAAAGTATAATACCGTTTACTATGTTCCGAACGAGTTGTGATGAACGCGCAATGAAGGGACGCTTAACTGTCCGGTCGGCTATGAACCATTGGGACGAGCTCTCCGGTTGGCTGCAACAGTATAGAGATATTCAGGGCATTACGTTTGTGTCTGCATGGTTGGGTGGAAATGTCAAACTGGCAAATGATCACAATATAATATAAGTTTATTTTGTTTGTGTCAATGATAAAAAATAAATTTATGTTTCTGTGACTGAATACATTCATTTTATTTAGGAAACTGCATGGAAATCAAATTGGTGAAATTTAGTTTTCTTCATGCTGAATGTGGTTGTAGCCAACTTCAGAAGGCAAAAAGTGGTAAAAAGGTCAACAATTTCATCCCATTGTTTTGACATTTTCATTTTGGTCTAGGATAGTACTTTTATATGATATAAGACTTTTATGTCCGTCAATGTTAGAACTAGTAATAAAATAGTTAAACATTATAATGTAAGTCTATGGATAATGCAATTTGGTAGCTGACTATTTATATGTCTATTATTTTTTGTATACATATTTACCCAAGATCCGCAAATGTAAAGTGTATATACACGAAATGGCTTTTGACCGGAACTTTGATATATCTATCTTGATACTATCTTACTCGCCGTGGTCGGATATTCATTCCCTTGGATGAGTATTATAGCATTGCATGTATTGTTCAGTGTTCCTATTGTTTTTAACATTTAAAATCATTTTTCAAACGTGATAAAGCCAGTTCAATATTTATTTTACTCAATTGTATTATGCTGTTAACCGCTAACTGTTGGTATTTTACTTTATTATATATTATGAATTTTGGATGTTTGCAATTCTTGAGGTAAATACTTTGAAACTTTTCATGAAAATTTGAATATTCTTCCGGGTCGTGAAATATCAACTACAATTGTGTATGTGCTGTCACATTTTTGTATGTATTGTATTGTGCGTAAGAAATTACCTGACAAACGTGAATATTCCGTGTATATTTGTAAATTATTGTCCAGGAGTACTGACGTAAGTGGCGATATTACAGTGATTAAATAGGCATCATATCGCTTCACGAGTAGTTGTACGAAGAAGCCATTTAACGAACATATTGACGAGGATTAGTGAGTGCCAGGTAAATACTTACGAACAATACCTGATAAGTATGTACATTGATGATGTTCATGATGTTGTGAATTATCTTTTTCTTATACTTAATATTAACCATAAATTGGCTTCAAGACAGTACATTTCATATAATGTTTTACATTATTGTCTATTATTTAATGTTATTGATAACTCAAACCGTATGTGAGTGATCACTTGGTTGTTTTTATTATAATAAATATGTACAGTAGAATTTCGATGGCCGTCATAAAACTCGTGATACTGATGATTGTCAGCTGTAAGGAACTGAGGTATATGCAGTAAATGATCGATCCACACCAAACAACACATGTTCGTGTTTATCTAAATGTGTCGTTAATCTATTCCATTTAATGCGGCTGTTGCTGACCTGGCCCATGTCAAGCAGATAAATTTAAACTATGAATTAGGGTTATTTGAACTTTACCATTGCGTTTATCAAATGCGTGTTAAATGCGTCATTTTCTACATGTTACTGCACCAGAGATAGTATTGCCTGCTGAAGAATAGGACATTGATATATTCATACCATTTGAAGCATTCGTCGCCGTGACATGACCAACGTATTGCTGAAGTTGACATTAAACAGCAAACAAACCTGTCGCAAAATTGCCATAAGTGGTTGGATGATCCGTAGAACTAATTAAAATGATCCAAGCATCTTTTTTTTAATTAATAAAAGAAACATTTATCTATAAATATGACGACAATTAGGGAAAGTCCGGACTAGCTAACCACTACATCCGCCTAAAGATAACGCCTGAGACTGGGAGAGGGGGGGTAGATGGGCGAGAAGAAGCATTGCTGACCTGATAAAGTTAACATATGGTGTCACACCACTACGGAAGTGCTTCCAGGTCGTAGGGGGCCTGAAATGAGTCCATAGTAAAATTGAAGTGCAGGTCTCATGGTCATATTTTTTATTGAAAATGCTAATTAAGTGCAGATATATATGTCTGTGAGCTAAAATAGTGGTGTTGTTGATAAATCAGAGGTATTTCTTTGTTGTATTTCAGAACTTCTTTCCGAGAACATGCAGTCAGGGATGTGGTGGTAATGCGGCGGAAGTGTCAGACGTGCAGTGTAAATATTGACAGTGACCTCAGCAATTTAAAATTTGTGGAAAAGTTAAACCTTAATGGTATCATTTTCTGTGGATAATTCTGGAGACATATAATTGCTCTACAAGGAAACGGGACCAGTATATGGATTGGAAGGTCTGGGAATTGGTCAGAGGCAGGACAATATTGACAATTTACTTAGAAGTTATAAAGAGGGATTTTGTACAGGTGTGACACCTATATACATGAAACCTTTACTGTCGGTCCGAGGAGGCGGCCATGTTAGATTTGATGCTCATTGGTCCAAGGAAGCGGCCATTTTTGATTTGGTGCTCATTGGTCCAAGGAGGCAGGCCATGTTGGATTTGGTGCTTCATTGGTCCGAGGAGGCGGCCATGTTGGATTTGGTGCTCATTGGTCCGAGGAGGCGGCCATGTTGGATTTGGTGCTCATTGGTCCGAGGAGACGGCCATGACGGATTTGGTACTCATTGGTCCGAGGAGGCGGCAATGTTGCATTTGGTGCTCATTGGTCCGAGGAGGCGGCAATGTTGCATTTGGTGCTCATTGGTCCGAGAGGCGGCAATGCCGGATTTGATGTCATTGGTCCGAGGAAGCGGCAATGTCGGATTTGATGCTCATTGGTCCGAGGAGGAGGCCACGTCGGATTTGATGCTTATTGGTCCGAGGTAGCGGCCATGTCGGATTTGATGTTCATTGGTCCGAGGAGGCGACCATGTTTGATTTGATGCTCATTGGCTCCGAGAAGGCGGCCATGTAGGAATTTGATTCTCATTGGTCCGAGGAGGCGGCCATGTTTGATTTGGTGCTCATTGGTCCAAGGAGGCGGCCATGTTGGATTTGATTCTCATTAGCCATGTTGGATTTGGTGCTCATTGGTCCGAGAAGGCAGCCATTTGGATTTGGTGCTCATTGGTCCGAGGAAGCGGCCATGTTGGATTTGATGCTCATTGGTCCGAGAAGGCAGCCATGTTGGATTTGGTGTTCATTGGTCCGAGGAGGCGACCATGTTTGATTTGATGTTCATTGGTCCGAGAAGGCTGCCATGTTGGATTTGATTCTCATTGGTCCGAGGAGGCGGCCATGTTTGATTTGGTGCTCATTGGTCCAAGGAGGCGGCCATGTTGGATTTGATTCTCATTGGTCCGAGGAGGCGGCCATGTTGGATTTGGTGCTCATTGGTCCGAGGTGGCGGCCATGTTGGATTTGGTGCTCATTGGTCCGAGAAGACGGCCATGTTGGATTTGGTGCTCATTGGTCCGAAGAAGCGGCCATGTTGGATTTGGTGCTCATTGGTCCGAGAAGGCGGCCATGTTGGATTTGGTGCTCATTGGTCCGAGGAGGCGGCCATGTTGGATTTGATGCTCATTGGTCCGAGGAGGCAGCCATGTTGGATTTGGTGCTCATTGGTCCGAGGTGGCGGCCATGTCGGATTTGGTACTCATTTGTCCGAGGAGGCGGCCATGTTGGATTTGATGCTCATTGGTCCGAGGAGGCGGCCATGTTGGATTTGGTGCTCATTGGTCCGAGGTGGCGGCCATGTCGGATTTGGTACTCATTGGTCCGAGAAGGCGGCCATGTTGGATTTGGTACTCATTGGTCCGAGGAGGCGGCCATATCTGATTTGGTGCTCATTGGTCCGAGGAGGCGGCCATGTCGGATTTGGTGCTCATTGGTCCGAGGAGGCGGCCATGTCGGATTTGATGCTCATTGGTCAGAGGAGGCGGCCATGTTGGATTTGGTGCTCATTGGTCCGAGAATGCGGCCATGTCGGATTTGGTGCTAATTGGTCCGAGGAGGCTGCCATGTCGGATTTGATGCTCATTGGTCCGAGGAGGCGGCCATGTTGGATTTGGTGCTCAATGGTCTGAGGAGGCGGCCATGTTGGATTTGGTGCTCATTGGTCCGAGGAGGCGGCCATGTTGGATTTGGTGCTCAATGGTCCGAGGAGGCGGCCATGTTGGAGTTGATACTCATTGGTCCGAGGAGGCGGCCATGTTGTAATTGGTGTTTACTGGTTTGAGGAGGCGGCCATGTCGGATTTGGTGCTCATTGGTTTGTACACGCATCTGAAGAATCAAATTGAGGGAAAGTATATCATACGGCCTTTCACGGGAATTTTGCGGTTAGTTACTCACAATGTCAGCTTCATAAATAATAAGAGCTGGTTTTTGAAGCTTAACGATTTCTCGATATTATTACATTTGTTATATAAGTACGATTTGATATCCACATTTAAATAAATTGACATGAATTATGTAATTTTGTAATGATGTCATTCAATTCACTATTTTCTTCATAATTATTTATTTGACATAAGACAATCAAACTGCGGTAAACATATGAAATTAATACTATACACAAGTAAAGTGTAGCCTCTAGAACAATAATCGGTTATCAACTATACCAGGATATGTTATTGTCTCTTTCCCGGTTTGAAACATTAAGCAAACAATTATACCAAACCATTTATGTGTGTAAGCTAATTTATAATCACCAATACATTGTTATTGTCAGCATATTAAAACGTATGTAAATCATAATAATAGTATATTCTTCACTCATTCAAATGTTCTTTGCATCACGTGATACCAGTGATTTAGACTATTTCCGAAATCCGCAGCAAATAGAGGCTATCGATCGACTAATAATAACTCTAATTTCGTACTCCTGTGGTATACATATAACTTATCTTTTTTATGAAAACAGTTGTGTTTTATTATCAATCGTTTTGTATATTTTCTAATAAATGTGTAGGTAATGTGGCAGTTTTGTCGCTAGCAGATCAATAGAGGCCGTACGTGTCCTAACTTCCTCTGTGTGTATGCAATGTACATATTGTGGCTATTCTATGCAGTAGTTTTGTTTGTACAGATGAGTAGGCGTGGTCATTGAGTGCTACTAATCTCACTGGACAACATTATGTGTTGCTAGCTACTGGTATAATTACTGCATATAATATTAAAGTAAAGCTGGAGTCGTGTATTCCTTTGGTAGAGCATCGGACCCAAAATCGGAGGGTCGTGAGTACGATCCTTTAGCGATCTACAGTCAAACCAGTCTTAAGTAGCCACTCAAGGGAAAGAGTAAAAGTGACACCTTAAAGCAGGTGGCTGCTTACATGAAATACAGGTCGATTTAAACTAAGATTCGACTGTGCTTTAATTAGTTCTTTATATTTATGTCTTTATACATCATACTGACGAATACGCAGACAGCTTCGTATTACAACGTCAGGTATAATTAATTAACTAGACAGCACCGTGACCGCATTATTGATAATTAATTTATCTCAGATTGAGAGTAAATATGAAACTTTTAATCAGGCTGTTTATTTAGGTTTAAACTTTAATTTAATTTCTACATTACATTTTGCAGTTATTTGGACAACATACGCCATTTAACATTTCCATATTATATTTTAGGATTGGTAAAAATAAATATAAATATATTAAGATTGTGTTCAATTCAAAACGTCATCTATCATTCTCACATTATATTTTAGAATCGGTAAAACACTTTATATATATTAAGATTTTGTTCAATTCATACAGGAAGATATTTTTTGGAATAGTTATGCTCTATATAGTTATAATGATCAGTTAATCAATATAATGTTAATACTCTGTGGTAAGGACCCAGCTCTCCCGATTGGGTCATTTAAATAGCATTTGAGAGCGTTGATTGGTTTAAAAGTTTTTAATGATGCCACAGTTTAGTAAGCGTTCAATTGTTATGCATTGTGGGACAGACACAGAATTCCCTGCATTTTCATTGGTGGTTATAAGACCTGATTCGTGACATATCGGGTTCTGGGAAAGACTTCATATTTAATAAAGAAAGTATATAAAGTCCTGTTCCTGGATACAACTAAAATGCAATCTGATTCAGAAATTTCTTTCATTGAACCGTTACCTTGGCAGAAACTGAAGAATTTAGAAATTTACGTACGTGTGAAATTATTGAGCTATCTTATCTTTCTTTGAAATAGTAGACAATTTTATAGGTACAAACCAGCTGTGTTATTGCGTCCTGTCGTAAAGTGCATACAAAATTAATCTCAAACCTGTAAATACCTGAGGTTGCCGATCCTATAAATAGTTCGAATATCTAAAGGACTATTTTCACGTCTGACTATTCAATACGGCTCAGGACAAGGTAATGGAGATAAAATAAGATTAGGTATACTTTATTACAGAATGTGAACGCGAACTTCAGGCTATGAAAACAGGTTTTTCAAGACAAAACGACATCAGTATCTAGCTACCAGTGATCAGTCATTTGAAGCATTTTTCTATGAATGTGACATAAATTGCATGCACACTGTGTGTATTTTTAGCTAACCCGAATAGGTAAATAGCGTGACAGGATTCGTATCAGTAGATATCACTATAATACACTATGTACCATTGCGACGTTTTTTATATATCCCAAATTGGATAAAGTGTTATGCAGGAAGTAGTATATAGCAGCTGCAATTCTGTAATCTCACATGTCTGTTTCCCGGTATGACGTTGTAAATTCTGTATTTAGAATTGAGCCCTGACGGTACAAATGGACATTGATATCATACACTGACTGAACAATTATGGCGATATGATGACACAGTCCATAAGAAGTCACTCTAGAGATGTTATTTGGCGATGTGGTGGAAGTAATAGTTCATATATATTCCGTATATTAGATCAATGAATGTGTACTTGTGATTTTCCACAAATTTTCCGTATATAAGATCAATGAAGGTGTATTTGTGATTTTCCACATATATTCTGTATATTAGATCAATGAATGTGTGCTCGTGATATTCCAAATAAAATCCATATATTAAATCAATGAAAGTGTACTTGTGATTTTTCACATATATTCCGTATATTAAATCAATGAATGTGTACTTGTGATTTTCTACATAAATTCCGTATATTAGATCAATGAATGTGTGCTCGTGATATTCCAAATATATTTCGTATATTAGATCAATGAATGTGTACTTGTGATTTTCAACATATATTCAGTATATTAAATCAATGAATGTGTACATGTGATTTTCCACATCAATTCCGTTTATGAGATCAATGAATGTGTGCTCGTGATATTCCAAATATATTCCGTATATTAGATCAATGAATGTGTACTTGTGATTTTCCACATATATTCCGTATATTAGATCAATGAATGTGTACTTGCGATTTTCTCCAAAAATTCCGTTTATTAGATCAATGAATGTGTGCTCGTGATATTCCAAATATATTCCGTATATTAGATCATTGAATGTGTGCTCGTGATATTCCAAATATATTCCGTATATTAGATCAATGAAGGTGTACTTTTGATATTCCAAACATATTCCGTATATTAGATCAATGAATGTGTGCTTGTGATTTTCCACACATATTCCGTATATTAGATCAATGAAGGTGTAATTGGGATTTTCCACATAAATTCCGTATATGAGATCAATGAATGTGTGCTCGTGATATTCCAAATATATTCCGTATATTAGATCAATGAATGTGTACTTGTGATTTTCCACATATATTCCGTATATTACATCAATGAATGTGTATTTGTGATTTTCCACATATATTCCGTATATTAGCTCAATGAATGTGTACTTGTGATTTTCCACACCTATTCCGTATATTAGATGAATGAAGGTGTACTTGTGATTTTCCGCAAAAATTCCGTATATTAGATCAATGAATGTGTGCTTGTGATATTCCAAATATATCCCGTATATTAGATCAATGAATGTGTGCTCGTGATATTCCAAATATATTCCATATATTAGATCAATGAAGGTGTACTTGTGATATTACAAACATATTCCGTATATTAGATCAATGAAGGTGTGCTTGTGATTTTCCACACTTATTCTGTATATTAGATCAATGAAGGTGTACTTGTGATTTTCCACACCTATTCCGTATATTAGATCAATGAAGGTGTACTTGTTATTTTCCACATAAATTCCGCATATTAGATCAATGAATGTGTGCTCGTGATATTCCAAATATATTCCGTATATTAGATCAATGAATGTGTGCTCGTGATATTCCAAACATATTCCGTATATTAGATCAATGAATGTGTACTCGTGATATTCCAAACATATTCCGTATATTAGATCAATGAAGGTGTACTTGTGATTTTCCACACATATTCCGTATATTAGAAGAATGAAGATGTACTTGTGATTTTCCACACATATTCCGTATATGAGATAAATGAAGGTGTACTTGTGATTTTCCACACATATTCCGTATATTAGATCAATGAATGTGTACTTGTGATTTTCCAAATATATTCCGTATATTAGATCAATAAAGGTGTACTTATGATTTTCCACATAAATTCCGTATATTAGATCAATGAATGTGTGCTTGTGATATTCCAAATATATCCCGTATATTAGATCAATGAATGTGTGCTCGTGATATTCCAAATATATTCCATATATTAGATCAATGAAGGTGTACTTGTGATATTACAAACATATTCCGTATATTAGATCAATGAAGGTGTGCTTGTGATTTTCCACACCTATTCCGTATATTAGATCAATGAAGGTGTACTTGTGATTTTCCACATATATTCCGTATATTAGATCAATGAGGGTGTACTTGTTATTTTCCACATAAATTCCGCATATTAGATCAATGAATGTGTGCTCGTGATATTCCAAATATATTCCGTATATTAGATCAATGAATGTGTGCTCGTGATATTCCAAACATATTCCGTATATTAGATCAATGAATGTGTACTCGTGATATTCCACACAAATTCCGTATATTAGATCAATGAAGGTGTACTTGTGATTTTCCACACATATTCCGTATATTAGATGAATGAAGATGTACTTGTGATTTTCCAAATATATTCCGTATATTAGATCAATAAAGGTGTGCTTGTGATTTTCCACACCTATTCTGTATATTAGATCAATGAAGGTGTACTTATGATTTTCCACACATATTCCGTATATTAGATGAATGAAGGTGTACTTGTGATATTCCAAATATATTCCGTATATTAGATCAATGAAGGTGTGCTTGTGATTTTCCACACCTATTCCGTATATTAGATCAATGAATGTGTACTTGTGATTTCCACACATATTCCGTATATTAGATGAATGAAAATATACTTGTGATTTTTCACACATATTCCGTATATTAGATCAATGGATGTGTACTTGTGATTTTTCACACATATTCCGTATATTAGATCAATGGATGTGTACTTGTGATTTTTTCACACATATTCCGTATATTAGATCAATGAATGTGTACTTGTGATTTTCCACACATATTCCGTATATTAGATCAATGAAGGTGTACTTGTTATTTTCCACATATTTTCGTATATTAGATCAACACAGATGTACTTGGGATTTTTTCACATGTATAGCATTTCTGGTTTAATGTCTTGGCATCAATGAGGCATTCGGTTTACGATTTGATAGACGCTGTAAAATCGGGAAAGCTGAAAAGCCATTATTTAATCGTAAAAACGACACATATGCGTATAGAGTAATAAAAATATTTTTAAGTGAATAAAAAGCATCTCATTAGCATTATTAAATTAAATCCGAATAGTTTGGCATGCCAAATCCACCAAAATGTGATGGAATCGATATTGAAATTGTAGTGGTAAACTTGAAACGAAATACCCATTCTAAAAATAAACAGCACTTAAATACTGCTTGATGACCTTCACATCGTCACTCGGACTTCTTCCTCAATTAAAACAATGTTAAATTCGTGCAAACCTGTATAACGGATCAAAATGAAATCACATACAATTAACTTTTAGCGTCAATCTATTCAAATCTAACGTAGTTTGGAAATCCCTTTTTAAAACAGTATTTTGACATGTTTATAAAGTGTGGTTTTTTTTTTGGCAATACAGGGTCAGCGATCTTTATTTCATATAGGCAAGTATTTTTGAAAAGACGGACGGACAGACGAACGGACGAACGGACGGATGGACGGACAGACAGACAGACATATTTCATTGCGTTACTCCTTGATATTGAAGTCTGAGAAGGTAGGTTACGGTTAGTACAACTTTCATGGTCAATATCGAAACACTAAATACAAATACCAAACTAACCTTTCTGTTAATTATAGAAATATAATGCAATACAAAAACATTTATACAATTTAACAAAACACAAATGCATGCAAATTTGTAAGATACCTTATAGAAAATATGTATATTTTGTCAAAAAAGATCATATCCATTAGTTATTGACCTGACGCGAAAATAACTATTGCTCCGCCCACTGACAATGTGGAAATGTAATGTAGTGTTTCCATAGACATCGTCAGCGTGTCTAAGGAAAATGGCGGCGTAGCAACTATATCGTCGCTGATTGGATTATCGACTTGTTCAATTGACAGCCTGCGTCTGGCCAATTGTTCAATCGTTCCTGTTGAAGAACGTGAGTGATATCCAAAATTATTTAAAGTAAGTCGTACAATAAACAACGTTGACATAAGTTATTAGTAAGTATAGATCTAGAGATGAACATAACAACAAATAAATGGTGAACTTTAGCTCACAAATTGAACAATAAATTTAGATAATTAAATTTCCTCCGGTCAAATAAATGATTTTATGCTAAACTACAGTTTGTTATTGCCTGGAATAATACGACTTACTAGGACTATTTAGACTCTTTATGATTACCTTAAAGGGACACACGGCATTGTTAAAATCAAGTTTATCCATGTTAATGCATCTAATCAACATTTAATCCTTTAAACGTAAAACCAGTAATTCTTCAAAACTATTAATATACTTTAATTGATGGTACAGCGCTAGTTTTGAAACTATGAAAAAAGAAATATTTAAAATTTTATATTATTTTTTTTTACTACGAGTTATGTTCTGTCGTACCATTAAAAACTGATGAAATCAAAATATAGCTTATAGTTTTCTCAAATATGACCAAACATGTGCGATATATGACTGCAATCAGTAATCTTACTAAGTGAAAAAAAGATGGAAAAAATCAAAAGTACTCAAAACATATTGGAATTCAAAACCAATACCTAACCCCAGTATTTCATGTGGACTTTTGTTTCACAATATATTATAGATCATTTTTACTGACTTCAATGGTTCTTGAGTATGCGATTTCAACAGACAAGGCTCAAGTTATCGTCACAATTCAAACTTGGCATTTTAAACTATACAATGTACAACGTTGACATAAGTTACTATAAGTAAGTATAGATCCAGAGATGAACCAAACAAGTAAATGGTGATCATATGAAATTGTACATAAGCTCACAAATGGAACAATAAATTTCTATCATACACTGTACCACCAAAAAACTGATTGAATCAAAATTCTTTATAAGATTATAATTTTCTCATAAATTACCAAAAATGAGCGACGTGCTATGTTCTTCAGCAACAATTCAGAGTTATGTCCGTTTCTAGAAATAGGAATGAAATATGTGTCTGTATATATAGTGAGATATCTTAATATTCTATTTGAATGTTATAAAAATATATACGTAAATATTTGTTGTTTTTTTTAGAAATTATGATCAGCGAAATACAACAAAATTGCCAAGTGCCTCTTTATTGAAGATATAGACACAACACTGATGTATATATATTATTATTATTATTATATTAGTAGTTGTAGTAGTAGAAGTATTATTATTAGTATTATTATTGTTAGTAGTAGTAGTAGTAGTAGTAGTAGTAATATTATCATGATTATTATTATTATTATTATTACTATTATTATTAGTAGTAGAAGTAGTAGTATTAGTAGTAGTAGTATTACATGTATTATTATTATTAGTACTAGTATTATTATTTTTACAGAAAAAAAAGCAAATTAAAAATATATACATATTATCAACGAACTTAATAGTTCTACTGGTAACTATCATTTTGATTTTTTTAAACATTTATCTTTTCAAACCACTTGTTACAAAACTATTAGTCTAGTGACTTTTATGATATAGTACAATCGTAAGAACTCTTTCATTTCTTCATAATTGATAAATACATGTAGGAATTAACAATAAAGTTTCATGACAAAGTTAACAAAAGTTTACAGCATTTACAAAACAAATTTCGTCGCATCTTAACTTCGTAATTTAAACTTAATGTCTTTCAAACGCTTCACTCTCTGTATTGTCACAAAATGTCCTCCCGACAAAAGTCAAACAAGTCAAATTGTCCTTGATGTTAGTAAAAGTGTAACACAACCACAGGTAGATGTCGCTCATGTTATTTATTTTGTTTAACTCTGCATTATAGAAATGTAGTACAATTCAGACGTCTAAAACTATGTCCTGATTTCAGAATATCCATTTGGTATTGATTGTGAAACAGAACAAGTTTTTACGACTCGCTTAATGTTTTTCTGTGTAGATCAAGACTAAGCGTAAGCAGATAGAATTTAAGGACACAACACACGGTCGTGCTGGGGACTTGAACTTGCAACAATCCGATGCTGGGTCCGATGTTCTCCAACTGGACCAATGGCATGCGTTCCGCATATTTCAGTTGTAACAACGTTCTTAGATATTGACGACTCGTGTACGACTTCTCAACTGTGATGTAGATAATTATGTTGTCTTTATTTCAAATACATTGATCTGTAATTAACCCACAACACGTATTTTAATATAAACCTAGAGTAATATCACTGCCACTTTTATTTCATCTGTATCACGTGAATATCGTTATTTTATTTGAAGAATTTCTCCCACAAAAATGACATTATTCATGGGGGCAGCAGTTCTCTTGTATGTTCGGGGTCTTCATAACCGTAATGTCTGATGCACAAAATTATGTTCAGTTTAATTCCTTCATAGCAAACACTTTAATGTTGTCTGTGTTCTCCATGGTGACGATGAGTCGTGAGCTGGCTCTGTCCCAGCACAGTGATTTTGGACGCTTTATTCCATCTGCTTCTCCCAACACAACGCCCAACTTACGTCCATCACGGCCAATCTGGATGATGTTGTGTGACTCGTACCCACATACAAATATTTCATCATTATTTCCTACACATACACATCGTCCACGTTTCAGTTCTGGATCAGTGAATTGTGACTGCGTATCACCATGGATACCGAGGGTAATCAGTCCACCGTATGTATGAGAGATATGTATCTTACTGTGGTCATTACTGAGGGCAATGTGGTTGAGTTTGACATACATACCACTGTCTTGTCTCAATGATTCATGCTGGATTGTTTTCAGGAGAAAACCTGCTTTATTGCACACATTCAATCTATCACCTTCTGCTATTATTAGTTGATCGTTAGTATACGCGAGTCCAATGCAATAATCACGTGTCTTGAATGATCCTGCCAGGGTCATCTTGTCTCTCACAGATACAAACTGAATAGTTTTGTTGCTAACCATTGTGACAGCAACTTCCTGTCGACCAGTAGCACATACTGCATATGGATAACCAGTCATGTCACAGTAATCTCTTACTTGATATGAATTCTCTTGGAATCTCTTCAACTTATTGTTCTCAAAGTCAGTTATCAGGAAAGTGCCATCTTCGAGGAAACATGACCCTACTATATCACACTGTTTTTTGTCAACATTCATTTTCACAGTATATTCTCCTTGTAGGGTGGTAGAATAAATTTGTTCCTCAATTTGGAAATCTCCCAGTGACTTATGAGCATTCAGAAACTCTTCAATATTTGGGTTGATTTTGAATTTTAGCAATTTTCTTTCCCGTTTTGTTTCCATCATCCGTAACATTTTTCTACTTGATGTTTCATTCTTCTTTCCGATTTTCACGTACACAAATAATTGGGATTCGTTGTCACCAGTTGATATTTCTAGATTCTTCATATTCGTTTCCATGGTTTCCAGCATTTCTTCTAGGCATTTTATATCGGTATTAAGCTGATCTTGGAGCGACTGATGTCTAGCCCTCAGTTCGTCTGTAGCATTATTTTCTAGTTCATCGACCCTTTTCATCACTCTCTCTCTAAAATCCTTCAACTGCTTCAAAACATCATTTCTCTCCCTTTCTAATGTATTGAGATCATTTTCCTTTGTTTTCTTAGCCTTACTTAGTTGAAGTTTGATACTCTGCATTGACGTTTTGATATCTCTGTATTCTTTGCCACCCTTCACTCCTTTTGCAGCAGTCGGTAAGTATGTCATTCCCTGACACATTCTGTAAAAACAGAGTGAAAGTCTTAACAAAAAAGAATGTAGCTAGAAGGTTTGTTAAAGGGAGGATATCAGGAATAAACGCTATAAATATCTTATAAATATCTTGAAAAATAAAATTATTTTAGAATGGATAAAAACATTGTCATTGTCATAAATAAATAAATCCGAATGGTTTGGTATATTAAATGCTAAAAAAACGTGCCAAAATCGATGTAATAGGAGCTGTAATTCCCATTCTAAAAATAAAATGAACTTCAATACTTCTTGACGACTTTCACATCGTCATTTCGACTCTTTCTAAGATGAAACCAATTTTAAAACGTGTAAACCTATATCACCGATCAAATTGAAATGAAAAGAAATCGACTCATTTAATACATTACAAAATATGTTATGCTGTTAGATTATCCTAGGCGGGTTAGAAAACAACTTTCAATATATTTATTTGGCAAGTTTAAATAAATATCCTTTTTGACAATACGGGGTCATTGAGTATATATGGGCATGATATATTAGGAAAAAGTGTTCAATCCTTATATACTCCCTTTAAGGCCTGAAGATAAAATTAATGTTTGTTCGAGGGCACACTTGTAAGGTTTCTCCCTTTAACCTTTTAACAGAAATAACTAAAATAACAAAAGTGATTACGATTTTGAATGGGATTAACGCCATTTTTAACATATTTCAGGTTGTAAATGGTATATCCAGTTGTATGAGTGAAGGAAGCCCTCAGAATGAGCCGCAAGTAACTGGAATCATGTAAATATCAAAAATCAACTGACTGGTCACCAATCGACCCCAGTTACTCTATTTCAACAAACCGGTGGATCTTATTGATCTTACAAAAGGTCCAGTCTGAATTGTTTATGACTAAATATTACTCCAGTTCTCAAGATGATTACAATAATTCATAAAATATATGATGAAAAGATCTTTGACATTTTTCCTATATAAACTGAAAGTCCTATTGCAGGACCCCATATATCTTTGCTCCATCACTTGAAGCCCGTGTGGTTCCGGCTAAGAATAGAATCACTGTCGATCTCTGCAGAGGGGTAGGAATCCTCCGAATGGGTGTCATGTTCATTTTATCATTTTTTGTCATGTTCACTATTGTGATTAAATTATCAACCCCTGTGTGGTTCCAGGGAACCATGAGTGGCTTATGCATGTCGTAAGAAGCGACAAATTGAGTAATACGATAGAATTTGCTGAAACTCTGCAGTTCTGCAGGTATCAAGGTTCTAGGTTCATTCTGCATATTCATTTGTTGATGTATTTTTTTAAATCTGTATGTTAATTTGTTGTTTTTGTACATGTAGAGTGAACCTGGAATCTTCCTTCCTGTTGGCGTCGAATAACCTATAATGTGTTGGTACGCCGTAAAACCCTATTAATTCATTCATTCCATCACTTGAACAAACTTGAAAGCTAATACTCATAATGATCATTTATTCCAAATATGAACAAATTTGGTAAGTTGGTCCTTGAGAGGAATTTCTTTGAAAATTCACAATTCGACCCTATTTTGAGTACAGGCTGACCCCTGATGGAAACTAAATCCCCTGTAATAAACCCAGTCTCAACTGTCAAGACTAAACAAAGTTTCAGCCATCACAATGACCTTACATACATTCCCATGGTATTTCTATGTAACAATTAAATTCCAATTACTAGGATCCAATGGACCCTATCCCCTTTATTTGAACTAACTGGAAACCTTTATTCATAGCGATCATTTCTACCACACAATTTTCACAATAAGTAAACCAATATCATCTAATCGAAGACATAATGAAATCACGTGACTCATTTCATACATCTTAGAAGTGAGTATAACGAATAATGGTTGTCCAATGAATGCACGTAATTTATATCAACGCAGTATTGACCATGTATGTTGTTGTCGTATGGTGTTTATCGTCGTTTTCAACGATGTTTCAGTCACCACAATAGTGGTTACTTGTGACAGTATTCTAATCGCTTCCACACTGGATTATTATGTCGAAACCATATGCTAAAATACCCCACCCAGTGACATTATAGTGACCCAAGGCTTAGAAATATCCTCTAAATGCTGAGCACCAATTTAGCTAGTACCACTTCCAAGCCTTTTGTATGACCCAACCGGGGATCGAACCCACGAATATCCGCATGCGTATGGGGTGCCTTTTACTATTTAACCTCAATAAGTGATATCACTCATTCGTTTAGAATAGGTGACATCACTCATTCGAATGAATGATAATCATTCGTTTCGAATAGGTGATATCACTTATTCGAAAAGGTGATATCACTAATTCGAATGAGTGATATCACCTATTCGAAACGAATGAGTGATATCACTTATTCGAATGAGTGATATCACCTATTCGAAATGAATTTAGACTATGATTTCTCCCAAAGATGTTAATATATTTAATAAAATATAGATGTAGATCTATAACGAGAATAAAATGGAAATATCAAATATATTGTGTAAAAAATATTGTGTTATAAAATAAATATTATTGTGAATGTAGAATATTTATTGGCTTATACTTTAATTATTGTACAAGACCATTTATTTTGGCGGCTGAGGGTGGTCTTCTGTCTCAAAAAAGATGGCTACCGGTTCCATGCAAGGCATGATAAACTCAGCCCTCACTGCCATCGATATTGAAATTGCTGGTTCAGAGTCCGACGAGGAGGATAGACCTATTGACAATTTATATGGGTCAGCTATCAATACTTTTAGGCCAAGAGGTAACGATTAATGTAGATCTAAAAATTTGAAAGTTGTCAACAGTAACTTAAAGAGCGAGCAGGTCTATCTTGATCCTAGCCTGGATCTAGCCGATCAATACAGAAAACCAAAATACAAAATTCTCCTTCGTCATTTTACCAAAATAGTTCCTAAAGTCTACTTGCAGTCAAGATCAGTTAAAATACATCGATCTATTATTTTATCTACATGAAAGTGCGTCGTTAACAAACTTCTTTGACATTTTAATGTCATTGCACTTTGACAAGTAAGATACGAGTTGGGGATCCAGTTACAAGATTAACCAATCGGCGTTGCCTTCGTTGGTAGTGTTAACAAATAACCTGGCAACAACCAACTCGTTGCGATTAGTTTACATTTACAATTAAAACTAAGTAATAGAGTCTGCCCATTTTTATATTGACGTGTAAACATACTAAAGATATCAATATTGTATTTATAACTGAGCAAGACACCCGTTTTGAAAGATTGTAACAACAAAATCGATTTGCTTGCATTGTTTCAGTGTGTGATAAAAAAACAGGCAAATTTCGGCGTTCTCGTAACAATGCGTTTATTCAGCAGAGGTGGAAATTAGTATTTATCAAATCATTTAAATAAATGGACATGTTAACATTCTAGTGTACATTATCCTTTTTTTTTATAAATTCTAGAACCGGCCCTTTGGCTTCTTCAGCCATATTTCATCATACATTTACTGCTACATCAAATATATATATATATATATGCTGAATCACTCATTCGCATGTGAGTGATATCTCTTATTCGAATGAGTGATATCACCTATTCGAATGAGTGATATCACTTATTGAGGTTAAATAGTAAAACGGCACCCCATACATGCGATGCGAACGCTCTACCACTATCCCATCGCTGCGGTGTTGATTATTTATAAATGTGGATATATTTACCACACATACAGGTATTTTAATTGTATTCAATTGTAAACGACAATAATGAAAGTAAGGTATAAAGTTAATCACGTACGTGTGCTCCAAGGACACGCAAGTACTACAGCATACCGCATCATGTATCACACAGAATGTGTCCAGAATGTTCCCATGGTGGAGTTGGCATCTCTCTGTGGGCACGGACGATACTTGTTGTGTCCTCGGCCGGGTCTTCATTTTAACCTTATCCAGGATTTGGTGCAGTTTCATTTTGCCGAACTTATTGTGATAATCCAGACATTTCTGACAGAAATATTCATCACAGTCCACACATAAGCTAATAGCCTCCACATTTATCCCGGAGGACGAGCACGGTGTACAAGAATAATCGTAAAACACATCACAACCCTTGTTTATTGAACGCGTAAATCCGCCTGCTGTCGCCATTTTGTAACGTTCTATATAAGGTTTACCCTTCGTTAAACGATAACCTAGTTTACTACGCAATACGTGGAAAACGATTGTTGATAATATGTAATTTTACTTCCTGTTTTATATAAACGGTGACTTAATTACGTAGCTCTCTTTATGTTTAAATTATTTACATGTAGATTTATTTCCTGTACTGTATAAACTCATCTACATCTAGAGTTTAATCTCAGGTTTTAATAAGGATCCCTTCGGTCTTCAAGGGAGTTCGCCACAACAGGGAATTAAGTAGAAAACATGTGTCATTTATGATATGGTGACACTACAACTATATGTCCACTCGATTATTAGGAAAACTTGGCGGATCCAGGTGGGGGGGGGGGTCATCCTGGTCTCCAAAGTTACGTTAAATATATTACGCATTTGAACTTGAAAAGAAAATTATACGCGCCTTCCCATAACCCACTGGCCCTGCAACACTGCCCCTTTTTATTATCAAGAAGTCTGACTATCAATCCATGGGTCATGAGTTTGAATCCCCACCCGGCCACAGTCTTCGTGATGGTTTATATACGGCATTGTGTGTCATTATCATTCGTCTCTCATTCAAACGGGAAAGTTATCAGTTACTTGCGGAGATGGGGTGTGCTCGGGTACTATTTAACCTATAATGATCCAAGGAAACAGTGGTTAGGTTAATTGATCGTCTGTTAGCAATCGATGGCATACAATGTCGCTTAGTATTCAATTAAACAATCACTAAATAAAACGTATTGAAAACAAATGTTGTGTCTAAATCCTAGCAATCTTTAACTCCGATCGTCATAGCCACTGTGACTTATACTTTGGTATTTGTTTTAATATATTCTCTTGTATATATACCGTCGTGGATTCGAGCCAAGCTCGGTTTTAAATTCTCATGTTGGACTGTTTGTCAGTAACTTGCGGTAGAACGGTGATTCAATTAAGGTCTTTCAATACCAATAAAACACCATAATATTATATAACTTACAAATAGTTAAAGTGGCGTTAAACCCCTGTGTTGTACTAGCACCACGACAGTAACAACGTCACGATGTATAGATCCACGACGACGTTAAACCTCTGTGTTGTACTAGCACCACGACAGTAACAACGTCACGTTGTATAGGTCCGCGACGACGTTAAACCTCTGTGTTGTACTAGCACCACGACAGTTACAACGTAACGATGTATAGATCCACGACGACGTTAAACCTCTGTGTTGTACTAGCACCACGACAGTAACAACGTAACGATGTATAGATCCACGACGACGTAAAACCTCTGTGTTGTACTAGCACCACGACAGTTACAACTTTACGATGTATAGATCCGCGACGGCGTTTAACCCCTGTTGTAATGCGTGATATAAACTGTAGATGATTTCTTTATTCAATACAACCATTGTATTTTCTGGTCAAAGTGAAATACGTGCATTTGATATATTGCTGTGTTTTATTATTAAAGGTTCATTTTATTTATTGTTTTTACTAAGGAATGGAAATGTAACATTTAATACGGTGCAAGCGGCTTTTGTAGATTATAAAGATAATGGTTCAAAACATCTGTGTACGTCCTATCAATTTAATGAATAAGTTAATTGTTTTCTGAGCCGATTTGGATGAGACGGATGAAGACGGCGAATGAGAAGATGAGAAGGTTTTATAACATTTGATAAGAAACATTACAGGACCTTATTAAGTATACACTGCAAATCCGGTTTTGCATATCTTAAGATACTTTAGGTTTTAATTAAGATATTTAAGACGCCTGTACCATACGTGCATTTTCCAGTTCAGAGTGAGATGACGTAAAAGCAACACGTAAAAGGTAAGAAATATGTGATGAATTTTCATTATCAAAATTTTTTTAAAAAAGTCCATATTTCGTTCTGTTTTTAAAGCTTAAACTTGTGGACGATATCTTATAAACATCGGGAGTAGGGTTTCGCGGGTTCAGACGTGAGGTGATTTTGACATTTTGAGCTCTTCATCGCCTTCCAAAATTGGCCTCTATCGTTGCTTTAATCCCGAATTCAACTTGCTTGTATGTTTACATATAAATCTTAATTCTACGACGATAAAACAAATGGTTAAAGAAATAATCCAAACTGTGATCGGTACAGAGAGCGGGGAAGTGGTACAGAACACATGTATCTTTTACGTCATCTTACTCTGAACCGAAAGCTGCACGAATTGTACAGGCGTCTGTAAAATAAGTGCGTTTAACAGGCGTGATAAAGTGATGAATACTTGTCCTGATCCCAGATTCTAAGCAAAACCGATTTTTAGATGCTCCACTGCTGTTTTTTATTATTTTAGCGACAGTGTTCTTAATCAGATTACACTATTTGTTCAAGAACAAGATGGATGTCAGCTAGTGAATAGTTGTCAATAATTAAGTTAAGTTTAATTAGTGCAAAGTGTTTGTGAGAAAGCGTGACGTTTCCTGTATTGATGTCTGAATTGATGTGTTAATATTAGAAACATGTGGCCAATGACTGACAGGAGGGTGTTACTTTGAGAAATAAAAATATTTTTAAGTCTAGTGTCATCCGACTTTATTTTTTGGTGATGTCAGGAATAATGGGGCTATTAAATCGGTTCCATACTACATTATACATTACATACGCTGTCTCAAATTAGATGAAAAGTTTCCATCTATGTTGTATTAAAACACAGTATGTATATTCTTAGTAGGGCTCAAAACATATCATAAAATTGAATTGTTTTCTTTTCTCCTAGTCTATAAATAGAACGGGTTATCTCCCGAATCAAATCTATTAACACCCAATGAAAAATGCAGGGAATTCTATGCCTGTCCCACAATTCATAGCAATTGAACGCTTACTAAACTATGACGTCATTCAAACTTTCCCTGAAGCAACTGACCAATTAACTTTCTTCATGTGCTGCGATTTAACGGACCCAATCGGGAGAGCTAGATCCAGTATTCAGACTACATCTCACCACACAAGAAAATGGTCAAGCTGTACGATTTCGTTATATTTGTGGTTACTGGTCTTTTTAAGCTTATTAATTACTGGTATTTCTTTCTTTCATTATCAGTCCAATTCTTCAAAACCCAAACTCCCCCTCCCAACTGCTGCAAAACAGGGATTCGAAACATGGCTTTATACGATAAACAGTGACTCTATATTGGCATAGAATGCTTTATGGATTTGTTTGAAATATACCAAACATCTTGTAACTCACAATCACTAAATGACATACCCATAAATAATCCAGTTGAGATATAGATTGTACCAAAAGTCGGTGTTGTTATATGCTTTCGACGATTGTTCAGTCTTCGCAATTGTTCAGTAATCGCGACGGTTTTTACTTGAGACGGTATCCTGAGACACATGGTATGATACCCATCCTTTCACATATGATGAGAAATCAAGGAATTATATATACAAGTTCTTGGTCATAAATAAAGGACTATCAAATCTACGTCAGGTAACATACATCTCTGAAATGTTGTGTACCTGTAGAATAAAAGTGTGGCCTGCTGCTTGTATTATTTTTGTGTCTTTATCTTCAACCATTTGCAAGTTATAGAGAAAGTCCACGTAATTCTGGGACACCCCTCGTATATATACAAGTCCTTGGTCATATATAAGAGATTTTTTTATCAGTGTGTACACTGTTAATAAAGTGAAATAGACTTCCGAAATCATGTGTTCATACCCCAATTTCCAAACATCATTTTTTTCTATATTAACAATTCAAACATGACAATGCTTTCAAAATGTTTAAAATACATCAATAATGCCATTCAAATAAAAAAAATGACCATTAAAATCAGGAAAATGCATTTTTAAAGAGTCATTTTCTAAAGTGACCTTTATATAGGGTTCGGTCGCTCATGCGACTTAACCAATAAGAATACATTTAAAGGAAATGGATTTCAAACATAAAGAAGTGATTAATTTAACCTATGTCCAAGAATTGTAATATACAATATGCATCATTTGCTGAAACTCATCAAAGAAAAAATACAATTGGAAGAATTTGCATTTACTCCAATAAAACATAAAATGTCGTTTTTAAGTTTGAGTGTATAATATTCGTCTTCCAGACATATATTATATGCATGTTTCAAAGACTAAATTATTCTAAATATTTTTTTATTATAACAACACATAAATAAAACCTCGGACTGTAGTTTCAACGTGAACTTTGACAATGCGTATATAACTGATAAAATTGAATATGTGTCCATACTAAACTCATAATGGCAGTTGCTATAGCAATGACAATAGAATAATTGGAAATAAATCCTTAAAAACACAAAAAGGTGACTAAAAATACTATCGAAGATAGAGTTCAATATTGTGTCTATTGCTGTTTATTCCAAATGTGTTTCGTCAAGAAATGACGATCCTAAACGGAAACTAATCATTGATTCTGTCAAACACAGAAATGAGATACACGTTAAAATTAACAATATGCATACACTGACACGAAAGATAATTAGTTATTGGTCAGATAATGACCACTGTCCAGTATCTGTGTGAAATAATACTGACTTTAATGGAGAGATAATTAGTTTGTCTATTTGTGATCATTGACAGTCGCCATTGTATATTGATTTAACGAGATACGATTATCTACTTGGATTATCACAAGTAATCTTCCAGTCTCACTACAAGAACTGAAATCTTTAACTAGAATTGGGTTATTTACATGACTTTGTTACTACAGTAAAACTATGATCGTAATAGAAACATATGTATATGTATAGTCAAAATTAATTTGTGACAAATTTACAGGTATGGTCAATTTAACAAAATTCAACAAGTGCGTTTAGGTGTAACCCCGCCATTGATTTTTGTTCTTTATTCTATAGTAAATAATAAGAGTTTGAAGGCTTGTCATTCATAGAGAGACCCACGTGTGAAACCTACATTTTACTGTTTGTCAACATCTGCACTATCAAAATATGATGAAAAAAGTAGGGGTCATGTGTCATATAACAGATTTGTTTCTGCTCAGTGTGTACACTGTTGACAAAGTGAAAGTAGACTTCCGAAATCATGTATACCCCAACTTCCAAGCATCAATTTTTTTCTTCTAAATTCACAATTCAAACATGACAATGTTAACAAAATGTTCAATATACATCAATAATGTCATTCAAATAAAACATTGAGCATTATAATAATTAAAATGCATTTTTAAAGAAGAAGAAACGAAGATTATTTATAACCGCCATTATGCGACTACCCCAGCGCTTTCTTACTGTATTTAATGTCAGTTTAACATAGTTTAACATGTGTATTTATAGTTATTACATGTCGGGCGTACTAAACGTCAATTTACCAGTTTAACACGTGTGTTTATAGTAATAACAAGTAGTGCGTACTAAAATCAATTTAATCCAATTTAACAAGTGTATTTATTGTTATGACATGTCGTGCGTACTAAACGTCAATGACAGTTTAACAAGTATGTTTATAGTTAAAACAAATGAGTTATACTAAACATCGTTTAAAACGTTCAATAAGGATAATATTGGGAGTTAAAGCCGTTTCAGGTTTCAGATTTTATATGGTATCCAGTGTTATTGGTGGATGAATATTTCAGAACAAATGTTTAAAGAATGAGTACACCGCAGCGGTGATCCGTGTCATAGACTTGTCCAGTGTTATTAATGGATGAATATTTGAGAACAAATGTTTATAGAATGAGTACACCGCAGTCTTGATCCGTGTTATAGACTTGTCCAGTGTTATTGGTGGATGAATATTTCAGAACAAATGTTTAAAGAATGAGTACACCGCAGCGGTGATCCGTGTCATAGACTTGTCCAGTGTTATTAATGGATGAATATTTGAGAACAAATGTTTATAGAATGAGTACACCGCAGTCTTGATCCGTGTTATAGACTTGTCCAGTGTTATTGGTGGATGAATATTTCAGAACAAATGTTTATAGAATGAGTACACCGCAGCGGTGATCCGTGTCATAGACTTGTCCAGTGTTATTAATGGATGAATATTTCAGAACATATGTTTATAGAATGAGTACACCGCAGTCTTGATCCGTGTTATAGACTTGTCCAGTGTTATTGGTGGATGAATATTTCAGAACAAATGTTTATAGAATTAGTACACCGCAGCGGTGATCCGTGTCATAGACTTGTCCAGTGTTATTAATGGATGAATATTTCAGAACATATGTTTATAGAATGAGTACACCGCAGTCTTGATCCGTGTTATAGACTTGTCCAGTGTTATTGGTGGATGAATATTTCAGAACAAATGTTTATAGAATTAGTACACCGCAGCAGTGATCCGTGTCATAGACTTATCCAGTTTTATTGGTGAATGAATATTTCAGAACAAATGTTTATAGAATTAGTACACTGCAGCGGTGATCCGTGTCATAGACTTGTCCAGTGTTATTGGTGGATGAATATTTCAGAACAAATGTTTATAGAATTAGTACACTGCAGCGGTGATCCGTGTCATAGACTTATCCAGTGTTATTGGTGGATGAATATTTCAGAACAAATGTTTATAGAATTAGTACACCGCAGCAGTGATCCGTGTCATAGACTTGTCCAGTGTTATTGGTGGATGAATATTTCAGAACAAATGTTTATAGAATTAGTACACCGCAGCAGTGATCCGTGTCATAGACTTATCCAGTGTTATTGGTGAATGAATATTTCAGAACAAATGTTTATAGAATTAGTACACTGCAGCGGTGATCCGTGTCATAGACTTGTCCAGTGTTATTGGTGGATGAGTATTTCAGAACAAATGTTTATAGAATTAGTACACCGCAGCAGTGATCCGTGTCATAGACTTATCCAGTGTTATTGGTGAATGAATATTTCAGAACAAATGTTTATAGAATTAGTACACTGCAGCGGTGATCCGTGTCATAGACTTATCCAGTGTTATTGGTGGATGAATATTTCAGAACAAATGTTTATAGAATTAGTACACCGCAGCAGTGATCTGTGTCATAGACTTATCCAGTGTTATTGGTGAATGAATATTTCAGAACAAATGTTTATAGAATTAGTACACCGCAGCAGTGATCCGTGTCATAGACTTGTCCAGTGTTATTGGTGAATGAATATTTGAGAACAAATGTTTATAGAATTAGTACACTGCAGCGGTGATCCGTGTCATAGACTTGTCCAGTGTTATTGGTGGATGAATATTTCAGAACAAATGTTTATAGAATTAGTACACCGCAGCAGTGATCCGTGTCATAGACTTATCCAGTGTTATTGGTGAATGAATATTTCAGAACAAATGTTTATAGAATTAGTACACTGCAGCGGTGATCCGTGTCATAGACTTGTCCAGTGTTATTGGTGGATGAATATTTCAGAACAAATGTTTATATAATTAGTACACTGCAGCGGTGATCCGTGCCATAGACTTATCCAATGTTATTAATGGATGAATATTTCAGAACAAACGTTTATAGAATTAGTATATCGCAGCGGTGATCCATGTCATAGACTTGTCCAGTGTTATTGGTGAATGAATATTTCAGAACAAATGTTTATAGAATTAGTACACTGCAGCGGTGATCCGTGTCATAGACTTATCCAGTGTTATTAATGGATGAATATTTCAGAACAAATGTTTATAGAATTAGTACACCGCAGCAGTGATCCGTGTCATAGACTTATCCAGTGTTATTGGTGAATGAATATTTCAGAACAAATGTTTATAGAATTAGTACACTGCAGCGATGATCCATGTCATAGACTTGTCCAGTGTTATTGGTGGATGAATATTTCAGAACAAATGTTTATAGAATTAGTACACTGCAGCGGTGATCCGTGTCATAGACTTATCCAGTGTTATTAATGGATGAATATTTCAGAACAAATGTTTATAGAATTAGTACACCGCAGCAGTGATCCGTGTCATAGACTTATCCAGTGTTATTGGTGGATGAATATTTCAGAACAAATGTTTATAGAATTAGTACACTGCAGCGGTGATCCGTGTCATAGACTTATCCAGTGTTATTGGTGGATGAATATTTCAGAACAAATGTTTATAGAATTAGTACACTGCAGCGGTGATCCGTGTCATAGACTTATCCAGTGTTATTGGTGAATGAATATTTCAGAACAAATGTTTATAGAATTAGTACACCGCAGCAGTGATCCGTGTCATAGACTTATCCAGTGTTATTGGTGAATGAATATTTCAGAGCAAATGTTTATAGAATAAGTACACAGCTGCGGTGATCCGTGTCATAGACTTATTCAGTGTTATTAATGGATGGATATTTCAGAACAAACGTTTATAGAATGAGTACACCGCAGCGATGATCCGTGTCATAGATTTATCCAGTGTTATCAATGGATGAATATTTCAGAACAAATGTTTATAGAATTAGTACACTGCAGCGGTGATCCGTGTCATAGACTTATCCAGTGTTATTAATGGATGAATATTTCAGAGCAAATGTTTATAGAATAAGTACACAGCTGCGGTGATCCGTGTCATAGACTTATTCAGTGTTATTAATGGATGGATATTTCAGAACAAATGTTTATAGAATGAGTACACCGCAGCGATGATCCGTGTCATATATTTATCCAGTGTTATCAATGGATGAATATTTCAGAACAAATGTTTATAGAATTAGTACACCACAGCGGTGATCCGTGTCATAGACTTGAAAAGTGGAAATAGATTCGCTCGGCATTTAGAGAATAGTTCTAGGTCTGTTCAGTATAATGTTATTGGTTGGGGTATCATACCATGTGCCTACGGTATGATACTTCAGTGTGACAGAGCTTAAAAAATTGTCTCAGGTAGACACCGTCCTGATATTACTGATAAATCGCTGAAAGCGACGCTACACATTATACAACATTAAAGAAAAAAATATATTTGTAATATGTTCACTCACAGAGGGTAAATACAATATAAACTTTATAAATCTTGAGAAGTTCAGTTTTTGTCTTACGGTTAATGATGTTATTGTTTTAAAAAAGGGCGTTGATTATAGTTACCTATCATTAATTTACAAGAAAGCATCGTTCATCTGTTACATCAAGCAGATAACGATAGAGACAACATCTAACACAGGTGTTTTTTATAGTTGCAGCCGTCACACTTTGAAATACGTCCTTAAACTTAGCAAAGCGTCAAACGATTAAATGTTCTAAATGCTGATTATGTCATATCAAATGTTATGTTAATTTATTTATCAATGATGTCATATGACTGTTCATATTACTCTTCAAATGCCGTACTTCTAATTTTAACTTTGTCTGTCGATCTATGTTCATGATAGTCAATGTTTGCGGCACATAAACAGTGTTGTGATGCGGCATGACATTAGTGTGTCCCGTCTGTCTACGTTAATTTCCCCGCAGACATTTCCAATATTAATAATGGCTAAGGTTATAATCAGTATATATGATTATGATGACCTTTTACAGTAGATGTGTGATATCAGCACTTGTTAGGGATGCCGCATTGATGTCACTATTTATATTTTATAACTCTAGGGATTTTCCCGTCAAAAGGCCTTGTGTAAATTTAATGAAACAATTCAGTGAGTTTGGTAGACATTTTAGATTGAATATGTCTCGTATATTATAAAGGAGCTTGCTATCAGTGGATTTAGTCAAAAAATGAATGTCGTTCTGAGAGTGTTTTAGTAAGTGTTCTGTTGTTGCTGTATGGTGCTTGGCGTCGCTTTTAACACCTTTTCAGTCATATAGTGACGGTGTCTACTTGATGCATTATTCTTAGCGCTGTCACACTTTAGTATAATGCCGCAGAGACATGGTATGATACCCCACCCAGACACATTTTATTGACATCAGGCCGACCATACCGAAAATATCCTCTAAATGCTGACCTCCAATTTTTAAGTATTTGGTATAACCCGACCGGGAATAGAACCCACGACCTTCCGTATGCAGGGCAAGTCCTCTACCACCAGACCGATGCTGCGGTATACTTACCATTATCACAAAGTGTGCAACTGTATACTGAGTTAATTACCTAAATAAAAGTACTGTTCATTAAAATTTCTATTATAAATACTTATTTATATGGTCAAAAGGATGACAGCGAACAATCATTAAGTACATTAATTTATTTCCAATCGTCTGAAAAAATAACACAAGGCAGGGGACAGTGCATTGTTGCCAACCGGCAGGGGACATTGCATTGTTGCCAACCGGCAGTGGACAGTGCATTGTTGCCAACCGGCATGGGACAGTTCATTGTTGCCAACCGGCATGGGACAGTGTATTGTTGCCAGCCGGCATGGCACAGTTCATTGTTGCCAACCGGCATGGGACAGTGTATTGTTGCCAACCGGCATGGGACAGTGCATTGTTGCCAATCGGCATGGGACAGTGTATTGTTGCCAACCGGCATGGAACAGTGCATTGTTGCCAACCGGCATGGGACAGTGCATTGTTGCCGAGCGGCAGGGGTCTATGTATTGTTGCCAAGCGGTAGAGGACAGTGTATTATTGCCAACCAGCAGTGTAATGTTGCCAACCGGCAGGGGGCAATGTATTGTTGCCAACCGGCATAGAACAAACTGGCATAGGACAGTGTATTATTGCCAACCGGCATGGGACAGTGTATTGTTGCCAACCGGCATAGGACATTGTATTGTTGCCAACCGGCAGGAGACAGTGTATTGTTGCCAACCGGCAGGGAACAATGTAGTGTTACCAACCAACATAGAACAGTGTATTGTTGCCAACCGGCATAGGACAGTGTAGTGTTGCCAACCGGCAGGGGATAGTGTATTGTTGCCAACAGGCAGGGGACAGTGTATTGTTGCCATGCTGATTGTGTACATGCTGATATAGTGGGTGTGCCATTTGGACACTTCATCTCCTATTGAACTTACAATTTCTAATTGCTTTTTAAGAAGTGTTTAATCTTTGTAATCTTAAATAATGTTGAGTTTTAACTTTATTCAATACAATTGCAATATTACTATTCTTTGAGAAATTTATTTGTGGTCCACAAGAAGACATTAAACACGACTATGTGTTAATGTGAACAACAGCTATAACCAACAGTACAATACTGAACTTCATTGATGAACAACAGTACAATACTGAACTTCAGCTTTTAACAACAGTACAATACTGAACTTCAGCTGTGAACAACAGTACAATACTGAACTTCAGCTATGAACAACAATACAATACTGAAATTCAGCTGTGAACAACAGTACTTCAGCTATAAGCAACAGTACAATACTGAACTTCAACTATGAACAACAGTACAATACTGCACTTCAGTTGTGAACAACAGTACAATACTGAACTTCAATTGTGAACAACTTCAGCTGTTTACAACAGTACAATATTGAACTTAAGCTGCGAACAAAAATACAATATTGAACTTCAGCTACGAACAACAGTACAATATTGAACTTCAGCTATGATCAACAGTACAATACTGAATTTCAGCTGTGAACAACAGTGCAGTACTGAACTTCAACTTTGAACAACAGTACAATTCTGAACTAAAGCTGTGAACAACATTACAATATTAAACTTAAGCTATAAACAAAAGTACAATATTGACCTTAAGCTATGAACAACAGTACAATATTGACCTTAACCAATGAACAACAGTACAATATTGACCTTAAGCCATGGACAACAGTACAATATTGACCTTAAGCTATGAGCAACAGTACAATACTGAGCTTCAGCCATGTACAACAGAACAATATTGAACTTCAGCTATGGACAACTGTACAATATTGACCATAAGCTATGACAACAGTACAATACTGAACTTCAGCTATAATTACCAGAAATGGCATACATGTACGTTTTTGCAAAACAGTCAGACTGCTTTGAAAAACATGTTGACGTCGTGGTGTAGCTGTGTGCGATTGGTGATCTCGTTAGTTAAAAGTACAAGTTGACGTCGCCGTGTAGCTGTGTGCGATTGGTGATCTTGTTAGTTAAAAGTACAAGTTGACGTCGCCGTGTAGCTGTGTGCGATTGGTGATCTCGTTAGTTAAAAGTACAAGTTGACGTCGTGGTGTAGCTGTGTGGGCTTGGTGATCTCGTTAGTTAAAAGTACAAGTTGACACCGTGGTTTAGCTGTGTGGGAATCGTGTTCTCGTTAGTTAAAAGTACAAGTTGACGTCGCGGTGTAGCTGTGTGGGATTGGTGATCTCGTTAGTTAAAAGTACAAGTTGACGCCGCGGTGTAGCTGTGTGCGATTGGTGTTCTCGTTAGTTAAAAGTACAAGTTGACGCCGCGGTGTAGCTGTGTGCGATTGGTGTTCTCGTTAGTTAAAAGTACAAGTTGACGTCGCGGTGTAGCTGTGTGGGATTGGTGATCTCGTTAGTTAAAAGTACAAGTTGACGCCGCGGTGTTAGCTATGTGGGATTGGTGATCTCGTTAGTTAAAAGTACAAGTTGACGCCGCGGTGTAGCTGTGTGGGATTGGTGATCTCGTTAGTTAAAAGTACGAGTTGACGCCGCGGTGTAGCTGTGTGCGATTGGTGATCTCGTTAGTTAAAAGTACGAGTTGACGTCGTGGTGTAGCTGTGTGCGATTGGTGATCTCCTTAGTGAAAAGTACAAGTTGACGTCGTGGTGTAGCTGTGTGGGATTGGTGATCTTGTTAGTTAAAATTACATGTTGACGCCAAGGTGTAGCTGTGTGGGATTGGTGATCTCGTAAGTTAAAATTACAAGTTGACGTCGAGGTGTAGCTGTGTGGGATTGGTGATCTCGTTAGTTAAAAGTACAAGTTGAAAAACAACTACGTTATTAAGAAATACAAGTAGTTTACTCTACATATATAATTGTATGTGAGATAAACTGATGTTTTTACTGTATGAACAAATCTAGTAAGCATAAATGTTGACGTAACAATCGATGATTCATTGAATTAAATTATAAATATATGTACTAATTAGTATACAATTGAATGCGAGATAATTGATGCAAACATTTTGGACTGCGATAATATAATTTACGTACATTAGGAGTTGTTTTATTTCTTCCATCAATTTAAAACATTATTTTTTATTGCTATTTCGATCAATGACTCCGGTAGTTATTCAATTCAATTGAAGCGAGTTTTTTCATACACGCTCTTGGTAACCATACATTTACATCGGTTAAGAAGTTTCCTGGGAATCTATATATTTGATCTGGTGTTGTTTTTATTTTAATGGTGTATGTTTAATTATTTTTCTCACAAATTGATATAAAAATCTGACGTAACAAGACAATGATATAAACCGAATGTTATATAATGCATCATATACACGAGTTTTAGTGCAGAATGTGTCTACCGAGTATTCACCAGATATTTCGTATGTTCAGCTCAAACATTTTAACATATCTATTTCGTTTTTACAACATAACTGATCAAGAAACTAAAGAATAGATTCACCTATGCGCATTTTTTCTATGTTAGCAGTCAAGAAGTACATCCTTAAAGAATAGGGTGGGGGGGGGGAGGCGTAAAAACAAAACACCGATTACGTTATATAGGTATGTACATACACCACGTAAGCTCCATTTACGTACAACACCCGCATGTTGCATAGACGTAGTCTTGGTTTTAAGCTGACTTGGTCACTTTCCAAAATAGCAAACTATACGAAATTCTACTAAAGTCGAAGTGTATTAATTAGTATTTACCGTTGGCTGCATGATTGTATAATTAGTAGTAAATATCGACATGTCGAGATGGTGGTTTAAAGTAACGTTATTATAACGACATCGTGGTGTCCCCAGGAGGACAGCAATCATTTATTGCAAACAATTACTGTCGTACTAAACATGAACATTTAAAAGCAATCAGTGTGAACTAAAGTTATTTTAATGACTTATAAGCACACTTGAAAGGTCAAAAAATTGTGCTGATCTGACCTATCCACATTATCATATTTTAGAAGAAATAATGTTCAGATACAAGCCGTTGGGTGTGTCTAATTAATCAATATATTTAAAGAATCAAATACTTCTAACTTTGCATCTCAGCTACATATTGTTCGTACATCACACACAAACTGATAGAAAGCGCAGTTCCTTTTCGATATATATTTCTTCTTCATTATTACATAAATCGTTTAAAATTAAACAAATTCTAACAAAACATGTGTACGTTTCTAAACAAGTCTCTCATCTTAGTGTAACTGGTCTGCCTCTCCCATCCAAAACTGTCCCTACTCAAAACCCCCGGCTCTAGCCTTCATCCCAGCTCTAAACAGCTAGCTTCCCCGATCTAAACTGTCACGACTCCCCCTTTCGCCCCTCCCCTTTATATCCAAACTCTCTGCTTCTCTTATATCTGTCTAATGCACTCTGACAGTTAATTCATATACAAGTCCTGGTGACCATTAACTAATATCCCATATAAGCATTATATCTTGGCTTTTAAATATTGTTTTATCATACTAATAAAATCAATAATTACTGAGTGACTGGCTATAAAACTTAATTGACTTTTGGGACGATGCAAGAAAATCCTGTCCAGTTCTACTAGGTGACCATTGCTGCTGTTCCTAATATAAACTATGTATATCATTAAATCCATAACCATTCGTACTGTTCCAATTTAAAAATTCGTTATATATACTTTATATACATTTGATGTGTGTACAACTTGCTCCATAAGTCTTAGCAACGACATATTCGTACCAATATAATGTATATCAATAGGTTTGGGACTCTGTTTACGGCGCATTAACATTTAAGTTATTTGGAAGGGTAAATGAGTCATGGTCACACGCGATATTGACCGTGAAATTTAGGTAATTGAGTAGTAAATTTTAAGATCAAATCAGTCAAAACGCTGTAATGCACAACTGTTATGTTTTGACATTTTATTAAAAATATCACGTATTTGCCTTTAACAATCTCTGATATACAAGTTAAATAAAAACTGTAAGGTTTCTGTTGGAGTTGAGTGTAGTTTAGGTAACACTTACTTTAAAATATACAGTATCTAAATAAGTGACCAACGTTTAGGGTTTTACCACATCATGTTCATTACATTTGATTTTTTATTTTCTGAACAACCATGCATAGGTATTAACAAACACGACTTCATCATATAATCAAGTACTTAAAAGTGCTGATAGACTTAATATATATCCATACGCATTTCTAATTGTATTGATATTATGGTAGCGTTTGTGGTATTTTCTGAACAACCATGCATATGTATTGGCAAACACGACTTCAGCATATAATCAAGTACCTGAAAGTGCTGATAGTCTTTAATATATATCCATACGCATTTCTAATTGTATTGATATTATGGTAGCATTTGGGTTATTTTCTGAACAACCATGCATAGGTATTGGCAAACACGACTTCATCATATAATCAAGTACTTGAAAGTGCTGATAGTCTTTAATATATATCCAAACGCATTTATAATTTGATTGATATTATGGTAGCGTTTGGGTTATTTTATGCAACATTATTTTTTCAAAATTATTATAACATCACGATTTGTATTATATATTGAACTCGTCGTTGACATCTTATGCATGCTTATGTAAACATGTGTACCGATAGATCATCTGGTCTTTTGTCGTGTTAATACTTTCTGTCACATATACTACTATTGTTCATCGAGCATCGATATACATTCAAAGAATGCGATTCTTTGTTTTATTACTTTAATTGACTGATGTGTCCTGGAATATTACATGAAGTTCTAAACTATATACTGGTTAATTCATCTAGTAAACTAAAATTATTTTTTGTTGCACTAGAGGTCACAACCGCAACATTTAGTGTAACAAAATTATTTTGTTTAACAAAAGGGCAATATTGTTGCAATATGTAACAGCATTTCAGAATGATCACGTGATACATCTTCAGTCATGTGACACCTAGTTAGTATGTAGTGCACGCAATGAAATGTAATTACCCACATGGATTGGTGTTGAACAACACAAACACAATTATTTACAATAATTATCTTTTCTATAATAGCTCTACATATTATTGCAAATTACACATTTATACCATTTGTTACAGTTCAGAATATGTTTGTATATTGACATTGGTTATTTATAGAATGTGAAAGACACTTTTGAAATTTTAATCATGAGATTTTTGACATAAACTTTTGTTTGTCAACTATAATACGATTAAATTATTTTGCGTTTTTGGATTGTGTTTTTTATTCGGTAAAAAGGAAACGACCTACATTAGTGTGGTATTCGTGCTTCGTTTTTCGATATCTAACACGAAACTTACCCTTACTTTCGATATTGAAGACTATCATATTAAAATATCGAAAGACGAGAACCGAATATCAATTTAACTTCTTTTACTCTCTCTCTCTCTCTCTCTCTCTCTCTCTCTCTCTCTTTTAAAACACATGCAGTGTTGTACGATAAGTTTAAAATGCACGTCCTTATAATAAAAGATACAGTTCATATAGCTTAAAAACGCTGAAATTGCATGCAATCGTAATATTTAACGAACGAAACATTCTCTTGTATTTCCAGTATCGGTATATCTGTTAAAAATTAAAAGCAAACCGTTGTTTTAAATTCACGTGTTCGTGCAACTGTGATATATTTAGTTCAAAATCCATAAAAGACGTCGAATGCATTTTAAGATAAGACACTAAAGAATACCGCCGTATAGTTAATCCAAACCACATGCTGTTTTATTGTTTACAGTCAAAGAGTATATCCGTTAAACGGGTTTTGTGCGTAAACATTAACATACAAACTACATCCTAGTAATGGAGTAATGTTTATTTATATTTATTAACGTGACATCGTGTTCTTTAATTATCACCGTAAACTCACTAAACAAACTCTTTTAAAAAAGTACTTTTTCCAGTTGCCTATACTTAGAGGTTTTAGTGTTTATGGCATTTTGTTTAACATTGAACAAAAAGAAAATCAGTTGTTTGTAAGATTTACTGAGGTTTAGTGAATTGATTGATTGAATATTTAGCGTCATTTTTATGCCATCGAGGGCTAACAGACGATCAGTTAACCTAACCACTGTTTCCTGGGATTAACCAGTACTCGAGCATACCCCATCCCCGCAAGTAACTGATAATTTTCCCACTTGAATCAGCGGTGAGAGACGAATTATAATGAGACACAATGTCGTATATCAATCATCACGTAGACTGTTGCCGGGCGGGGATTCAAACTCACGACCCCTGGATTGATAGTCAGACGCGTAACCGACTGAGCTAATCGGGTCCGGCAGGATTAGTGAAGTATTCTTAATCTTTAGTAGTAGATCTAGACCGCTATTCACATAACGTTTTAATGGTACGAAGATTCTATCAGAAAAAAATAAATACACCGCGTAAATAATAATGTATGATCTCTAAATTCCTCCAAAAGAGCTGATCGAACATAGATTACTACATTGCTAACTTAACGATGCTATGTAGTGCTGTTTGACGTGGGCTGGCTGCATACGGGAATAACATGTGTTTACATTAAATTCTGAATGATGCCGTGACCTGCAGTTTTCCTGGGTTGACTTCATTCAGTAATAACTTGTGTTTACATTAAATTCTGAATGCTGCCATGACCTGCAGTTTTCCGTGGGTTGACTGCATACGGTAATAACTTGTGCTTACATTAAACTCTGAATGCTGCCATGACCTGCATTTTTCCGTGGGTTGACTGCATACGGTAATAACTTGTGTTTACATTAAATTCTGAATGATGTCATGACCTGCAGTTTTCCTGGGTTGTCTGCATACGGTAATAACATGTGTTTACATTCATTACTCTAAATGATGCTCTACTGCCTTGATTACTACTGCATGTACATCTTATTCAGATGACTATTATGTAAGATATGTATTGATATGTTTTTATGAAATTTTATGAGTAATACTCTCAAGAAAGTTGGGATAGTAAGATGGCTTAACAAATAATAATGTTTAAGTTTTATGTCTTTGTACTTTAGAGGAATTGGGGCAATAATTCATGATGTTTTATCTGCATCTATTGATATTTAGATACGAATTCCTTTTATTTAATGTATCGTTAATGATAAAGATTTATTGCTCTATAACTGCGGTTTTATTAAAAAATCATGTATATTTGTGATGTTCACGTGTGTGCTTAATGGTGTAATTTCAAAATGGATAAATCGATGAAATCAACTTTTAATGTTGATATAGAGCTATGTTGGTGATCGTTAATTGCTGTAAACAAAATATATGCCTGATTTAATTAATCGTTTAACGAATACAAACACGTTTCTTTTTTCCTTCTTTTATAACCAGAACTAACTTATATACAACCAATTCCAGATTTGCATTTGCTTTACTTAATAGCAAGACGGACTTGACAATATGACTTCTATTTGAACCATACTTGGACTGGTTTCAAGTATAAAGCTTTGACAAGTTACATAATTATATCACAAACAGGATACAGTCAAGATGTGCCAGGAGTGCCTATATCAGCTACATTCGGATCATGAACACTAATGTCCTGAGACGTGGAAGTAGTCTTTAACCCTTTAATCCATATATATGACTTCTTGCGACCTTTACAAACAGAGTAGACCCAGATCAGGCAGGGTCTACACTGTTTGCAAATAAAGTATTGTAAATATGACCTTATACTGTTGGCTGAGGTAGTAATCTTCCTGCTCTTATGTGCTAATTAAATTTTTTATCTAATTAAAGTTTCCTAGTAGGCGGAGTTACATATGAATAATCATCAGGTAAAGGGTTAAACAATACACTCCCTTTTCAAATAAACTCATTTTATAATCCGGGAATTAAGTTGTCATATTTCAATAGCGTGTTGCATCATCTGAGGTTTAGGTTATGCTATATAGAAGCTTTATTCAATGTGTACTTTTGTCTCACTTTTTTATTTAAAAACGTTTAAAAAAATGTCATAGAAGTTCATGTGAACGAGTACGTTCACAGTACGAGTTTGTTATTTAAATATCACAGCTCGATTTCGTTTTATTCACTGTGTGATACGAGTGTGATTATGTGCATGTTCATTTCCATGATATTTCATGTTGTGCTTAGACTTGTAGGAGATTTATATTTTCAAAATGTAGCCGAAGTTTCCGTCGTGAATTGTATATTTAGTTGTTCTTGTGTGTGTATTCTTCCATCTCATAGCCATTGATATATTATTCCATGTCATAGTTATTGATATTTTCTTCCATGTCATAGCCATTGGTAAATGTGCACAGACATTTGGTCGAGAGATGGAAATTGTGTTAAATTGTGTGAAAATTACAAATAAGGCGTTGCATAACTTTGAGTAATGATTACTATAGCAACCATGAACAATTTTGTTTCTAACAAATTTCAACGGAGCTAAGCTATAGTGACAAAAAAAACTTACATGCTAAATTAATTATCCCAGTCTACAGGTGAAGGTTATCTAAAATGTTGATGCACGGTATCTAATAGTACCAGCCATTTGAAACCAGAGACAAAATTAAGTAACTGGAAAATTAATTTCCAAGAGAATCAGAGAGGCGCAAACTATAACAACAAACTGGTGCTGTCACCCATGTAAAAGTAGCATTTATTTTAATCTATTTCAAAACGACAAGACAAAAACCTCAAATTATGACATATAGATAATGTAGCTTTAGGTCTTACTACATAGTTGAAAATTGTTCTTACAGCTTGTTCTATATAAAATAAGGTCTAGTATTTCCACTTTTAACACCAGTGATGTCTTATTGAAGTATATGCTATGCCAGCATCTGCAGAAGAAAATCACAACGACTATGAACCTTTTGAAAATATTTCAAAACCAAATTACATAGGACTTATTTAAGCGTAAGAATCATTCAGGTAGTGTAGCTTTATGTTGTTTTAGAAACTGTTATTGTTTGTAACAGACTCAATAACAACTGAGTATGTTGTTTTCTTCTTTGTAACGCTCTGTGTTTTCTTGTAAGTATACTTGTGTTATTTATGTATTGAAATAACTGATAAAACAAAATACTGCAAGAACTAATTAACCATAATTTACTTTAATTAAGTAATCCCCTTGAGTCTAATTAGCTTACAATTCAGCGCATCTGTATTGCATTAAATGATTAGAGTTTATTAGTTTGTTGGTTTTATTAATTTTCAGAAATATAAATATGGATGTCGTGTGTGGCTAATTGGCGTTTTGAAGTGGATATCACGTACAATTATCAATTAGCAAGATGATTTGTTTACAAATACGTTTGATGTTAATTATCAAAACAGTACAGGATTCATAGATGTTGTTGCTGTTTGTTCTATTGCATTGTTCAATTTTTATTTACAATTGTTTACTTTTATTTACAATATATACTGAAGGGAACAGCTAACCCGCCAACAGATAATTAATATACCTGACATTTTATGTATTTACCCAAAATGTATCAACGCAATTTCCTTGAAAGAACATTTAAGTTACGTAAAACCAATACATATTTTATGTTAATGTCGTAAACAAAGTGTAACAACGCTATTCAATATTTTGACGAAGATATTTGAAATAAAGTAGCAGCGAGTTAACTGTTCTGTTCAGTATACATCGTATAGTGCGTGTAAAACGAAGTCTCTTCATTCTGATTGGTTTGAGTTGTGACAACTTATTTCACAATCGATGTAAAGAAATAAAGTTTAAATTAAAATTATATATATTATAATAACGTTTTCTGTAAATGCATCAATAAATAGGGACATTGTTGAAGACTGTAAAACAAAGATATGGAAATAAATGTACTTAACAATGTCACTACAAACATATAAAAGAAGCGCAAAAAGATGTTGTTTCAATGGGGGGGGTCATTTTAGAAAACTGCCAATGTGATGCGGTTTCCTATTTTCGAATACACTCATTATCGTTTCCCTTTCCAGATTGATACTTGCTTTGTGGGGTGTTTATTCCTCTATTTCTTTTAAAAAATGTATGTTAAACTTACATAATATCGGTCTTTTTAAAGTAATAAATATTATGTATTATCTGTGTAAGGATTAACGTTTTCTATGTGATGATTTTTAAATTTTTAAAGAAAATGAATGTAAATGTACTTTTAAGCGACGTTATTTTTCAATTGTTTTTTTCCGGGGTCCCATGGTGTATCTTTTATCTTAGCTACTTTTGGTCTAAACTGTGTGTGCTTGTCAAATAAAATATAACAGACTGATGCCTTTCATTTCTATACAATAGTTTGTGCATTATTAACAAAAACGATTATTATTAGAGGCGTTATCAGTTAAATATTGTAAAATGTGACTTTAGATTTTAAGATTTCATCAAGAAGAAAATGTGTTAACTAAAGTCCCATCAACGTGAACGTTTAAAGATAATTATCTATTACCATGACTGTTTTAAACTATGTATGTAATTGTTATAATAATCAGAATATGTCTCCTAAAATCTGTTCTGGGTCATCGGTTACCAATATTTATCATTAAAGTTGAAAATATAGCCTCTGCCCTGTGCTTTTTTAGACCAAAAATAACCAATATAAAACTTTATTTCCTGTTCACATGCAAAACAATAACAAAAGCAACATATTAAAAAAAAACTAATATATACATTTCTGCATACTTCATCAAAAAAATTATGAAACTGGGATACACCGTAAACTTATTCTCGTAGAATTTGAAGATAAAAGCTTAATTAGTGGGCAATAATGTTCTAGATGTTTCCAGCAACAGGTGATCCTAATTATAATTAGACAGCCAGTGGTTGAAGTGTTCCTCAGTTAAATATTCCTCAATGCAACACAGTACAATATCTATTGTTATAGAAGACATTATAGGATATAAATGAATAATTGACCAGCCGCGAACCACACAAGTCGATAATGCAATGAGCGATCGCTATGGATGTGAAATCTTCGGCAGGCTGACATTGTCATGGACAACAACACCATGTGGCCAGTGGGCGGAACTATAGTCGTTCTAGCGTATAATTGTACTAAATAAGTGTGGTTATTAATTGCGATTGTACCAGACTGTGCCCAGTCAATTTTGCGTGTCATGTTCTTATTCTTAATTTTGCAATGGCATTTTAACTTTTATCTGTAACAGAACAGTAAACATTATAATTTATGTCGTGTTTATTATGTCGATAAGTACACAAAACATATTGTTTGACATTGTTAGATGTATCATTACTTACAAATGTATAACAGTATGTCATTACCACCCGGATTAGTGTAAACGTTTTATCAATAAATAATTAGAAAACTAGCAATTATTTGCATTGGTGGTAACTTTTCCCTCCCAGGTGCGATACAATCTGTTGTACTGTAAATTGAGTAAATGAAATATTCTTCAAATATGAACTTTGTTCTTCTTTTGTTCTGGGTTTTTTTCTATGTTTTCTCCGAAATACACATTGAAATATCCTTATAGTAAAATAGTATATATAATTAAAAGAAATTCCTTAATTCCTTTACTCACTCAAAAAATATTACGCTTCTTCCTATGTATTCGGCAATCCGATGTCATTCATTATTTCAAAGGCTATTAACAATGATGTAAATGAGAGGCAAATTTTAATTATTGCACTTTTTTTTTTTAACACTTTAACAAAGATTTCTGAAAGTGCTCATTGCCGATGGCACTATATGCTGTTAAAACTTAAAATAACTGTAAACTTGGTTAAAAGACGCTTGATGTTTGTAAACATCGTTAACAGACGCTTGATGTTTGTAAATGGTTACTTATAGTAACATCAAATGTGAAAACTAAAATAGCACTGACTTCCGTCAACATTTTATTTAGAGCAGGATGAAATTCCTACAGAAATAGGTTGTATGTGTACACTGCCTCACGTCGTATTTCTATTTTTTATGTATAAAATACATCCGAGAATAGATATTATCCGTGTTTCAATATCAAAATTTGCAATGATGCATTTTATCAGATGTGTTGTTATTTTAAGAAATTCCCATAGTTTATATTTGTAAAGAAGCTATTATTATCATATCACCATAATTGTTCAGCCAGTGTTTCACGTTAATGTCCATTTGTACCGTCAGGGCTCAATTCTAAATACAGAAGCTACAACGTCATACCGGGAAACTACGGTGTTCCGTTGGGGCCATCGCGGCATATTTATTAAATTAAGTAACGAAACAACGAGCAAAAATCAAAAATCAAAGGAACGGATATCGAAAACGGAACCCGTTACGTAAAAATCCTGAACTGTGTTCCAGTATTGCCTCTAACTGTTGAGATAGGGAGCTTTACTCTGAAAGTTTTTGCGGACAATAACCGCACTGCGGCATTACGACCCATCCCTACTTCAAATGTCCGAACAACCAAAAACCTACAAACCAAAAAATATGCTGGACCTGTAAAAGTACAGAGCATGAGAAAAGGGCTTGCCCAAACAATGTGATTTGCTTTTTCTGTAAAAATGTAGGTCACAAACAAAACGAATGTCCCGTTAAAAACGTGTATGGTGACTACGCAGCCGATATAATGGAGGGCCAATTAGCCGATGAATTTGAAACTGTTACGACGATAACCGATAGTGATAACTGCTCACGCAACGATCAATTGCCCATTCAGTCGACCGAACTTCGCGAGATACATGAACCTAACGTTCAAAATCATCATAGCAGCAACCAATCAACAACGTGCACAGACGATCACTTGACAACAATAGCCATATCGACACTCGAACAAACGGAACTTAAGGAGGTTCCCATACAAAATTCTGAACAAAAAACTCACAAAATGGATAGAAATACTTACTTGATATTAGGTGATTAAAACTGTGTCAGATTACATGTAATTGACAACGAGATACAAAATGTGTCCATATCTGGACAAACTGTCAAAAACATTGACTTAATGTTATATAAAGTGGATTTATCTGTAAAAAAACATATCTGCTATCGTCATGCATTTGGGCACAAACGACATTTCTAAATATGAAAAACGGAAGTTTCTAGGAACTGCCAATTAGCTATCAATAAGCTTGCCAAGTCTTGACCAAAAACTCCCGTAGCTTTTTCAAGCATCATGCCAAGAATAGGAAAAAGTTCGTTTGTGCGCAAATTTAATGATGACGCAAAGTATGTAAAGCATACAGAATGCTAGAAAACTGTAAAAACGCAAAATACTTGCATTATATAGACAATGATGATATTTTTAAAAGGAGTGGTCAAGCTGTAAAAAGTCTATTTAGCCAATCAGATCCGAAAGGAATTCACGTGTCTGAAGATGGTGCTCGAAGTCTGTATTGCAACTTATCCGCCTTTTTATTGGATGGTATTTCTGATGAACTTGACATGATAACCCCAATGAAGAAGCAAACAAGGAGCAATAACTCGTCTACACCTCCTTCGGTCAGTAGACAGGCCAAGCAAAGTAAAAAATAAAAAAAATCTGTGGCAAAATCTGAAAATGGCTTATATATGCTTAATTAAAAAAAATACTTATTTATCAATATGATATTATCAGTATGTCCAATAACGGTTACCATATGCTTGGTAAAAACAGATATTTACCTCCCAAATATGAGATTACCAATGTGTCTAATAAGTGCTAATATACACTGGATTAAACAAAATATCTTTTGACATTATCAGTACGCCAAATAAATGTCAAAAGGGGACATAAGCTGAGTATTTTATTTCAGTGTTTAATATTTCAAACAAATTTTTACGAATTAAGTCCTAAATTAAAAAAATATATATATATACCTATGAATACAACATGACACTATCGATATGCTCAATTAGTGTTAATGGTTTAAGGGAAAATAAAAAACGTCGCCATATTTTCCTCTGGTTGGATTAAAAGAAATTCGATATTATATTACTTCAAGAAACCAATTGTAAAGACGAATTTGAGTCTAATTTATGGAGAAAACAATGGGGTGGGACCAATTATTGGAATCACGGCAATAGCACATTCAGGGGCGTGGGCATCTTAATAAAAAAACATTTACAACTCGACTGTACGCAGCTTGTTGAGGACAACAACGGAAGGCTTATCTCATTATCTTTGAACGTGGAAAACAGATCAAACTATATAATTTCTAACATTTATTCACCAAATGATGGCAGAACACGAAAACTATTTTTCAATCAAATAAATAAAACATTATCTGAATACAATTCTAATCACGTAATTGCAGGCGATTATAATTGTGTAGTCAATAAAGAAACAGACCGTAAATGTAGTTCAGGCGTTGCCAGTGACCAATGTGGGTTAACGGAACTTAAAAACTTGATCTCTGGCGCAGACGAAACCCTACCAAAACAGATTTCACATTCTCACGTGCGTCTGCAAAGTCGAGAATCGATTATTTTCTCTGTAATAAATCTATTGATAATGAGATAGACCAAATCAAAATACGCCACTTTCAATACTCGGATCATGACGCAATTTCAATTCGATTAAACACAGATAATATTGAACGCAGACCGGGCCTATGAAAATTAAATGCAAGTATTTTAGAAAATTCGGAATATAAGGAGGTGATCAAAATCTTTTGGGTACATGGAAAAATGAAATAAATAAGTATTATTCGAAAACACAATGGTGGGACTTAACTAAACGTAAAATAAAAACACTTTTAATGGACTTCTGTAAAGAAAAGTTAAAAAAATATGCGCGAATCAAACACATTGAAAAACAAATACAAGATCTCAAAAATACAACAGACTATGAAAAACTGCCAATATTCAATAAACTTTCTAATGAAATCAACCATTACTATGAAATGCAAACAAACGCGGCAAGAATAAGATCTAAAGCTAATTACATAGAGAAAAGCGAAAAATCTTCTAAATATTTTTTTAGTCTTGAAAAACAAAGTGGGAAACAAAAACTATGGTCAAAAATAAAAGGCTCTGATGGGGTCATGAAATATGATATAACATCTATTTTAAATGAACAAGTTCAATTTTACAAAGAATTATTTACATCCAAAGGAATAGACTCTGATTCTGCTAATATTCTTTTATCTAACTTCGATAAAAAAAGTGAATCCGGACTCTGCCTGCGATCTAGAGCTACACTTAAACGAAACGGAAATCGAAACTGCAATTTTTAAATTTAAAAAATGTAAATCCCCCGGTGAAGATGGCATCATTGCAGAATGGTACCAAACATTTTAGCATCTTATTAAAAACGAATTCATTATTGTTATTCATGAAACTCTAAATGAAAACAACCTCTCTTCGTCTCAATATAAAGGTTTATTATCCTTAATTTATAAAAATGGCGAACGTGAAAACTTGAAAAATTGGCGACCATTAACACTACTAAATGTAGATTATAAAATAATTGCACAGTGATTTGCACTCAGATTTAACCCTATTCTACCAACGCTCATTTACACAAATCAAAAAGGATATGTAAACGGTAGATTCATAAATGAACAAAACAGGATGATTCAAGACATCATTAAGTATGCAGATACAGAAAATTTGGATGGGTTAATAGTCTTTCTTGACCAAACCAAAGCATTCGACAGGGTCGAGTGGTCTTGGGTCAAAATGTGTTTACAACATCGATGTTTGTTAGACTGGATGAGTACTTATTAAAGATTTGTAGATGAAATTTTGCATTTTTTAAGTTGTGTAGTATTTGCTCAGGAATTTGCAGAACTTAAGCTTATACACTTATTGTTTCAAAATATCTCTAATACAAATGATTAACCTGCCAAATGTTTAATGATATTCCACTATATAACTAACTACTTTATATTAAATTGTGAACATTGATTTCAATTACATGTATATTGTTCTGCACGTCTACAAATGCATATATGTACAAGTTATCTTAATGTCTGGTAGCCATTGAGTTGTTGACCCCGGTTTCACTAATTTAACATATTTTGATAGTTTCCTCAGCGATACTTTTAAATGCTAAAACATCACACTTACTGATTATGTTGCAAGTTATATTTTATCATTAAGTACAGAGGTGTTATGACTGTATGTGATAAACTAACTGTGAAGTATTACAAATAATAATTAAAAGAGAAACTGAAATTAAATTGTTTGGGGGGGGGGGGGGGGGGAATTTCGGTTTGAACATTTTTATTAATCTTGATAATACAGCCCTTGAGATTTAAACTACACAAACAAACTATCTGGATTTAGTGGGCACTGTTTGTTACTCATTCATTTCCCACAGACAGTGAGACACTCAATGGCTATTAGAAATTTCTAAATGTATATATAAGTGTCATGAACTATTTTGTATCAATATTTCTGTCTTTGTACAACTAAATTGAAATAAAAGTTACAAAAAAAAAAAAAAAAAAAAAAAAAAGGTTTGAATTTGGTGTAAAAGCGATAAACTGGGTGCATATGCTACTAAAATCTAAAACGGCCATACAAACTAACGGTTTTATTTCCGAATATTTCAATATCTCGCGTTCAATAAAGCAAGGCTGTCCGATCGCACCGATTTTATACATCCTTCAAGCCGAAGCCATGGCATGCGCGGTAAGAAAGGATAACAACATCGAAGGTTTAAGTCCAATAATTTACGAAAATAAACAGTTAAATATCAAGCTAAATCAATATGTTGATGACACACAATTTTTTTAAAAAAAACGAAAGGTCTTTACCGCACCTATTTAAACAGTTGAAACTATACGAAACTGCGTCCGGTGCAAAAATGAATAAGGAAAAAACAACCGGCCTTTTTATAGGGAAATTAAAAAAGAAAAATCCGACATTTAACGATATAATTTGGACAAAAACCAACGTGAAAACACTAGGCGTATGTCATGGTTACCAAATTGATAACAACGCGATATGGCTAGACAAAATAAAAAACTGTCTGCAAGTATGGAAGTCAAGAGATTTAACATTTACAGGGAAAATCCTTATTTTAAAAACTTTTGTATTATCGAAAATAAATTATGAGCTAAAAATGCGAGGAATACCGGATAATATAAAAAATGATCTTCAAAAGATTATGCTCAATTTTTTATGGAACATTAGAAAACCGCTAGTAGCAATGCAAACAATATGTCAAAGTTCACGACACGGTGGCCTCGATATGATCGATCTTGATAGCGTCATACGATGTATGCAAATTAAGACAATCTATAAAATTTTAAATTCAAAACTAGACCACTGGAATTCAATTGGCAAATTTTATTTAAAAACAGCGGATTCTACTTATAATCAACAATACTTTATATGTAACTGCTCTTCTATCGAAGGTCTTAACTGGTCAAACCAAAGCAAAATACCAACATTTTATAAAAATGCCATTTCAGCTTGGGCATCTTTTAGACAATTATTCACACCAAAAAAAATGAATGACGTAAAAAATCTACCGTTGTTCGGAAACCATGAAATTTGCTTAAAAAAAAAACACTTTTCTTTCAATCTTTCTCAAAAAGTAACATCATCATAATTTCTGACATATGGGATTTTGAAAAGAAATCCTTTATCACTGAAACTGATCTATTAAGAAAACTAAAATATAAACAAAATTGGATAGCTGAATGGCTAATTATTAAAAGCGCAATTCCACAGAACTACGTCAACACTTTAAAAGAACAAAATATTGAGACCTCCAAAAAATGCTTGTATACATTAGATATAGAAACTTCTAAATTCTAAAAAAAAATAATCTCGCCATGCAAATTAAAAACGAAACTAATACAAACGTACATCAATTCCAAAAGTACGACTCAACCAAAAGCACAACGAAATTGGGAAGAAAAGTTAAACTTAAATAATATTGATTGGTACACCGTTTGGATAAATATCAAAAAGGCTTACTGCTCAAATAAAGCAAAACAATTTCAATGGAAATTTCTTCACAATTCAATTTGCACTGAACACCGATTAAATTTAATGGAAGTATCTAACGGTCTTTGTAATGTATGCAAACGGGAAAGAGAAACTATTGTTCACTTATTCTTTAGCTGCGAAATTATAAAACCCGTTTTAGCTGTAAACTTGATAAACAAATACATATTTCAGAGACATTATTTTTTTAATACAATACGTTGTATAAAAAAACAGATTGTATTTTTAAAACCAAGAAAAAACAACAACAATGCCGCTATAAATTACTTATTGAGAATTGACACAAACAATTTTTGAATAGTTTTTTTGATTTGTTGATTATTAGATCAATGAAGGTGTAGTTATGATTTTCCACACATACTCCGTATATTCGATTAATGAAGGTGTGCTTATGATTTTCAACATATATTCCGTATATTAGATCAATGAAGGTGTACTTGTGATTTTCAGATCACTGAAGGTGTAGTTCTGATTTTCCACATATATTCCGTATATTAGATCAATGAAGATTTACTTGTGATTTTCTACATATATTCCGTATATTAGATCAAAGAAGGTGTACTTGTGATTTTCCACACATATTCCGTATATTAGATCAATGAAGGTGTACTTGTTATTTTCCACATATATTCCGTATATTAGATCATTGAATGTGTACTTGTTATTTTCCACATTAATTCCGTATATTAGATCAATGAATGTATACTTGTGATTTTCCACACATAGTCCGTATATTAGATCAATGAATGTGTTCTTGTTATTTTCCACATATATTCCGTATATTAGATCAATAAATGTGTACTTGTGATTTTCCACACATATTCCGTATATAAGATCAATGAATGTGTAATTGTTATTTTCCACATGTTCTCGATATATAAGATCAATGAATGTGTGCTTGTGATTTTCACCATATATTCCGTATATTAGATCAATGAAGGTGTTCTTGTGATTTTCCACATAAATTCCGTATATCAAATCAATGAAGGTGTACTTGTGATTTTCCATATATATTCCATATATAAGATCAATGAATGTGTACTTGTGATTTTCCACACATATTCCGTATATTAAATCAATGAAGGTGTACTTGTGATTTTCACCATTTATTCCGTATATTAGGTCAATTAAGGTGTACTTGTTATTTTCCACATATATTCCGTATATTAGATCAATGAAGTTGTACTTGTTATTTTCGACATATATTCGTATATAAAATCAATGAAGTTGTACTTGTTATTTTCCACACATATTCCGTATATTAGATCAATGAAGGTGTACTTGTGATTTTCACCATATATTTCGTATATAAGAACAATGAATATGTACTTGTTATTTTCCACATATATTCCGTATATTAGATCAATCAAAGTGTACTTGTTATTTTCCACACATATTCCGTATATTAGATCAATGAAGGTGTACTTGTTATTTTCTACATATATTCGTATATTAGATCAATGAAGGTGTACTTGTTATTTTTCACATATATTCGTATATGTGATCAACAAAGATATACTTGTGATTTTTTTCACATTTATAGCATTTCTTGTTTAATATTTTGGCATCAATGAGGCATCCGGATTACGATTTGATAGACGCTGTAAAATCGGGAAAACTGAAAAAGCTATCATTTAATCGTTAAAACGACACGTGTGCGTATAGAGTAATTAAAATATGTTTAAGTGGATAAAAAGAATCTCATAAGCATTATTTAATTAAATCCGAATAGTTTGGCAAGTCAAATCCATCAAAATGTGATGGAATCGATATAGAAATTGTAGTGGTAAACTTGGAACGAAATACACATTCTAAAAATAAACAGCACTTAAATACAGCTTGATGACCTTCACATCGTCATTCGGACTTTTTCTTAGTTAAAACAATGTTAACTGCGTGCAAACCTGTATAACGGATCAAAATGAAATAACATGAAACTAACTTTAAGCGTCAGTCTATTCAAATCTAACGTAGGTGCGTGACCCAATTTGGGGAATCTCTTTTTAAAACCGTATTTTGTCATGTTTATAAAGTGTTTTTTTTTTTGGTAATACAGGGTCAGCGATCTAAATTTTATATAGACATCATCAGTATTTTTTAAAAGACGGCGGACGGACGGAATGACGGAAGTTCTCACGAATGGGTATTTAAGTGGTTTCTTTGCGTCAATCGTATACTTGTGTGGCTAAATTATAGAAAATTTTATCCACGTAAAAGAAAAAAAGCCACATAAAAGCTGTTTATAAGTGTCTAGAAACAGCCACGTAATTATTTTTCAACTGCTTTTTCAACTGACCGTAAAATTACTAACCCTAAACCTTAGACACTTAACTACCCATTTGTGTGTACGGACGGACGGACGGACGTTCTGGTGGAAGTGATGTTGTGGGGTGCGGTTTCTATATGTTATAAAACATCCTTTTTTTTCATTAAACAAAACAAAACATATTTTCTTACTAACCCTAATGTCACAAACCTTGAGATCCAACCCTTATGACACTAAAAAAGAATGATAAAAGGTGAAAAAAAAAGTAAAACAAAAATATGAAAAAATGGAATTATCCCCCACAATGCCATTCTGTACGCATTTTCGCACTTGTGCACCCCACAAGTACCAAAAAAAACACAATGCCATTCTGTACTGGCAACGCAACCCACAACTGCCGCTCCAGACGTACGGACGGACGGACGGACGGACATATTTCAGTGCTTGATATTGGAGTCTGAGAAAGTAGGTTACGGTGAGTACAACTTTCATGGTCAATATCGAAACACTAAATACAAATATCAAACTAACCTTTCTGTTTATTATAGAAATATAATGCAATACAAAAACATTTATACAATTTAAGAAAACACAAAAGCATACAAATTTGTAAGATACATACATGAACATTTCTTTATCAAATTCCAAATCACAAAACTGTACATCAATTCAAATTGACTTGGGTACTTGATCTCCCATATCTGACCTAATCATTCTTTGTTTTTTTCTATAATTTTGCAAACATGTAATGAAAGCATTGCACATTGGCTTTTTAGATGCCTTTGCATACAACTGTGCATACATGATAAATTCATATCTGACCCACTAAAATTAGATGAAAAATGTTAAATTGATTATTTACTCCAAATTTATAATAAATATGTCGACAATTTTATAAAAATGTTGTCGAATTCATTTGATCGATTAAAATGGACAACCGAATGAAAAAATATATAATTTCGTAAAGTTTCAGTGACGCTTCGGTTAAAGAACTACGTTAGGATTACATACTTTCCTGAACATTCTTGAACATTGGTTACCAAGTTAAAAAAGTGTCATTTGTATGTAGCGGTTCAATATTTCGTTATTCAAATGCTATTGGTATACATTGTTTTCTATGTCTTCAATAGCAAAATATGTCAAAACGACAGCAATGATATCCAAATCAGTCAAGCGTGAAAATTCGTGATATCTAGTAGTAGATCTCAATTATTACCTGTCCAGTTCTAACAAATTTGGAGCATAAAACATTATATTTGTCATGTTCAACAACATGTGTATACAAAATATTTATCAAATGTTACATTTAAGCCAAAATATGCAAAACAAACAAGGAACAAATTGAAATTATTTTCATACTATACACCTGAACTCTTTCTTGCATGTAGTATGTTCAGATTGTGAAGAAATTTAGCAACATTGATGTGTAATATATACTACCAGGTACCCATCAATGCAAATATTCAACTCAATTAACTTATTACTGACCAATTAAGAGGTTATATATGAATAATTGTCATATATTTTGTAATGGATGAAGACGAAAAAGTGCAAAGTTAAAGGACAAAATTCAAATTCAGTACTTAAGTACACATAGTTTGATTTTGGAATTCAAAATCAGTACTTAACCCCACTATTTCATGTATAGTTTTGTTTCACAATGTATTTTAGATCATTTTTGGTGATTTAATGGATCTTGAGTATGCAATTTTAATAGACAAGGCTTAAGTTATCGTGACAAGTAACATGAATTTTAACCAAATGTCTTTATTTTACTATTATACGGCACCTTAAAGAAAAAAAAATATATTTCGTCAAAAAGGATCATATCCATTAGTTATTGACCTGACGCGAAAATTACAATTGCTCCGCCCACTGACAATGTGGAAATGTAATGTAGTTTTTGCAAAGACATCGTCAGCGTGTCTAAGAAAAATGGCGGTGTAGCAACCATATCGTCGCTGATTGGATTATCGACATTTTTGATTGACAGCCTACGTCAGATAAATTATTCGATCGTTCCTGTTGAAGAAGTATATCCATGTTAATGCATCAAATAAGTATTTGCTCCTTTAAACGTAAAAACAGTAATTCCTTAAAACTATTAATGTACTTTAACTGATGGTACAGCGCTAGTTTTGAAACTATAAAAAAGAAATATTTAAAATTTAAAATTAATTTTTTGACTACGATTTTTGTTCTGTTGTAAAATTACAAACCGATGGAATCAAAATACAGCTTATAGTTTTCTCAAATATGACCAACCAAACATGTGCGATAGATGATGGCAATCAGTCATCTTTCTAAGTAAACAAAGATGGAAAATAAAATCAAAAGTTGGCACATTTTAAGCACAAATTTCAAACTCAGTTCTTAGGCAAACATATTAGAATTCAAAATCAATACTAAACCACACTTTTTGATGTGTACTTTTGTTTAACAATGTATTTTAGATAATTTTTAGTGATTTCAATTGTGCTTGAGTATTCGATATCAACAGACAAAGCTCAGAGTATTGGGGCAAGTCAAACTTGGCATTTTAACAAAAGTTCCTACTTTAACCTCATACGGTACCTTTAAAGAATAAAGGTATATTTTGTCAAAAAAGATCATATCCATTAGTAATTGACCTGACGCGAGAATAAATAATGCTCCGTCTATTGGCATCGTTGCATTGTTTGTCCAAGGAAATAAAATTTAGTATTGAAACGCTCATCGTCAGCGTGTCTAAGTAAAATGGCGGCAGAGCAACCATATCGATTGCTGATTGGATTAACAATTTGTTTGATTGAAAGCCCTCGTCAGGTCAGCTGTTCGATCGTTCCTAATCAAGAACGTTTCTGATACCCGATACTATTTAACTACACAATGTACAACGTTGACATTAATTATAAGTAAGTATAGATCCAGAGATGAACCAAACAAGTAAACGGTGATCATATGAAATTGTACATAAGCTCACAAATGGAACAATGAATTAAAAAAAATAAGTTTCCTCAGGTTAAATATATTTATGTTTTATGTTAAAATAAAGTTTTATTGCCTGGAATTACACGACTTACGGGGAATATATACTCTATATGTTTACCGTAAAGGGACACTCGACATGCTAAAATCAAGTTTTTCCATGTTAATACATCAAATCAACCTTTGCTTCCATAAACGTAAAACCAAATAGAGATAAAAATAAATGAAAGTGTAACTCTTTAAACTGCATATTTAAGAAACTATTAATATACTTTAACGGATATTAAATAAATATTCAAAAATAGGACTAGGATTTCCACAATACACTGTACCACTAAAAACTGTTTGAATCAAATATATAGCTTATAATTTTCTCATAAATGACCAAATACATTCGACGTACTATGTAATTCAGCCACAATTCAGGGTTATATCCGTTTCTAGAAATAGGACCGAAAATATATGTCTGTTAACATAGTGAGATATGTTTATATTATATTTGAATGATATAAAAATATTTACGTAAAAATATATACAAAATTGCAATGTGCCTCTTTATTAAATAGACAAAACACTAATGTATATATATTATTATAATCAGTAGTAGTAGTAGTAGTAGTAGTATAATTAGTATTATTAGTATTATTATTAGTAGTAGTAGTAGTAATATAAGTACTATTAGTAAAAGTAGTAGTAGTAGTAGTAGTAGTAGTAGTAGTAGTAGTATTAGTAGTAGTAGTAGTACTAGTAGTAGTATTACAGAAAAAAGCAAATGAAAAATATATACATTATCAACGAACTTAATAGTTCTACTGGTAACTATATTTATCTTTTTAAACCACTTGTTACAAAACTATTAGTCTAGTGAATTTTATGATATAGTACAATCGTAAGAACTCTTTCATTTCTTCATAATTGATAAATACATGTAGGAATCAACAATAAAGTTTCATGACAAAGTTAACAAAAAGTTTTCAGCATTTACAAAACAAATTTCGTCGCATCTTAACTTCGTAATTTAAACTTAATGTCTTTCAAACGCTTCACTCTCTGTATTGTCACAAAATGTCCTCCCGACAAAAGTCAAACAAGTCAAATTGTCCTTGATGTTAGTAAAAGTGAAACACAACCACAGGTAGATGTCGCTCATGTATTTTATTTTGTTTAACTCTGCATTATAACAATGTAGTACATTTCAGACGTCTAAAACTATGTCCTGATTTAAGAATATCCATTTGGTATTGATTGTGAAACAGAACAAGATTTTACGACTCGCTTAATGTTTTTCTATGTAGATCAAGACTAAGCGTAATCAGATAGAATTTAAGGACACAACACACGGTCGTGCCGAGGACTTGAACTTGCAACAATCCGATGCTGGGTCCGATGTTCTCCAACTGGACCAATGGCATACGTTCCGCATATTTCAGTTGAAACAACGTTCTTAAATATTGAAGACTCGTGTACGACTTCTCAACTGTGACGTTCGATGTAGATAATTATGTTGTCTTTATTTCAAACACATTGATCTGTAATTAACCCACGACACGTATTTTAATATAAACCTAGAGTAATATCACTGCCACTTTAATTTTATCTGTATCACGTGAATATCGTTATTTCATTTGAAGAATTTCTCCCACAAAAATGACATTATTCATGGGGACTGCAGTTCCCTTGTATGTTCGGGGTCTTCATAACCGTAATGTCTGATGTACAGAATTATGGTCACTAATTACTTCATATCAAACACTTTAATGTTGTCTGTGTTCATCATGGTGACGATGAGTCTGGAGTTGGCTCTGTCCCAGCTCAGTGATTGTGGATCCTTTATTCCATCTGCCTTTCCCAACACAACGCCCATCTTACGTCCACCACGGCCAATCTGGATGATGCTGTGTGACTCGAACCCACAGACAAATATTTCACCATGACTCCCTACACATACACCATGTGCATTCTTCAGTTCTGGATCAGTGAATTGTGACTGCGTATCACCATGGATACCGAGGGTAATCAGTCCACCGTATACGTGAGAGATATGTATCTGACTGTGGTCATTACTGAGGGCAATGTGGTTCAGTTTGGGAAACAGACCACTGTCTTGTCTCAATGATTCATGCTGGATTGTTTTCAGGAGAAAACCTGCTTTATTGTACACATTCACTACACCATCTTCTGCTGATATTAGTTGATCGTTAGTATAGGCGAGTCCAACGCATTCATCACGTGTCTGGAATGATCCTGTCAGAGTCATCTTGTCTCTCACAGATACAAACTGAATAGTTTTGACGACCGTCATTGTGACAGCAGCTTCCTGTCGACCAGTAGCACATACTGCATATGGATAACCAGTCATGTCACAGTAATCTCTTACTTGATATGAACTCTCTTGGAATCTCTTCAACTTATTGTTCTCAAGGTCAGTTATCAGGAAAGTGCCATCTTCGAGGAAACATGACCCTACTATATCACACCGTTTTTTGTCAACTTTCATTTTCACAGTATATTCTCCTTCTAGGGAGGTAGAATAAATTTGTTCCTCAATTTGGAAATCTCCCAGTGACTTATGAGCCTTCAGAAACTCTTTAATATTTGGGTTGATTTTGAACTTTAGCAATTTTCTTTCCCGTCTTGTTTCCATCAACCGTAACATTTTTTTACTTGATGTTTCATTCTTCTTTCCGATTTTCACGTACACAAATAATTGGGATTCGTTGTCACCAGTTGATATTTCTAGGTTCTTCATATTCGTTTCCATGGTTTCCAGCATTTCTTCTAGACATTTTATATCGATATTAAGCTGGTCTTGGAGCGACTGATGTCTAGCCTTCAGCTCGTCTGTAGCATTCTTTTCTAGTTCATCGACCCTTTTCATCACTCTCTCTCTAAAATCCTTCAACTGCTTCAAAACATCATTTCTCTCCCTTTCTAATGTATTGAGATCATTTTCCTTTGTTTTCTTAGCCTTACTTAGTTGAAGTTTGATACTCTGCATTGACGTTTTGATATCTCTGTATTCTTTGCCACTCTTCACTCCTTTTGCAGCAGTCGGTAAGTATGTCATTCCCTGACACATTCTGTAAAAACAGAGTGAAAGTATTTACATAAAAAGAATGTAGCTAGAATGTTTGTTAAAGGGAGGATATCAGGAATAAACGCTAAAAATATCTTACAAATATTTTGAAAAATAAAATTATTTTAGAATGGATAAAAACATTGTCATTGTCATCAATAAATAAATCCGAATGGTTTGGTAAATGCTCAAAAAACGTGCCAAAATCGATGTAATAGGAGCTGTAATTCCCATTCTAAAAAAAAACTGCACTTCAATACTTCTTGACGACTTTCACATCGTCATTTCGACTTTTTCTAAGATGAAACCAATTTTAAAACGTGTAAACCTATATCACCGATCAAATTGAAATGAAAAGAAATCGACTCATTTAATACATTACAAAATATGTTATGCTGGAAATCTATTTTAGATTATCCTAGGCGGGTTAGAAAACAACTTTCAATATATTTATTTGGCAAGTTTAAATAGATATCCTTTTTGGCAATACGGGGTCATTGAGTATATATGGGCATGATATATTAGGAAAAAGTGTTAAATCCTTATATACTCCCTTTAAGGCCTAAAGATAAAATTAATGTTTGTTCGAAGGCACACTTGTAAGGTTTCTCCCTTTAACCTTTTAACAGAAATAACTAAAATAACAAAAGTGATTACGATTTTGAATGGGATTAACGCCATTTTTAACATATTTCAGGTTATAAATGGTATATCCAGTTGTATGAGTGAAGGAAGCCCTCAGAATGAATCGCAAGTAACTAGAAAACGTTTTCACAAAGTTTTTTTAGGGAGCGGGACTCGAACCTGCTACCTTAGCGGTGAGAGTTAACCATGTAAATATCATAAATCAACTGACTGGTCACCAATCGACCCCAGTTGCTCTATTTCAACAAACCGGTGGATCTTAAAAAATATCCAGTCTGAATTGTTTATGACTAAATATTACTCCGGTTCTCAAGATGATTACAATAATTCATAAAATATATGATGAAAAGATCTTTGACAGTTTTCCTATATAAACTCAAAGTCCCATTGCAGGACCCCGTATATCTTTGCTCCATCACTTGAACAAACTTGAAACCTAATACTCATAATGATCATTTTTTCCAAATATGAACAAATTTGGTAAGTTGGTCCTTGAGAGGATTTTCTTTGAAAATTCACAATTTTACCCTTTTTGAGTACAGGCTGACCCCTGATTGAAACTAGATCCCCTGAAATAAACCCAGTCTCAACTGTCAAGACTCAACAAAGTTTCAGCCATCATAATGACCTTACATACATTCCCATGATATTTCTATGTAACAATTAAAATCCCTTACTAGGATCCAATGGACCCTATCCCCTTTATTTGAACTAACTGGAAACCTTTATTCATAGCGATCATTTCTACCACACAATTTTCAACAAATTCGTGTCGGTCTTTGAGAAGACTATTTTTTAATAAAAAAATGATGTAAGTTTAAATGATAAGTCCCGGGCTAGGGGCCAGTATTGACCCTAGGGACATGACTTTAACAAATACGAGAGAAAATGATAAGGAGATATTACATGCAAAATATCAAAGCCCTAGGATTGTACTTTCGGAGAAAAATATTTTTGAAAATAAAACAGTGTCAGAGAAGACATCGTTTAAAGGAATTGCGTCCTTCCGATTCTTTCTAAGTTGAAAAAATACCTTACAATATGTAAACCAATATCAACTAATCAAAGACATAATGAAATCACGTGACTCATTTCATACATCTTAGAAGGGAGTATAAAGAAAAATGGTTGTCCAATGAATGCACGTAATTTATATCAACGCAGTATTGACCATGTATGTTGTTGTCGTACGGTGTTTAGCGTCGTTTTCAACGATGTTTCAGTCATCACGATAGTGGTTACTTGTGACAGTATTCTAAGCGCTTCCACACTGGATTATTATGTCGAAAACATATGCTAAAATACCCCACCCAGTGACATTATAGTGACCCAAGGCTTAGAAATACCCTCTAAATGCTGAGCACCAATCGAGGAAGATTTTAGCTAGTACCACTTCCAAGCCTTTTGTATGACACAACCGGGGATCGAATATACGAATATCCGCATGCGTATGGAGTGCCGTTTTAATATTTAACCTCAACAAGTGATATCACTCATTCGTTTCGAATAGGTGATATCATTCATTCGAATTAGTGATAATCATTCGTTTCGAATAGGTGATATCACTTATTCGAATAAGTGATATCACTCATTCGAATGAGTGATATCACCTATTCGAAACGAATGAGTGATATCTATTATTCGAATGAGTGATATCACCTATTCGAAATGAATTTAGACAATGATTTCTCCCAAGGATGTTAATATATTTAATAAAATATAGATGTAGATCTATAACGAGAATAAAATGGAAATATCAAATATATTGTGTAAAAAATATTGTGTTATAAAATAAATATTATTATGAATGTAGAATATTTATTGGCTTATTCTTTAATCATTTTACAAGACTATTTATTTTGGCGGCTGAGTGTTTTCTTCTGTCGGCTGCAATCAAAAAAGATGGCTACCGGTTCCATGCAAGGCATGATAAACTCAGCCCTAACTGCCATCGATATTGAAATTGCAGGTTCAGAGTCCGACGAGGAGCTTGTTGATAGGCCTATTGACAATTTATATGGGTCAGCTATCAATACTTTTAGGCCAAGAGGTAACGATTAATGTAGATCTAAAAATTTGAAACTTGTCAACAGTGACTTAAAGAGCGAGCAGGTCTATCTAGATCCTAGTCTGGATCTAGCTGATCAATACAGAAAACCAAAATACAAAATTCTCCTTCGTCATTTTACCAAATTAGTTCCTAAAGTCTACTTGCAGTCAAGATCAGTTAAGATACATATATCTATTATTTTATTTACATGAAAGTGCGTCGTAAACAAACTTCTTTGACATTTTAATGTCATTGCACTTTGACAAGTAAGATACGAGTTGGGGATCCAGTTACCAGATTAACCAATCGGCGTTGCCTTCGTTGGTAGTGTTAACAAATAATCTGGCAACAACCAACTCGTTGCAATTAGTTTACATTTTACAATTTTGCTTGCATTGTTCCAGTGTGTGATAAAAAAAACAGGCAAATTTCGGCGTTTTCGTAACAATGCGTTTATTCAGCAGAGGTGGAAATTATCATGTATCAAATCATTTAAATAAATGGACATGTTAACATTCTATTGTATATTATACTTTTTTTTGATAAATTCTAAAACCGGCTCTTTGGCTTCTTCAGCCATATTTCATCATACATTTACTGCTACATCAAATATATAGCATGTGAGTAGTCATGAATCCTTAACTGGATCCTACTTATATAAAGCTATCACTTCATGTATGTAAATTTGTCCACCCTGTCCAGATGTTTTGCATGTAATTCCATAGTATATAAGTCATGGTCGACACCAAATTTATTGGTTTGGCAGAGGCCTTGATATTGTATCTATGGTTTGCATTGCAGCTAGGCGCACTCGCCGTAGTCTGGTCTGTACATTTATGTCTTGGTTATTTACAAATAATTATCTCCATATATATATATATATATGAATGAGTGATATCTCTTATTCGAATGAGTGATATCACCTATTCGAATGAGTGATATCACTTATTGAGATTAAATAATAGTAAAACGGCACCCCATACATGCGATGCGAACGCTCTACCACTATCCCATCGCTGCGGTGTTGATTATTTATAAATGTGGATATATTTACCACACATACAGGTATTTTAATTGTATTCAATTGTAAACGACAATAATAAAAGTAAGGTATAAAGTTAATCACGTACGTGTGCTCCAAGGACACGCAAGTACTACAGCATACCGCATCATGTATCACACAGAATGTGTCCAGAATGTTCCCATGGTGGAGTTGGCATCTCTCTGTGGGCACGGACGATACTTGTTGTGTCCTCGGCCGGGTCTTCATTTTAACCTTATCCAGGATTTGGTGCAGTTTCATTTTGCTGAACTTATTGTGATAATCCAGACATTTCTGACAGAAATATTCATCACAGTCCACACATAAGCTAATAGCCTCCACATTTATCCCGGAAGACGAGCACGGTGTACAAGAATAATCGTAAAACACATCACAACCCTTGTCTTTTGAACGCGTAAATCCGCCTGCTGTCGCCATTTCGTAACGTTCTATATAAGGTTTATGTAATTATACATCCTGTTTTTATATAAACGGTGACTTTATTACCTAGCTCTCTTTATGTTTATATTATTTACATGTAGTTTTATTTCCTGTGCTATATAAACTCATCTACGTCTAGAGTTTAATCTCAGGTTTTAATGAGGTTCCCTTCGGTCTTCAAGGGAGTTCGCCACGACAGGGAATTAAGTAGAAAACATGTGTCATTTATGATATGGTGACACTTCAACTATATGTCCACTCGATTTAAGAAATGGAAAGTAGGAAAACTTGGAGGATCCAGGTGGGAGGTCATCCGGTTCTCCAAACTTACCTTAAATATATCAAGCATTTGAACTTGAAAATAAAATTATACGCGCCTTCCCATAACCCACTGGCCCTGCAACACTGCTCCTTTTTATAATCAAGAAGTCTGACTATCAATCCATGAGTCATGAGTTTGAATGCCCACCCGGCCACAGTCTTCGTGATGGTTTATATACGGCATTGTGTGTCATTATCATTCGTCTCTCATTCAAGTGGGAAAGTTATCAGTTACTTGCGAAGATGGGGTGTGCTCGGGTACTATTTAACCTATAAGGATCCCAGGAAACAGTGGTTAGGTTAATTGATCGTCTGTTAGCAATCGGTGGCTTACAATGTCGCTTAGTATTCAATTAATCGATCACTAAATAAAACGTATTGAAAACAAATGTTGTGTCTAAACCCTAGCAATCTTTAACTCCGATCGTCATAGCCACTGTGACTTATACTTTGGTGTTTGTTTTAATATATTCTGTTGTATATATAAGGTCGTGGGTTCGAGCCAAGCTCGGTTTTAAACTCTCATGTTGGACTGTATGTCAGTTACTTGCGGTAGGACGGTGATTAAATTGAGGTATGTCAATACCAATAAAATGCCTAACTTACAATTAGTTAAAGTGGCGTTAAACCTCTGTGTTGAACTAGCACCACGACAGTTACAACGTCACGATGTATAGATCCACGACGACGTTAAACCTCTGTGTTGTACTAGCACCACGACAGTTACAACGTCACGATGTATAGATCCACGACGACGTTAAACCCCTGTGTTGTACTAGCACCACGACAGTTACAACGTCACTATGTATAGATCCACGACGACGTTAAACCCCTGTGTTGTACTAGCACCACGACAGTTACAACGTCACGATGTATAGCACCGCGACGACGTTAAACCCCTGTGTTGAACTAGCACCACGACAGTAACAACGTCACGATGTATAGCACCGCGACGACGTTAAACCCCTGTGTTGTACTAGCACCACGACAGTTACAACGTCACGATGTATAGATCTGCGACGACGTTAAACCTCTGTGTTGTACTAGCACCACGACAGTTACAACGTAATGATTTATAGATTTGCGACGACGTTAAACCTCTGTGTTGTACTAGCACCACGACAGTTACAACGTAACGATGTATAGATCTGCGACGACGTTAAACCCTGTGTTGTACTAGCACCACGACAGTTACAACGTAACGATGTATAGATCCACGACGACGTTAAACCTCTGTGTTGTACTAGCACCACGACAGTTACAACGTCACGATGTATAAATCCGCGACAACGTTAAACCTTTGTGTTGTACAAGCACCACGACAGTTACAACGTCACGATGTATAGATCTGCGACAACGTTAAACCCCTGTGTTGTACTTGCACCACGACAGTTACAACGTCACGATGTATACATCCGCGACAACGTTAAACCCCTGTGTTGTACTAGCACCACGACATTTACAAAGTAACGATGTATAGATCCGCGACGACGTTAAACCCCTGTGTTGTACTAGCACCACGACAGTTACAACGTCACAATGTGTAGATCCACGACGACGTTAAACCTCTGTGTTGTACTAGCACCACGACAGTTACAACGTCACGATGTATAGATCCACGACGACGTTAAACCTCTGTGTTGTACTAGCACCACGACAGTTACAACGTAACGATGTATAGATCCACAACGACGTAAAACCTCTGTGTTGTACTAGCACCACCACAGTAACAACTTTACGATGTATAGATCCGCGATGACGTTAAACCCCTGTGTTGTACCAGCACCACGACAGTTACAACATAACGATGTATAGATCCACGACGACGTAAAACCTCTGTGTTGTACTAGCACCACAAAAGTTACAACTTTACGATGTATAGATCCGCGACGACGTTTAACCCCTGTTGTTATGCATGATATAAACTGTAGATGATATCCTGGATTGATAGTCAGACGCATAACCGACTGAGCTAATCGGGCCCGGCCATAAACGAGATACGATTATCTACTTGGATTATCACAAGTAATCGTCCAGTCTCACTACAAGAACTGAAATCTATAACTAGAATTGGGTTATTTACATGAATTTGTTACCACAGTAACACTATGATCGTAATACAAACATATGTTTATGTATTATCACAAGTAATCTTCCAGTCTCACTACAAGAACTGAAATCTATAACTAGAATTGGATTATTTACATGACTTTGTTACCACAGTAAAACTATGATCGTAATACAAACATATGTTTATGTATTATCACAAGTAATCTTTCAGTCTCACTACAAGAACTGAAGTCTTTAACTAGAATTGGGTTATTTACATGACTTTGTTACCACAGTAACACTTTGATCGTAATACAAACATTATTTACATGACTTTGTTACCACAGTAAAACTATGATCGTAATACAAACATATGTTTATGTATTATCACAAGTAATCTTTCAGTCTCACTACAAGAACTGAAATCTTTAACTAGAATTGGGTTATTTACATGACTTTGTTACCACAGTAACACTTTGATCGTAATACAAACATATGATTATGTATTATCACAAGTAATCTTCCAGTCTCACTACTACAACTGAAATCTTTAACTAGAATTGGGTTCTTTACATGACTTTGTTACAACAATAAAACTATGATCGTAATACAAACATATGTTTATATATATTCACAAGTAATATTCCAGTCTCGCTACTAGAACTACAATCTATAACTAGACTTGTGTTATATACATGACTTTGTTACCACAGTAAAACTATGATCGTAATACAAACATATCTATATGTATTATCACAAGTAATATTCCAGTCTCACTACAAGAACTGAAATCTTTAACTGGAATTGGGTTACTTACATGACTTTGTTACTACAGTAACACTATGATCGTAATGCAAACATATGAATATGTATAGTCAAAATTAATTTGTGACAAATTTACAGGTATGGTCAATTTAACAAAATTCAACAAGTGCGTTTAGGTGTAACCCCGCCATTGATTTTTGTTCTTTATTCTATAGTAAATAATAAAAGGTTGAAGGCTTGTCATTCATAGAGAGACCCACATGAGAGAAGTGAACCCTACATTTTACTGTTTGTCTGCACTATCAAAATATGATGAGAAAAGTAGGGGTCATATGTCATATAACAGATTTTTTCTGCTCAGTGTGTACACTGATGACAAAGTGAAAGTAGACTTCCGAAATCATGTATACCCCAACTTCCAATCATCATTTTTTTTCTTCTAAATTCACAATTCAAACATGACAATGTTAACAAAATGTTCAATATACATCAATAATGCCATTCAAATAAAACATTGAGCATTATAATAATTAAAATGCATTTTTAAAGAAGAAGAAACGAAGATTATTTATAACCGCCATTATGCGACTACCCCAGCGCTTTCTTACTGTATTTAATGTCAGTTTAACATAGTTTAACATGTGTATTTATAGTTATTACATGTGGGGCGTACTAAACGTCAATTTATCTGTTTTACACATGTGTTTATAGTAATAACAAGTAGTGCGTACTAAAAATCAATTTAATCCAATTTAACAAGTGCATTTATAGTTATGACATGTCGTGCGTACTAAACGTCAATGACAGTTTAACAGGTATGTTAATAGTTATAACAAATAAGTTGTACAAAACGTCGTTTAAAATGTCCAATACGGATTATATTGGGAGTTCAAGCCGTTTTTAAAAACATTTCAGGTTTTATATGGTATCCAGTGTTATTAATGGATGAATATTTCAGAACAAATGTTAACAGAATAAGTACACCGCAGCGGTGATCCGTGTCATAGACTTGTCCAGTGTTATTAATGAATGAATATTTCAGAACAAATGTTTATAGAATGAGTACACCGCAGCGGTGATCCGTGTCATAGACTTGTCCAGTGTTATTAATGGATGAATATTTCAGAACAAATGTTTATAGAATTAGTACACCGCAGCGGTGATCCGTGTCATAGACTTATCCAGTGTTATTGGTGGATGAATATTTCAGAACAAATATTTATAGAATAAGTACACCGCAGCGGTGATCCGTGTCATAGACTTGTCCAGTATTATTAATGAATGAATATTTCAGAACAAATGTTTATAGAATGAGTACACCGCAGCGGTGATCCGTGTCATAGACTTGTCCAGTGTTATTGGTGGATGAATATTTCAGAACAAATGTTTATAGAATGAGTACACCGCAGCGGTGATCCGTGTCATAGACTTATCCAGTGTTATTAATGGATGAATATTTCAGAACAAATGTTTATAGAATGAGTACACAGCTGCGGTGATCCGTGTCATAGACTTATCCAGTGTTATTAATGGATGAATATTTCAGAACAAATGTTTATAGAATGAGTACACCGCAGCGGTGATCCGTGTCATAGACTTGTCCAGTGTTATTGGTGGATGAATATTTCAGAACAAATGTTTATAGAATAAGTACACCTCAGCGGTGAACCGTGTCATAGACTTGTCCAGTGTTATTAATGAATGAATATTTCAGAACAAATGTTTATAGAATGAGTACACCGCAGCGGTGATCCGTGTCATAGACTTATCCAGTGTTATTGGTGGATGAATATTTCAGAACAAATGTTTATAGAATAAGTACACCTCAGCGGTGAACCGTGTCATAGACTTGTCCAGTGTTATTAATGAATGAATATTTCAGAACAAATGTTTATAGAATGAGTACACCGCAGCGGTGATCCGTGTCATAGACTTGTCCAGTGTTATTGGTGGATGAATATTTCAGAACAAATGTTTATAGAATGAGTACACCGCAGCGGTGATCCGTGTCATAGACTTGTCCAGTGTTATTGGTGGATGAATATTTCAGAACAAATATTTATAGAATAAGTACACCGCAGCGGTGATCCGTGTCATAGACTTGTCCAGTGTTAATAATGGATGAATATTTCAAGAACAAATGTTTATGGAATTAGTACACCGCAGCGGTGATCCATGTCATAGACTTGTCCAGTGTTATTAATGGATGAATATTTCAGAACAAATGTTTATGGAATTAGTACACCGCAACGGTGATCCGTGTCATTGACTTGAAAACATCGGAAATAGATTCGCTCGGCATTTAGAGGATAGTTATAGGTCTGTTCAGTATAATGTTATTGGTTGGAGTATCATACCATGTGCCTACGGTATGATACTTCAGTGTGACAGTGTGACAGAGCTTAAAATATTGTCTCAGGTAGACATCGTCGTGGTATCACTGATAAATCTCTGAAAGCGACTCTAAACATTATACAACATAAAAGAAAAAAATATACTTATGATAATATGTTCATTCACAGAGGGTAAACTCGTCAAGTTTTATATACAATATAAACTGTATAAATCTTGAGAAGTTCAGTTTTTGTTTTAAGGTGCCTGGTGCTATTGTTTGATATAGGGCGTTAATAATAGTTACCTATCATTAATTTACAAAAAATCATCGTTCATCTTTTACATCAAACAGATAACGATTGAGACAACTTCAAACACAGAGGTGTTTTTTTTTAGTTGCAACCGTTACACTTTGAAATACGTCCTTAAACTTAGCAAAGCGTCAAACGATTAAAAGTTTTAAATGTTGATTATGTAATATCAAATGTTATGTTAATTTATTTATCAATGATGTCTGTATTTTGACTGTTCATATTACTCTTTAAATGCTACACTTCCAATTATGACTTGGTCTGAAGATCTATGTTCATGATAGTCAATGTTTGCGGCACATAAACAGTGCTGTGATGCGGTATGACATTAGTGTGTCCCGTCTATCTACGTTAATTTCCCCGCAAACATTTCCAATATTAATAATGGCTAAGGTTATAATCAGTATATATGGTTATGATGACCTTTTACAGTAGATGTGTGATATCAGCACTTGTTAGGGATGCCGCATTAATGTCACAATTTATATTTTATAGCTCAAGGGATTTTCCCGTCAAAGGGCCTTGTGTAAATTTAATGAAACAATTCAGTGAGTTTGGTAGACATTTTATATTAAACGTGTCTCGTATATTATTAAGGAGCTTGCTATCAGTGCATGTCGTTCTGCGAGTGTTTTAGTCATTGTTCTGTTGTTGCTGTATGGTGCTTGGCGTCGCTTTCAACACCTTTTCAGGCATACAGTGACGGTGTCTACTTGAGACATTATTCTGAGCGTTGTCACACTTGAGTATAATGCCGCGGAGACATGGTATGATACCCCACCCAGACACCTTGTATTGACGTCGGGCCGACCACACCTAGAAATATTCTCTAAATGCTGACCTCCAATTTTTAAGTATTTGCTATAACCCGACCAGGGATAGAACCCACAACATTTCGTATGCAAGGCGAGTGGTCTATCACTAGATCACCGCTGCGGTACACTTACTATTGTCACAAGTGTGCAACTGTAATATGTGTTGATTACCTAAATAAAAGTACTGTACATGAATATTTTAATTATAAAGACTTATCTATATGGTCAAAAGGATGACAGCGAACAATCATTAAGTACATTTATTTATTTCCAATCGTCTGAAAAAAAAGAAAGGTAGCATGATTTAAGATTCAAAATTTCTTTATTTGTAACTGGAACTGATAAGGTTTCTCATTACATACATATATTATAACAAACATCCAATTTATTTATTTATAACAGGGTACAAGAGTGAATAGAATACTACTGTTGAAATACTTAACCCAATACATTCCCAAATAGGCATCTATCACAGTCACGAGTAGCCACGTTTAAACACCAGAACATACGTATATGGGTAGATTGATGAATGCCCGGTGAATACTCACATACAGTTAATGTAAGAACCTGCTTAAGTGTATGGGACAGTGTACTGTTGCCAAACGGCAGGGGACAGTGTACTGTTGCCAAACGGCAGGGTACAAAGTACTATTGCCAACCGGCAGGGGACAGTGTATTGTTGCTAATCGGCAGGGGACAATGTATTGTTGCCAACCGGCAGGGGACAGTATACTGTTGCCAACCGGCAGGGGACAGTGTATTATTGCCAACTTGCAGGGGACAGTGTATTGTTGCCAACCGGCATGGGACAGTGCATTGTTGCCAACCGGCAGGGGACATTGTATTGTTGCCAACCGGCAGGGGACAGTGAATTGTTGTCAACCGGCAGAGGACAGTGTATTATTGCCAACCGGCAGGGGACAGTACATTGTTGCCAAGCGGCAGGGGACAGTGTATTGTTGCCAAGCGGCAGGGGACAGTGTATCGTTGCCAGCCGGCAAGGGACAGTGCATTGTTGCCAACCGGCAGGGGACAGTGTATTATTGCCAACCAGCAGTGTATTGTTGCCAACCGGCAGGGGACAGTGTATTGTTGCGAACCGGCAGGGGACAATGTATTGTTACCAACCGGCATGGGGCAGTGCATTGTTGCCAACTAGCAGTGTATTGTTGCCAACCGGCAAGGGGCAGTGCATTGTTACCAACTGGCAGGGAACAGTGCATTGATGCCAACCGGCATGGGACAGTGTATTGTTGCCAACCGGCAGGGGACAGTGCATTGTTACCAACTGGCATAGGACAGTGTATTGTTGCCAACCGGCAGGGAACAGTGTATTGTTGCCAACTGGCATAGGAGAGTATAGTGTTGCCAACCGGCAGGGGACAGTGTATTGTTGCCAACCGGCAGGGAACAATGCATTGTTGCCAACCGGCATAGGACAGTGCATTGTTGCCAAACAACAGGGGATAGTGCATTGTTGCCAAACGGCATAGGACAGTGTATTGTTGCCAACCGGCATAGGACATTGTATTGTTGCCAACCGGCGTAGGACAGTGTATTGTTGCCAACCAGCAGGGGACAGTGTATTATTGTCATGCTGATATTGTGGGTGTACCATTTGGACACTTCATCTCCTATTGAACTTACAATTTCTAATTGTTTTTTAAGAAGTGTTTTATCTTTGTAATTTTAAATTAGGTTAAGTTTTAACTTTATTCAATACAATTGCAATATTGCTATTCTTTGAGAAATTTATTTGTGGTCCACAAAAATACAGTAAACGACTATGTGTAAATATAAACAACAGCTATAACCAACAGTACAATACCGAATTTCAGCTGTGAACAACAGTACAATACTGAACTTCAGCTTACAACAACAGTATAATACTGAACTACAGCTGTGAACAATAGTACAATACTGAACTTCAGTTATGATTAACAGTACAATACTTAACTTCAGCTATGAACAACAAAACAATACTGAAATTCAGCTGTGAACAACAGTACTTCAGCTATGAACAACAGTACAATACTGAACTTCAGCTATGAACAACAGTACACTATTGAACTTCAGCTGTGAACAACATTATAATATTGAAATTCAGCTACAAACAACAGTGCAATATTGAACTTCAGCTACGAACAACCGTACAATATTGAACTTAAGCTGTGAACAACAGTACAATATTGAACTTCAGCTACGAACAACAGTACAATATTGAACTTCAGCTATGAACAACAGTACAATATTGAACTTAAGCTGTGAACAACAGTGCAATATTGAACTTCAGCTATGAACAACAGTGCAATATTGAACTTCAGCTACGAACAACAGTACAATATTGAACTTAAGCTATGTACAACAGTACAATACTGAATTTCAGCTGTGAACAACAGTACAATACTGAACTTCTGCTTTGAACAACAGTACAGTACTGAACTTAAGCTGTGAACAACAGTACGATACTTAACTTCAGCTATAAACAACAGTACACTATTGACATTAAGCTATGAACAACAGTATAATACTGAACTTCAGCTACAATACTGAACTTCAGTTATAAACAACAGTACAATATTGACCTTAAGCTATGAACAACAGAACAATACTGAACTTCAGCTATGGACAACAGTATAATATTAACCTTAAGCAATGAACAACAATACAATATTGACCTTAAGTCATGAACAACAGTGCAATACTGAACTTCAGCCATGAACAACACTACAATACTGAACTTCAGCTTTGGACAACTGTACAATATTGACCTTAAGCTATGAACAACAGTACAATACTGAACTCCAGCTATAAAGACCAGATTATGAAATGGCATACATGTTCGTTTTTGGAATACAGTCAAAGTGCTTTGAAAAACAAGCTGACGTCGAGGTGTAGCTGTGTGGGATTTGTGATCTCGTTAGTTAAAAATACAAGTTGACAAACAACTACGTTATTAAGAAATACAAGTATTTTACTTTACATTTATAATTGTATGAGATATATACTGATGTTTTTACCGTATGAACTATTCTAGTTAGCATTAATTTCGTCGTAATAATCGATGATTAATTGAATTAAATTATAAACATATGTACTAATTAGTATACAATTGAATGCCAGATGATTGATGCAAACATTTTTGGTTGCGATAATATAATTTACGTACCTAATAGTTGTTTTATCTTCTCCATCAATTTAAAACATTATTTTTTATTGTTATATCGATCAATGACTCTGGTAGTTATTCAATTTAATTCAACCGAGTTTTATCATACACGCTCTTGGTAACCATACATTAACATCGGTTAAGAAGTTTCCTGGGAATCTATAAATTTGATTTGGTGTTGTTTTTATTTTCATGGTGTATGTTTTATTGCGTTTCTCACGAATTTATATAAAAATCTGATGTAACATGACAATGAAATAAATTCAATGTTAGATAACATATACACGAGTTTTAGTGCAGAATGTGTCTACCGAGTATTTACCAGATATTTCGTATGTCCAGCTCAAACATTTCAACATATCTATTTCGTTTTTACAACATAATTAGTCAAGCAACTATAGGATAGATTCACCTATGCGCATTGTTTCTATGTTAGCAGTCAAGCAGCACATCCTAAAATAATGGGGTAGGAGTAGGCATAGACGTTACAAAGGTATGTACATACACCACGTAAGCTCCATTTACGTACAACACCCGCATGATGCATAGACGTTATAAAGGTATGTACATACACCTCGTAAGCTGCATTTACGTACAACACCCGCATGTTGCATAGACGTTATTAAGGTATGTACATACACCTCGTAAGCTGCATTTTCGTACAACACACGCATGTTGCATAGACGTAGCCTTGGGTTTAAGTGAACTTTGGTCCCTTTCCAAAATAGCAAACTATACGAAATTCTATTACTAAAGTCGATGTGTATTAATTAAGATGTTATTGAATATTGATAGCATGATTGTATAGCTGGCAGTACATATTGACATTCCAAGTAACGTTATTATAACGACGTCGTGTTGTCCCCAGGAGGACAGCAATCAATTACTGTCGTACTAAAAATGACTATTTAAAAGCAATCAGTGTGAACTAATGTTATTTTAATGACTTCTAACAAAACATATGTACACTTCTTAATCAGTCTCCCATCTTAGTGTAACTGTTCTGCCTCTCCTATCCAAAACTGTTCTTACTCAAAAAACCCTGCTCTATCCTTCATCCCACATCCCAGCTCTTAACAGCTAGCCTCCACGATCTAAACTGTCCCAATACCCGAACCCATTATATCTAAGCTCTCTGCTTCTCTTATATCTGTCTAATGCACTCTGACAGTTAATTCATATACAAGTCATATTTTACATAGACATGGATAGATTTTCGTTATGTACACGTTTTCGAGACAGCTTATTACTCATCAGAAGTTCAAGCTAAGTACGGATCTGTATACTAATGACCATTAACTAATATCTCACATAAGCATAATATCTTGGCTTTTAAATATCATTTTATCATACTAATAAAATCAATAATTACTGAGTGACTGATTATAAAACATAATTGACTTTTGGGACGATGCAAGAAACTCCTGTCCAGTTCTACTAGGTGATCATTGCTACTGGTCCAAATATAAACTATGTATATCATTAAATCCATAACCATTCGTACTGTTCCAATTCAAAAATTCGTTATATATACTGTATATACATTTGATGTGTGTGCAACTTGCTCCATACGACTTAGCAACGACATATTCGTACCAATATAATTGATATAAGTAGATTTGGCGCTCTGTTTACGGCGCATTACCATAAGTTATTTGGAAGGGTAAAATGAGTCATGGTCACACGCGATATTGATCGTGAAATTTAAGTAATTGAGTAGTTACTGTTTAGATCAAATAAGTCAAAGCGCTATAATGCATAACTGTTATGTTTTGACATTTTATTAAAAATGAAATGATCTTGTTATGTGTAAAAAAATACGTATTTGCCATAAACAATCTCTGATATACAAGTGAAATAAAAACTGTAAAGTTTCTTTTGGAGTTGAGTGTAGTTTAGGTAACACTTACTTACCAACGTTCAGGGTTTGACCACATCATGTTCATTCCATTTGATTTTTGATTGTCTGAACAAAAATGCTGATCCATACGCATATTTGATTTGATTGATATTATGGTAGTGTTTGGGTTATTTTCTGAAAACCATGCATATGTATTGATAAACACGACTTCATCATATAATCAAGTACCTGAAAGTGTCGGTAGTCTTTAAAATATACCCATACGCATTTATAATTGGATTGATATTATGGCAGTGTTTGGGGTATTTTCTGAACAACTATGCATAGGTATTGATAAACACGACTTCATCATATAATCAAGTACTTAAAAGTGCTGATAGTCTTTAATAAATATCCATACGCATTTATAATTTGATTGATATTATGGTAGCGTTTGTGGTATTTTCTGAACAACCATGCATATGTATAAACAAACACGACTTCATCATATAATCAAGTACTTAAAAGTGCTGATAGTCTTTAATATATATCCATACGCATTTATAATTGGATTGATATTATGGTAGCGTTTGTGTTATTTTATGCAACATTATTAATTTTTGTTGCACTAGAGGTCACAATCGCAACCTTTAGTGTAACAAAATTATTTTGTTTAACAAAAGGGCAATATTGTTGCAATATGTAACAGCATTTCAGAATGATCACGTGATACATCTTCAGTCATGTGACACCTAGTTAGTATGCAGTGCACGCAATGAAATGTAATTACCCACATGGATTGCTGTTTAACAACACAAACACAATTATTTACAATAATTATCTTTTCTATAATAGCTCTACATATTATGGCAAATTACACAATTCATACAATTTGTTGCAGTTCAGAATATGTTTGTATATTGACATTGGTTATTTATAGAATGTGAAAGACACTTTTGAAATTTTAATCATGAGATTTTTGACATAAACTTTTGTTTTTCAACTATAATACGATTAAATTATTTTGCGTTTTTGGATTGTGTTTTTTATTCGGCAAAAAGGAAACAACCTACATTAGTGTGGTATTCGTGCTTCGTTTTTCGATATCTAACACGAAACTTACCCTTACTTTCAATATTGAAGACTATCATATTAAAATATCGAAAGATGAAAACCGAATATCAATTTTACTTCTTTTACTCTCTCTCTCTCTTCTCTCTTTCTCTCTCTCTCTCTCTCTCTCTCTCTCTCTTTTAAAACACATGCAGTGTTGTACGATAAGTTTAAAATGCACGTCCTTATAATAAAAGATACAGTTCATATAGCTTAAAAACGCTGAAATTGCATGCATTCGTAATATTTAACGAACGAAACATTCTCTTGTTTTTCCAGTATCGGTATATCTGTTAAAAATTAAAAGCAAACCGTTGTTTTAAATTCACGTGTTCGTGCAACTGTGATGTATTTAGTTCAAAATCCATTAAAGACGTCGAATGCATTTTAAGATAAGACACTATAGAATACCGCCGTATAGTTAATTCAAACCACATGCTGTTTTATTGTTTACAGTCAAAGAGTATATTCGTTAAACGGGTTATATGCGTTAACATTAACATACAAACTACATCCTAGTAATGGAGTTATATTTATTAACGTGACATCGTGTTCTTTAATTATCACCGTAAACTCACTAAACAAACTCTTTTAAAAAAGTTCTTTTTCCAGTTGCCTATACTTAGAGGTTTTAGTGTTTATGGCATTTTGTTTAACATTGAACAAAAAGAAAATTAGTTGTTTGTAAGATTTACTGAAATTAATGAATTGATTGATTGAATATTTAGCGTCATTTTTATGCCATCGAGGGCTAACAGACGATCAGTTAACCTAACCACTGTTTCCTGGGATTAACAGGTACTCGAGCATACCCCATCCCCGCAAGTAACTGATAACTTTTTCCACTTGAATCAGCGGTGAGAGACGAATTATAATGAGACACAATGTCGTATATCAATCATCACGTAGACTGTTGCCGGGCGGGGATTCAAACTCACGACCCCTGGATTGATAGTCAGACGCGTAACCGACTGAGCGGATTAGTGAAGTATTCTTAATCTTTAGTAGTAGATCTAGCCCGCTATTCACATAACGTATTAATGGTACGAAGATTCTATCAGAAAAAATAAATACACCGCGTAAATAATAATGTATGATCTCTAAATTCCTCCAAAAGAGCTGATCGAACATATATTACTACATTGCTAACTTAACGATGCTATGTAGTGCTGTTTGACGTGGGCTGGCTGCATACGGGAATAACATGTGTTTACATTAAATTCTGAATGATGCCGTGACCTGCAGTTTTCCTGGGTTGACTTCATACGTAATAACTTGTGTTTACATTAAATTCTGAATGATGCCATGACCTGCAGTTTTCCGTGGGTTGATTGCATACGGTAATAACTTGTGTTTACATTAAAACCTGAATGATGCCATGACCTGCAGTTTTCCGTGGGTTGACTGCATACGGTAATAACTTGTGTTTACATTAAATTCTGAATGATGTCATGACCTGCAGTTTTCCTGGGTTGACTGCATACGGTAATAACATGTGTTTACATTCATTACTCTAAATGATGCTCTACTGCCTTGATTACTACTGCATGTACATCTTATTCAGATGACTATTATGTAAGATTGTATTGATATGTTTGTTATGAAATTTTATGAGTAATACTCTCAAGAAAGTTGGGATAGTAAGATGGCTTAACAAATAATAATGTTTAAGTTTTATGTATTTGTACTTTAGAGGAATTGGGGCAATAATTCATGATGTTTTATTTGCATCTATTGATATTTAGATACGAATTCCTTTTATTTAATGTATCGTTAATGATAAAGATTTATTGCTCTATAACTGCGGTTTTATTAAAAAATCATGTATATTTGTGATGTTCACGTGTGTGCTTAATGGTGTAATTTCAAAATGGATAAATCGATGAAATCAACTTTTAATGTTGATATAGAGCTATGTTGGTGATCGTAAAGGGTTTTCACTATCGTAATCAAGTTAATTGCTGTAAACAAAATATATGCCTGATTTAATTAATCGTTTAACGAATACAAACACGTTTCTTTTTTCCTTCTTTTATAACCAAAACTTACTTCTATACAACCAATTCCAGATTTGCATTTGCTTTACTTAATAGCAAGACGGACTTGACAATATGACTCCTATTTGAACCATCCTTGGACTGGTTTCAAGTATAAAGCTTTGACAGGTTACATAATTTTATCACAAACAGGATACAGTCAAGATGTGCAAGGAGTGCCTATATCAACTACATTCGGATCATGAACACTAATGTCCTGAGACTTGGAAGTAGTCTTCAACCCTTTAATCCATATATATGACTTCTTGCGACCTTTACAAACAGAGTAGACCCAGATTAGGCAGGGTCTACACTGTTTGCAAATAAAGTATTGTAAATATGACCTTATACAGTTGGCTGAGGTAGTAATCTTCCTGCTTTTATGTGCTAATTAAAATTGTTATCTAATTAAAGTTTCCTAGTAGGCGGAGTTACATACGAATAATCATCAGGTAAAGGGTTAAACAATACACTCCCTTTTCAAATAAACTCATTTTATAATCCGGGTATTAAGTTGTCATATTTCAATAGCGCGTTGCATCATCTGAGGTTTAGGTTATGCTATATAGAAGAATTATTTAATGTGTACTTTTGTCTCACTTTTTTATTTAAAAACGTTAAAAAAATGTCATAGAAGTTCATGTGAACGAGTACGTTCACAGTACGAGTTTTTTTATTTAAATGTCACAGCTCGATTTCGTTTAATTCACTGTGTGACACGAGTGTGATTATGTGCATGTTCATTTCCATGATAGTTCATGTTGTGCTTAGACTTGTAGGAGATTTATATTTTCAAAATGTAGCCTAAGTTTCTGTCGTAAATTGTATATTTAGTTGTTCTTGTGTGTATATTCTTCCAACTCATAGCCATTGATATATTATTCCATGTCATAGTTATTGATATTTCTTCCATGTCATAGCCATTGGTATTTTCTTCCTCCAATGATGGGCAATAGTAATTTACTTAAGTTTAGGCCTCTTTTTTAAGTTCATGACAAAAAGTTAGGGTTCATTTTAAAAGGATCACCAAGGGAATAATTCATGGTTCCGTTGTCTGCCCACGCAAATGTGCACAGACATTTGGTCGAGAGATGGAAATTGTGTTAAAGAAAATTACAAATAAGGCGTTGCATAACTTTGAGTAATGATTACTATAGCAACCATGTAACAATTTTGTTTCTAACAAATTTCAACGGAGCTAAGCTATAGTGACAAAAAAACTTACATGCTAAATTAATTATCCCAGTCTACAGGTGAAGGTTATCTAAAATGTTGATGCACGGTATCTAATAGTACCAGCCATTTAAAACCAGAGACAAAATTAAGTAACTGGAAAATTAATTTCCAAGAGAATCAGAGAGGCGCAAACTATTACAACAAACTGGTGCTGTCACCCATGTAAAAGTAGCATTTATTTTAATCTTTTTCAAAACGACAAGACAAAAACCTCAAATTATGACATATAGATAATGTAGCTTTAGGTCTTACTACATAGTTAAAAATTGTTCTTACAGTTTGTTCTATATAAGATAAGGTCTAGTATTTTCACTTTTAACACCAGTGATGTCTTATTGAAGTATATGCTATGCCAGCATATGCAGAAGAAAATCACAACGACTATGAACCTTTTGAAAATATTTCAAAACCAAATTACATAGGACTTATTTAAGCGTAAGAATCATTCAGGTAGTGTAGCTTTATGTTTTTTTAGAAACTGTTATTGTTTGTAACAGACTCAATAACAACTGAGTATGTTGTTTTCTTCTTTGTAACGCTCTATGTTTTCTTGTAAGTATACTTGTGTTATTTATGTATTGAAATAACTGATAAAACAAAATACTGCAAGAACTAATTAACCATAATTGACTTTAATTAAGTAATCCCTAATTAGCTTACAATTCAGCGCATCTGTATTGAATTAAATGATTAGAGTTTATTAGTTTGTTGGTTTTATTAATTTTCAGAAATATAAATATGGATGTCGTGTGTGGCTAATTGGCGTTTTGAAGTGGATATCACGTACAATTATCAATTAGCAAGATGATTTGTTTACAAATACGTTTGATGTTAATTATCAAAACAGTACAGGCTTCATAGATGTTGTTGCTGTTTGTTCTATTGCATTGTTCAATTTTTATTTACAATTGTTTACTTTTATTTACAATATATACTGAAGGGAACAGCTAACCCGCCAACAGATAATTAATATACCTGACATTTTATGTATTTACCCAAAATGTATCAACGCAATTTCCTTGAAAGAACATTTAAGTTACGTAAAACCAATACATATTTTATGTTAATGTCGTATACAAAGTGTAACAACGCTATTCAATATTTTGACGAAGATATTTGAAATAAAGTAACAGCGAGTTAACTGTTCTGTTCAGTATACATCATATAGTGCGTGTAAAACGAAGTCTCTTCATTCTGATTGGTTTGAGTTGTGACAACTTATTTCACAATCGATGTAAAGTGATAAAGTTTAAATTAAAATTATATATATTATAATAACGTTTTCTGTAAATGCATCAATAAATAGGGACATTGTTGAAGACTGTAAAACAAAGATATGGAAATAAATATACTTAACAATGTCACTACAAACATATACAAGAAGCGCAAAAAGATGTTGTTTCAATGGGGGGTCATTTTAGAAAAACTGCCCATTAGATGCGGTTTCCTATTTTCGAATACACTCATTATCGTTTCCCTTTCCAGATTGACACTTGCTTTGTGGGGTGTTTATTCCTCTATTTCTTTTAAAAAATGTATGTTAAACTTACATTATATCAGTCTTTTTAAAGTCATAAATATTATGTATTATCTGTGTAAGGATTAACGTTTTCTATATGATGATTTTTAAATTTTTAAAGAAAATTAATGTAAATGTACTTTTAAGCGACGTTAATTTTCAATTGTTTTTTTCCGGGGTCCCATGGTGTATCTTTTATCTTAGCTACTTTTGGTCTAAACTGTGTGTGCTTGTCAAATAAAATATAACAGACTGATGCATTTCATTTTTATACAATAGTTTGTGCATTATTAACAAAAACGATTATTATTAGAGGCGTTATCAGTTAAATATTGTAAAATGTGACTTTAGATTTTTAGATTTCATTAAGAAGAAAATGTGTTAACTAAAGTCCCATCAACGAGAACGTTTAAAGATAACTATCTAATTATCTATTAGTTTTAAACTATGTATGTAATTGTTATAATAATCAGAATATGTCTCCTTAAATCTGTTCTGGGTCATCGGTTACCAATATTTATCATTAAAGTTGAAAATATAGCCTCTGCCCTGTGCTTTCTTAGACCAAAAATAACCAATATAAAACTTTTTTATCTCTATTTCCTGTTCACATGCAAAACAATAACAAAAGCAACATATTAAATAGATACTAATATATACATTTCTGCATACTTCATCAAGAAAATTGTGAAACTGGGATACACCGCGAACTTATACTAGTAGAATTTGAAGATAAAAGCTTAATTAGTGGGCAATAATGTTCTAGATGTTTCCAGCAACAGGTGATCCTAATTATAATTAGACAGCCAGTGGTTGAAGTGTTCCTCAGTTAAATATTCCTCAATGCAACACAGTACAATATCTATTGTTATAGAAGACATTATAGGATATAAATGAATAATTGACCAGCCGCGAATCACACAAGTCGATAATGCAATGAGCGATCGCTATGGGTGTGAAATCTTCGGCGGGGTGACATTGTCTTGGACAACAACACCATGTGGCCAGTGGGCGGAACTATAGTCGTTCTAGCGTATAATTGTACTAAATCATTGTGGTTATTAATTGCGTTTGTACCAGACTGTGCCCTGTCAATTTTGCGTGTCATGTTCTTATTCTTAATTTTGTAATGGCATTTTACCTTTTATCTGTAACAGAACAGTAAACATTGTAATTGATGTCGTGTTTATTATGTCGATAAGTACACGAAACATATTGTTTGACATTGTTAGATGTATCATTACTTACAAATGTATAACAGTATGTCATTACCACCCGGATTAGTGTAAACGTTTTATCAATAAATAATTAGAAAACTAGCAATTATTTGCATTGGTGGTAACTTTTCCCTCCCAGGTGCGATAAAATTTGTGGTACTGTAAATTGAGTAAATGAGAAATTCTTCAAATATAAACTTTGTTCTTCTTTTGTTCTGTTTTTTTTCCTATGTTTTCTCCGTAATACACATTGAAATATCCTTATAGTATAGTATATAATAATTAAAAGAAATTCCTTAATTCCTTTTGTCACTCAAAAAATATTACGCTTCTTCCTATGTATTCGGCAATCTGATGTCATTCATTATTTCAAAGGCTATTAACAATGATGTAAATGAGAGGCAAATTTTAATTATTGAACTTTTTTTCTTTTTACACTTTAACAAAGATTTCTCATTTACTCAATTTACAGTACCTCAAATTTTATCGCACCTGGGAGGGAAAAGTATATAGTTCTGCTTTCCTCGTGTAAGATGTAGTAAACTAATTCACCCCAGGGAATGTTCTGTGTTACTTTCCGTCGTTTCTTATCTGTCCGTCTCATTTCTTTGCTAACTGACTGTAATGATACAAACCTCTCTCTCTCTCTCTCTCTCTCTCTCTCTCTCTCTCTCTCTCTGTTTCTCACTCTCTCCTTATATATATATATATATATATATATATATATATATATATATATATTTATTTATTTTTTTTATTTTTTTATTTATTTATCTCTCCTCCTCTCTTCCTTTCTCTGCCTATCTGTCTGTCTGTCTGTCTGTCTGGCTGTCTGTCTGTCTGTCTCTCTCTCTCTCTCTCTCTCTCTCTCTCTCTTTCTCTCTCTCTCTCTCTCTCTCTCTGAAACTTCTAATATATATATATATATATATATATATATATATATATATATATATATATATATAATGATAAAATACCTACCCTCTCCCTTATCTCAGCCACCTTTCTCCCTCAGATAGATTTATGTATTGGCAAGAAAAGTTATCTTAAATCGTTGTTTCTGCATTTAGGTCACCAAATCAATTAGGTTGAAAAAATACAACATGGAAATCCTTTTATTTAGCTATGGTTTTGTTGAATAAACACATGTTTGTGTCTGGGTGCAAAACATAACTTACTTTCAGTTATTTCAATATATGCGAAAATATTCAAATTAGTGAATTATGACAAACGCACATGTAAGTTAATTGCATAATATATAAAGGATGATTATAAAGTTGTTTCAGAATCCACCACATCTGTTCAACTTCACATTGTTGAAAAACACAAGCGTTCAGTTGGTGTGTGTTTTAAAGTCGCCTTTGATGAAGAGGCGTTTGTCTGCTATGTTCTAGAAGTGAAAATAAATTAATCTATTTCAGAACGATTATATAATTTATGTTTATCAGGCTGGTGATTTATGAACATAAATGACATGATAAAACGATATACTGGCTAATGCTGAAATTTTCGGATGAAAATCGAACTGATATGTGTTACCTATTTGTCAGAATCCGCCTGTATGGAATCTGGTTCATGCAACCCCTTAACTTCGTTTATAGTTCCGAAGTAATCCTACTTTCTCAGCTAATACAAAAGTGATGAAACAATTCATTTTGCATAGAATGCAATGACCGTCAGTATATGTTGACCTACTTCCTCAGCCAATGAAATCACTCCAGGAACGAGAAAGAATGTCAACATCTAAGCCGGTAAGAAGTTACATAGAATGTCTTCCATAGAACTTCTAACCTATACTTGGAAATGGCATAATCTTGGTCAGTGGACGAAAATTGTCCGATTTCACAGAACTGTGTTCAAATTTGCTGAATAGATTTTATTTTGAATATTTAATTTATCGATCTGACGTGAAACATTTCATTAACGTATGCACTTAACGCAAAAATATCACCTTCGGTCAAGAAGGGAATAGATTTCATATCATATTGTCCCCAATTTGATAATTTCGTGAAAATTTGAACGCGAAAATAGATGAATTAAGTAAATAAATATAAATATTGATATGTAGATGCAATTGACATACTATTACAAACTATAAGTGCAGTAATATCCTCTTGCAAATTTTATAGAAAGCTCGATTGAAACAAGGAAATTTTAAATACTTTTTGTTTTTCATTACATTAATGAATTAATGTTATAATTCATTTTATTTGTACTTGTTGTTTTGTCAAATGATGTCATGTAAGTTTTGAAGCAATTGTTATCAAAAAGGAACTGATAACCCTTATTAGACTGTGTATTTCTAAACATTTTAATTGCTAATGTTGTAAATATTACATGTATTGTACCTATCACTTTCATAAATAAATAATTATCAATATAAATCGTTTTGATAGTCATCCTCCTGTTGCGGACCTATTCTTTGACACGTGCAACTTTATGACACGTACTACCAGGTACCCATCAATGCAAATATTCAACTCAATTAACTTATTACTGACCAATTAAGAGGTTATATATGAATAATTGTCATATATTTTGTAATGGATGAAGACGAAAAAGTGCAAAGTTAAAGGACAAAATTCAAATTCAGTACTTAAGTACACATAGTTTGATTTTGGAATTCAAAATCAGTACTTAACCCCACTATTTCATGTATAGTTTTGTTTCACAATGTATTTTAGATCATTTTTGGTGACTTAATGGACTTGAGTATGCAGATTTAATAGACAAGGCTTAAGTTATCGTGACAAGTAACATGAATTTTAACCAAATGTCTTTATTTTACTATTATACGGCACCTTAAAGAAAACAAGTATATTTCGTCAAAAAGGATCATATCCATTAGTTATTGACCTGACGCGAAAATTACAATTGCTCCGCCCACTGACAATGTGGAAACTGTAATGTAGTTTTTGTAAAGAAATCGTCAGCGTGTCTAAGAAAAATGGCGGCGTAGCAACCATATCGTCGCTGATTGGATTATCGACATGTTTGATTGACAGCCTACGTCAGATAAATTATTCGATCGTTCCTGTTGAAGTAGTTTATCCATGTTAATGTATCAAATAAGTATTTGCTCCTTTAAACGTAAAAACAGTAATTACTTAAAACTATTAATATACTTTAACTGATGGTACAGCGCTAGTTTTGAAACTATGAAAAAGAAATATTTAAAATTTCAAATTAATTTTTTGACTACGATTTTTGTTCTGTTGTAAAATTACAAACCGATGGAATCTAAATACAGCTTATTGTTTTCTCAAATATGACCAACCAAACATGTGCGATAGATGATGGCAATCAGTCATCTTTCTAAGTAAACAAAGATGGAAAATAAAATCAAAAGTTGGCACATTTTAAGCACAAAATTCAAACTCAGTTCTTAGGCAAACATATTAGAATTCAAAATCAATACTAAACCACACTTTTTGATGTGTACTTTTGTTTAACAATGTATTTTAGATAATTTTTAGTGATTTCAATTGTGCTTGAGTATTCCATATCAACAGACAAAGCTCAGAGTATCGGAGCAAGTCAAACTTGGCATTTTAACAAAAGTTTCCTACTTTAACCTCATAAGGTATATTTTGTCAAAAAAGATCATATCCATTAGTAATTGACCTGACGCGAAAATAAATAATGCTCCGTCTATTGGCAACGTTGCATTGTTTGTCCAAGGAAATACAATTTAGTATTGAAACGCTCATCGTCAGCGTGTCTAAGTAAAATGGCGGCAGAGCAACCATATCGATTGCTGATTGGATTAACAATTTGTTTGATTGATAGCCCTCGTCAGGTCAGCTGTTCGATCGTTCCTTATCAAGAACGTGTCTGATACCCGATACTATTTAACAACACAATGTACAACGTTGACATAAGTTACTATAAGTAAGTATAGATCCAGAGATGAACCAAACAAGTAAATGGTGATCATATGAAATTGTACATAAGCTCACAAATGGAACACTAAATTAAAAAAAAAATAAGTTTCCTCTGGTTAAATATAATTATGTTTTATGCTAAAATAGAGTTTATTATTGCCTGGAATTACACTACCTACGGGGACTATATACTCTATATGTTTACCGTAAAGGGACACTCGACATGCTAAAATCAAGTTTATCCATGATTATACATCAAATCAACCTTTGCTCCCATAAGCGTAAAACCAAATAGAGATAAAAATATATGAAAGTGTAACTCTTTAAACTGCATATTTAAGGTAGCTCGCGGGTTTACACATGGATTTTCGAAAGTCGTCGGATTTTAATGATATTTTCGGTGATTGTTGGAACACATCTTGTCTTTTTTTATAATGTTAATTTTTTGGCCGAAAATATGGCGATTTTGACGTCAGTGGCGCCCCCTGGCGACAACCCATATTTTCGCCGTTTTTCTACGTTTCGGCGGTCTAGTTCGATCATTAATTGGCCGATTTTTTAAATATAAGCACTCACTTGAATAGGACACTATCGTATAGGAGTTAAGGTACAGTTGTATGCATTAATAAACAATAATAAGCGCAGGGAACGCTGGTTTATGAATGAAGGTGATCATTTGCGTATTTATTATGACCTCATAATGTGTTACAAAATTCCATATCACGCGAAATATACGAGGTAGAAGTTTTTTTATTTTCTGTATGGTCTTCTACGACGAGCGAGAAACTTGATGAGGAAATAAAAAAGGGGGTTTAACCGTGACATTTTTTGCTAAACAACTTTGAACGTATTTGAATTACTTTAATAAACGCCGTTTTTTTACAGCGTCACGTCGACAACGTGGTGACGTTAATGTTTTTACATAATGACAAATATGCTGTTAATATGAGTATTATATTTTCTTTTTTGAATTTATATATTAGATTAATGCTCAAAGGTTAAATAACGACATAATGACTTATTTTAAAAAGTTTATAATAATAAATAACACACTAGTGCCGGGTTGGTTCTTCAATATAACGAGTATACTCACCAAAAGGCGATTCAAAGTTTCATGTTGGGGAATCGCCGCGAATCGCCAACTACCAACCAGCTGCCAGTTGGGGATTCAGATTTTCTATTTATTTAAATACATTTTCATTGATTATTTTTTAAACGTATAACACGAGTAAAATATGTAAACCAAATAGTAATTATAATAACGAATCCGAATCCCCAACTGGCAGCTGGTCGGTAGTTGGTTATTCGAATCCCCAACTACCAACTGCGAACTACCTACTAACTTTACAGTCATAAAATTACCGAATGTTCAAAAGTACTGGAGGATTGTTCAGATGAACCAAACTAAATATTTTTATAACTGTTGAAAGCTATATCATACATGCTGTAAATACAATTTGTGAAACATGTGGTAATGTGTTGAAAATTTGAAATAAAAAGAAACAGCAATAAAAAAATACACGCGATTAACAAAACAGCTAGAAAGCAGTTTGTTTATAATAAGTGGATTTGCAACTAGACCGGACATGAAAAGCATGAGTATACATATCTACTATCTTTACGTTTACGTTTTCAAGAAAATCTAAAACAAATGTTTTAAAAATTGATTTGGATTATGTCATTTTCGTTTTTACCTTTTTATTCACGAATTCCTTAGAAACCTGGTGGTGGGAGATGGGGTTGCAGTGAAGTTAAAACATCAACAACATTTTTAACATAGAGAATGATCGTATCGTTATTTGGGCCTCACTACATCTCGATATTGTATCTAATTTTATTTTTATGGGTGGCAATACACACTTGAATGTATATTGCAATGTCACCAAGTTCAACTGATTTTTTTTCAAATTCCCAGAGTATTTTAGAAACTAGGCTATGTTCTGTGCCGTTAAACAGCAAACAAGTTTAATATCTGGTTCCCATAATTTGTTGCGTGTTGTGTGCTAATTTGAGGTTAAGCCAGTATCCATAAAAAAATATGTTGGTTAACGTTTAACCGAACTGAACGCAGTCCTTGGATTTGCTACACTATTTGTAATATTGGACGGATAAACACAAAATGATTATGTAGTTAAGTTTGCATAAAATTTATGCATCAATAACTAAACCTAATATTTCATACTGATGCTTACATGGATATTCACGATTTCCTAAAGTCGCTTAGATATGTGGGCTGTCTGGACGTGGAACTTACTCATTTTAGAAATAAACACATCTTAACATATTGTTGATATGAAATTTATTTTTATATTAAAATACAAACATAGAACATATTGTATACAAATGCTATAGCTTCTATTTTAGATAACAAAACATACATAATTTTGGTTACGTTGTCAACCTGATATAATGTTTTTTCTCGTATTTACATTTAGCATAATTATAATTATTGTTATATTCAGTTTTGAGTCACGTATATATATTTTATCAACAACATATACATGATTCTTAACTTCCGTGATATATTATTATTGTAAAGCATGTGCGTGCATGGGTGCGTGCATGGATGCGTGATACTTGAATGTGTATTGCAATGTCACAAAGCTTATCTGATTTTTTTTCAAATTCTAAAAATACTTTAGAAACGGATTCGATGAAAACATCCTGTTTTTATAGATAAAACATCCTGTTATATAGATAAAACATCCTGTTTTTAGATGGGAGTAAAGATTTATAATGTGAATATTTTCCATATATAAAATTATATACAACACGTGCAGATTTAACTGATTTATTTTACTTCAAGTTTAACAATTTATACAAATTACGCTCGAAGTCTTCCTGTGTATAACCAGTTCTTAGCATATGCGGAAAAGGTGTCTTACTCAAAGAAACCACGCATGGCCGTGGGGAGGATCGAACCCACCACCTTCCGATCCTGGGTTCGGTGCTTTACCACTAGACCACGCGCCTTAACGAGATTTAAAAGAGATCTAATATTAAAGTGATAGATTTTCACTTAAAAGAAGAAGTAAATATTCAGTTTGCGAAGAGATAAGATCTGGTAATGTTTCCGTTGCTGTGCTGACCTTGCAATCATGTAAGCGTCTGCGCCTGTACACAGTTATAAAATATCTGTCTTGTTTAACTATGTGACTTTACAGTGCATATTGGAAGACTGGTCTCTCATCTTCTAAATAAAAGTGTGTTATTTTTTTCTGCAACTCCTTATCAATATTGAATTTTAACCATAATTTACCACCACAACCACTACCACTACAATCACTCCTACCACTATCACTACCATTGCTATTATAAATAACATTTACAATTATATTAGCATTATCATTACCATTACCACAACCACTGCCACTGTCACTACTGCAACCTTCATCACAACAACTACAATATTAACTGCCACTACTAATGACACTGCCACTACCACTACACCTACCGATATCATTATCACAAACACTATCACCATTATTGGGTTTGGTATGCATTATCGAAGATGTTAATTAAGGAACTATCATTTCGTAAATTGATTAATTTAATATGATAACTAATAAATGAGCGCAACTTTTATTGTTTCATTTGTTAGCATGATTGATAAGTTATAATGTAAATATCTATACATATACTATATATCGCACTTCATTTAGTTGCATTTCTTAGCGTATAGCCGGACCCAATTAAGCTCAGTCGGTAGCGAGTTTGACTATCAATGAATCCAGGTGCCGTGAGTTTGAATCTTCTACGTGATTGATATACGACATTGTGTCTCATTACCATTTGTCTCTCACCGCTGATTCAAGTTTATAACTGTAGAAGAGGTGAACTATAAAATTCAACGGATTTTAAATGAAAAGAAATATTTTGATACCTACTCAGATACCTACTCAGATTGGATAAGCAAAAAGTTTGTAACAAAAGGAAACGCGAAATCCCTAGCAGCAATCGGGTTAAGTAAAAACCACATAGAACTGGTGTTGAGACGGTCCGGACTTGACGGACTTGCAGTTTTATTTAAAAATGTATTGTCAACTCCAGGGAAGACTGCTTTTGATTTATATTCTGCTGTGAATTCCACAGAAAAATGTTGATACATTATGTCGTAATATTTAAATTGTTTTTTCCCCGTAAAGGTTTCATACGTATTAGTCATTATGTCGTTATTTAACCTTTGAGCATTAATCTAATATATAAATTCAAAAAATAAAATATAATACTCATATCAATAGCATATTTGTCATTATGTAAAAACGTTAACGTCACCATGTTGTCGACGTGACGCTGTAAAAAACGGCGTTTATTAAAGTAATTCAAATACTTTGAAAGTTGTTTAGCAAAAAATGTCACGATTAAACCCCCTTTTTTTATTCCCTCATCAAGTTTCTCGTTCGTCTTAGAAGACCATACACAAAATAAAAAAACTTTAACCTCGTATATTTCGCGTGATATGGAATTTTGTAACACATTACGAGGTCATAATAAATACGCAAATGATCACCTTCGTTCATAAACCAGCGTTCCCTGCGCTTATTAATGTTTATTAATGCATACAACTGTACCTAAACTCCTATAGGATAGAGTGTTATTCAAGTGAGTGCTTATATTTTAAAAATCGGCCAATTAATGATCGAACTAGACCGCCGAAACGTAGAAAACGGCAATATATGGGTTGTCACCAGGGGGCACCACTAACGTCAAAATCGCCATATTTTCGGACAAAAAATTAACAACATGTAAAAGACAAGATGTGTTCCAACAATCACCAAAAGTATCATTAAAATCCGGCGACTTTCGAAAATCCATGTGTAAACCTGCGCACTACCATAAGAAACTACTAATATACTTTAACTGATATTAAATAATTATTCAAAAATAGGACTAGGATTTCGTTTCTTTCATACACTGTACCACTAAAAACTGATTGAATCAAAATATAGCTAATAATTTTCTCATAAATGACCAAATACATTCGACGTACTATGTAATTCAGCCACAATTCAGAGTTATGTCCGTTTCTAGAAATAGGACCAAAAATATATGTCTGTTTACATAGTGAGATATCTTTATATTATATTTGAATGATATAAAAATATATACGTAAATGTTTGGGGTATTTTTTAGAAATTATGATCAGCGAAATTACAACAAAATTGCAATGTGCCACTTTATTGAAGATAAAGACACAACACTAATGTATATATATTAATATAATTAGTAGTAGTAGTAGTAGTAGTAGTAGTAGTAGTAGTAGTATTAGTAGTAGTAGTAGTAGTAGTAGTAGTATAAGTACTATTAGTGAAATTATCATTATTATTAGTAGTAGTAGTAGTATTACAGGAAAAAAAAGCAAATGAAAAATATATACATTATCATCGAACTTAATAGTTCTACTGGTAACTATCATTTTGATTTTTTTTAATATTTATCTTTTTAAACCATTTGTTACAAAACTATTAGTCTAGTGACTTTTATGATATAGTATAATCGTAAGAACTCTTACATTTCTTCATAATTGATAAATACATGTAGGAATCAACAATAAAGTTTCATGGCAAAGTTAACAAAAGTTTACAGCACTTACAAAACAAAGTTCGTCGCATCATAACTTCGTATTTTAAACTTAATGTTTTTCAAACGCTTCACTCTCTGTATTGTCGCAAAATGTCCGCGCGACAAAAGTCAAACCAGTCAAATTGTCCTGGATGTTAGTAGAAGTGTATTTTATTTTATTTTGTTTACCTCTGCATTATAACAATGTAGTACAATTCAGACGTCTAAAACTATGTCCTGATTTAAGAATATCCATTTGGTATTGATTGTGAAACAGAACAAGTTTTTACGACACGCTTAATGTTTTTCTATGTAGATCAAAACTAAGCGTAAGCAGATATAATTTAAGGACATAACACACGGTCGTGCCGGGGACTCGAACTCGTAACAATCCGATGCTGGGTCCGATGTTCTACAACTAGACCATGTGTTCCGCATATTTCAGTTGTAACAACATTCTTAAATATTGACGACTCGTGTACGACTTCTCAACTGTGACGTTCGATGTAGTTAATTATGTTGTCTTTATTTCAAACATATTGATCTGTAATTAACCCAAGACACGTATTTTAATATAAACCTAGAGTAATATCACTGCCACTTTTATTTCATCTGTATCACGTGAATAGTGTTATTTTATTTGAAGAATTTTTCTCACAAATATGACATTACTCATCGGGACAGCAGTTCCCTTGTATGTTTGGGGTCTTCAGAACAGTAATGCCTGATGTACAGAATTATGTTCACTTGAATTATTTCATATTAAACACTTTCATGTTGTCTGTTTTGCACATGGTGACGATGAGTCTGGAATTGGCTCTGTCCCAGCACAGTGAATGTGGATACTTTATTCCATCTGCCTCTCCCAACACAACGCCCATCTTACGTCCATCACGGCCAATCTGGATGATGCTGTGTGACTCGAACCCACAGACAAATATTACACCATGACTCCCTACACATACACCACGTGCATGTTCCAGTTCTGGATCAGTGAATTGTGACTGTGTATCACCATGGATATCGAGAGTTATAAGTCCACCGTATGTATGAGTGATATGTATCTGACTGTGGTCATTACTGAGGGCAATGTTGCCGAGTTTGGCATACAGACCACTGTCTTGTCTCAATGATTCATGCTGGATTGTTTTCAGAAGAAGACCTGCTATATTGTACACATTCAATCCACCACCTTCTGTTGTTATTAATTGATCGTTAGTATAGGCGAGTCCACGGCATTCACCACGTGTCTTGAATGATCCTGTCAGAGTCATCTTGTCTCTCACAGATACAAACTGAATAGTTTTGACGTTCGGCATTGTTACAGCAGCTTCCTGTGGACTAGAAGCACATACTGCATATGGAGCGTGAGGCATGTCACAGTAATCTCTTACTTGATATGAACTCTCTTGGAATCTCTTCAACTTCTTGTTCACAAAGTCAGTTATCAGGAAAGTGCCATCTTCGTGGAAACATGACCCTACTATATTACACTGTTTATTGTCAGCATTCATTTTCACAGTATATTCTCCTTCTAGGGAGGTAGAATAAATTTGTTCCTCAATTTGGAAATCTCCCAGTGACTTCTGAGCCTTCAGAAACTCTTCAATATTTGGCTTTATTTTGTACTTTAGAAATTTTCTTTCTCGTCTTGTTTCCATCTCCCGTAACATTATTCTACTTGATGTTTCATTCTTCTTTCCGGTTTTCAGGTACACAAATAATTGGGATTCGTTGTCGCCAGTTGATATTTCTAGGTTCTTTATATTCGTTTCCATGGTTTCCAGCATTTCTTCTAGACATTTTATATCGATATTAAGCTGGTCTTGGAGCGACTGATGTCTAGCCCTCAGTTCGTCTGTAGCATCCTTTTCTAGTTCATCGACCCTTTTCATCACTCTCTTTCTAAAATCCTTCAACTGCGTCAAAACATCATTTCTCTCCCTTTCTAATGTATTGAAAACATTTTCCTTTGTTTTCTTCGCCTTACTTAGTTGAAGTTTGATACTCTGCATGGACGTTTTGATATCTCTGTATTCTTTGTCACTCTTCACTCCTTTCGCAGCAGTCGGTAAGTATGTCATTCCCTGACACATTCTGTAAAAACAGAGTGAAAGTCTTTACAAAAAAGAATGTAGGCAGAAGGTTTGTTAAAGGGAGGATATCAGGAATAAACACTATAAATATCTTATAAATATCTTGAAAAATAAAATTATTTTAGAATGGATAAAAACATTGTCATTGTCATAAATAAATAAAGCCGAGTGGTTTGGTATATTAAATGCTCAAAAAACGTGCCAAAATCGATGTAATAGGAGCTGTAATTCCCATTCTAAAAAACTGCACTTCAATACTTCTTGACGACTTTCACATCGTCATTTCGACTCTTTCTAAGATGAAACCAATTTTAAAACGTGTAAACCTATATCACCGATCAAATTGAAATGAAAAGAAATCGACTCATTTAATACATTACAAAATATGTTATGCTGGAAATCTATTTTAGATTATCCTAGGCGGGTTAGAAAACAACTTTCAATATATTTATTTGGCAAGTTTAAATAGATATCCTTTTTGGCAATACGGGGCCATTGAGTATATATGGGCATGATATATTAGGAAAAAGTGTTCAATCCTTATATACTCCCTTTAAGGCCTGAAGATAAAATTAATGTTTGTTCGAGGGCACACTTGTAAGGTTTCTCCCTTTACCCTTTTAACAGAAATAACTAAAATAACAAAAGTAATTACGATTTTGAATGGAATTAACGCCATTTTTAACATATTTCAGGTTGTAAATGGTATATCCAGTTGTATGAGAGAAGGAGGCCCTCAGAATGAGCCGCAAGTAACTAAAAAACGTTTTCACAATTTTTTTTAAGGGAGCGGGACCAGACCTTAGCGATGAGAGTTAATCATGTAAATATCAAAAATCAGATGACTGGTCACCAATCGACCCAGTTGCTCGATTTCAACAAACCGGTGGATCTTATTAATCTTATCTCCTAAAAAAATGATAACAATAAAATATATGATGAAAAGATCTTTGACAGTTTTCCTATATAAACTCCTATATGAAGTCCCATTGCAGGACCCCATATATCTTTGCTCCATCACTTGAACAAACTTGAAACCTAATACTCATAATGATCATTTATTCCAAATATGAACAAATTTGGTAAGTTGGTCCTTGAGAGGAATTTCTTTGAAAATTCACAATTTGACCCTTTTTTGAGTACAGGCTGACCCCTGATGGAAACTAAATCCCCTGAAATAAACCCAGTCTCAACTGTCAAGACTAAACAAAGTTTCAGCCATCATAATGACCTTACATATATTCCCATGGTATTTCTATGTAACAATTAAATTCCCATTACTAGGATCCAATGGACCCTATCCCCTTATTTTGAACTAACTGGAAACCTTTATTCATAGCGATCATTTCTACCACACAATTTGCAACAAATTCGTGTCGGTCTTTGAGAAGACTATTTTTTAATAAAAAAAATGCTGTAAGTTTAAATGATAAGTCCCGGGCTCGGGGCCAATATTGACCCTAGGGACATGACTTTAACAAATACGAGAGAAAATGATTAGGAGATATTACATGCAAAATATCAAAGCCCTAGGGTTGTACTTTCGGAAAAAAATATTTTTGAAATAAAAACAGTGTCAGAGAAGACATCGTTTAAAGGAATTATTGATGGAAAGACATACGGATGGACGGTATATTTAGCTCAATTCAAATAAGCTAAATATAAATATATAAATATTACGAACATGCCTGGCGAGTTTAACCGCGTCCTTCCGACTCTTTCTAAGTTGAAAAAATACCTTACAATATGTAAACCAATATCAACTAATCGAAGACATAATGAAATCACGTGACTCATTTCATACACCTTAGAAGGGAGTATAACGAATAATGGTTGTCCAATGAATGCACGTAATTTATATCAACGCAGTATTGACCAAGTATGTTGTTGTCGTATGGTGTTTAGCGTCGTTTTCAACGATGTTTCAGTCATCACAATAGTGGTTACTTGTGACAGTATTCTAAGCGCTTCCACACTGGATTATTATGTCGAAAACATATGCTAAAATACCCCACCCAGTAACATTATAGTGACCCAAGGCTTAGAAATATCCTCTAAATGCTGAGCACCAATCGAGGAAGCTTTTAGCTAGTACCACTTCCAAGCCTTTTGTATGACCCAACCGGGGATCGAACCCACGAATATCCGCATGCGTATGGGGTGCCGTTTTACTATTTAACCTCAATAAGTAATATCACCTATTCGAAATGAATTTAGACAATGATTTCTCCCAAGGATGTTAATATATTTAATAAAATATACATGTAGATATATAACGAGAATAAAATGGAAATATCAAATATATTGTGTAAAAAATATTGTGTTATAAAATAAATATTATTGTGAATGTAGAATATTTATTGGCTTATTCTTTAATCATTTTACAAGACCATTTATTTTGGCGGCTGAGGGTTTTCTTCTGTCGGCTGCAATCAAAAAAAATTGGCTACCGGTTCCATGCAAGGCATGATAAACTCAGCCCTCACTGCCATCGATATTGAAATTGCGGGTTCAGAGTCCGACGAGGAGCTTGTTGATAGGCCTATTGACAATTTATATATGTCAACTATCAATACTTTTAGGCCAAGATATAACGATTAATGTAGATCTAAAAATTGTCAACTTGTCAACAGTAACCTAAAGAGCGAGTAGGTCTAACTGGATCCTAGCCTGGATCTAGCCGATCAATACAGAAAACCAAAATACAAAATTCTTCCTCGTCATTTTACCAAAAAAGTTCCTAAAGTCTACTTGTATCAAGATCAGTTAAGATACATATATGTATTATTTTATTGACATGAAAGTGCGTCGTAAACAAACTTCTTTGACATTTTAATGTCATTGCACTTTGACAAGTAAGATACGAGTTGGGGATCCAGTTACCAGATTAACCAATCGGCGTCGCCTTCGTTGGTAGTGTAAACAAATAACCTGGCAACAACCAACTCGTTGCGATTAGTTTTTACAATTAAAAATAAGTAATAGAGTCTGCCCGTTTTTATATTTACATGTAAACATACTAAAGATATCAATATTGTATTTATAACTGAGCAAGACACCCGTTTTGAAAGATTGTAACAACAAAATCGATTTGCTTGCTTTGTTCCAATGTGTGACCAAAAAACAGGCAAATTTCGGTGTTCTCGTAACAATGCGTTTATTCAGCAGAGGTGAAAATTATTTTGTATCGAATCATTTAAATAAATGGACATGTTAACATTCTATTGTATAATATACTTTTTTGATGAATTCTAAAACCGGCTCTTTTGGCTGCTTCAGCCATATTTCATCATACATTTACAGCTACATCAAATATATATATATATATATATATATATATATATATGTATATATATATATATATATATATATATATATATGCTGAGTCATTTTCATCATGTATTCACTGCTGAATAATTAAGCAGGGATCAGTCTGTTTTTTCTTGCTTGATCAATCGAATGAGTGATATCACCTATTCGAATGAGTGATATCACTGATTCGTTTCGAATGAGTGATATCACTGATTCGAATGGGTGATATCACTGATTCGAATAAGTGATATCACTGATTCGAATAAGTGATATCACTCATTCGAATAAGTGATATCACTTATTCATTTTGAATAGGTGATATCACTCATTTGAATGACTGATATCACTTATTCGAATGAGTGATATTACCTATTCGAATGAGTGATATCACTTATTGAGGTTAAATATTAAAACGGCACCCCATACATGCGATGCGAACGCTCTACCACTATCCCATCGCTGCGGTGTTAATCATTGATAAATGTGGATATATTTACCACACAGACAGGTATTTTACAAACAATTGTGAACGACAATAATGAAAGTAAGGTATAAAGTTAATCACGTACGTGTGCTCCAAGGAAACGCAAGTACTACAGCATACCGCATCATGTATCACACATAATGTGTCCAGAATGTTCCCATGGTGGAGTTGGCATCTCACTGTGGGCACGGACGATACTTGTTGTGTCCTCGGCCGGGTCTTCATTTTAACCTTATCCAGGATTTGGTGCAGTTTCATTTTGCCGAACTTATTGTGATAATCCAGACATTTCTGACAGAAATATTCATCACAGTCCACACATAAGCTAATAGCCTCCACATTTAAATAAAATATATTGAAAACAAATGTCGTGTCTAAACCAAAGCAATCTTCAACTCCGATCGTCACAGCCACTGTGACTTATACTTTGGTATTTGTTTTAATATAATATCTTGCATATATGAAGTCCTGGGTTCGAGCCAAGCACGGTTTTAAAGTTTTATGTTGGACTGTTTGTCAGATACTTGCGGAAGGACGTCGATTCAGCTTATGTCAAATTGAGGTCTTTCAATACCAATAAAATGCCATATATAACTTACAATTAGTTTAAATGGCTTAAAACCCCAGTGTTGTATTAGCACCACGCCAGTTACAACATAACGATGTATAGATCCGCGACAGCGTTAAACCTATGTGTTGTACTAACACCACGACAGTTACAACGTAACGATGTATAGATCCGCGACGACGTTACACTTCTGTGTTGTACTAGCACCACGACAGTTACAACATAACGATGTATAGATCCACGACGACGCTAAACCTCTGTGTTGTACTTGCACCACGACAGTTATAACTTTACGATGTATAGATCCGCGACGACGTTATATCACTGTCTTGTACTAGCACCACGACAGTTACAACGTAACGTTGTATAGATCCACGACAACGTTTAACCCCTGTGTTGTACTAGCACCACGACAGTTACAAAGTAACGATGTATAGATCCGCAACGACGTTAAACCCCAGTGTTGTACTAGCACCACGACAATTACAACATAACAATATATAGATACGCAACCATGTAAAACCTCTGTGCTGTACTAGCACCAGGACAGTTACAATGTAACGATGTATAGATCCGCGACGACGTTAAGCCTATGTATTGTACTAGCACCACGGCAGTTACAACGTCACGATGTATAGATCCGCAACGACGTTAAACCTCTGTGTTGTACTAGCACCATGACAGTTACAACGTTACGATGTATAGATCCACGAAGACGTTAAACAACTGCGTTGCACTAGCACCACGACAGTTACAACGTAACGATGTATAGAACCGCGACGACGTTAAACCTCTTTGTTGTACTAGCACCAAGACAGTTACAATGTAACGATGTAGAGATCTGCGACGACGTTAAACCCCTGTGTTGTACTAGCACCACGACAGTTACAACGTAACATGGTATATATCAACGACGACGTTAAACCTCTGTGTTGTACTAGCACCACGACAGTTACAACGTAACGATGTATAGATCTGCGACAGAGTTAAATCTCTGTGTTGTACTAGCACCACGACAGTAACAACGTAACGATGTATAGATCCGCGACGACGTTAAACCGCTGCGTTGTACTAGCACCACGACAGTTACAACGTCACGATGTATAGATACACGACGACGTTATACCCCTATGTTGTACTAGCACCACGACAGTTACAACGTAACGATGTATAGATCTGCGACAGAGTTAAATCTCTGTGTTGTACTAGCACCACGACAGTAACAACGTAACGATGTATAGATCCGCAACTACGTTAAATCGCTGCGTTGAACTAGCACCACGACAGTTACAACGTCACGATGTATAGATACACGACGACGTTAAACCTCTGTGTTGTACTAGCACCACGACAGTTATAACGTCACGATGTAAAGATCCACGAAGACGTTATACCCCTATGTTGTACTAGCACCACGACAGTTACAACGTAACGATGTATAGATCTGCGACTACGTTAGACCCCTGTGTTGTACTAGCACCACGACAGTTACAACATAACGATGTATAGATCCGCGACAACGTGAACCTCTGTGTTGTACTAGCACCACGACAGTTAAAACGCCACGATGTATAGATGAGCGACGACGTTAAACCCCTTTGTTGTACTAGCACCACGACAGTTACAACGTAACGATGTATAGATCCACGAGGACGTTAAACCCCTGTGTTGTACTAGCATCACGACAGTTACAACGTAACGATGTATAGATCATCGACGACGTTATACCTCTGTGTTGTACTAGCACCACGACAGTTATAATTTTACGATGTATAGATCCGCGACGACGTTAAACCCCTGTGTTGTACTAGCACCACGACAGTTACAACATAACGATGTATAGATCCACGACGACGTTAAACCCCTTTGTTGTACTAGCACCACGGCAGTTACAACTTAACGATTTATAGATGTGCGACGACGTTAAACCGCTGTGTTGGACTAGCACCACGACAGTTACAACGTAACGATGTATAGATCCGCGACGACGTTATACCCCTGTGTTGTACTAGCACCACGACAGTTACAACGTAACGATGTATAGATCCGCGACGGCGTTAAACCCCTGTGTTGTACTAGCACCACGACAGTTTCAACGTAACAATGTATAGATCCACGACGACGTTAAACCTCTGTGTTGTACTAGCACCATGACAGTTACAACGTCACGATGTATAGATACACGACGACGGTAAACCTCTGTGTTGTATTACCACCACGGCAGTTACAACGTCACGATTTAAACCTCTGTGTTGTACTAGCACCACGACAGTTACAACATCACGATGTATAGATCCACGACGACGTTGAACCTCTGTGTTGTACTAGCACCACGACAGTTACAACGTCACGATGTATAGATCCACGACGACGTTAAACCTCTGTGTTGTACTAGCACCACGACAGTTTCACCGTAACGATGTATAGATCCGCGACGACGTTAAACCTCTTTGTTGTACTAGCACCAAGACAGTTACAATGTAACGATGTAGAGATCTGCGACGACGTTAAACCCCTGTGTTGTACTAGCACCACGACAGTTACAACGTAACATGGTATATATCAACGACGACGTTAAACCTCTGTGTTGTACTAGCACCACGACAGTTACAACGTAACGATGTATAGATACGCGACGGCGTTATACCCCTGTCTTGTACTAGCACCACGACAGTTACAACGTAACGATGTATAGATCCGCGACAGCGTTAAACCTCTGTGTTGTACTTGCACCACGACAGTTACAACGTCACGATGTATAGATCCGCGATGACGTTAAACCTCTGTGTTGTACTAGCACCGAGACAGTTACAACGTCACGATATATAGATCCGCGATGACGTTAAACCTCTGTGTTGTACTAGCACCACGACAGTAACAACGTAACGATGTATAGATCCGCGACAGCTTTAAACCTCTGTTTTGTACTAGCACCACGATAGTTACAAGGTCATGATGTATAGATCCACGACGACGTTAAACCCCAGTGTTGTACTAGCACCACGACAGTTACAACGTAACGATGTATAGATCCGCGACAGCGTTAAATCTCTGTGTTGTACTAGCACCACGACAGTAACAACGTAACGATGTATAGATCCGCGACGACGTTAAACCGCTGCGTTGTACTAGCACCACGACAGTTACAACGTCACGATGTATAGATACACGACGACGTTAAACCTCTGTGTTGTACTAGCACCACGACAGTTATAACGTCACGATATAAAGATCCACGAAGACGTTATACCCCTGTGTTGTACTAGCACCACGACAGTTACCACGTAACGATGTATAGATCTGCGACTACGTTAAACCCCTGTGTTGTACTAGCACCACGACAGTTACAACATAACGATGTATAGATCCGCGACAACGTTAAACCTCTGTGTTGTACTAGCACCACGACAGTTAAAACGTCACGATGTATAGATCAGCGACGACGTTAAACCCCTTTATTGTACTAGCACCACGACAGTTACAACTTCACGATGTATAGATCCACGAAGACGTTAAACCCCTGTGTTGTACCAGCCCCACGACAATTACAACGTCACGATGTATAGATCTGCGACGACGTTAAACCCCTGTGTTGTACTAGCATCACGACATTTACAACGTAAAGATGTATAGATCCGCGACGACGTTATACCCCTGTGTTGTACTAGCACCACGACAGTTATAATTTTACGATTTATAGATCCGCGACGACGTTAAACCCCTGTGTTGTACTAGCACCACGACAGTTACAACATAACGATGTATAGATCCACGCCGACGTTAAACCTCTGTGTTGTACTAGCACCACGGAAGTTACAAATTAACGATTTATAGATGCGCGACGACGTTAAACCGCTGTGTTGGACTAGCACCACGACAGTTACAACGTAACGATGTATAGATCCGCGACGACGTTATACCCCTGTGCTGTACTAGCACCACGACAGTTACAACGTAACGATGTATAGATCCGCGATTACGTTAAACGTCTGTGTTGTACTAGCACCACGACAGTTACAACGTAACGATGTATAGATCCGTGATTACGTTAAACCCCTATGTTGTACAAGCACCACGACAGTTACAACGTAACGATGTATAGATCCACGACGACGTTATACCCCTGTGTTGTACTAGCACCACGACAGTTACAACGTAACGATGTATAGATCTGCGACGACGTTGTATCCCTGTGTTGTACTAGCACCACGACAGTTACAATGTAACGATGTATAGATCCACGACGACGATATTTTTTATCAGTGTGTACATTGTTTACAAAGTGAAATAGACTTCCGAACCCTAATTTCCAAGCATCATTTTTTTCTATATTAACAATTCAAACATGACAATGCTTTCAAAATGATTAAAATACATCAATAATGCCATTCAAATAAAAAATGAGCATTAAAATCAGGAAAATGCATTTTTAAAGAGTCATTTTCTAAAGTGACCTTTATATAGGGTTCGGTCGCTCATGCGACTTAACCAATAAGAATACATTTATAGGAAATGGATTTCAAACATAAAGAAGTGGTTAATTTAACGTATGTCCAAGATTTGTAATATACAATATGCATCATTTGCTGAAACTCATCAAAGAAAAATTACAATTGGAAGAATTTGCATTTACTCCAATAAAACATAAAATGTCGTTTTTAAGTTTGAGAGTATAATATTCGTCTTCCAGACATATATTATATGCATGTTTCAAAGACTAAATTATTCTAAAGACTGAATATTTTTTATTATAACAACACATAAATAAAACCTCGGACTGTAGTTTCAACGTGAACTTTGACAATGCGTATATAACTGATAAAATTGAATATGTGTCCATACTAAACTCATAATGGCAGTTGCTATAGCAATGAAAATAGAATAGTTGGAAATAAATCCTTAAAAACACAAAAAGGTGACTAAAAATACTATCGAAGATACAGTTCAATATTGTTTCTATTGCTGTTTATTCCAAATGTGTTTCGTCAAGAAATGATGATCCTAAAACGGAAACTAATCATTGATTCTGTCAAACACAGAAATGAGACACACGTTAAAAATAGCAATATGCATACACTGACACGAAAGATAATTAGCTATTGGTCAGATGACCACTGTCCAGTATCTGTGTGAAATAATACTGACTTTAATGGAGAGATAATTAGTTTGTCTATTTGTGATCAATGACAGTCGCCATTGTATATTGATTTAACGAGAAACGATTATCTACTTGGATTATCACAAGTAATCTTCCAGTTTCACTACAAGAACTGAAATCTTTAACTAGAATTGGGTTATTTACATGACTTTGTTACTACAGTAAAACTATGATCGTAATAGAAACATATGTATATGTATAGTCAAAATTAATTTGTGACAAATTTACAGGTATGGTCAATTTAACAAAATTCAACAAGTGCGTTTAGGTGTAACCCCGCCATTGATTTTTGTTCTTTATTCTATAGTAAATAATAAGAGTTTGAAGGCTTGTCATTCATAGAGAGACCCACGTGTGAAACCTACATTTTACTGTTTGTCAACATCTGCACTATCAAAATATGATGAGAAAAGTAGGGGTCTAGTGTCATATAACAGATTTTTTCTGCTCAGTGTGTACACTGTTGACAAAGTGAAAGTAGACTTCCGAATTCATGTATACCCCAACTTCCAAGCAACAATTTTTTTACTTCTAAATTCACAATTCAAACATGACAATGTTAACAAAATGTTCAATATACATCAATAATGCCATTCAAATAAAACATTGAACATTATAATAATTAAAATGCATTTTTAAAGAAGAAGAAACAAAGATTATTTATAACCACCATTATGCGACTACCCCAGCGCTTTCTTACTATATTTAATGTCAGTTTAACATAGTTTAACATGTGTATTTATAGTTATTACATGTGGGGCGTACTAAACGTCAATTTACCAGTTTAACACGTGTGTTTATAGTAATAACAAGTAGTGCGTACTAAAAATCAATTTAATCCAATTTAACAAGTGTATTTATAGTTATGACATGTCGTGCGTACTAAACGTCAATGACAGTTTAACAGGTATGTTAATAGTTATAACAAATGAGTTGTACAAAACGTCGTTTAAAACATTCAATACGGATTATATTGGGAGTTCAAGCCGTTTTTAAAAACATTTCAGGTTTTATATGGTATCCAGTGTTATTAATGGATGAATATTTCAGAATAAATGTTTATAGAATGAGTACACCGCAGCGGTGATCCGTGTATAGACTTGTCCAGTGTTATTAATGGATGAATATTTCAGAACAAATGTTAATAGAATGAGAACACCGCAGCGGTGATCCGTGTCATAGACTTGTCCAGTGTTATTAATGGATGAATATTTCAGAACAAATGTTTATAGAATGAGAACACCGCAGCGGTGATCCGTGCCATAGACTTGTCCAGTGTTAATAATGGATGAATATTTCAGAACAAATGTTTATAGAATGAGAACACCGCAGCGGTGATCCGTGCCATAGACTTGTCCAGTGTTAATAATGGATGAATATTTCAGAACAAATGTTTATAGAATTAGTACACCGCAGCGGTGATCCCTGTATAGACTTGTCCAGTGTTATTAATGGATGAATATTTCAGAACAAATGTTTATAGAATGAGAACACCGCAGCGGTGATCCGTGCCATAGACTTGTCCAGTGTTAATAATGGATGAATATTTCAGAACAAATGTTTATATAATGAGTACACAGCAGCGGTGATCCGTGTCATAGACTTGTCCAGTGTTATTAATGGATGAATATTTCAGAACAAATGTTTATAGAATGAGTACACCGTAGCGGTGATCCGTGCCATAGACTTGTCCAGTGTTAATAATGGATGAATATTTCAGAACAAATGTTTATAGAATGAGAACATCGCAGCGGTGATCCGTGCCATAGACTTGTCCAGTGTTAATAATGGATGAATATTTCAGAACAAATGTTTATAGAATGAGAACACCGCAGCGGTGATCCGTGCCATAGACTTGTCCAGTGTTAATAATGGATGAATATTTCAGAACAAATGTTTATAGAATGAGAACACCGCAGCGGTGATCCGTGCCATAGACTTGTCCAGTGTTAATAATGGATGAATATTTCAGAACAAATGTTTATAGAATGAGTACACCGCAGCGGTGATCCGTATCATAGACTTGTCCAGTGTTATTAATGGATGAATATTACAGAACAAATGTTTATAGAATGAGTACACCGCAGCGGTTATCCGTGTCATAGACTTGTCCAGTGTTATTGGTGGATGAATATTTCAGAACAAATGTTTATAGAATGAGAACACCGCAGCGGTGATCCGTGCCATAGACTTGTCCAGTGTTAATAATGGATGAATATTTCAGAACAAATGTTTATAGAATGAGAACACCGCAGCAGTGATCCGTGTCATAGACTTGTCCAGTGTTATTCATGGATGAATATTTCAGAACAAATACTTATAGAATAAGTACACCGCAGCGGTGATCCGTGTCATAGACTTGTCCAGTGTTATTAATGGATGAATATTTCAGAACAAATGTTTATACAATAAGTACACCGCAGCGGTGATCCGTGTCATAGACTTGTCCAGTGTTATTCATGGATTAATATTTCAGAACAAATGTTTATAGAATAAGTACACCGCAGCGGTGATCCCTGTCATAGACTTGTCCAGTGTTATTGGTGAATGAATATTTCAGAGCAAATACTTATAGAATAAGTACACCGCAGCGGTGATCCGTGTCATAGACTTGTCCAGTGTTATTAATGGATTAATATTTCAGAACAAATGTTTATAGAATAAGTACACCGCAGCGGTGATCCGTGTCATAGACTTGTCCAGTGTTATTGGTGAATGAATATTTCAGAACAATTGTTTATAGAATAAGTACACCGCAGCGGTGATCCGTGTCATAGACTTGTCCAGTGTTAATAATGGATGAATATTACAGAACAAATGTTTATAGAATGAGTACACCGCAGCGGTTATTCGTGTCATAGACTTGTCCAGTGTTATTCATGGATGAATATTTCAGAACAAATGTTTATAGAATGAGTACACCGCAGCGGTTATCCGTGTCATAGACTTGTCCAGTGTTATTAATGGATGAATATTACAGAACAAATGTTTATAGAATGAGTACACCGCAGCGGTTATCCGCGTCATAGACTTGTCCAGTGTTATTCATGGATGAATATTTCAGAACAAATACTTATAGAATAAGTACACCGCATCGGTGATCCGTGTCATAGACTTGTCCAGTGTTATTAATGGATGAATATTTCAGAACAAATGTTTATAGAATGAGTACACCGCAGCGGTGATCCGTGTCATAGACTTGTCCAGTGTTATTAATGGATGAATATTACAGAACAAATGTTTATAGAATGAGTACACCGCAGCGGTTATCCGTGTCATAGACTTGTCCAGTGTTATTCATGGATGAATATTTCAGAACAAATACTTATAGAATAAGTACACCGCATCGGTGATCCGTGTCATAGACTTGTCCAGTGTTATTAATGGATGAATATTACAGAACAAATGTTTATAGAATAAGTACACCGCAGCGGTGATCCGTGTCATAGACTTGTCCAGTGTTATTAATGGATGAATATTTCAGAACAAATGTTTATAGAATTAGTACACCGTAGCGGTGATCCGTGTCATAGACTTGCCCAGTGTTAATAATGGATGAATATTTCAGAACAAATGTTTAAAGAATGAGTACACCGCAGCGGTAATCCGTGCCATAGCCTTGTCCAGTGTTATTGGTGGATGAATATTTCAGAACAAATGTTTATAGAATTAGTACACCGCAGCGGTGATCCGTATCATAGACTTGTCCAGTGTTATTAATGGATGGATATTTCAGAACAAATGTTTATAGAATAAGTACACCGCAGCGGTGATCCGTGTCATAGACTTGTCCAGTGTTATTAATGGATGAATATTTTAGAACAAATGTTTATGGAATTAGTACATCGCAACGGTTATCTGTGTCATTGACTTGAAAAAATCGGAAATAGATTCGCTCGGCATTTAGAGGATAGTTATAGGTCTGTTCAGTATAATGTTATTGGTTGGGGTATCATACCATGTGCCTATGGTGAGATACTTCTGTGTGACAGTGTGACAGAGCTTAAAATATTGTCTCAGGTAGACACCGTCGTGGTATCACTGATAAATCGCTGAAAGCGACGCTAAACATTATACAACATGTATAATTATACAACATAAAAGAAAAAAATATACTTATGATAATATGTTCATTCACAAAGTGTAAACTCGTCAAGTTTTATATACAATATAAACTGTATAAATCTTGAGAAGTTCAGTTTTTGTTTTAAGGTGCACGGTGCTATTGTTTGATATAGGGCGTTAATAATAGTTACCTATCATTAATTTACAAGAAAGCATCGTTCATCTTTTACATCAAACAGATAACGATTGAGACAACTTCAATCACAGGTATTTTTTTATAGTTGCAACAGTTACACTTTGAAATACGTCCTTAAACTTAGCAAAGCGTCAAACGATTAAATGTTTTAAATGTTGATTATGTAATATCAAATGTTATGTTAATTTATTTATCAATGATGTCTGTATTTTGACTGTTCATATTACTCTTCAAATGCCACACTTCCAATTATGACTTGGTCTGTAGACCTATGTTCATGATAGTCAATGTTTGCGGCACATAAACAGTGCTGTGATGCGGCATGACATTAGTGTGTCCCGTCTGTCTACGTTAATTTCCCGCAGACATTTCCAGTATTAATAATGGCTAAGGTAATAATTAGTATATATGGTTATGATGACCTTTTACAGTAGATGTGTGATATCAGCACTTGTTAGAGATGCCGCAGTAATGTCACTATTTATATTTTATAGCTCAAGGGATTTTCCCGTCAAAGTGCTTTGTGTAAATTTAATGAAACAATTCAGTGAGTTTGGTAGACATTTTAGATTGAATGTGTCTCATATAGTATTAAGGAGCTTGCTATCAGTGGACTAAGTCAAACAATGCATGTCGTTCTGCGAGTATTTTAGTCATCGTTTTGTTGTTGCTGTATGGTACTTGGCGTCGCTTTCAACACGTTTTCAGTCATACAGTGACGGTGTCTACTTCAGACATTATTCTGAGCGCTGTCACACTTGAGTATAATGCCGTAAAGACATGGTATAATATCCCACCCAGACACATTGTATTGACATCGGGCCGACCATACCTAGAAATATCCTCTTAATGCTGACCTCCAATTTTTAAGTATTGGTATAACCCGACCGGGGATAGAACCAACGACATTTGATATGCAAAGCGAGTCCTCTACCACCAGACCACTGCTGCGGTACACTTACTATTGTCACTAAGTGTGCAACTGTATAATGTGTTAATTACCTAAATAAAAGTACTGTTCATGACTATCTTTATTATAAAGACTTATCTACATGGTCAAAAGGATGACAGTGAACAATCATTAAGTACATTTATTTATTTCCAATCGTCTGAGAAATAATACAAAGTAGCAAAATTCAAAATTCAAAATTTCTTTATGTGTAACTTGAACGTATAATGTTTCTCATTATATACATATTTTATAATAAACATATTTATTTATAACAGCGTACAAGGGTGAATAGAATACTACTGTTGAAAAACCGACACCAATACATTCCCAAATAGGCATCGTATCGCAGTCATGAGTAGCGACGTTTAAACACCAGAACGTATTTATATGGGTAGAATGACGAATGCCAGGTGAATACTCAAATACAATAAATGTTAGAACCTACTAAAGTGCATTATTGCCAACCGACAGGGGATAGTGTATTGTTACCAACCGGCATGGGACAGTGCATTGTTGCCAAGCGGCAGGGGACAGTGAATTGTTGCCAACCAGCATGGGGCAGTGCATTGTTGCCAAACAGCAAGGGACAGTGCATTGCTGCCAACCGGCAGGGGACAGTGCATTGTTGCCAAGCGGTAGGGACAGTGCATTGTTGCCAACCGGCATGGTACAGGGCATTGTTGCCAAGCGGCAGGGGACAGTGCATTGTTGCCAACCGGCAGGGGACAGTGCAGTGTTGCCAAGCGGTAGGGGACAGTGCACTGTTGTCAACCGGCAAGGGACAGTGCATTGTTGCCAAGCGGCAATGGTGGAAGCTGACTATTAATAGTCTATGGTAAATGCAATGGTGGAAGTTGACTATTAATAGTCTATGGTAAATGCAATGGTGGAAGCTGACTATTAATAGTCTATGGTAAATGCAATGGTGGAAGCTGATTTTTTATAGTCTACGGTAAATGTAATGGTGGAAGCTGACGATTTATAGCCTATTGAAAACGCAATAGTGGTAGTTGACGATTTATAGGGTATGGAAAACGCAATAGTGGTAGCTGACTATTCATATGTTTATTATTTTCTGTATACATTTTTACTTCAGATCTACAAATATAAACATAGACACGAAATGGCTTTTGTCCTAAACTTTGATATACATATCTTGATACTATCTTACTCGCCGTGGTCTGATGTTCATTCCCTGGAATGAGTATTCTGGCATCGCATGTGTTGTTCAGTTTCTATTTGTTTTTAAAACATTAGTTGAAAATGTTCCTTCTCTCTATTCTCGCAGCAACTATTTGTGATACTGTTAACGATAGCTTTGTTCACTTTCATGAACATGGGTGCAAAACAAAAACAGTATTATTTTAGTGAAAAAAATAATATAGCTCAGTTTAAAATCAATTCGTTCAATTTATAAAGTTGTCAGTTTTCTCCATACAAATCGAGATTTAACTAGAAATGGAAGTAAATTTTCATTTGTAGTGTTTTGTACTTTGTTGTTGTTCAACTGATCATAGTGTTGTTAGAACGAATAATAGCATCAAATACAGTTCTGATCAACAGACAAGATTCATTTAAGTGTTAAGTGTTTTACATGCTCAAGTCCATTTTTTCAAAGTATCATTGAGTTATCCGAATTCAATGTTTTTTTGTTCACATGTGTAAACATCAAATATTATATTTCCAAATATAAGAAAGCCAGCATTATTTGTAGTACAGAAAAGTGTACCATTGTCTTCTTTGAATTAATAATGAATTTTAGATGGTTGCAGCTGTTGAGGTAAATACATGACTGTTTTCGTGAAATATCGTCTACAGTTCTGTATCTGTGCTTTCATATTTTGTGTATGTATTGCATTGTGCGTAATTACCGGACAAAAAAGCGATATAACTGTTGATAAACCTAAACCAATTAACGATTAAATCGGCATCAAATCGCTTTCACAAGTAGCTGTACGAAGAAGGAAATTAAGCACCCGAACAAATTGACGAAGATAGAGTTCCAGGTAAATACTTACGAACAATACATGATAATAATGTATATTTTTTATGTTCATGATGTTGCGAGATTGGTGTGTCCTTAAAGCTTGCCAACGAAATCAATCAGTTATCCCGAAGCTTTAGTGATCTACAGTCAAACCAGTCTTAAGAAACCCATCAAGGGAAAGAGTAAAAGTGACCGTTTAATTCAGGTGGTTGCTTAATACAGGTTGATTTAAACTAAAACTATAATAGTTGTTAGTAGAAAATGTGGCACAGACAAATGGTTACTTAATGGGGTGAGCACTAACATAGGTTCGACTGTACTTTAATCAGTTCTATATATTTATGTCATTATATATGATACTGACGGATACGAAGACAGCTTGGCATTACAACGTCAGGTATAATTAATTAACTAGACAGCACCGTGACCGCGAGATTGATAATTAATTTATCTCAGATTGAGAGTAAATATGAAACTATTAATCAGGCTGTTTATTTAGAACTGGAAAACAACTTGCCCGCTGCGATACAGATCTTGCAGTTTTTATAGACAGATAGTTGGCAACTTAACATAAAAATAAAATCGCCACAAACACGAGTTTCAAATTGCCAACAGCTGAAATGCTTATCATGCGAAATATGAATTCACTAACAAAGTGTTTTTTGTGCCAATTCGTTCAACACATGCTCTGTAAACAAATGCAAATGTATTTTACTCGGGCAGTTAAAGTATACAAATTGCACTCTAGCATTTTGTTAAACTAAATAAAGATTCGCCCTATCCCTGACTTAAAGATTGTCAGTTTGTTGACTATTAACATTAAGTGATATTCCACAAATAATCAAAATGAATACTATTTTTTTTTTACTTAAATTTACTTTAAAGAATTTTTAAAGTTTCATATTCTAAGTGGATTCGTTTTAATGAGGTTGGATTCTATATTGTTCACTAAGTATATATCACGTGAGTATTTTGAACAATCTGTACTAGCAACACTCGGGAGTTGGGGTATAATATTTCTATAATACCTTGCAGTTATTTGGACAACGTCATCTAACAACGTCATCTAACATCTAACACTTCCACGTTATATTTAAGGATTAGTAAATCTATTTTGTTTAATTCACAAGGTTAAAAAGTAGAGGGACATCTAACGGCGATTTTATTTTTAAAGAGGCCTCACCTATATCGCCGAATGTTTTTCGATAAAACTGCATATTTATATCAAACATCAATAATTTAAATTGTATTTTGTCTCTGTAGTGTAAAATGCTTTAATTGTATTGACCAAATACTAAATCGGGGTCTGCAATAAAGTCACTGATGACTATGTTAAAACATTGAAAATGCCGACCTGTGTATTAACAAATTTCTCATAAATAACATGAACTACAAGGATGGAATCAACCATTACCAACCATTATCTTCAATAAACCGTTCATCATTTACTGAAAAGAATTAACAGGTGATTCATCTTTAAGTGATTTTTTGGAATGGTTTTGCACTAAATAGATGCACTGACCAACTTATTCTTACGGAGATGTTTAAATTTAATATACGTTGTTTTATAATCTAATTTTTAAGAGAGAACGTATAGTCCTGTTACTGGATACAACTTAAATCAGATAAATTATATGAAATCTGTTTCAATAAAAACTTTCATTGTACCGTTACCTTAGCAGAAATTGGGAATTTACGTACGTGTGAAATATTTTATATATGTGGGATATTTTATCTTTCCTTGAAATATTAGACAATTGTTTACGTACCAAGCAGCTGTGTTATTGCGTCCTGTCGTACTTTCTAAAGTGCATACAAAACTAATCTCAAACCTGTAAATACCTGAGGTTTGACGATCCTATAAATAGTCCAAATATCTAAAGGACTATTTTCACGTCTAATTCGTCAATACGGCTCAGGACGAGGTAATGGAGATCAAAAAGGTTAGATATACTTTATTACAGAATGTGAGCGTATACTTCAGACTAATATGAAACCATGTTTTTCTAGACAAAAGTTTTTCTGTTCAAATTTTGATTAAACGACATCGGTATCTAGCTGTCAGTCATTTAAAGCATTTTCCTGTGAATGTTACATAAATTGCATGCACACTGTGTGTTATTTACCTAACCCGAACAGGTAAATAGCGTGACAGGATACGCATCAGTAAGTAAATACTAGTACCACCATAATACACTATGTACCATTGCGACGTATGTATCCCAAAGTGGGTAACGTGTTATGCAAGAAGTAGTATATAGCAGCCGCAATTCTTTAATCTCACATGTCTGTTTCCCGGTATGACGTTGTAACTTCTGTATTTAGAATTGAGACCATGCGGTTCAAATGGAAATTGACATGAAACACTGACTGAACAATTATGGCGATATGATGACACAGTCCATAAGTAGTGATCTAGAGATGTTATTTGGCGATGTGGTGGAAGAACTAGTCCAAATATATTCCGTATATCAAATCAATGAATGTTTACTTGTGATCTTCTCACAGTTTATAGTATTTCTTGTTTAATATCTTGGCATCAATGACGCGTCTCGACCCCGATTTGATAGACGTTGTAAAATCGGGAAGGCTGAAAAGCTATTATTTACTCGTAAAAACGACACATGTGCGTCTAAACGTTTTATTTAATTCTTTCATATTTAATTTGATGCAAGACTTACAAGTTTAGAAAAGAATAAACTTGAAGCCACCGGTTCATTTCCTATATTTCGCAGTTTTAAAGGGATAGGAGCAAATGAGTGAAAAAAACGCTATAATAGTCTTTAAAAAATAAAATTATTTTAAAATAAAATCCGAATGGTTTGGCATGTCACTTCTACTAAAATGTGATAAAATCGTGTTAAAAATTGTAGCCGTAAACTTGTGGTAAACGAAATACTCATTCTAAAAATAGACAGCACTTAAATACTGCTTGACGGCATTCGCAACGTCATTAGGACTTCTTTCTAAGATGAAACAATGTTGACTACATGCAAACATGTATGAATAAAAATAAAATCACGTGACTTATTTAATACGTCACAAAATATGTCGGAATTTTAAGCGGAAATCTAGCTGCGTGTCCTAAGTTACTAAATCCTCTTCAATAAAGTATATTGGAATGTTTAGATAGAAATTCTAATGGCAATATGGGTTGAATGAGTATATATGGGCATGATCATTTTTTGGCATTACGGGGTCACCGATCATAATTTTCATATAGACATCATATTTTAATAACAATGTTATTAGCCAATTTAAAAATGTTGTAAAATTCTTATATTGTCCCTTTAAAGAAATATTCCTACACACTTTTGACGGGCGGGCGGGCGGACGGACGGATGGACGGACGGACGGACGGACGGACGGACAGGCAAACAGACAGACAGACAGTGCGTAACTCTTTGATGTTGAAGGGTGAGAAGGGAGGTTATGGTTAGTATAACTTTCATGGTCAATATCGAAACACTCAACACAAATATCAAACTAACCTTGTTGTTTATTATAGACATATAATGCAATACAAAAACCATTATACAATTTAACAAAACACAATAGCATGCACATTTAGACGATACATGTTGTAACATGTACAGGGTTAACAAATTCCCAATCACAAAACTGTACACCAATTCAAATTTACCTGGGTATGCAGACTAATAATTCTTTGATTTTATTTATTTCTGAATAAATGTAATGATAGCATTGTACATTAGCTTTTAAGATTTCTTTGCATTAAAGTGTGTATACATGATAATTTTATACCCAAGCCACTAAAATTAGATGAAAAATGATAAATTGACCATTTACTATACATTCATATTATTAAATGTGTTATGCAAATGTTGACGAATGCATTTTCAAGATCGATTAAAGTTGACAACCGAATGAAAAATGATATAATTCCGTAAAATTTCATAGTCGTTTTGGTTAAATAATTACGTTTTTATTACATACTTTCCTATAGAAAGAGAGCTTCCTGAACATTGGTTTCCAAGATATAAAACAAATGTCATATTTGTCTAGCGGTTCAATATTTCTTTAATCAAATGAAATTTGTATACATTGATTACATATTATATAAAACTCAAAATCAGTCAAGCGTAAAAATCATGATTTTAGTAGTACATCACTATAAATACCAGTTTTAACAGCTTTGGAACACAAAAACACTATTGTCTTGTATAACAACATTTGTTGATACAAAATGTTTATCAAATGTTATATTTATGTCAAAAATGCCAAATAAATAGGGAAACAATTGAAATTATTTTCAAAATTATACAACTTAACTCTTTCTTGCATGTAGTACTTCAGATTGAGAAGTAATTTAGCAACATTGAAGTACAATATATACTACCAGGAACCCATCAATGCAACTATTCAACTGGATTTACTTATTACTGACCAATTAAGAGGTTATAAATGAATGAATGAATGAATGAATGAATGAATGAATGAATGAATGAATGAATGAATGAATGAATGAATGAATGAATGAATGAATAAGGTTTTACGGCATACCAACACATTATAGGTTATTTGATGCCAACAGTAAGAAAGATTCCAGGTTCACTCAACATGTACAAAAAAAACAAATTAACATACAGATTTAAAAAAATACATCAACACAATTTAATGAATATGCAGAATGAACCTAGAACCTTAATACCTGCAGAACTGCAGAGTTTCAGCAAATTATAACGTATTACTCAATGTGTCGCTTATTAAGACATGCATGAGCCACAGTGATCCTATTCTTGCCTTCACTCATGCCTCCCTGGAACCACACAGGGGTTGATAATTCAACCAAAATAGTGAACATGACAAAAAAATAATAAAATGAACATGACAACCATTCGGAGGATTCTTACCCCTCTGCAGAGATCGACAGTGATTCTATTCTTAGCCGGAACAACACGGGCTGGTTATATATGAATCATTGTCATATATTGTGTAGTGGATGAAGATGAAAAAAAAAGTCCAAAGTTTAAGGACAAAATTCACATTCAGTACTTAAGTACACATATTTTGAGATTGGAATTCACAGTACTCAACCCCACTATTTCATGTGGACTTTTATCTCACAATATATTATAGATCATTTTCACTGATTCCAACGGTTCTTGAGCATGCAATTTTAACAGACAAGGCTCAAATTATCGCGACAAACCAAACTTTGCATGCATTTTTTGTTCTATTTTAGCCCCAAGCGGTACCTTAAAAGCAAAAATTATATTTTGTCAAAAAGGATCATATCCATTAGTAAATGACCTTACGTGAAAATGATTGATGCTCAACCCGCGACCACGTCACGTTGTTTGTCCAAGAAAATACAGTAGTAATGTAGTGTTTCCATCGTCAGCTTGACTTAGGAAAATGTCGGCGTACCAACCATATCGATCGCTAATTGGATAATCGACTTGTTTGACTGACAGCCCACGTCAGGTCAATTCTTCAAGAACAAGAACATGTCTGAAACCCAAGATTAATGAAGTATACGTTGAAAAAAGTTATAAGTAAGTACAGATCCAGAAACGAACATAACATAAAGTAAATGGTGAACATTGAAAATGGTACACAAGCTCACTAATGGAACTATAAATTAAAAGAAAGGTTTTCTCTGGTTAAATATATGACTTTAAGCTAAATTATGCTTGTTATTACCTGGAACTACACGATTTACTGGAACTATTTCAACTCTTTATGGTCACCTTAAAGAGACACACGGCGTTGCTAAAATCAAATGAATCAATGTTGATGCTGGAAAACAACAGATGCTCCCATAAAAGTAGATTAGAGCTAAATAGAGTTTCAAACATACGAAAGTAGTATAACTCTTTACAACTGCATAATTAAGAATTTTTTTTTTTTTTTTTGAATGGGGTTTAACGCCATTTTCAACACATTTCAGGTTATATATGGCATATCCAGTTTTACTGGTGGAGGAAGACCTCAGACTGAGTCAGACTGAGTAGAACCACCGTCCTTCCGCAAGTAACTGGAAACTTTCTCACATAAAGTTTTTGGAGCGAGCGTGACTCGAACCTACGACCATAGCGGTGAGAGGTAAATGATCTTGAGACGGCGCCTTAGACCACTCGGCCACGGAGGACCCTCATAATTAAGAAACTATTAATATGCTTAAACTGATAGTAAATAAAATTGTCAAAAATATAAATCAAAATACAGCTGATAATTTTCTCATTAAAGACCAAAATATAGGACAATGTATGTCATTCAGCCACACTTTAGAGTTATGACCGTTTCTAGATATAGGACCGATATTATTTGTCTGTATACATACTGATATAGTTTAATATTTTATTTGAATAATATATAAATATAAACGTATATATTTGTTTTTTAGATATTTTGATTGGCGAAATTACAGCAAATTGCTGTGTGCCTCTTTAAGTAAAGAAGTCGACAAAACAAATTTATATATAAATATATATATTATTATTATTATTATTATTATTATTATTATTATTATTGTTTTAATTATTTCTCATTATTGTTATTATCACTATTATTTTTCATCATTATTATTATCATTATTATTATTATTTTTATTTTTTTCATTATAATTATCTTTTATACAATAATAAATATTAGTATTATTACAAAAAAATATATATATACATATGATAAACGAACTTAATAGTTCTAACAATCGTTTTGATTTTTTTAACTATTTGTATTTTCAAACGACTTGTTACAAACTATCAGATTAGTTTTTCAATGAAAAGGTACAATCGTCAAAACTCTTTTAATTTCTTCATAATTAATAAATATATGTAAGAATCAAATAAAGTTCAATGACAAACGAAGTTAAAAAAACAAAGTGTGTTGCATCATAATAAATTTCCTAATTTGAACTTTATGTTTTCAAACCCTTCACTCTCTGTATTGTCGCAAAATGTCCTCGCAAAAACAGAAAGTAAACAAGTCCAAATGGCCTTGATGTTAGTAAAAGTAGAACACAATCAAAGGTAAGTGACGCCTATGTATTTAATTCTGTTTAACGCTGCATTATAAAAAATATAGCGCTGTTCGAATGTCTTAAATTATGTTCTGAATTAAGAATATCCATTTGGTATTGATTGTGAAACAGAACAAGTGTTTACGACTCGCTTAATGTTTTTCTATGTAGATCAAGACTAAATGTAAGCAGATAGAATTTAAGGACACAACACACGGTCGTGCCGGGGACTCGAACTCGTAACAATCCGGTGCTGGGTCCGATGTTCTACAACTGGACCATGCGTTCCACATATTTCAGCTGTAACAGCATTCTTAAATATTGACGACTCCTCTACGACTTCTCAGTTGTGACGTTCGATGTAGTTAATTATGTTTTCTTTATTTCAAACACGTTGATCTGTAATTGACCCACGACACGTATTTTAATAAAACTTATATAATATCACTGCCACTTAAATTTTATCTGTATCACGTGAATATCGTTATTTCATTTGAAGAATTTCTAGCACAAAAAATGATATTACTCATCGGAACACCAGTTCCCTTGTATGTTTGGGGTCTTCATAACAGTAATGTCTGATGTACAAAATTATGTTCACTTTAATTATTTCATATCAAACACTTTAATGTTGTCTGTGTTCATCATGGTGACAATGAGTCTGGAGTTGGCTCTGTCCCAGCACAGTGAGTATGGATACTTTATTCCATCTGCCTCTCCGAACACAACGCCCGTCTTACGTCCATCACGGCCAATCTGGATGATGCTGTGTGACTCGAACCCACAGACAAATATTTCACCATTATTTCCTACACATACACCTCGTGCACGTTTTAGTTCTGGATCAGTAAATTGTGATTGCGTATCACCATTGATACCGAGAGTTATCAGTCCACCGCCAGTGTGAGTGACATGTATCTTACTGTGGTCATTACTGAGGGCAATGTGATTGAGTGTGATGAACCAACCACTGCCTTCTTTCAATGATTCATGCTGGATTGTTTTCAGGAGAAGACCTGCTTTATTGTACACATTCAATCCACCACCTTCTGCTATTATTAGTTGATCGTTAGAATAGGCGAGTCCACGGCATCCATCACGTGTCTTAAATGATCCGGTCAGAGTCATCTTGTCTCTCACAGATACAAACTGAATAGTTTTGACGTTCGCCATTGTGACAGCAGCTTCCTGTCGACCAGTAGCACATACTGCATATGGATTACCGGTCATGTCACAGTAATCTTTTACTTGATATGATCTCTCTTGGAGTCTCTTCAACTTATTGTTCTCATTGTCAGTTATCAAGAAAGTGTCATCTTCGTGGAAACATGACCCTACTATATTACACTGTTTTTTGTCAACATTCATTTTCACAGTATATTCTCCTTCTGGAGAGGTAGAATAAATTTGTTCCTCAATTCTGAAATCTCCCAGTGACTTCTGAGCCTTCAGAAACTCTTCAATATTTGGGTTGATTTTGAACTTTAGAAATTTTCATTCTTCTTTCCGGTTTTCACGTACACAAACAATTGGGATTCGTTGTCACCAGTTGATATTTCTAGGTTTTTCATATTCGTTTCCATGGTTTCCATCATTTCTTCTAGACATTTTATATCGATATCAAGCTGGTCTTGGAGCGACTGATGTCTAGCCATCAGTTCGTCTGTAGCATTCTTTTCTAATTCATCGACCCTTTTCAACACTCTCTTTCTAAAATCCTTCAACTGCTTCAAAACATCATTTCTCTCCCTTTCTAATGTATTGAAATAATGTTCCTTTGTTTTCTTCGCCTTACTTAGTTGAACTTTGATACTCTGCATTGACGTTTTGATATCTCTGTATTCTTTGCCACCCTTTACTCCTTTCGCAGCAGTCGGTAAGTATGTAATTCCCTGACACATTCTGTAAAAACAGAGTGGAAGTCTTTACAAAAAAAAGAATGATGCTAGAAGGTTTGTTAAACAGAGAATATCAGGAATAAACGCTATAAATATCTTATAAATATTTTGAAAAATAAAATTATTTTAGAATGGATAAAAACATTGTCATTGTCATCAATAAATAAATTCGAAAGGTTTGGTGAATGCTAAAAAAACGTGCCAAAATCGATGGAATAGGAGCTGAAATTCCCATTCTAAATAAAGACAGCACTTCAATACTTCTTCACGATCTTCACATCGTCATTTGGACTCTTTCTAAGATAAAAACCAATTTTAAAACGTGTAAACATATATCACCGTTCAAATTGAAATGAAAAGAAATCGACTTATTTAATACATTACAAAATATGTTATGCTGGAAATCTATTTTAGATTATCCTAGGCGGATTAAAAAACAACTTTCAATATATTTATTTGGCAAGTTTAAATAGATATCATTTTTGGCAATACGGGGCCATTGAGTATATATGGGCATGATGTATTAGGAAAAAGTGTTAAATCCTTATATACTCCCTTTAAGGCCTGAAGATAAAATTAATGTTTGTTCGAGGGCACACTTGTAAGGTTTCTCCCTTTAACATTTTAACAGGAATAACTAAAATAACAAAAGTGATCACGATTTTGAATGGGATTAACGCCATTTTTAACAAATTTTAGGTTGTTAATGGTATATCCATTTTTATGAGTGAAAGAAGCCCTCAGAATGAGCCGCAAGTAACTAGAAAAGGTTTTCACAAAGTTTTTTAAGGGAGCAGGACTCGAACCTGCGATTTTAGCGATGAGAGTTAATCATGTAAATATCAAAAATCAACCGACTGGTCAACAATCGACCCCAGTTGCTCTATTTCAACAAACCGGTGGATCTTATTGATCTTTAAAAAGATCCAGTCTGAATTGTTTATGACTAAATATTACTCCGGTTCTCAAGATGATTACAATAATTAATAAAATATATGATGAAAAGATCTTTGACAGTTTTCCTATATAAACTCAAAGTCCCATTGCAGGACCCCATATATCTTTGCTCCATCACTTGAACAAACTTAAAATGAAATATAATACTCATAATGATCATTTATTCCAAATATGAACAAATTTGGTAAGCTGGTCTTTGAGAGGAATTTCTTTGAAAATTCACAAATTGACCCTTTTTTGAGTACAGGCTGACCCCTGATGGAAACTAAACCCCCTGAAATAGACCCAGTCTCAACTGTCAAGACTCAACAAAGTTTCAGCCATCATAATGACCTTACATACATTCCCATGGTATTTCTATATAACAATTAAAATCCCCTTACTAGGTCCCAATGGACCCTATCCCCTTTATTTGAACTAACTGGAAAACTTTATTCATAGCGATCATTTCTATTACACAATTTTGAAAAAATGCTGTAAGTTTAAATTATAAGTCCCGGGCTCGGGGCCAATATTGACCCTAGGGACATGACTTTAACAAATACGAGAGAAAATGATTAGGAGATATTACATTCAAAATATCAAAGCCCTAGGGTTGTACTTTCGGAGAAAAATATTTTTGAAATTAAAACATTGTCAGAGAAGATATCGTTTAAAGGAATTGTTGATGGGAAAACATACGGACGGATGGACGGTATATTTAGCTCAATTAAGATAAGCTGAATATAAATAAATAACTATTACGAACATGCCTGGCGATTTTAACCACGTCCTTCCGGCTCTTTCTAAGTTGAAAAAATACCTAACAATATGTAAACCAATATCAACTAATCGAAGACATAATTAAATCACGTGACTCATTTCATACATTTTAGAAGGGAGTATAACGAATAATGGTTGTCCAATGAATGCACGTAATTTATATCAACGCAGTATTGACCATGTATGTTGTGGTCGTATGGTGTTTAGCGTCATTTTCAACGATGTTTCAGTCATCACGATAGTGGTTACATGAGACAGTATTCTAAGCGCTTCCACACTGGATTATTATGTCGAAAACATATGCTAAAATACCCCACCCAGTGACATTATAGTGACCCAGAGCTTAGAAAAATCCTTTAAATGTTGAGCATCAAGCGAGAAAGCTTTTAGCTTGTACCACTTCCAAGCCTTTTGTTTGACCCAACCGGGGATCGAACCCACGAATATCCGAATGCGATGCGAACGTTCTACCACTATCCTATCGCTGCGGTGTTGATCATTGGAAAATATGGATATATTTACCACACAGACAGGTATTTTATAAACAATTGTGAACGACAATAATGAAAGTAAGGTATAAAGTTAATCACGTACGTGTGCTTCAAGGAAACGCAAGTACTACAGCATACCGCATCATGTACCACACAGAATGTGTCCAGAATGTTCCCATGGTGGAGTTGACATTTTTCTGTGGGCAGGGACGATACTTGTTGTGTCTTCGGCCGTGTCTTCATTTTAACCTTATCCGGGATCTGGTGCAGTTTCATTATACCGAACTTATTGTGATGTTCCAGACATTTCTGACAGAAATATTCATCACAGTCCACACATAAGCTAATAGCCTCCACATTTATCCCGGAGGACGAGCAAGGTGTACACGAATAATCGTAAAACGCATCACAACCCTTGTCTATTGAACGCGTAAATCCGCCCCCTGTCGCCATTTTGTAATGTTCTAATGTTTAAAGTGGAAAACAACATGAAATTCGACTTCCTGTTTTGATATAAACGGTGACTTAATTACCGAGCTCTCTTTATGTTTGAATTGTTTACATGTAGTTTTACTTCCTCTACATTTAGAGTTTAATCTTAGTTTAATCTTAGGTTTTAATAAGGTTCCCTTCGGTCTTCAAGGGAGTTCGCCAAGACAGGGAATTAAGTGTCATTTATGATATGGTGACCCTACAGGTATATGTCCGCTCGATGTAAGTAGGGGAACGTAGGAAAACTTGGCGGGTCCAGGTGGAGGGATATCCGGGGCTCCAAAGTTAAGTTAAATATGTTACGCGTTTGAACTTGAAGAGAAAATTTTACGCGCCTTCAAATAACTCACTGCCCCTTTTTATAATCAATTTCCATTCATTTTGAAGAACTACCTAATGAAAAATGTTGGGAACGACCAAAAAAGTGTTGAATTATTTTGGGGTTTTTGTACATACCGAATATGGGTTTCCACTTTTTGATATTCTCTCTATATAAGAAGTCTGACTATCAATCCATGGGTCATGAGTTTGAATCCCCAATCTTTGTGATAGTTTATATACAGCATTGTGCGTCATTATCATTCATCTCTCACTGCTGATTCAAGTGGGAAAGTTATCAGTTACTTGCTGAGATGGGGTGTGCTCGGGTACTTTTTAACCTTTTAGGATCCCAGGAAGCAGTGGTTAGGTTTACTGATCGTCTGTTAGCCCTCGATGACATTCAAATGTCGCTAAGTATTCAATCAATCAATCACTATATCAAACGTATTGAAAACAAATGCGTGTCTTAGCCCTAGCAATTTTCAACTCCGATCGTCATAGCCACTGTGACTTTGATTTGGTATTTTTTTTTAATATATTCTCTTGTATATATAAGGTCGTGGGTTCGAGCCAAGCTCGGTTTTAAACTCTTATGTTGGACAGTTCGTCAGTTACTTGCGGTAGAACGGTGATTCAATTGAGGTCTTTCAATACCAATAAAACGCCACAATATTATATAACTTACAAATAGTTAAAGTGGCGTTAAACGTCTGTGTTGTACTAGCACCACGACAGTAACAACGTAACGATGTATAGATCCGTGACGACGTTAAACGTCTGTGTTGTACTAGCACCACGACAGTTCCAACGTAACGATGTATAGATCCGTGACGACGTTAAACCTCTGTGTTGTACTAGCACCACGACAGTTACAACGTCACGTTGTATAGATCCACGACGACGTTAAACCTCTGAGATGTACTAGCACCACGACAGTTACAACGTAACGATGTATAGATCCACGACGACATTAAAACTCTGTGTTGTACTAGCACCACGACAGTAACAACGTAACGATGTATAGATCCGTGACGACGTTAAACCTCTGTGTTGTACTAGCATCACGACAGTAACAACGTCACGATGTATAGATCTGTGACGACGTTAAACGTCTGTGTTGTACTAGCACCACGACAGTTACAACGTCACGTAGTATAGATCCACGACGACGTTAAACCTCTGAGTTGTACTAGCACCACGACAGTTACAACGTAACGATGTATAGATCCACGACGACATTAAAGCTCTGTGCTGTACTAGCACCACGACAGTAACAACGTAACGATGTATAGATCCACGACGACATTAAACCACTGTGTTGTACTAGCACCACGGCAGTTACAACGTAACGATGTATAGATCCACGACGACGTTAAACCCCTGTGTTGTACTAGTACCATGACAGTTACAACGTAACGATGTATAGATTCACAACGACATTAAACCTCTGTGTTGTACTAGCACCACGACAGTTACAACGTAACGATGTATAGATCCACAACGACATTAAACCTCTGTGTTGTACTAGCACCACGACAGTTACAACGTAACGATGTATAGATCAGCGACGACGTTAAACCTCTGTGTTGTACTAGCACCACGACAGTAACAACGTAACGCTGTATAGATCAGCGACGATGTTAAACCTCTGTGTTGTACTAGCACCACGACAGTAACAACGTAACGATGTATAGATCAGCGACGACGTTAAACCTCTGCGTTGTACTAGCACCACGACAGTTACAACGTCTCGATGTATAGATATGCGACGACGTTAAACCCCTGTGTTGTACTAGCACCACTACAGTAACAACGTAACGATGTATAGATCCACGACGACGTTAAACCTCTGTGTTGTACTTGCACCACGACAGTTACAACGTTACGATGTATAGATCCGCGACGACGTTAAACCTCTGTGTTGTACTAGCACCACGACAGTTACAACGTAACGATGAATAGATACACGACGACGTTAAACCTCTGTGTTGTACATGTACTAGCACCACGACAGTTATAACGTCACAATGTATAGATCCACGACGACGTTAAACCTCTGTGTTGTACTAGCACCACTACAGTTACAACGTCACGATGTATAGATACACGACCACGTTATACCTCTGTGTTGTACTAGCACCACGACAGTTATAACGTCACGATGTATAGATCCACGACGACGTTAAACCTCTGTGTTGTACTAGCACCACGACAGTTATAACGTCACGATGTATAGATCCACGACGAAGTTAAACGTCTGTGTTGTACTAGCACCACGACAGTTACAACGTAACGATGTATAGATCCACGACGACATAAAACCTCTGTGTTGTACTAGCACCACGACAGTTACAATGTCACGATGTATAGATCCGCAACAATGTTAAACCACTGTGTTGTACTAGCACCACGACAGTTACAACGTCACGATGGATAGATCCTCGAAGACGTTAAACCTCTGTGTTGTACTAGCATCGAAACAGTTATAACGTCACGATGTATAGATCCACGACCACGTTAAACCTCTGTGTTGTACTAGCACCACAACAGTTACAGCTTCACGATGTATAGATACACGACGACGTTAAACCTCTGTGTTGTACTAGCACCACGACAGTTATAACGTCACGATGTATAGATACACGACAACGTTAAACCTCAGTGTTGTACTAGCACCACGACAGTTACAACGTCACGATGTATAGATCCGCGACAACGTTAAACCTCTGTGCTGTACTAGCACCACGACAGTTACAACGTAACGATGTATAGATCCTCGACGACGTTAATCCTCTGTGTTGTACTAGCACCACGACAGTTAAAACGTCACGATGTATAGATCCGCGACGACATTAAACCTCTTTGTTGTACTGGCTCCACGACAGTTATAACTTTACGATGTATAGATCCGCGCCGACGTTATACCCCTGTGCTGTACTAGCACCACGGCAGTTACAACGTAACGATGTATAGATCCACAACGACTTTAAACCCCTGTGTTGTACTAGCACCACGACAGTTACAACGTAACGATGTATAGATCCACAACGACGTTAAACCTCTGTGTTGTACTAGGACCACGACAGTTACAACGTAACGATGTATAGATCCGCGACGACGTTAAACCTCTGTGTTGTACTAGCACCACGACAGTTACAACGTCACGATGTATTGATCCGCGACGACGTTAAAGCTCTGTGTTATACTAGCATCACGACAGTTACAACGTCACAATGTATAGATCCGCGACAACGTTAAACCTCTGTGTTGTACTTGCACCAAGATATTTACAACGTCACGATGTATAGATTCATGACGACGTTATACCCCTGTGTTGTACTAGCACCACGACAGTTACAACGTCACAATGTGTAGATCCGCGACGACATTAAACCTCTGTGTTATACTAGCACCACGGCAGTAACAACGTCACGATGTATAGATCCGTGACGACGTTAAACCTCTGTGTTGTACTAGCACCACGACTGTTACAACGTCACAATGTATAGATTCGCGACAACGTTAAACCTCTGTGTTGTACTAGCACCACGGCAGTAACAACCGCACGATGTATACATCCGCAACGACGTTAAACCTCTGTGTTGTACTAGCATTACGACAGTTACAACGTCACGATGTATAGATCTACGTCGACGTTAAACCTCTGTGTTGTACTAGCACCACGGCAGTTACAACGTAATGTTGTATAGATCCACGACGATGTTAAACCTCTGTGTTGTACTAGCACCACGGCAGTAACAACGTCACGATGTATAGATCCGCGACGACGTTAAACGTCTGTGTTGTACTAGCACCACGACAGTTACAACGTAACGATGTGCAGATCCGCAACGACGTTAAACCTCTGTGTTGTACTAGCACCACGACAATTACAACGTCACAGTGTATAGATCCGCGACGACATAAACTTCTGTGTTGAACTAGCTCCACGACAGTTATAACTTTACGATGTATAGATCCTCGACGACGTTATACCCCTGTCTTGTACTAGCACCACAACAGTAACAACGTCACGATGTATAGATCCGCGACGACGTTAAACCCCTGTGTTGTACTAGCACCACGGCAGTAACAATGTAACGATGTATAGATCCACGACGACGTTAAACCTCTGTGTTGTACTAGCACCACGACAGTTACAACGTCACGATTTTTAGATCCACGACGAAGTTAAACCTCTGTGTTGTACTAGCACCACGACAGTTACAACGTCACGATGTATAGATACACGACCACGTTATACCTCTGTGTTGTACTAGCACCACGACAGTTATAACGTCACGATGTATAGATCCACGACGACGTTAAACCTCTGTGTTGTACTAGCACCACGACAGTTATAACGTCACGATGTATAGATCCACGACGAAGTTAAACGTCTGTGTTGTACTAGCACCACGACAGTTACAACGTAAAGATGTATAGATCCACGACGACATAAACCTCTGTGTTGTACTAGCACCACGACAGTTACAACGTCACGATGTATAGATCCCCGACAATGTTAAACCACTGTGTTGTACTAGCACCACGACAGTTACAACGTAACGATGTGCAGATCCGCGCCGACGTTAAACCTCCGTGTTGTATTAGCACCACGACAATTACAACGTCACAGTGTATAGATCCGCGACGACATAAACTTCTGTGTTGAACTAGCTCCACGACAGTTATAACTTTACGATGTATAGATCCTCGACGACGTTATACCCCTGTCTTGTACTAGCACCACGACAGTAACAACGTCACGATGTATAGATCCGCGACGACGTTAAACCCCTGTGTTGTACTAGCACCACGGCAGTAACAATGTAACGATGTATAGATCCACGACGACGTTAAACCTCTGTGTTGTACTAGCACCACGACAGTTACAACGTCACGATTTTTAGATCCACGACGAAGTTAAACCTCTGTGTTGTACTAGCACCACGACAGTTACAACGTCACGATGTATAGATACACGACCACGTTATACCTCTGTGTTGTACTAGCACCACGACAGTTATAACGTCACGATGTATAGATCCACGACGACGTTAAACCTCTGTGTTGTACTAGCACCACGACAGTTATAACGTCACGATGTATAGATCCACGACGAAGTTAAACGTCTGTGTTGTACTAGCACCACGACAGTTACAACGTAAAGATGTATAGATCCACGACGACATAAACCTCTGTGTTGTACTAGCACCACGACAGTTACAACGTCACGATGTATAGATCCCCGACAATGTTAAACCACTGTGTTGTACTAGCACCACGACAGTTACAACGTAACGATGTGCAGATCCGCGCCGACGTTAAACCTCCGTGTTGTACTAGCACCACGACAATTACAACGTCACAGTGTATAGATCCGCGACGACATAAACTTCTGTGTTGAACTAGCTCCACGACAGTTATAACTTTACGATGTATAGATCCTCGACGACGTTATACCCCTGTCTTGTACTAGCACCACGACAGTAACAACGTCACGATGTATAGATCCGCGACGACGTTAAACCCCTGTGTTGTACTAGCACCACGGCAGTAACAATGTAACGATGTATAGATCCACGACGACGTTAAACCTCTGTGTTGTACTAGCACCATGACAGTTACAACGTAAAGATGTATAGATCCACGACGACTTTTAACCTCTGTGTTGTACTAGCACCACGACAGTAACAACGTAACGATGTATAGATCCACGACGACGTTTAACCTCTGTGTTGTACTAGCACAACGGCAGTTACAACGTAACGATGTATAGATCTACGTCGACGTTAAACATCTGTGTTGTACTAGCACCACGGCAGTTACAACGTAATATTGTATAGATCCACGACGGCGTTAAACCTCTGTGTTGTACTAGCACCACGACAGTTACAACGTCACAATGTATAGATCCGCGACGACGTTAAACCTCTGTGGTATACTAGCACCACGGCAGTAACAACGTCACGATGAATAGATCCGTGACTACGTTAAACCTCTGTGTTGTACTAGCACCACGACAGTTACAACGTCACAATGTATAGATCCGCGACAACGTTAAACCTTTTTGTTGTACTAGCACCACGGCAGTAACAACGGCACGATGTATACATCCGCGACGACGTTAAACCTCTGTGTTGTACTACCACCACGACAGTTACAACGTCACGATGTATAGATCTACATCGACGTTAAACATCTGTGTTGTACAAGCACCACGGCAGTTACAACGTAATGTTGTATAGGTCCACGACGACGTTAAACCCCTGTGTTGTACTAGCACCACGACAGTTACAACGTAACGATGTATAGATCCGTGACGACGTTATACCTCTGTGTTGTACTAGCACCACGACAGTTACAACGTTACGATGTATAGATCAACGACGACTTTAAACCCCTGTGTTGTACTAGCACCACGACAGTTACAACGTTACAATGTATAGATCTGCGACGACGTTTAGCGCCTGTTGTAATGCGTGATCTAAACTGTAGATGATATATTTATTCAATACAACCATTGCATTTTCTGGCCAAAGAGAAATACGTGCATGCGACATGTGATTTATTTTATTATTAAAGGTTCACATTTATTGTTTCTACTAATGAATGGAAATGTAACATTTAATACGGTGCAAACGGCTTTGGTTTAGAACAGACGTGTTCAGAATACGAAATAAAGACAACGGTTCACAACATCTGTGTAGATTCTATCAGTTTAATGAGTATGTTGATTGTTTTCTAAGCCGATTTGGATGATATGGATGAAGACGGCGAATGAAAAGGTTTTATAACATTTGATAAGAAATATTACAGGACCTTATTAAGTATAAACTGCAAATCCGGTTTTGCATATCTTAAGATACTTTTGGTTTTAATAAAGATATTTAAGACGCCTGTACCATACGTGCATTTTCCGGTTCAGAGTTAGATGACGTAAAAACAACACGTAAAAGATAAGAAATATGTGATGAATTTCATTATCACATTTTTTTTTAAAATCTAGGTCAATAGTTTGTCCCGTTTTTAAAGCTTAAACTTGTGAACGATATCTTATAAACATCGGGAGTAGGGTTTCGCCTGTTCAGATCAGAAGAAACACGAGGAGAGTGTCGCTACCCGAAGATCCAGACAGTCAAATTGGATATAAAGAATCTTACTTAAAACGAGGTAAATAAGAAAATGGCGGCAAAATGTAGGACAGGCTTTTCTCATGGACCTGGCGGAATATCCTACAAGAAGTACCTAAATTGTTTATGCTGATCACGGAGCCTGGTTAGAGTCGTCTGACGGATGTATTCTCTTGCTGGAGACAGCTTTGTTCTTAATGAAAAAAGATGAATAGGACACCATACTATTCATATCATTTCTCTTCTCATCGTATAAGGCAATATCTTCTCTGTCACAGCTAGACAACTTATAATTCATATGAATGTAAATGGCTACATATGGCTTTTTGTTGTTGTTGATGTTGTATTTGTTGTTGTTGATGTTGTTGTTGTTGTTGTTGTTGTTGTTGTTGTTGTTGTTGTTGTTGTTGTTGTAGCTATTGTTGCTGTTGTTGATGGTGTTTTGCATGTTATTTATTCAATAAATGCTACACGTGGTTTATATTTGAATATGCTGTTTAACCTACATTTGATAATACGTCTTACTACACACCTGCATCAAACCACAACAAAACTATCTCTGAAGGTTCAGTCTTTGTATTACCATGGTGATAACATATGTGCACATGTAATCAAACTGAAATAGATTAGTTGTGGTTATAGAACCAAAACGAATAAATATCAATAGATAAACGAATAAACAAAAAATAGAAACTTGTTTATCAGCAATTGCTCGATAGTTTTTTCTAACAGAATACAAAAGAAATTTGTAAGAAATAACGAGAGTATTGTGTGAATAATTGTTAGTTAAATCTTTACTTTGTTGCAGTTTTATTGCTATTTCATGACAAGATAATGCTGTATGCAATAGTTTGAAGTGGGTAAAACTATTTCTGTCTAGTGACTTCTATTTAACCTGAAGTGTCTTCCATTCCACATGCTACACTCAGCAATGAAAATAAACAAGACAGTAACGAACGTATTGTTTTAAGAGGTCTGGAGAATGTAGTTGTTTTTTATATAATGTTCTGTTATTGAAACGTCTTTACTGAGCGATAAGTTGATCAGGTGGTATTTAGCGACATTTGTTACAAGCTCATTATCAACTTTCATACAATATATATATGGTTAATTTTTCCTAGAAATGGAATATTTATTGTCTGTGGTGCCTGTTTTTGTTTTGTTTTTGTTTTTGTGTTTTTGTGTGTTTAAATGGTTTTATTGCCATTTTCAACATATTTAAGGTTATAAATGGCATTCAGTTTTAAAATGGGAGGTCTTCTTAGACTGAATCTAAGTAGAACCACCGTCATTCTGCAAGTAACTGGCAAAGTTTATCACATAACGTATTTGGACCGAGCCGGATTCCTACCTACGACCTTAGCGGTGAGAGGTAAATGATCTTTGAGACGGCGCCTAGTGGTGCTTGTTACAGTCCGGATTTATATTATTTAATTTTAACACGGTTTTACACAATTTATGAATGAAAAACATAAATGATATATACATTGAACAGCCTTTTTATTGTTCAATTAATATACATATTTCTTCAAAATTAAATATATTTTTAAATATCACAAATATTATGTTTGTAGGCAAATTTCAATGATATTTTCAGAGATATATGTTCAAACTTAATTTCATCTGTGTCGAAAACATAAATTGCATATGTTGAAAGTTTTTTATTTAACATTATTGCAAATATCCTACTGTTTGTCGAGACGTTGCATTGACTTTCCCATTTCAATCAGTTTTTGCTGTAAAATATGTGTTATTTGACAAAACTTTAAAAGTAAAACAATTATATTTATAACATAAGAAGATTGCTATACAGATATAAACTTTGAATTTATGTAAATAAAATTGTATTGACACAAGCAAAAGAAGCTGAAACATGAGCCAAGCAATTACGAGCTTCGTACAAACAAAGGCAAATAAACGGCAGATCAAAAATAGTTTGACGTTCTTATTTCGCATATCGATATTCAAACAAAACTAGCCCTAACTCTATCCTTCGGAGCATCCAATATTGTACTGTTGAATGACGAAACACAAATATTAAACAAACTGCTATGTATGACAATGTCAATATGTTATAATTAAAAATTGAAATCTTTACTTCATTTTATAATTTTTGACATTCTCATGCAATAAACACGTATACTATAAACTATAGTTTTCATTACACAGTGAAATTTTGTTCATTTTTCAATACAAGGTTCCACTGTAAAGACCACAAAGACATGTTTTAAGTATTATTTGCATGGCATGAAAGTATCCGCTCATAAAGATGTGCAATAACTGGTATGCTGACAGTAAAACGATACCCCACCACGTGTATTCAAATACATCCGTCTGTTAAAATCCGACTGGTGTCACATATGTAATATTGCAGTATATACTATGCCAGTTTTTCGCTACTTGTCTATTGCAAGAAAACACAGTCTCTATTAACCATTTTTTAAACATTTTTGGAAAATATTTAAAACAACTTACATAGGATGGTTCTAACGCAAGACATCGGTACAAAAAGGGGCACAATTCTGTAGTGAGACGTATACTAAAGTATAATACCGTTTACTTTGTTTCGAACGAGTTGTGATGAACGCGCAATGAAGGGACGCTTAACTGTTCGGTCGGCTATAAACGATTGGGACGAGCTCTCCGGTTGGCTGCAACAGTATAGAGATATTCAGGGCATTACGTTTGTTTCTGCATGGTTGGGTGGAAATGTCAAACTGGCAAATGATCCCAATATAATATAAGTTTATTTTGTTTGTGTCAATAATAAAAAATAAATTTATGTTTCTGTGACTGAATACATTCATTTTATTAAGGAAACTGCGTGGAAATCAAATTGGTGAAATTTAGTTTTCTTCATGCTGAATGTGGTTTTATCCAACTTCAGAAGGCAAAAAGTGGTAAAAAGGTCAACAATTTCATCCCATTGTTTTGACATTTTCATTTAAGTCTAGGATAGTACTTTAATATGATATAAGACTTTTCTGTCCGTCAATGTTAGAACTAGTAATAAAATAGTCAAACGTTAAAATGTAAGTCTATGGATAATGCAATGTGGTAGCTGACTATTTATATGTCTATTATTTTTTGTATACATATTTACCCAAGATCCGCAAATGTAAAGTGTATATATACGAAATGAATTTTGACCGGAACTTTGATATATCTATCTTGATACTATCTTACTCGCCGTGGTCGGATATTCATTCCCTTGGATGAGTATTATAGCATTGCATGTATTGTTCAGTGTTCCTATTGTTTTTAACATTTAAAATCATTTTTCAAACATGATAAAGCCAGTTCAATATTTATTTTACACAATTGTATTATGCTGTTAACCGCTAACTGTTGGTATTTTACTTTATTATATATTATGAATTTTGGATGTTTGCAATTCTTGAGGTAAATACTTTGAAACTTTTCATGAAAATTTGAATATTCTTCCGGGTCGTGAACTATCAACTACAATTGTGTATATGTGCTGTCACTTTTTTGTGTATGTATTGTATTGTGCGTAAGAAATTACCTGACAAACGTGAATATTCCGTGTATATTTGTAAATTAATGCCCAGGAGTACTGACGTAAATGGCGATATTACTGTGATTAAATCGGCATCATATCGCTTCACGAGTAGTTGTACGAAGAAGCCATTTAACGAACATATTGACCAAGATAGAGTGCCAGGTAAATACTTACGAACAGTACATGATAAGTATGTATATTGATTATGTTCATGATGTCATGAACAATCTTTTTCTTATACTTAATATTAACTATAAATTGGCTTCAAGACAGTCAATTTCATATATGGTTTTACATTATTGTCTATTATTTAATGTTATTGATAACTCAAACGTGAGTGATCGCTTGGTTGTTTTTATTATAATAAATATGTACATGTCGATGGCCGTCATAAAACTCGTGATACTGATGATTGTCAGCTGTAAGGAACTGAGGTATATGCAGTAAATGATCGATCCGCACCAAACAACACATGTTCGTGTTTATCTCAATGTGTCTTTAATCTATTCCATTTAATGCGGCTGTTGCTGACCTGGCCCATGTCAAGCAGATAAATTTAAACTATGAATTAGGGTTATTTGAACTTTACCATTGCGTTTATCAAATGCGTGTTAAATGTTGTCAGCGTCATTTTCTTCATGTTACTGCACCAGAGATAGTTGTGCCTGCTGAAGAATAGGACATTGATATATTCATACCATTTGAAGCATTCGTCGCCGTGACATGACCAAAGTATTGCTGAAGCTGACATTAAACAGCAACCAAACCTGTCGCAAAATTGCCATAAGTGGTTGGATGATCCGTAGAAGAATTAAAATGATCCAAGCATCTTTTTTTAATTAATAAAAGAAACATTTATCTATAAATATGACGAAAATTAAGGAAAGTCCAGACTAGCTAACCACTACGTCCGCCTAAAGATAACGCCTGAGATTGGGAGAGGGGGTAGATGGGCGAAAAGAAGCATTGCTGACCTGATAAAGTTAGCATATGGTGTCACACCACTACGGAAGTGCTTCCAGGTCGTAGGGGGCCTGAAATGAGTCCATAGTAAAATTGAAGTGCAGGTCTCATGGTCATATTTTTTATTGAAAATGCTAATTAAGTGCAGATATATATGTCTGTGAGCTAAAAAAGTGGTATTGTTGATAAATCAGAGGTATTACTTTGAGGAGGCGGCAATGTCGGATTTGATGCTCATTGGTCCGAGGAGGCGGCCATGTCGGATTTGATGCTCATTGGTCCGAGGTAGCGGCCATGTCGGATTTGATGTTCATTGGTCCGAGGAGGCGGCCATGTTTGATTTGATGCTCATTGGTCCGAGAAGGCGGCCAAGTTGGATTTGATTCTCATTGGTCCGAGGAGGCGGCCATGTTTGATTTGGTGCTCATTGGTCAAAGGAGGCGGCCATGTTGGATTTGATTCCCATTAGTCCGAGGAGGCGGCCATGTTGGATTTGGTGCTCATTGGTCCGAAGAGGCGGCCATGTTGGATTTGGTGCTCATTGGTCCGAGAAGGCGGCCATGTTGGATTTAGTGCTCATTGGTCCGAGGAGGCGGCCATGTTTGATTTGATGCTCATTGGTCCGAGAAGGCGGCCATGTTGGATTTGATTCTGATTGGTCCGAGGAGGCGGCCATGTTTGATTTGGTGCTCATTGGTCCGAGGAGGCGGCCATGTTGGATTTGATTCTCATTGGTCCGAGGAGGCGGCCATGTTGGATTTGGTGCTCACTGGTCCGAGGAGGCGGCCATGTTGGATTTGGTGCTCATTGGTCCGAGAAGGCGGCCATGTTGGATTTGGTGCTCATTGGTCCGAGGAAGCGGCCATGTTGGATTTGGTGCTCATTGGTCCGAGAAGGCGGCCATGTTGGATTTGGTGCTCATTGGTCCGAGGAGGCGGCCATGTTGGATTTGGTGCTCATTGGTCCAAGGAGGCGGCCATGTTGGATTTGATGCTCATTGGTCCGAGGAGGCGGCCATGTTGGATTTGGTGCTCATTGGTCCGAGGAGGGGGCCATGTCGGATTTGATGCTCATTGGTCCGAGGAGGCAGCCATGTCGGATTTGATGCTCATTGGTCCGAGAAGGCTGCCATGTCTGATTTGATGCTCATTGGTCCGAGAAGGCGGCCATGTCGGATTTGGTGCTAATTGGTCCGAGGAGGCGGCCATGTTGGATTTGGTGCTCAATGGTCTGAGGAGGCGGCCATGTTGGAGTTGATGCTCATTGGTCCGAGAAGGCGGCCATGTTGGATTTGATGCTAATTGGTCCGAGGAGGCGGCCATGTTGTATTTGGTGTTTACTGGTCCGAGGAGGCGGCCATGTCGGATTTGGTGCTCATTGGTTTGTACACACATCTGAAGTATCAAATTGAGGGAAAGTATATCATACGGCCTTTCACGGGAATTTTGCGGTTAGTTACTCACAATGTCAGCTCCATAAATAATAAGAGCTGTTTTTTTAAGCTGAACGATTTCTCGATATTATTACATTTGTTATATAAGTACGATTTGTTATCCACATTTAAATAAATTGACATGAATTATGTAATTTTGTAATGATGTCATTCAATTCATTATTTTCTTCATAATTATTTATTGGACATAAGACAATCAAACTGCAGTAAACATATGAAATTAATACTATACACAAGTAAAGTGTAGCCTCTAGAACAATAATCGGTTATCAACTATACCAGGATATGTTATTGTCTCTTTCCCGGTTTGAAACATTAAGCAAACAATTATACCAAACCATTTATGTGTGTAAGCTAATTTATAATCACCAATACATTGTTATTGTCAGCATATTAAAACGTATGTAAATCATAATAATAGTATATTCGTCACCCATTCAAATGTTCTTTGCATCACGTGACACCAGTGACTTAGACTATTTCCGAAATCCGTAGCAAATAGAGGCCATCGATCGACTAATAATAACTCTAATTTCGTACTCCTGTGGCATACATATAACTTATCTTTTTTATGAAAACGTTGTGTTTTATTATCAATCGTTTTGTATATTTTCTAGTAAATGTGTAGGTAATGTGGCAGTTTTGTCGCTAGCAGATCAATAGAGGCCGTGCGTGTCCTAACTTCCTCTGTATGTACATATTGTGGCTATTCTATGCAGTAGTTTGTTTGTACAGATGAGTAGGCGTGGTCATTGAGTGCTACTTATCTCATTGGACAACATTATGTGTTGCTAGATATCGGTATGATTACTGCATATATTATTAAAGTAAAGTTGGGGCGTGTATTCCTTTGGTAGAGCATCGGACCCCAAATCGGAGGGTCGTGAGTTCGATCCTTTAGCGATCTACAGTCAAACCAGGTCTTAAGTAGCCACTCAAGGGAAAGAGTAAAAGTGACACCTTAAAGCAGGTGGCTGCTTACATGAAATACAGGTCGATTTAAACTAAGATTCGACTGTGCTTTAATTAGTTCTTTATATTTATGTCTTTATACATCATACTGACGAATACGCAGACAGCTTCGCATTATAACGTCAGGTATGATTAATTAACTAGACAGCACCGTGACCGCAATATTAATAATTAATTTATCTCAGATTGAGAGTAAATATGAAACTTTTAATCAGGCTGTTTATTTAGGTTTAAACTTTAATTTTATTTCTACATTACATTTTGCAGTTATTTGGACATCATACGCCATTTAACATTTCCATATTATATTTTAGGATTGGTAAAAATAAATATAAATATATTAAGATTGTGTTCAATTCAAAACGTCATCTATCATTATCACATTATATTTTAGAATCGGTAAAACACTTTATATATATATCAAGATTTTGTTCAATTCATACGGGAAGGTATTTTTTTGAATAGTTATGCTCTTAATAGTTATAATGATCAGTTAATCAATATAATGTTAATACCCTGTGGTAAGGACCCAGCTCTCCCGATTGGGTCATTTAAATAGCATTTGAGCGCGTTGATTGGTTTAAAAGTTTTAATGATGCCACAGTTTAGTAAGCGTTCAATTGTTATGAATTGTGGGACAGACACAGTATTCCCTGCATTTTCATTGGTGGTTATAAGACCTGATTCGTGACATATCGGGTTCTGGGAAAGACTTAATATTTAATAAAGAAGGTATAATATTATATAGTCCTGTTCCTGGATACAACTAAAATGCCATCTGATTCAGAAATTTCTTTCATTGAACCGTTACCTTGGCAGAAACTGAAGAATTTAGAAATTTACGTACGTGTGAAATTATTGAGCTATTTTATCTTTCTTTGAAATAGTAGACACTTTTATAGGTACCAACCAGCTGTGTTATTGCGTCCTGTCGTACTTTCTAAAGTGCATACAAAATTAACCTCAAACCTGTAAATACCTGAGGTATGCCGATCCTATAAACAATTTGAATATCTAAAGGACTATTTTCACGTCTGACTATTCAATACGGCTCAGGACAAAGTAATGGAGATAAAATAAGATTAGTTATACTTTATTACAGAATGTGAACGCAAACTTCAGGCTATGAAAACAGGTTTCTCAAGACAGAACGACATCAGTATCTAGCTACCAGTGATCAGTCATTTGAAGCATTTTTCTATGAATGTGACATAAATTGCATGCACACTGTGTGTATTTTTAGCTAACCCGAATAGGTAAATAGCGTGACAGGATTCGTATCAGTAGATATCACTATAATACACTATGTACCATTGTGACGTTTTTTATATATCCCAAAGTGGGTAAAGTGTTATGCAAGAAGTAGTATATAGCAGCCGCAATTTTCTAATCTCACATGTCTGTTTCGCGGTATGACGTTGTAAATTCTTTATTTAGAATTGAGCCCTGTCGGTTCCAATGAACATTGATATGGTACACTGACTGAACAATTATGGCGATATGATGACACAGTCCATAAGAAGTCAAACTAGAGATGTTATCTGGTGATGTGGTGGAAGTAATAGTTCAAATATATTCCGTATATTAGACCAATGAATGTGTACTTGTGATTTTCCACAAATTTTCCGTATATAAGATCAATGAAGATGTATTTGTGATTTTCCACATATATTCCGTATATTAGATCAATGAGTGTGTGCTCGTGATATTCCAAATATATTCCGTATATTAGATCAATGAAGGTGTACTTGTGATTTTCCACATATATTCCGTATATTAAATCAATGAAGGTGTACTTGTGATTTTTCACATAAATTCCGTATATTAGATCAATGAATGTGTGCTCGTGATATTCCAAATATATTCCCTATATTAGATCACAATTGTGTACTCGTGATTTTCCACATAAATTCCGTTTATTAGATCAATAAATGTGTGCTCGTGATATTCCAAATATATTCCGTATATTAGATCAATGAATGTGTACTTGTGATATTCCAAACATATTCCGTATATTAGATTAATGAATGTGCACTTGTGATTTTCCACATATATTCCTTATATTAGATCAATGAATGTGTACTTGTGATTTTCCACATATATTCCGTATATTAGATCAATTAATGTGTGCTCGTGATATTCCAAATATATTCCGTATATTAGATCAATGAAGGTGTACTTGTGATTTTCCACATTAATTCCGTATATTAGATCAATGAATGTGTGCTCGTGATATTCCAAATATATTCCGTATATTAGATCAATGAAGGTGTACTTGTGATTTTCCACATATATTCCGTATATTAGATCACAGAATGTGTACTTGTGATTTTCCCCATCAATTCCGTTTATTAGATCAATGAATGTGTGCTCGTGATATTGCAAATATATTCCATATATTAGATCAATGAATGTGTGCTCGTGATATTCCAAATTTATTCCGTATATTAGATCAATGAAGGTGTACTTGTGATATTCCACACATATTCCGTATGTTAGATCAATGAAGGTGTACTTGTGATTTTCCACATCAATTCCGTATATTAGATCAATGAATGGGTGCTCGTTATATTCCAAATATATTCCGTATATTAGATCAATGAATGTGTACTTGTGATTTTCCACATATATTCGTATATTAGATCAACACAAATGTACTTGGGATTTTTTCACATGTATAGCATTTCTGGTTTTATGTCTTGGCATCAATGAGGCATTCGGATTACGATTTGATAGACGCTGTAAAATCGGGAAAGCTGAAAAGCCATTATTTAATCGTAAAAACGACACATATGCATATAGGGTAATAAAAATATTTTTAAGCGAATAAAAAGCATCTCATTAGCATTATTAAATTAAATCCGAATAGTTTGGCATGCCAAATCCACCAAAATGTGATGGAATCGATATTGAAATTGTAGTGGTAAACTTGAAACGAAATATACCCTTTCTAAAAATAAACATCACTTAAATACTGCTTGATGACCTTCACATCGTCACTCGGACTTCTTTCTTAGTTAAAACAATGTTAAATTCGTGCAAACCTGTCCAACGGATCAAAATGAAATCACATAAAATTAACTTTAAGCGTCAATCTATTCAAATCTAACGTAGGTGCGTGTCCCAAGTTGGGAAATCCCTTTTTAAAACAGTATTTTGTCATGTTTATAAAGTGTGTGTTTTTTTTTTGGCAATACAGGGTCAGCGATCATAATTTCATATAGACAAGCATTTTTGAAAAGATGGACGAACGGACGAACGGACGGACGGACGGATGGACAGACATACATATTTCAGTGCGTTACTCCTTGATATTGGAGTCTGAGAAGGTAGGTTACGGTTAGTACAACTTTCATGGTCAATATCGAAATACTAAATACAAATATCAAACTAACCTTTCTGTTTATTATAGAAATATAATGCAATACAGAAACATTTATACAATTGAACAAAACACAAAAGCATGCAAATTTGTAAGATACTTTAAGGAAAATATGTATATTTTGTCAAAAAGGATCATATCCATTAGTTATTGACCTGACGTGAAAATTACTATTGCTCCGCCCACTGACAATGTGGAAATGTAATGTAGTGTTTCCATAGACATCGTCAGCGTGTTTAAGGAAAATGGCGGCGTAGCAACTATATCGTCGCTGATTGGATTATCGACTTGTTCGATTGACAGCCTGCGTCTGGCCAATTGTTCAATCGTTCCTGTTGAAGAACGTGAGTGATATCCAAAATTATTTAAAGTAAGTCGTACAATAAACAACGTTGATATAAGTTATTAGTAAGTATAGATCTAGAGATGAACCAAACAAGTAAATGGTGATCATATGAAATTGTACATAAGCTCACAAATGGAACAATAAATTAAAAACAATAAGTTCCCTCTGGTTAAATATAATTAGGTTTTATGTTAAAATAGAGTCTATTATTGCCTGGAATTACACGACTTACGGGGACTATATACTCTATATGTTTACCGTAAAGGGACACAAGACATGCTAAAATCAAGTTTATCCATGTTAATACATCAAATCACCCTTTGCTTTCATGAACGTAACACCAAATAGAGATAAAAATATATGAAAGTGTAACTCTTAAAACTGCATATTTAAGAAACTATTAATAAACTATAACTGATATTAAATAAATATTCAAAAATAGGACTAGGATTTTCGTTTCTATCATACACTGTACCACTAAAAACTGATTGAATCAAAATTTATTATAAGATTATAATTTTCTCATCAATGACCAAAAATGAGCGACGTGCTATGTTCTTCAGCAACAATTCAGAGTTATGTCCGTTTCTAGAAATAGGGCCGAAATATGTGTCTGTATTTATAGTGAGATATCTTAATATTCTATTTGAATGTTATAAAAATATATACGTAAATATTTGGGGTTTCTTTTAGAAATTATGATCAGCGAAATACAACACAATTGCCAAGTGCCTCTTTATTGAAGATATAGACACAACACTGATGTATATATATTATTATTATTATATTAGTAGTAGTAGTAGTAGTAGTAGAAGTATTAGTATTATTATTATTAGTATTATTATTGTTAGTAGTAGTGGTAGTAGTAGTAATATTATTATCATTATTATTATTATTATTATTACTATTATTATTAGTATTAGTAGTAGTAGTAGTAGTAGTAGTATTACATGTAGTATTATTATTTGTACTAATATTATTATTATTACAGAAAAAAAAGCAAATTAAAAATATATACGTATTAACAACGAACTTAATAGTTCTACTGGTAACTATCATTTTGATTTTTTTTTAATATTTATCTTTTCAAACCACTTGTTACAAAACTATTAGTCCAGTGACTTTTATGGTATAGTACAATCGTAAGAACTTTTTCATTTCTTCATAATTGATAAATACATGTAGGAATTAACAATAAAGTTTCATGACAAAGTTAACAAAAGTTTACAGCATTTACAAAACAAAGTTCGTCTCATCATCACTTCGTAATTTAAACTTAATGTCTTCCAAACGCTTCACTCTCTGTATTGTCACAAAATGTCCTCGCAACAAAAGTCAAACAAGTCAAATAGTCCTTGATGTTAGTAAAAGTGTAACACAACCACAGGTAGATGTCGCTTATGTATTTTATTTTGTTTAACTATGCATTATAACAATGTAGTACACTTCAGACGTCTAAAACTATGTCCTGATTTAAGCATATCCATTTGGTATTGATTGTGAAACAGAACAAGTTTTTCCGACTCGCTTAATGTTTTTCTATGTAGATCAAGACTAAGCGTAAGCAGATAGAATTTAAGGACACAACACACGGTCGTGCCGGGGACTCGAACTCGTAACAATCCGATGCTGGGTCCGATGTTCTCCGACTGGACCATGCGTTTCGCATATTTCAGTTGTAACAACGTTCTTAAATACTGACGACTCGTGTACGACTTCTCAACTGTGACGATCGATGTAGTTAATTATGTTGTCTTTATTTCAAATACATTGATCTGTAATTAACCCATTACACGTATTTTAATATAAACCTTATGTAATATCACTGCCACTTTAATTTTATCTGTATCACGTAAATATCGTTATTTTATTTGAAGAATTTCTCCCACAAAAATGACATTATTCATGGGGGCAGCAGTTCCCTTGTATGTTCGGGGTCTTCATAACAGTAATGTCTGATCTACAAAATTATGTTCACTTTAATTATTTCATATCAAACACTTTAATGCTGTCTGTGTTGTTCATGGTGACGATGAGTCTGGAGTTGGCTCTGTCCCAGCACAGTGAATGTGGATACTTTATTCCATCTGCCTCTCCCAACACAACGCCCATCTTACGTCCACCACGGCCAATCTGGATGATGCTGTGTGACACGAACCCACAGACAAATATTTCACCATGACTCCCTACACATACACCTTGTGCATACTTCAGTTCTGAATCAGTGAATTCTGACCGTGTATCACCCTGGATACCAAGAGTTATCAGTCCATCGTATGTGTGAGCGATATGTATCTTACTGTGGTCATTACTGAGGGCAATGTGATTGGGTGTGAGTAACCACTCAAATAATTTGACAATCAGTCTACTGCCTTGTCTCAATGATACATGCTGGATTGTTTTCAGGAGAGAACCTGCTTTATTGTACACATTTAATCCACCACCTTCTGCTATTATTAGTTGATCGTTAGTATATGCGAGTCCATAGCATTCATCACCTGTCTTGAATGATCCGATCAGAGTCATCTTGTCTCTCACAGATACAAACTGAATAGTTTTGACGTTCGGCATTGTGATAACAGCTTCCTGTGGACCAGTAGCACATACTGCATATGGAACACCAGGCATGTCAAAGTAATCTCTTACTTGATATGATCTCTCTTGGAGTCTCTTCAACTTATTGTTCGCATTGTCAGTTATCAGGAAAGTGCCATCTTCGAGGAAACATGACCCTACTATATTACACTGTTTTTGTCAGCATTCATTTTCACAGTATATTCTCCTTCTAGGGAGGTAGAATAAATGTGTTCCTCAATTTGGAAATCTCCCAGTGACTTTTGAGCCTTCAGAAACTCTTCAATATTTGGCTTTATTTTGTACTTTAGAAATTTTCTTTCCCGTCTTCTTTCCATCTCCCGTAACATTTTTCTACTTGATGTTTCATTCTTCTTTCCGGTTTTCAGGTACACAAATAATTGGGATTCGTTGTCACCAGTTGATATTTCTAGGTTCTTCATATTCGTTTCCATGGTTTCCAGCATTTCTTCTAGACATTTTATATCGATATTAAGCTGGTCTTGGAGCGACTGATGTCTAGCCCCCAGTTCGTCTGTAGCATTCTTTTCTAGTTCATCGACCCTTTTCATCACTCTCTTTCTAAAATCCTTCAACTGCGTCAAAACATCATTTCTCTCCCTTTCTAATGTATTGAGATCATTTTCCTTTGTTTTCTTCGCCTTACTTAGTTGAAGTTTGATACTCTGCATGGACGTTTTGATATCTCTGTATTCTTTACCACTCTTCACTCCTTTCGCAGCAGTCGGTAAGTATGTCATTCCCTGACACATTCTGTAAAAACAGAGTGAAAGTCTTTACAAAAAAGAATGTAGCTAGAAGGTTTGTTAAAGGGAGGATATCAGGAATAAACGCTATAAATATCTTATAAATATCTTGAAAAATAAAATTATTTTAGAATGGATAAAAACATTGTCATTGTCATAAATAAATAAATCCGAATGGTTTGGTATATTAAATGCTCAAAAAACGTGCCAAAATCGATGTAATAGGAGCTGTAATTCCCATTCTAAAAAAAAATGCACTTCAATACTTCTTGACGACTTTCACATCGTCATTTCGACTCTTTCTAAGATGAAACCAATTTTTAAACGTGTAAACCTATATCACCGATCAAATTGAAATGAAAAGAAATCGACTCATTTAATACATTACAAAATATGTTATGCTGTTAGATTATCCTAGGCGGGTTAGAAAACAACTTTCAATATATTTATTTGGCAAGTTTAAATAGATATCTTTTTTGGTAATACGGGGTCATTGAGTATATATGGGCATGATATATTAGGAAAAAGTGTTCAATCCTTATATACTCCCTTTAAGGTCTGAAGATAAAATTAATGTTTGTTCGAGGGCACACTTGTAAGGTTTCTCCATTTAACCTTTTAACAGAAATAACTAAAATAACAAAAGTGATTACGATTTTGAATGGGATTAACGCCATTTTTAACATATTTCAGGTTGTAAATGGTATATCCAGTTGTATGAGAGAAGGAGGCCCTCAGAATGAGCCGCAAGTAACTAGAAAACGTTTTCACAATTTTTTTTTAGGGAGCGGGACTCGAACCTGCCACTTTAGCGGTGAGAGTTAATCATGTAAATATCAAAAATCAACCGACTGGTCACCAATCGACCCCAGTTGCTCTATTTCAACAAACCGGTGGATCTTATTGATCTTAAAAAAGATCCAGTCTGAATTGTTTATGACTAAATATTACTCCGGTTCTCAAGATGATTACAATAATTCATAAAATATATGATGAAAAGATCTTTGACAGTTTTCCTATATAAACTCAAAGTCCCATTGCAGGACCCCATTATTCTTTGCTCCATCACTTGAACAAACTTGAAACCTAATACTCATAATGATTATTTATTCCAAATATGAACAAATTTGGTAAGTTGGTCCTTGAGAGGAAATTCTTTGAAAATTCACAATTTGACCCTTTTTTCAGTACAGGCTGACACCTGATGGAAACTAAATCCCCAGTGAAAAAAACCCAGTCTCAACTGTCAAGACTAAACAAAGTTTCAGCCATCATAATGACCTTACATACATTCCCATGGTATTTCTATGTAACAATTATATTCCCATTACTAGGATCCAATGGACCCTATCCCCTTTATTTGAACTAACTGGAAACCTTTATTCACAGCGATCATTTCTACCACACAATTTTCAACAAATTCGTGTCGGTCTTTGAGAAGACTATTTTTAATAAAAAAATGCTGTAAGTTTAAATGATAAGTCCTGGGCTCGGGGCCAGTATTGACCCTAGGGACATGACTTTAACAAATACGAGAGAAAATGATTAGGAGATATTACATGCAAAATATCAAAGCCCTAGGTTGTACTTTCGGAGAAAAATATTTTTGAAATTAAAACATTGTCAGAGAAGACATCGTTTAAAGGAATTGTTGATGGAAAGACATACGGACCGATGAACGGTATATTTAGCTCAATTCAGATAAGCTTAATATAAATATATAAATATTACGAACATGCCTGGCGAGTTTAACGGCGTCCTTCCGACTCTTTCTAAGTTGAAAAAATACCTTACAATATGTAAACCAATATCAACTAATCGAAGACATAATGAAATCACGTGACTCATTTCATACATCTTAGAAGGGAGAATAACGAATAATGGTTGTCCAATGAATGCACGTAATTTATATCAATGCAGTATTGACCATGTATGTTGTTGTCGTATGGTGTTTAGCGTCGTTTTCAACGATGTATCCGTCATCACGATAGTGGTTACATGAGACAGTATTCTAAGCTCTTCCACACTGGATTATTATGTCGAAATCATATGCTAAAATACCCCACCCAGTGACAGTATAGTGACCCAAGGCTTAGAAATATCCTCTAAATGCTGAGCACCAATCGAGGAAGCTTTTAGCTAGTACCACTTTCAAGCCTTTTGTATGACTAAACCGGGGATCGAACCCACGAATATCCGCATGCATACAATTGTAAACGACAATAATGAAAGGTATAAAGTTAATCACGTACGTGTGCTCCAAGGAAACGCAAGTACTACAGCATACCGCATCATGTATCACACAGAATGTATCCAGAATGTTCCCATGGTGGAGTTGACATCTCTCTGTGGGCAGGGACGATACTTGTTGTGTCCTCGGTCGGGTCTTCATTTTAACCTTATCCAGGATTTGATGCAGTTTCATTATGCCGAACTTATTGTGATAATCCAAACATTTCTGACAGAAATATTCATCACAGTCCACGCATAAGCTAATAGCCTCCACATTCATCCCGGTGGACGAGCACGGTGTACAAGAATAATCATAAAACACATCAGTACCCTTGTCTATTGAACACGTAAATCCTCCCCCAGTCGCCATTTTGTAACGTTCTAATATTTACACTACGTTTAGCGATAACCTTATTTGCTACCCTATACGCGGAAAACAATTATCGTGTACATGTAGTTATACTTTCTGTATTGATATAAACTCATTTACATTAAGAGTTTAATCTCATGTTTTAAAGGAATCCTTAATCGGTCTTAAGAGAGTTTGCAACGACAGGGAATTAACTAGAAAACGTTTATGATATGGTGATACCACGTGTGTATGTCCGCTTCTTTCAAGTAGGGAAAGGTAGGACAACTTGGCGGATCCAGGGGGGGGGGCATCTGGGGCTCCAAATTTACCTTAAAAGTGTAACGCACTGAGCTTGAAGATAAAATTATGCGTCCCATTACCCACTGGCCTTGCCACACTCTCTATATAAGAAGTCTGACTATCTATCCAAGGGTCGTGAGTTCGAATCCCCGCCCGGTCACAGTCTTCGTGATGGTTTATATACGGCATTTCGTGTCATTATCATTCGTCTCTCACTGCTGATTCAAGTGGGAAAGTTAACCTTTTAGGCTCCCAGGAAACAGTGGTTAGGTTAACTGATCGTCTGTTAGCCCTCGATGGCCTACAAATGTCGCTAAGTATTCAATCATTAAATCACTATATAAAACGTATTGAAAACAAATGTCGTGTCTAAACCCTAGCAATCTTCAACTCCGATCGCCATAGCCCCTGTGACTTATACTTTGGTATTTGATATATTCTCTTGTATATATAAGGTCGTGGGTTCGAGCTAAGCTTAGTTTTAAACTCTTATGTTGGACTGTTTGTCAGTTACTTACGGTAAGACGGTGATTCAATTGAGGTCTTTCAATACCAATACAACGCCATAATATTATATAACTTACAATTAGTTAAAGTGGCGTTAAACCCCTGTGTTGTACTAGCACCACGACAGTTACAACGTCACGATGTATAGATCCACGACGACATTAAACCTCTGTGTTGTACTAGCACTACGACAGTTACAACGTCACGATGTATAGATCCGCGACAACGTTAAACCTCTGTGTTGTACTAGTACCATGACAGTTACAACGTAACGATGTATAGATCCACGACGACGCCAAACCCCTGTGTTGTACTAGCACCACGACAGTTACAAGGTAACGATGTATAGATCCGCGACGACGACGTTAAACCCCTGTGTTGTACTAGTACAACGACAGTTACAAGGTAACGATGTATAGATCCGCGACGAAGTTAAACCTCTGTGTTGTACTAACACCACGACAGTTACAACGTCACAATGTATAGATCCACGACAACGTTAAACCCCTGTGTTTTACTAGCACCACGACAGTTAAAACGTAACGATGTATAGATCCGCGACGACGTTAAACCTCTGTGTTGTACTAGCACCACGACAGTTACAACGTCACGATGTATAGATCCACGACGACGTTAAACCCCTGTGTTGTACTAGCACCACGACAGATACAACCGACGACGTTAATCGCCTGTTGTTATGCGTGATCTAAACTGAAGACGATATCTTTATTCAATACAACCATTGCATTTTCTGGTCAAAGCGAAATATGTGCATGCGACATATTGCAGTGATTTATTTCATTATTAAAGGTTCACATTTATTGTTTCTACTAAGAAATGGAAATGTAACATTTAATACGGTGCAAGCGGATTTGGTTTAGAACAGACGTGTTCAGAATACGAAATAAAGACAATGGTCCACAACATCTGTGTGGATTCTATCAGTTTAATGAGTATGTTGATTGTTTTCTAAGCCGATTTGGATGAGACGGATGAAGACGGCGAAGGAGAAGGTTTTATAACATTTGATAAGAAACATTACAGGACCTTATTGAGTATAAACTGCAAATCCGGTTTTGCATCCCTAAAGATACTTTTGGTTTTAATAAAGATATTTAAGACGCCTGTACCATACGTGCATTTTCCGGTTCAGAGTTAGATGACGTAAAAACAACACGTTAAAGGTAAGAAATATGTGACGAATTTTCATTATCAAATTTTTTTTTCAAAATCTAAGTCCATAGTTTGTCCCGTTTTTAAAGCTTAAACTTGTGGACGATATCTGATAAACATCGGGAGTAGGGTTTCGCCTGTTCAGACGTGAGATGATTTTGACATTAAGAGCTCTATATCGCCTACCAAAATTGGCCTCTATCGTTGCTTTAAGCCCGAATTCAACCCTTATACTTGCTTGTATGTTTACATATAACATATAAACGTTTAAAAAGTCTAAATTCTACGACGATAAAAACGTGGTTAAAGAAATAATCCAAAATGTGATCGGTACAGAGAGCGGGGAAGTGGTACAGAACACATGTAGCTTTTACGTCATCTATCTCTGAACCGGAAGTTGTACATATGGTACAGACGTCTGTACCATAAGTGCGTTTAACAGGCGTCTGTACCATAAGTGCGTTTAACAGGCGTGATAAAGCGATGAATACTTGTTATAGAATTGGTCCCAGATTCTAAGCAAAACCGATTTTTAGATGCTCCACAGCTGTTTTTTTTTATTTTAGCGACAGTGTTCTTTATCAGATTACACATTTTGTTCAAGACCAAGATGTATTTCAGCTGGTGAATAGTTGTCAATTATTAAGTTTAGTTTAGTGCAAAGTGTTTGTGAGAAAGCGTGACGCTACTTGTATTGATGCCTGAATGTTAAATAAGAAACATGTGGCCAATGGCTGACAAGAGGGTCTTCGGCAAAGTCATGTGTCACTTTGAGAAATAAATTATATGACTGGATTTTGTGGTGATGTCAGGAATAATGGGGCAATTAAATCGGTACCATACTACACTGTACATTATATACGCTGTCTCCAATTAGATTAAAAGTTTCCATCTGTGTTGCATTAAAACACAGTATGTATATTCTTAGTAGGGCTCAAAACATATCATAAAATTGAATTGTTTACCTTTTTCCAAGTCTATATATAAAACCTGATGTCTCCCGAACCAGATCTATTAACTCCCAATGAAAGACACAGGGTATTCTATGCCTGTCCCTCAATTCGTGGCAACTGAACGCTCACTAAACTATGATGTTATTCAAACTTTCCCTGAAGCAACTGACCAATCAACATTTTGTTCAAGAATGAGATGTATGTCAGCTAGTGTCATACATAGTTGTCAGTTTAGTTTGATAAGTACGGAAGTGATTCGGAGGAAGCGTGAGGTTTTTTGTATTGCTGTCTGAATGTCAGAAATATGTTTACTAATGGCCGACAAGATGGTCTTGGGCAAGGTCTTCTGTCACTTTGAGAAATAAATGAAATTATTCAAAACGACTGGATTTTGTGGTGATGTCAGGAATGATAAGGCAATTAAATTGGTGTCATATAAAAGATACATTCTAAACGTTGTCTCCAATTAAATGAAAAGTTTCTATCTGTGTTGCATTAAATCACAGTATGTATATTCTTAGTAGGGTTCAATACGTGTTTTAAAACTAGATGAATTGTTTACCTTTCTCCTAGGCTATAATTTTATATAGAACCTGATGACTTCTGAATCAGGTCTATTAACATACAATGGAAATAGTCAGGAATTATATGCCTGTCCAACAAAACGAAGCAATTGAATGCTATTAAACTATGGCGTTATTCAAACTTATCCTGAAGCAACTGACCAATCAACGTGCTCAAATGTGCTGCTCTTTAAATAAAAAGACGGTATTTCACAGTCCAAAATATACTTGTAATAATGTTGTCACTGGTCTGTTTTTGCTAATTAACTACAATGCTGACATCTTTCTTCATTACCAGTACTATTATTCGATATCCCTCCCCTCACAACCGCTGCAAAACAGGGTTTCGAACCATGGTTCTATGCGATAAACAGTGACATTACACCAGACTGTGTGCTAAAGTGACAAACTAACATTCCACCGTTTACACTTAATAATGCTTTACGTTAAAGTCAAATGGAGACGAGATAAGCGAGTTCGTTTCCAATTAATACAAACTTACTCTAAATAGCCAACTTTTTACAATTAACTAATTTGAATATACATGTACATGCTCTGTAAAACACAGACCGAATTTCTCACCCAATATCAAGTGTGACACAAGATGTACATACAAATAAGCCAAGTGACGCTTAACATGAAATGGGTTCCTCCTCTTACGTCTTGTTAATATGCTGACACTAGATACGCACTTGGAAAGGCGAAAAAAAACTTAATTAGAAATATCCATGTGGGAAATTACCAGCAGACTGAATATCTGAATATGCTGTACTTCCAATTTGCTAACATATACAAACTGTAAATTCGATGTAAATTGCATAGCTGTTATATATTTCAAACATATCTGACGTGTCATTTTTATTAAATGAGATTTGTCCACGAATTTCTGGATAACCCCTCGTATTTGCAATTATCGCCCTGGGTGTAAAATATGTAGTAACGTAATATGTCTAATCATTTCAGAGACAGCATAATACTATCTGAGAAAGGATATCTTGGAAACACAGACTGTAACCAAGACAAATAAAAAGCAGACTCTGTTTTATTGAGTCTATTCATGGGGATTGTCAAATATAACACTTAATGAGGTCAACAATTCAAAATCACCAGAACTTATATAAGATATGGTGACTTTACCAAATAACTACTACAGTTTGGACAAATAACTACTACGGTATAGAGATTTCTATTAACAACAGGGCAATTATCGTTATAACATTTTGGACATAATTATCAAACCTTACTTTCCGTATCAGAAATGTAACTTATACGTTAACTAATTCGATCTGATCTGCTATCTTAAATACAATGTATTAACATAAGTGCCAAAAACAAAAACAACCAAATTTAAATTATGATACTTTCTAACTTAGCATCATGTTCAATTTAAAGACCGGTCTCTGGTGCCTGCTTCAATAAACACGATATGAAAAAAGCCAGATACATGTACATAAAGCATCAACAATTCCAATCTGGCATTTATGGCTACATTGAACACAATGACATGCATATAAATAAGCTGTTGTCTCCATACTAGTATAACCGACCGTTATACAGTATATTGGCATGGAATGTTTTATGGATACGTTTGGAATATATCAAAAGTCTTGCAACTCACAATCACTAAATGACATACCCATTAATAATTCAGTAGATATATAGATTGTACCCCAAGTCGTTGTTGTTATATTGTGTTTAACTTCCCTTTGGACGATTGTTCAATCATCACAATTGTTCAGTCATCACGACGGTTTTTACTTGAGACGGTATTCTGTGACACATAGTACATTATACTGGCACCGGGCCGATTAGATTTTAAATACGTACAAACAACGTGTTCATTATAATCCTAACAAGTAGGCTGCTTTTAAAAAGCAGCCAATGATTAAGTCTTACGAAAGAGGTGGCAATTAGAGTGAATGAATATGTAAGTTTGAGTTTGTACGAAACAGGCTTGTTTATTAATGTAAACATTTTTAATTTAAAAAAGATAAAAACAATCGCGTACAGAGTACTGTCGGGCGTAAATACACGGGTGATACCAAATTCCAACCAGGTTACGGCTGACATGGCAATATTCCGATTGCATATTTAAAAAAAATGTATTGAAACTTACCTTTAATAGTTTCTAACGTACTTACTGTTATGTTTTATAAAATTTACTACTGTGACCAGACTTATTTTAAATTAATTTGTCGATATATTTTATTCAAAACGTGTGCATGTTCGGCGGTATGTCTGATTCTTGCAACGTGCTGAAAATACGCCAAATCGGGAAAGTCACCTTGTTTTTAAAGGTGTAAGCCCACCACTGATTTTTTTTTTTTATTCTATAGTAAATAATACAAGTTTGATGGCTTGTCATTCACAGAGAGTTTTAAATGAATCAAGTGACACTAACATTTTTCTGTTTGTCAACCTCTGCACTACCAAAATATGATGAGAAATCAGGGAATTATATATACAAGTCCTTGGTCATATATAAGAGATTTTTTTATCAGTGTGTACACTGTTAACAAAATTAAACAGATTTTCGAAATCATGTAGTCATGCCCCAATTTCCGAGCATCTTTTTTTTTTCTATATCAACAATTCAAACATGACAATGCTTTCAAAGTGTTTAAAATACGTCAATAACGCCATTCTAATAAAAAAAAATGAGCATTAAAATAAAGAAAATGCATTTTTAAAGAGTAAATTTTTAAAGTGATCCTTGTATAGGGTTCGGTCGCTCATGCGACTTAACCAATAAGAATACATTTAAAGGAAATGGATTTCAAACATAAAGAAGTGATTAATTTAACCTATGCCCAAGAATTGTAATATACAATATGTATCATTTGCTGAAATTCGTCAAAGAAAAATTGCAATTAGAAGAATTTGCATTTACTGCAATAAAACATAAGTTTGAGTGTATAATATTCGTCTTCCAGACATATATCATATGCATGTTTCAAAGACTAAGTTATTCTAAATACTTAATATAACCACTATAAATAAAACTTCGGACTGTAATTTCAACGTAAACTTTGACAATGCGTATATAACTAGTAAAATTGAATATATGTCCATACTAAACTCATAACGGCAGTTGCTATAGCAATGAAAATAGAATAGTTGGAAATAAATCTTTAAAATCACAAATACTATCGGAGATGGAGTTCAATATTGTTTCTATTGCTGTTTATTCCAAATGTGTTTCGTCAAGAAATCACGATCCTAAAACGGAAATTAATCTTTGATTCTGTCAAATACAGAAATGAGATACACTTTAAAATGAACAATATGCATACACTGACACTAAAGATAATCAGCCACTAGTCGGATAATGACCACTGTTTAGCATCTGTGTGAAAGAATACTGACTTTAATGTAGAGATAATCAGTTTGTCTATTTGTGATCAATGACAGTCACCATTGTATATTGATTTAACGAGATACGATTATATACTTGGATTATCACAAGTTTGTCTATTTGTGATCATTGACAGTCGCCATTGTATATTGATTTAACGAGATACGATTATCTACTTGGATTATCACAAGTTATCTTCCAGTCTCACTACAAGAACTAAAATTTTTAACTAGAATTTGGTTATTTACATGACTTTGTTACTACAGTAAAACTATGATCGTAATACAAACATATGTTTATGTATTATCACAAGTAATATTCCAGTCTCACTACAAGAACAACTGAAATCCATAACTAGAATTTCGTTATTTACATGACTTTGTTACCACAATAACACTATGATCGTAATACAAACATATGTTTATGTATTATCAAAATTAATTTGTGATAAATTTACAGGTAAAGTCAATTTAACACAATTCAACATGTGCGGTTATAACATATAGACGTACTAAACTTTTATTTAATACAATTTAACACGTGTTTTTATATTTAAAGCATGTGGGGCGTACTTAGCGTCAATTTAACAAAATCTAACACATGTGTTTTATAGTTAAACATGTGGGACGAATTTAACGTCAATTTAACACCGTTTAACACGTGTGTTTACAGTTATAACATGTGGGGCGTACTAAACGCCAATTTAACACAATTTTACACTTGTGATTATAGTAATAACAAGTGGGGCGTACTAAACGTCAATTTAACACTGTTTGACACGTTTGTTTATAGTTATAAGATGCCGGGCGTACTAAACGTCAATTAAACACGTGTGTTTATAGATATAACATGTGGGGCACACTAAACGTCGATGTAACACAATTTAACACGTGTGTTTATAGTTATAACATGTGGGGCGAACTAAACGTCAATTTAACCCAATTTTACATATGTGATTACTTAACACAATTGAACAAGTGTTTATAGTTGTAACATGAGGGCGTACTGAACGTCAATTTAACCAGTTTAACACGTTTTCTTATAGTTATAACATGTGGGCGTACTAAACGTCAATTTAATACAATTTTACACGTGTGATTATAATAATAACAAGTGGTGCGTACTAAAAGTCAATTTAACACAAGTGAACAAGTGTTTATAGTTATAAGATGTCGGGCGTACTAAACGGCAATTTAACACAGTTTAACACGTGTGTTTATAGATATAACATGTGACTAAACTTTAATTTGACACAAATTTTACACGTGTGGTTATATATATAACACGAGGGCGCACTAAACGTCAATTTAACACAATGTAATACGTGTGTTTATAGTTATTACATGTGGGGCGTACTCAACGTCAATTTAACACAATTTTACACGTTTGATTATAGAAATAACAAGTGGGCGTACTCAAGTTCAATTTAACACAATTGAACAAGTGTTTATAGTTATAATATGGGGGGCGTACTAAATGTCAATTTAATCAGTTTAACACGTGTGTTTATAGTTATAACATGTGGGTGCACTAAACGTCATTTTAATACAATTTTACACTTGTGATTATAGTAATAACAAGTGGTGCGTACTCAAAGTCAATTTAACCCCATTTAACAAGTGTATTTATAGTTATAACATGTCGGGCGTACTAAACGTCAATGACAGTTTAACAGGTATGTTTATAGTTATAACAAATGAGTTGCACTAAACGTCATTTTAAACGTTAAATACGGATAATATTGCGAGTTCTAACCGTTTTTAAAAACATTTCAGGTTTTATATGGTGTCCAGTGTTATTGGTGGATAAATATTTTTTAACAAATGTTTATAGAATGAGTACACCGCAGCGGTGATCCGTGTCATAGACTTGTCCAGTGTTATTGGTGTATGGATATTTCAGAACAAATGTTTATAAAAAGTACACCGCAGCGGTGATCCGTGTCATAGACATATCCAGTGTTATTAATGGATGAATATTTCAGAACAAATGTTTATAGAATTAGTACACCGCAGCGGTGATCCGTGTCACAGACTTATCCTGTGTTATTGATGGATGAATATTTCAGAACAAATGTTTATAGAATTAGTACACCGCAGCGGTGATCCGTGTCATAGACATATCCAGTGTTATTAATGGATGAATATTTCAGAACAAAAGTTTATAGAATTAGTACACCGCAGCGGTGATCCGTGTCATAGACTTGTCCAGTGTTATTGGTGGATGAATATATCAGAACAAATGTTTATAGTATAAGTACATCGCAGCGGTGATCCGTGTCATAGATTTGACCAGTGTTTTTAATGGATGAATATTTCAGAACAAATGTTTATAGAATTAGTACATCGCAACGGTGATCCGTGTCATAGACTTGTCCAGTGTTATTGGTGGATGAATATATCAGAACAAATGTTTATAGAATGAGTACACCGAAGCGGTGATCCTTGTCATAGACTTGTCCAGTGTTATTAATGGATGAATATATCAGAACAAATGTTTATTGAATAAGTACACCACAGCGGTGATCCGTGTCATAGACATATCCAGTGTTATTGGTGGATGAATTTTTCAGAACAAATGTTTATAGAATGAGTACACCGCAACGGTGATCCATGTCATAGACTTGTGCAGTGTTATTGGTGGGTGAATATTTCAGAACAAATATTTATAGAATTAGTACACCGCAACGGTGATCCGTGTTATAGACATATCCAGTGCTATTGGTGGATGAATATTTCAGAACAAATGTTTATAGAATGAGTACACCGCAACGGTGATCCGTGTCATAGACTTGTCCAGTGTTATTGGTGGATGAATATTTCAGAACAAATGTTTATAGAATTAGTACACCGCAGCGGTGTCTCCGTGTCATAGACTTGTCCAATGTTATTGGTGGACGAATATTTCAGAACAAATGTTTATAGAATTAGTACACCGCAGCGGTGATCCGTATCATAGACATGTACAGTGTTATTAATGGATGAAATTTTCAGAACAAATGTTTATAGATTGAGTACACCGCAGCGGTGATCCGTGTCATAGACTTGTCCAGTGTTATTGGTGGATGAATAATTCAGAACAAATGTTTATAGAATTAGTACACCGCAGCGGTGATCCGTGTCATAGACTTGTCCAATGTTATTGGTGGACGAATATTTCAGAACAAATGTTTATAGAATTAGTACACCGCAGCGGTGATCCGTATCGTAGACTTGTCCAGTGTTATTAATGGATGAATATTTCAGAACAAATGTTTATAGCATTAATACACCGCAGCGGTGATCCGTGTCATAGACTTGTCCAGTGTTATTGGTGGATGAATATTTCAGAACAAATGTTTATAGAATAAGTACACCGCAGCGGTGATCCGGTGGCCATGGGTTCGGTCCCCGACCGGGACATAAACTTGAAAAGTGGAAATAGATTCGCTCGGCATTTAGAGGATAGTTATAGGTCTGTTCAGTATAATGTTACTGGGTGAGTTATCATACCGTGTGCCTGTTGTATGATACAGGTGTTACATCAAACAGATAATGATTGAAACAACATCTAACACAGGTTTTTTTTATGGTTGTAACCATCACACTTTGAAATGTTTCCTTAAACTTAGCAAAACGTCAAACGATTAAACGTTCAAATGTCAAGGATGTACTATTAGATGTTATTTAACATTATTTATAATTGATGTCAGTATTTTGACTGTTCATATTACTCTTCAAATGCCGTACTTCTTGTTTTAACTTGGTCTGTCGATCTATGTTCATGATAGTCAATGTTTGCGGCACATAAACAGTGTTGTGATGCCGCATGACATTAGTGTGTCCCGTCTGTCTACGTTAATTTCCCCGCAGACATTTCCAATATTAATAATGGCTAAGGTAATAATCAGTATATATGGTTATGATGACCTTTTACAGTAGATGTGTGATATCAGCACTTGTTAGAGATGCCGCATTAATGTCACTATTTATATTTTATAGCTCAAGGGATTTTCCCGTCAAAGGGCTTTGTATAAATTTAATTAAACAATTCAGTGAGTTTGGCAGACATTTTAGATTGAATGTGTCTCGTATATTATTAAGGAGCTTGCTATCAGTGGACTAAGTCAAACAATGCATGTCGTTTTGAAAGTGTTTTAGTCATTGTTTTGTTGTTGCTGTATGGTGCTTGGCGTCGCTTTCAGTCATACAGTGACGGTGTTTACTTGATACATTATTCTGAGCGCTGTCACACTTGAGTATAATGCCGTAGAGACATGGTATGATACCCCACCGTGACACATTGTATTGACATCGGACCTACTTCTCCTAGAAATATCCTCTAAGTGCTGACCTCCAATTTTTAAGTATTTGCTATAGCCCGACCAGGGATAGAACCCACAACATTTCGTATGCAAGGCGAGTCGTCTATCACCAGACCACCGCTGCGGTACACTTACTATTGTCACAAGTGTGCAACTGTATACTGTGTTGATTACCTAAATAAAAGTACTGTACATGAATATTTTAATTATAAAGACTTACCTATATGGTCAAAAGGATGACTGCGAACACTCATTAAGTACATTTATTTATTTCCAATCGTCTGAAAAAAAATAACAGAAGGTAGCAGGATTCAAGATTCAAAATTTCTTTATTTCTTATAAGGTTTCTCATTACATACATATATTATAACAAACATCCAATATATTTATTTATAACTGGGTACAAGGGTGAATAGAATACTACTGTTAAAAAAACGACACCAATACATTCCAAAAAGGCATCTATCGCAGTCATAATAGCGACGTTTAAACACCAGAACATACGTATATCGGTAGATTGATGAATGCCAGGTGAACACTCACATACAATTAATGTTAGAACCTACTTAAGTGTAGGGGACAGTGTGCTGTTGCCAACCGGCAGGGGACAGTGTATTGTTGCCAACCGGCAGGGGACAGTGTATTATTGCCAACTGGCAGGGGACAGTGTATTGTTGCCAACCGGCAGGGGACAGTGTATTTTTGCCAACCGAAAGGGGACAGTGTATTGTTGCCAACCGGCTGGGGACAGTGTATTATTGCCAACTGGCAGGGGACAGTGAATTGTTGCCAACCGACATGGGACAGTGTATTGTTGCCAACCAGCAGGGGACATTGTATAATTGCCAACCGGCAGGAAACAGTGTATTATTGCCAACCTGCAGAGGACAGTGTATTATTGCCAACCGGCAGGGGACAGTACATTGTTGCCAAGCGGCAGGGGACAGTGTATTGTTGCCAAGCGGCAGGGGACAGTGTATTGTTGCCAAGCGGCAGGGGACAGTGCATTGTTGCCAAGCGGCAGGGGACAGTACAGTGTCGCCAAGCGGCAGGGGACAGTGCATTGTTGCCAAGCGGCAGGGGACAGTGCATTGTTGCCAAGTGGCAGGGGACAGTGCATTGTTGCCAAGCGGCAGGGAAGAGTGCATTGTTGCCAAGCGGCAGGGGACAGTGCATTGTTGCCAAGCGGCAGGGGACAGTACATTGTTGCCAAACGACAGGGAACAGTGTATTGTTGCCAAACGGCAGGGGACAGTGCAGTGTTGCCAACCAGCAGGGGACAGTGTATTGTTGCCAAGCGGCAGAGGACAGTGTATTGTCGGCAAGTGGCAGGGGACAGTGTATTATTGCCAACCAGCAGTGAATTGTTGCCAAGCGGCAGGGGACAGTGTATTGTTGACAACCGGCAGAAGACAATGTATTGTTGCCAACCGGCATGGGACAGTGTATTGTTGCCATTCAGCAGTGTATTGTTGCCAACGGGCAGGGGACAGTGCATTGTTACCAACTGGCAGGGGACAGTGCATTGTTGCCAACCGGCATGGGACAGTGCATTGTTGCCAACCGGCATAGGACAGTGTATTGTTGCCAACCGGCATGAGCCAGTGTATTGTTGCCAACCGGCATGGGACAGTGTATTGTTGCCAACCTGCAGGGGACAGTGCATTGTTGCCAACAGGCATAGGACAGTGTATTGTTGCCAACCGACAGGGGATAGTGTATTGTTGCCAACCGGCATAGGAGAGTGCATTGTTGCCAACCGGCATAGGACAGCGTATTGTTGCCAACCGACAGGGGACAATGTATTGTTGCCAAACGGCAGGGGACAGTGTATTGTTGCCAACCGGCAGGGGACATTGTATTGTTGCCAACCGGCAGGGGACAGTGTATTGATGCCAACCGGCAGGGGACAGTGTATTGTTGCCAACCGGCAGGCGACAGTGTATTGTTGCCATGCTGATTGTGTACATGCTGATATTGTTGGTGTGCCATTTGGACACTTCATCTCCTATTGAACTTACAATTTCTAATCGCTTTTTAAGAAGTATTTAATCTTTGTAATTTTAAATAATTTTGAGTTTTATTTTTTTTTCAATACAATTGCAATATTGCTATTCTTTGAGAAATTTATTTGTGGTCCACAAAAAATACATTAAACACGACTATGTGTAAATGTGAACAACAGCTATAACCAACAGTACAATGAGAATTTCAGCTGTGAACAACAGTACAATACTGAACTTCAGCTTTTAACAACAGTATAATACTGAACTTCAGCTGTGAACAACAGTACAATACTGAACTTCAGCTATGAACAACAGTACAATACTGAACTTCAGCTGTGAACAGCACTACAATACTGAACTTCAGCTATGAACAACAGTATGATACTGAACTTCAGCTTTGAACAACAGTACAATACTGAACTAAAGCTGTGAACAACAGTACAAAACTGAACTTCAACTATAAACAACAGTACAACATTGACCTTAAGCTATGAACAACATTACAATACTGAATTTCAGCTATAAACAACAGTACAATATTGACCTTAAGCTATGAACAACAGTACAATACTGAACTTCAGCTATGGACAACAGTACACTATTGACATTAAGCAATGAACAACAGTACAATATTGACCTTAAACCATGAACAACAGTACAATACTGAACTTCAGCTTTGGACAACTGTACAATTTTGACCTTAAGCTATGAAACAACAGTACAATACTGAACTCCAGCTATAAAGACCAGATTATGAAATGGCAAACATGTACGTTTTTGGAATACAGTCAAACTGCTTTGAAAAACAAGTTGACGTCGTGGTGTACATGTAGCTGTGTGGGATTGGTGATCTCTTTAGTTTAAAGTACAATTTGAAAAACAACTACGTTATTAAGAAATACAAGCATTTTACTCTACAAATATAATTGTATGTGGTATAAGCTGATGTTTTTACTTATGAACTGTTCTAGTTAGCATTAATTTCGTCGTAATAATCGATGATTCATTGAATTCAATTATAAATATATGTACTAATTAGTATACAATTGAATGCAAGATGATTGATGCAAACATATTGGGCTGCGATGATATAATTTACATACCTAATAGTCGTTTTATTTCCTCCATTAATTTAAAACATTATTTTTTATTGTTATTTCGATCAATGAATCTGGTAGTTATTCAATTCAATTGAAGCGAGTTTTATCATACACGCTCTTGGTAACCATACATTAACATTGGTTAAGAAGTTTCCTGGGAATCTATATATTTGATCTGGTGTTGTTTTTATTTTAATGGTGTATGTTTAATTATTTTTCGCACAAATTGTTATAAAAGTCTGATGTAACAAGACAATGAAATAAACCGAATGTAAGATAATGTATCATAAACACGAGTTTTAGTGCAGAATGTGTCTACCGAGTATTTACCAGATATTTCGTATGTTCAGCTCAAACATTTTAACATATCTATTTCGTTTTTACAACATAACTGATCAAGAAATGGAATAATAGATTCACCTATGCGCATTGATTATGTTAGCAATCAAGCAGCACATCCTAAAAGAATGGGGTGGGAGTAGGCATAAAAACAAAACACCGATGACGTTATAAAGGTGTGTACATACACCACGTAAGCTGCATTTACGTACAACACTCGAATGTTGCGTAGACGTAGCCTTGGTTTTAAGCTGACTTTGGTCACTTTCCAGAATAGCAAACCATACGAAATTATATTACTAAAGTCGATGTGTATTAATTTAGATGTTATTGAATATTGATTGCATGATTGTACAATTGGCAGTACATATTGAAATGCCAATATGGTGTTAAAAAGTAACGTTATCATAACGACGTCGTGTTGTCCCCAGGAGGACAGCAATCAATTACTATAACAATTATTGTTAAAATCAATCAGTGTGAGCTTATGTTGTTTTAATGACTTATAAGCACACTGGAAAGGTCAAGAGGTTATGCTGTCCTGGCCTATCCTCACTATAACATTTTAGTAGCAACAATGTTCAGAAACAAGCCGTCGTGTGTTTAATCAAGCAATACATTTCAGTAGAGAGACCTTGTGCAAGCTATAAATAGCTTTCTTCTCAATTCTGTTGTTACGTATCGCTGTATATTGAATATATGAATATGTAATATGTTGATAACAAACAAATATTGTTTAAACTAAAACATATAAAAGGAACCAAATAATTCTAACCGTGCATCTCATCTACATACTGACTGAGGACGATACAAGAAAATCCTTTCCAGTTCTTCTAAATGTATTATTAAAACCACAACCATTCCTACAGGTCCATCCAAGGGTTCGTTATATACTTAATATACGTTTGATGTGGGTGCAGCATTCTCCACAAGACTTAGCAACAGCATTTTCGTACCAGTGTAATATATATAAATCAGACTGGCGCTATGTTTCCAGTGCACTAACAAATGGCCGAAGTCAAATATTTGAAAGGATAAAACGAGATAAAAAAAACATTCGAAATTCATTCAACACTATTTGTTTTTACAACAGCCCGTGTGGTTCCGGCTAAGAATAGAATCCGATTTCTGCAGAGGGGTAGGAATCCTCCGAATGTACGACCTGAATAAAATGACTCATTGTTTTCTGATCATTTTATTAGTTGAAATATTGAATTGTTATTCTCTCCTGGATATTAAGTAATGTGATACGTACTATCAAATAGCTGTAGTTATCACATAATGATAAAGGAATGTGATACAGGTATGAAATATTTTTATATTAACCTATTGTAATATCAGTACAGACGCAGTACATGATTTCCGTATCACTCGTCTCTCGTACGAAGTGTGCCGAGCTATTTTCCGTTTGGCCCGAATATGTGTATCAAGTAACCCCAGGGGGGTGGGGGGGGGGGGCAGCGTAGGCTCGTAATTGTTACGTTTTCACTTAATGAACTCACAGACCTAGCTGTATACTAATGACCATTAACTAATATCCCATATAAGCATTATAACTTGGCTTTTAAATATTATTTTATCATACTAATAAAATCCATAATTACTGAGTGACTGACTATAAAACATAATAGACTTTTGGGACGATGCAAGAAAATCCTGTCCAGTTCTACTAGGTGACCATTTCTACTGGTCCTAATATAAACTAAGTATATCATTAAATCCATAACCATTCGTACTGTTGCAATTCAAAAATTCGTTATATATACTGTATATACATTTGTTGTGTGTGTGTACAACTTGCTCCATAAGACTTAGCAACGACATATTCGTACCAATATAATGTATATAAATAGGTTTGGTGCTCTGTTTACGGTGCATTTACATAAGTTATTTGGAAGGGTAAAATAAAATGAGTCATAGTCACACGCGATATTGACCGTGAAATTTAAGTAATTGAGTAGTAACTTTAAAGATCAAATCAGTCAAAACGCTTTAATGCACAACTTTTATATTTTGAAATTTTATTAAAAATGAAATGGTCTTGTTATTTGTAAACAATCACTTATTTGCCTTTAACAATCTCTGATAAACAAGTGAAATAAAAACTGTAAGGTTTCTTTTGGAGCTGAGTGTAATTTAGGTAACACTTGCTTTAAAATATACAGTATTTCTAAATTAGCTACCAACGTTAAGGGTTTTACCACATCATGTTCATTACATTTGATTTTTTATTTTCTGAACAACCATGCATAGGTATTGATAAACACGACTTCATCATATAATCAAGTACCTGAAAGTGCCGGTAGTCTTTAATATATATCCATACGCATTCATAAATGGATTGATATTATGGTAGCGTTTGGGTTATTTTCTGAACAACCATACATAGGTATTGACAAACACGACTTCATCATATAATCAAGTACCTGAAAGTGCTGATAGTCTTTAATAAATATCCATACGCATTTAAAATTTGATTGATATTATGATAGCGTTTGGTTTATTTTCTGAACAACCATGCAAAGGTATTGACAAACACGACTTCATCATATAATCAAGTACCTGAAAGTGCTGATAGTCTTTAATATATATCCATATGCATTTATAATTGGATTTATATTATGGTAGCGTTTGAGTTATTTTCTGAACAATCATGCATAAGTATTGACAAACACGACTTCATCATATAATCAAGTACCTGAAAGTGGCGGTAGTCTTTAATATATATCCATACGCATTTATAAATGGATTGATATTATGGTAGCATTTGGGTTATTTTTTTAACAACCATGCAAAGGTATTAACAAACATGACTTCATCATATAATCAGGTACCTGAAAGTGCCGGTGGTTTTTAATAAATATCCATACGCATTTATAAATGGATTGATATTGTGGTAGTGTTTGGGGTATTTTCTGAACAACCATGCATAGGTATTGACAAACACGACTTCATCATATAATCAAGTACCTGATGTTCACGTGATACATTTTCAGTCATGTGACACCTAGTTAGTATGTAGTGCACGTAATGAAATGTAATTACCCACATGGATTGCTGTTTAACAACACAAACACAATTATTTACAATAATTATCTTTTATATATTAGCTCTACATATTATGGCAAATTACACAATTTATACAATTTGTTGCAGTTCAGAATATGTTTGTATATTGAAATTGGTTATTTCTAGAATGTGAATGACACTTTTGAAATTTTAATCATGAGTTTTTTGACATAAACTTTTGTTTTTCAACTATAATACGATTAAATTATTTTGCGTTTTTGGATTGTGTTTTTTATTCGGTAAAAGGAAATGAACTATATTAGTGTGGTATTCGTGCTTCGTTTTCCGATATCTAACAGGAAACTTACCCTTTCTTTCACTATTGAAGACTATTATATCAAAATATCGAAAGACAAAACCGAATATCAACTTGACTTTTTTATGCTCTCTCTGTCTCTCTCTCTCTCTCTCTCTCTCTCTCTCTCTCTTAAAACACATGCAGTGTTGTACGATAAGTTTAAAATGCACGTCCTTATAATTTAAGATACAATTCATGTAGCTTAAAAACGCTGAAATAGCGTACAGTCGTAATATTTAACGAGCGAACCATTCTCTTGCATTTCAAGTATCGGCATATCTGTTAAAAGTTATAAGCAAACCGTTGTTTTAAATTCACGTGTTCGTGCAACTGTGATGTATTTAGTTCCAAATCCATTAAAGACGTCGAATGTATTTTAAAATACGACACTATAGAATACCGCCGTATAGTTAATCCAAACCACATGCTGTTTTATTGTTTACAGTCAAAGAGTATATCCGTTAAACGGGTTATATGCGTGAACATTAACATACAAAGTACATCCTAGTAATGGAGTAATGTTTATTTATATTCATTAACATGACATCGCGTTCTTTAATTATCACCTTAAACGTTTTCTAGCTAAACAAACTCTTTTAAAACAGTACTTTTTCAAGTTGCCTATTCTCCGAGGTTTTAGTGTTTATGGCATTTTGTTTAACATTGAACAAAAAGAAAATCAGCTGTTTGTAAGATTTACTGAGGATTAGTGAAGTATTCTTAATCTTTAGTAGTAGATCTATACCGCTATTCACATAACGTTTTTATGGTACGAAGATTCTATCAGAAAAAATAAACACTACGCGTAAATAATAACGTATGATCTCTAAATTCCTACAAATGAGCTCAAACATAGATTAATACATTGCTAACTGAACGATGCTATGTACTGCTGTTTGACGTGGGTTGACTGCATACGGGAATAACATGTGTTTACATTAAATTCTGTATGATGCCATGACCTGCAGTTTTCCGTGGGTTGACTGCATACGGGAATAACATGTGGTTACATTAAATTCTGAATCATGCCATGACCTGCAGTTTTCCGTGGGTTGTATGCATACGGTAATAACATGTGTTTACATTCATAACTCTAAATGATGCTCTACTGCCTTGTTTACTACTGCATGTACATCGTATTCAGATGACTATTAAATAAGATATGTATTGATATGTTTTGATGAAATTTTACGAGAAATACTCTCAAGAAAGTTGGGATAATAAGATAGCTTAACAAATAATAATGTTTAAGTTTGATGTCTTTGTAATTTAGAGGAATTAGGGCAATAATTCATGATGTTTTATCTGCATCTATTGATATTTAGATACGAATTCCTTTTATTTAATGTATCGTTAATGAAAAAGAATTATTGCTCTATAACTGCGGTTTTATTAAAAAAATAATGTATATTTGTGATGTTCACGCGTGTGCCTAATGGTGTAATTTCAAAATGGATATATCGATGAAATCAAATTTTAATGTTGATATAGAGCTTTGTTGGTGATCGTTAAGGGTGATCACCCTCGTAATCAAGTTAATTTTTATAAAATATATATATGCCTGATTTAATTAATCGTTTAAGGAATACAAACACGTTTCTTTTTTCCTTCTTTTATAACCAGAACTAACTTCTATACAACCAATTCCAGATTGCATTTGCTTTACTTAATAGCAAGACGGACTTGACAATATGACTCCTATTTGAACTATTCTTGGACATGTTCCAAGTATAAAGCTTTGACAGGTTACATAATTATATCATAAACAGGATACAGTCATGATATGCCAGGAGTGCCTATGTCAGCTACATTCGGATCATGAACACTAATGTACTGAGACTTGGAAGTACTCTTTAACCCTTTAATTCATATATACGACTTCGTACGACCTTTACAAACAGAGTAGACCCAGATCAGACTGAATCTTCTCTGTTTGCAAATAAGATATTGAAGATATGACCTTATAATGTTGGCTGAGGTAGTAATCTTCCTGCTCTTATGTGCTAATGTAAACTGTTATCTAATTAAATATTCCTAGAAGGCGGAGTTTCATATGAATATTCATCAGGTAAAGGGTTAAACAATACACCCCCCTTTTCAAATAAACTCATTTTATAATCCGGGTATTAAGTTGTCATATTTCAATAGCGCGTTGCATCATCTGAGGTTTAGGTTATGCTATATAGAAGCATTATTCAATGTGTACTTTTGTCGCACTTTTTAAGCATTATAAACGTTAAAATATGTGATAGAAGTTCATGTGAACTTCTGATATCCTGCGTCAGTACGAGTTTGTTATTTAAATGTCACAGCTCAATTTCGTTTTATTCATTGTATGACACGAGTGTGATTATGTGCATGTTCATTTCCATGATATTTCATTTTGTTATAAGACTTGTAGGAGATTTATATTTTCAAAATGTAGCCTAAGTTTTCGTCGTGAATTGTATATTTAGTTGTTGTGTGTATATTCTTCCATCTCATTGCCATTGATATATTCTTCCATGTCAAAGCCATTGATATTTTCTTCGATGTCATAGCCATTGGTATTTTCGTCCTTCAATTATGGGCAAAAGTAATTTATTTAAGTTTAGGTCTGCTTTTTAATATTCATGACGAAAAGTTAGGGTTCATTTTAAAAGGATCACCAAGGGAATATTTCATGCCTTCGTTGTCTGCACAGACATTTTGTCGAGAGATGGAATTTGTGTTAAAGAAAATTACAAATAAGGTGTTGCATAACTTTGAGTAGTGATTACCATAGCAACCATGTAACAATTTTGTTTCTAAAAAATTTCAACGGAGCTAAGTCAAATTGACAAAACCACTTACATGCTAAATTAATTATCCCAGTCTACAGGTGAAGGTTATCTAAAATGTTGATGCACGGTAACTAATAGTACCAGACATTTGAAACCAGAGATAAAATTAAGTAACTGGAAAATTAATTTCCAAGAGAATCAGAGCGCGGCGCAAACTATGACAACAAACTATAAAAGTAACAACTATCTTAATCTTTCTCAAAACGACAAAAACCTCAAATTATGACATATAGATAATGTAGCTTTAGGTCTCAATACACAGTTGAATATTGTATTTAAAGTTTTTCTAAATAAAATAAGGTCTAGGATTTCCACGATAAAAATTTCTCATACATTATATTTCATAGCAGGAATGTATACCCATATAAAAATGCACACTAAAAAGTAGATTGATTAGCTTGTTTTTTAAAGAGGGTGCAGTGATACCCTAAGATTTGTAAAAAAAGAGGTCCTTAAATGATCATAAATACATGCATATGTTGAAATTGTTAAAAGGTCACTTTTAACACCAGTGATGTCTTATTGAAGTATATACTATGCCAGCATCTGCAGAAAGAAATCACAACCACTATGAACCATTTAATAATATTTCAAAACCAAATTACATAGGACTTATTTAAGCGTAAGAATCATACAGGTAGTGTAGCTTTATGTTGTTTTATAAACTGTTATTGTTTGTAACAGACTCAATAACAACTGAGTCTGTTGTTTTCTTCTTTGTAACGCTCTATGTTTTCTTGTAAGTATACATGTACTTGTGTTATTTATGTATTGAAATAACTGATAAAACAAAATACATTAAGAACTAATTAACCATAATTTACTTTAATTAAGTAATCCCCTTGAGTCTAATTATCTTACAATTCAGCGCATCTGTATTGAATAAAATGATAAGAGTTTATTTGTTTGTTGTTTTTATTAATTTTAAGAAATATAAATATGGATGTCTTGTGTGGCTAATTGGCGTTTTGAAGTAGATATCACGTACAATTATGAATTAGCAAGATGATTTGTTTACAAATACGTTTGATGTTAATTATCAACACAGTACAGGCTTCATAGACGTTGTTGCTGTTTGTTCTATTGCAGTGTTCAATTTTTATTTGCAATTGTTTACTTTTATTTGCAATATATACTGAAGGGAACAGCTAACCCGCCAACAGAAAATTAATATACCTGACATTTTATGTATTTACCCAAATTGTATCAACGCAGAAAGAACATTTAAGTTACGTAAGTTCAATACATATTTTCTGTTAATGTCGTATACAAAGTGTAACAACGCTATTCAATATTTTGACGAAGATATTTGAAATAAAGTAGCAGCGAGTTAACTGTTCTGTTCAGTATACATCATATAGTGCGTATAAAACGAGTCTCTTCATTCTGATTGGTCTGAGTTGTGACAACTTATTTCACAATCGATGTAAAGTGATAAAGTTTAAATTATAATTATATATATTATAATAACGTTTTCTGTAAATGCATCAATAAATAGGGACATTGTTGAAGACTGTCCAACAAAGATATGGAAATAAATGTACTTAATTATGTCACTACAAACATATAAAAGAAGCGCAAAAAGATGTTGTTTCAAGGGGGGGGGGGCATTTTAGAAAACTGCCCATGTGATGCGGTTTCCGATTTTCGAATACACTCATTATCGTTTCCCTTTCCAGATTGATACTTGCTTTGTGGGGTGTTTATTCCTCTATTTCTTTTAAAACATGTATGTTAAACTTACATTAAAACAGTCTTTTTAAAGTCATAAATATTATGTATTGTCTGTGTAAGGATTAACGTTTTTGATGTGATGATTTTTAAGTTAAAATATTAACAATGTGAATTCTGAGAGAAGGGGTATAGAGAAAGAAAATGAAAGTAAATGTACTTTTAAGCGACGTTATTTTTTAATTGTTTTTTTTTTCGGGGTCCCATGGTGTATCTTTTATCTTAGCTACTCTTGCTCTTAGCTGTGTGTGCTTGTCAAATAAAATATAACAGACTGATGCATTTCATTTCTATAGAATAGTTTTTGCATTATTAACAAAAACGATTATTATTAGAGGCGTTATGAGTTAAATATTGTAAAATGTGACTTTAAATTTTTAGATTTCATCAAGAAGAAAATGTGTTAACTGAAGTCCCATCAACGAGAACGTTGACTGTTCTAATCTATATATGTATTTGTTATAATAATCAGAATATGTCTCCTAAAATCTGTTCTGTGTCATCTGTTACCAATACTTATCATTAAAGTTGAAAATATAGCCTCTGCCCTGTGCTTTCTTGACCAAAAATAACCAATATAAAACTTTTTATCTCTGTTTCCTGTTCCCATGCAAAACAATAAAAAAAGCAACATATTAATATATACATTTCTTCATACTCCATCAAGAAAATTATGAAACTCGGATACACCTCGTACTTATACTCGTAGAATTCGAAGATAAAAGCTTAATTAGTGGGCAATAATGTTCTAGATGTTTCCAGCAACAGGTGATTCTTATTATAATTAGACAGCCAGTGGTTGAAGTGTTCCTCAGTTAAATATTCCTCAATGCAATACAGTACAATATTTATTGTTATACAATACATTATAGGATATAAATGAATAAATGACCAACTGCGAATCACACAAGTCGATAATGCAATGAGCGATCGCTATGGGTGTGAAATCTTCGGCGGGGTGACATTGTCTTGGACAACAACACCATATGGCCAGTGGGCGGAACTATAGTCGTTCTAGCGTATAATTGTACTAAATAATTGTGGTTATTAATTGCGATTGTACCAGACTGTGCCCAGTCAATTTTGCATGTCATGTTCTTATTCTTAATTTTGTAATGGCATTTTAACTTTTGTCTGTAACAGAACAGTAAACATTGTAATTTATATCGTGTATATTATGTCGATAAGTACACGAAACATATTGTTTGACATTGTTAGATGTATCATTACTTACAAATGTATAACAGTATGTCATTACCACCCGGATTAGTGTAAACGTTTATCAATAAATAATTAGAAAACTAGCAATTTTTTGCATTGGTGGTAATTTTTCCCTCCCAGGTGCGATACAGTCTGAGGTACTGTAAATTGAGTAAATGAGAAATTCTTCAAATATAAACTTTGTTCTTCTTTTGTTCTGTTTTTTCCTATGTTTTCTCCGTAATACACATTGAAATATCCTTATAGTAAAGTATATAATAATTAAAAGAAATTCCTTAATTCCTGTACTCACTCAAAAAATATTACGCTTCTTAATATGTATTCGGCAAACTGATGTCATTCATTATTTCAAAGGCTATTAACAATGATATAAATGAGAGGCAAATTTTAATTACGCTTTTACGCTTTAAGAAACATTTCTGAAACTTCTCATTGCCGATGGCACTATATGCTGTTTGAACTGATAAAAACTGTAAACATGGTTAAAAGACGCTTGATGTTTGTAAACATCGTTAACAGACGCTTGATGTTTGTAAATGGTTATTATTATATATCAAAATTTGCAATTATACATTTTATCAGATGTGTTGTTATTTAAAGAAATTCCCATAGTTTATATTTGTAAAGAAACTATTATAATCCCAATAAGGCGCTAATACATCTGATTTCTTTGTTTTGGTAATGAGATAACAGTTAAAAGCCATGAAGTTATTTTGGCACTGCATCCATATACCTGATTCTTCTTTCAGTATGCATGTAAGTAGTTATATTCTATAACTTGGATTTTATTTCACTCACACACATGTTTCTCATTACAATGTATGACATAACCTTCTCCGCTAAAGTCGTACACTGTTCACACATTTTTCGCATCAATACATGTTTTCATATTTTACCGCCGTAAACTGAGCGAGTTACTGGGCTGACAAATAATATAATAAAAAGTAGAACTAAAAACCTACTAAAACCAACTCTTAATTAGGTTGTTATAATAATGCACGAAACCTACAGTGCGCATGAAATATGCTGTATATATTTCTGAGCTGATCAAACGGATATTCGATACTTTGTGATTTGTTTTAATGCTCCAAAACGTTCTTGTTTTTTTGTGTGTGTTTTTTTTTTTTGTTATTGTTTATCTTAACACATGCAAATGAAATATGTAGTATACATTTCTGATTTGATCAGAATAGATATTCGATACTTTGAGATTTTTACATAATGCTCGTTTTTTTTCTTGTTCTTGTTTATCTTAAAACATTTTTAATGCGTATGAGATATGCTGTACACATTTCTGATTTGATCAGAACGGATTTTCGATACTATGTACATATATTGTTTGATATTGATGTTATTATTGTGATGTGCACAGATGAGACTAAATAAAAATTAAATATAAATACAATGTAATATCTATCCCCCGTAGAGAAGTAACTAAAATAAGAAGTTGGTTACACTCTAGTTCCTTTAGATATAGAATGTAACCAAATTCCTAAGTATAAATATATAGACCTTGATCGGCCAATTGAGGGGCAATTTATTTGGGTATGATTTTCTTAAACTTCAGGAACAATGCCAGAAATTGAGACATGTTTACGTACTGAGCGTTGGGGCTTTAGTGCGTAACGTACATTAAAAATACGTCACCCTTATTCTTTCATATCATATTCTTGGTATAAATACAAATGTAATTAGAGTGTATGTATTCATCCTAAAAATCACTTACTCATACCAGTTATGTTTTTGTATCAGTTTCTGATATTGTGACATCAAAAGAGTCGGTGTATATTACGTAACTGGAACTACGTTACATAAATAACTGTTTTTTTAAATCAAAATATTACACACAAGAGTAAATTCGATTAATGTAACATAATCCCAAGAGATATACTTGATTGTGTTACTTATTGGATGCCAAATAAAGTAGAAATGTAACTTTTCTGTAATTGTGATGCTTACGTCTGTGTAATTTACGTTACACTTAGTGATATCTTGCATTATTACATTTCATGTTGATGTAAATGTATTACTGTTTTAAATATTTAATGAACAAAATATTGCAGATTTACTGTATGAATATTCTGATATAATATGTAATACAAAAAAAACTGAAATAACCTTCGTTACCGGATTTACGTTACCTAAATTGAAATTATAAAAATGCATAGTTTAACATTAAATTAGTCAAGAAAATGTCAAAACAAAGTGAAAGACGTTTACATAATGTATATATAAATACGTCTCTGGTCAAAACACATATCAAAGCAGTTTATACCAAAAATCAATAAATTGTGCAAAGAGATTTAACAAACATTGAAAAATAAAAATTTGCTCTGAGAGTTCATAAACTGGTTACCGAGTGTCTTGAACGCTTGTTAATGAAACGTTTTGAAAACATTAACCCTTGCACTGAAAATATTTCTGAAGATTCACTCACCATGCTATATGACCTTGCTCAAGATCTTACTGAGGACAAATTAGCACAAGTATTGGCATCGCAGTAATGTAATAACTATTTTGAGCGCTACATTGAATTCAAAGAAACCATCAGAAATGGTGACAGTAACAAAACTGCTCAGTCATGGTTACGTAACATCGGCATCATCCATATGATACTGACACTTATCAAGGCCACTAAGGAAAACAACTTAGAGGTACATATAGCCGCACTCTACAGACTGTGTCCTCTGTTCTTTGCCTATGACCACCACAACTTTGCCAGATATGTTCCAGTGTATCTGATGACTCTAATGAATCTGGATGCTACACATCCAAGGGCCATGGAGCTGCTAAAACGCAACGGATTTAGTGTTTCGAGGTCCTCTGTGCATAACTCCAGAAACCCTGTTGATATAACCATCGAACAAACAATCAACAAACATGCGAAATGCCAAGGAGGTATTATTGGTTTCAGTCGCAATTACTCCGCTGGTGTAAAACTCGTCATTGCAGAGCCAAATATGTCGAGGCAATCCTGCAGGTAACAGACATGGCTTCCGAAGAGGCATCGGTCCATAAAGAACTCCAGCCTGCAAAAATACGAAATAGCGAGGCAGATCTCAACAAAGTTCTTGAGGCAATATGTGGTTTTACCAACCCATTCAACATTGAACACTATACCGATGAGCTGTATTGCCTATCATCAGGTGTACCAGCTAAGCCAGACGTCGCTGCAGATCTGTTGAATGCCTAAAGTACGGACCAAGTAGCAATGGAAGAATTTATTAATGATATAATCGTGAATAAAATTGTTGACTTTCACAGCCCAATAAAACGTAAAAAACTTAAAACCTTAGCAACAACAGAGATCACAAAAACGCTCAGAAGCACTCAGAACAAAATCACTCAGATTAAAGCAGAACGAAACATCTTCGGGCAACTGGTGCATCTGTCTGTGCATCATGACATCGATCTTGAGTTAACACTATCCTTTCCTCTTGGCCCAGTTCCTTGGTCCTAAGCGACAGCTGAGGAATGCCTGTGAAAACTGACAAGGCGAAATTGATGCATTTGCTAGAATCAGCCATCGAACCAACAACAACTCGCCCACGAGAGGATGTTGTACATGTGTTTGATGGAAATGCGACACTGCAAAGCCTACCTTCAGTGCCTGATACATTCGAAGAGTTGGCTGAGACTGTCTTCAATCTGCTTCCAAAATATGGTCGGGTTGATTGTCACCGATACTTATTCCCCCACATCAATCAAATCATTTGAGCGCAAGAGAAGGGGATCTACCCAAACTTTTTGTTATCTGGTCAAAAAACAAGAACTCCTAAGGACTGGAAGGCTTTTATGGCCAACGATGACAACAAAACCAAATTGTTACGTCTGCTCTTCGACCAATGGAAAACTGAAAATTATGCCAAAAAGCTTCAAGGTCGACATATCTACTATGTCCTTGGAGAAATGTGTAACAGTCTCTCTTGTCATGACGGTGCCACGGTTGAAGTGCATCCCGAAGAAGCTTTGTTCTCATCTTAAGAAGAGGCAGACACTCGAATCATACTTCACTGTCTACACATTAGAGATAAAGAGCCTGCAACAGTCCAGGGCATAGTATGATCTTCAGATACAGATGTCTTGGTGTTGCTTACAAAGTTCTCCAGAGAAATAAGCAGGACTGTTTTATTTAATACTGGTGTAGGAAACAAGCGACGACTTCTCAATGTTAATGAAATTGCTGAAAACAAAGGAGAAGACATCTGTTCAATACTACCAGCAATTCACAGTTTCATGTGGTGTGACACAACGAGTGCGTTCGTAAGAAGAGGGAAAACAGCTCCCCTAAAAATCGTAGAAAAGTACCCCGAATATATTTCTGCACTGTCTAAACTAGGTGAAGAACACGAATGCACTGATGAATTGCTTGAGGGCATTGAAAAGTATGTCTGCTGTATGTATGGTAAACCAAAGTATACACATGTAAACAAATTAAGATTTGACACGTTCTGCAAAAAAAGAACCAGGGACGAGGCAATATTCTAGACTCGTATAACAGCATCGACATGAGTCCCTCCATAAGTCTGAGTCTGAAGAAGATGACGAATTAGAACTTGATAATATGACTGACATGTCTTTGAAGATGACTTGGATACTGACTAGAGTATTATGTCGATGTGTTTTGTTTGGAACATCTGGTACAACGTTGCATGTTTTATGTCATGTAAAGTACACAAACTTTAAAGAGTGTCAATATGAACATGATTTAATAAGTTGTTTATTTTTACTAAAAAACTTCTTTCTTCCTTAATTTTCAAATATTGGTAAATTTTATTTGAATAATGATACTTATCTCCTTAATATAGATTCATTCCTTAATCAATGCAACGTAAATCACAGTTATCTGCATGCAGCAGTAAGTCTATTTTATATGTAATTGTGTTTGAATGATTTTGTATTAAATCATCAATGCATGTAATATCGTGATGAGCGGTGTATTTTCTAGTCAATATATGTAGTCATTTTATCTGAATTTTATGTAACATTCTTTATTGTAGAATTATCATTTCATCATGTAATTTGCATAGGTAGGGTGTGTTGCTCATTGTCTATCATGTTACAAATGGCATTATTAATGAGCAAAATATTCAGTCAATGTATCTAGTCTTGTTTATATTAAAATTGGGTGTAACGTAATTTTGGCTTAAGGTAACGTATTATATATACACATTCGTCCCAATATGTAAATTGATTTCATTAGTTATGTATGTGGTTTGATTTGTTGTCATAAGCTATGTTTAATGTAAAATAAATATTGTTAATTGACCACAAATACTCAGTGTGTGTTTTCTTCGTTTAATAAAAATGACATGTAACATAGTTTTCTGTTGTTGTAACGTTGTACACATGCTATATACATGTGAAAATTGAATAGAGTTGATGGCATTTTCATCAGTATTGCATGTAGCTTCATTTGTCATTAAAAGTTTGTCCATAATAAATGACATATCCTTTTAATGCTTGTTGTTAAACAAAAGTAATAACAATTTTAGCAGTAACGTAAACTACAGCATTCTTAGTTATGAAAAAAATAAACAATTTCTATCTGAAAACAATTACTTTTATTGTATACATCCTGTAAATTTGAAATAAGACAGTTTCCTACATTTACTGATTATTTTAAGACATTTTTTTTAAAGTAAAAAGTATGATTTTTTTTTTTTAAATTTTTTAGGTAACATATTTTAGAATGCTGTAATTTACAAACGCCCCAACGGCCAGTGCGTAAATATGTCTCAAAATTGTTGTCATATAATAGACTTTCAAAAAATTATAGTCTACAAAATTGCTCCTTGGGGGGGGAGCAAAACCATTTCCAGATTACGCTCTAATATACTTATATATAAATATATACTTCACAACCGGCAACTAGTACAAGTTCATAATTCTACAGTGTACTGGTTACATTTTTTTATCTACAATAAATAAATAATCGCTGGATTATACAAATCAATTACAGACTAAACGCTTTTTAAGTGAAAAGCAGCAATTATCAATAAGAAAAAGAAAAAACGAAGACAAATTTAATAATTTAGAAATAAGCACGATCAATTGGAAATATAAACACGAATCAGAAAGTTTCTGGAGACAAAGAACTTTATTGCTTTGTTAAAATAAATGTAGATATGGAACTTTACCATTTCCACGGCGATGTTTATTGAATGGAAATAATAAACAGGTGATTTCGAAGTTAAACTAATTAATGAGATGGTTACGTTTGTTTGATATTTGTATTTTTATATTGTTTAGACGTAAGTATATAGTTCTGCTTTCCTCATGTAAGATGTAGTAAACTAATTCACCCCAGCAGGGAATGTTCTGTATTACTTTCCGTCGTTTCTTATATGTCCGTCTCATTTCTTTGCTCACTGACTATAATGATACAAACCACTCTCTCTCTCTCTCTCTCTCTCTCTCTCTCTCTCTCTCTCTCTCTCTCTCTCTCTCTGTTTCTCACTCTCTCCTTATATATATATATATATATATATTTTTTTTTTTTTTTTTTTTTATTTATTTATTTATTTATCTCTCCTCCTCTCTTCCTTTCTCTGCCTATCTGTCTGTCTGTCTGTCTGTCTGTCTGTTATCTCAGCCACCTTTCTCCCTCAGATAGATTTATGTATTGGCAAAAAAAGTTATCTTAAATCGTTGTTTCTGCGTTTAGGTCACCAAATCAATTAGGTTGAAAAAATACAACATGGAAATCCTTTTATTTAGCTATGGTTTTGTTGAATAAACACATGTTTGTGTCTGGGTGCAAAACATAACTTACTTTCAGTTATTTCAATATATGTGAAAATATTCAAATTAGTGAATTATGACAAACGCACATGTAAGTTAATTGCATAATATATAAAGGATGATTATAAAGTTGTTTCAGAATCCACCACATCTGTTCAACTTCACATTGTTGAAAAACACAAGCGTTCAGTTGGTGTGTGTTTTAAAGTCGCCTTTGATGAAGAGGCGTTTGTCTGCTATGTTCTAATGTGAAAATAAATTAATCTATTTCAGAACGATTATATAATTTATGTTTATCGGCTGGTGATTTATGAACATAAATGACATGATAAAACGATATACTGGCTAATGCTGAAATTTTCGGATGAAAATCGAACTGATATGTGTTACCTATTTGTCGGAATCCGCCTGTATGGAATCTGGTTCATGCAACCCCTTAACTTCGTTTATAGTTCCGAAGTTATCCTACTTTCTCAGCTAATACAAAAGTGATGAAACAATTCATTTTGCATAAAATGCCATGACCGTCAGTATATGTTGACCTACTTCCTCAGCCAATGAAATCACTCCAGGAACGAGAAAGAATGTCAACATCTAATGTCTTCCATAGAACTTCTAACCTATACTTGGAAATGGCATAATCTTGGTCAGTGGACGAAAATTGTCCGATTTCACAGAACTGTGTTCAAATTTGCTGAATAGATTTTATTTTGAATATTTAATTTATCGATCTGACGTGAAGCATTTCATTAACGTATGCGCTTAACGCACAAAAATCACCTTCGGTCAAGAAGGGAATCGATTTCATATCATATTGTCCCCAATTTGATAATTTCGTAAAAATTTGAACGCGAAAATTGATGAATTATGTAAATAAATATAAATATTAATATGTAGATGCAATTGACATACTATTACAAACTATAAGTGCAGTAATATCCTCTTGCAAAGTTTATAGAAAGCTCGATTGAAACAAGGAAATTTTAAATACTTTTTGTTTTTCATTACATTAATGAATTAATGTTATAATTCATTTTATTTGTACTTGTTGTTTTGTTAAATGATGTCATGTAAGTTTTGAAGCAATTGTTATCAAAAAGGAACTGATAACCCTTATTAGACTGTGTATTTCTAAACATTTTAATTGCTAATGTTGTAAATATTACATGTATTGTACCTATCACTTTCATAAATAAATAATTATTAATATAAATCATTTTGATAGTCATCCTCCTGTTGCGGACCTATACTTTGACACGTGAAACTTTCATGGTCAATATCGAAACACTAAATACAAACATCAAACTAACCTTTCTGTTTATTATAGAAATATAATGCAATACAAAACATTGATACAATTTAACAAAACACAAAAGCATGCAAATTTGTAAGATACATACATGAACATTTCTTTATCAAATTCCCAATCACAAAACTGTACATCAATTCAAATTTACTTGGGTATTTGATCTTCCATATCTGACCTAATCATTCTTTGTTTTTCTATAATTTTGCAAACATGTAATGAAAACATTGCACATTGGCTTTAAAGATGCCTTTGCATACAACTGTACATACATGATAAATTCATATCTGACCCACTTAAATTAGATGAAAAATGTTCAATTTATTATTTACTCCAAATTCATAATAAATATGTCGACATTTTTATAAAAATGTTATCGAATTCATTTGATCGATTAAAATGGACAACCGAAAGATATATAATTTCGTAAAGTTTCAGTGTCGCTTTGGTTAAAGTACTACGTTAGGAATAAATACTTTCCTATAGAAAAAGAACATTCTTGAACATTGGTTACCAAGTTAAAAAAGTGTCAATTTTATGTAGCGGTTCAATATTTCGTTATTCGAATGCAATTGGTATACATTGTTTTCTATGTCTTCAATTGCAAAATATGTCAAATCGACAGCAATGATATCCAAATTAGTCCAACGTGAAAATTCGTTACAATTAGTAGTAGAGCACAATTATTACCTGTCCAGTTCTAACAAATTTGGAGCATAAAACATTATAGTTGTCATGTTCAACAACATTTGTATACAAAATATTTATCAAATGTTACACTTAAGCCGAAATATGCAAAACAAACAAAGAACAAATTGAAATTATTTTCATAGTTATACACCTGAACTCTTTCTTGCATGTAGTATGTTCAGATTGTGATGTAATTTAGCAACATTGATGTGCAATATATATACTACATGGTACCCATCAATGCAAGTATTCAACTCGATTTACTTATAACTGACCAGTTAAGAGGTTATATATGAATAATTGTCATATATTTTGTAATGGATGAAGATGAAAAAAAAGTGCAAAGTTAAAGGACAAAATTCAAATTCAGTACTTAAGTACACATATTTTGATTTTGGAATTCAAAATCAATACTTAACCCCACTATTTCATCTATAGTTTTGTTTCACAATGTATTTTATATCATTTTTGGTGATTTCAATTGATCTTGAGTATGCAATTTTAACAGACAAGGCTCAAGTTATCGTGACTAGTTCAAACTTGAATTTTAACCAAATGTCTTTGTTTTACCCTTATACGGTACCTTAAAGAAAAAATGTATATTTCGTCAGAAAGGATCTTATTCATAAGTAATTGATATGACGCGAAAATTACAATTGCTCCGCCCACTGACAATGTGCAAATGTTATGTAGTATTTGCATAGATATCGTCAGCGTGTTTAAGGAAAATGGCGGCGTAGCAACCATATAGTCGCTGATTAGATTATCGACATGTTTGATTAACAGCCTACGTCAGATAAATTGTTCGATCGTGCCTGTTGAAGATGTTTATCCATGTTAATACATCAATTCAGCATTTGCCACTTTAAACGTAAAAAGAGTAATTCCTTAAAACTATTAATGTACTTTAACTGATGGTGCAGCGCTAGTTTTGAAACTATAAAAAATAAATATTTAAATATTCAAATTTATTTTTTGACTTCGAATTTTGTTCTGTTGTATAATTACAAACTGATGGAATCAAAATATAGCTTATAGTTTTCTCAAATATGACCAACCAAACATGTGCGATATATGATGACAATCAGTCATCTTTCTAAGTGAACAAAGATGGAAAATAAACTCAAAAGTTGACACATTTTAAGCACAAAATTCAAATTCAGTTCTTAGGCAAACATATTAGAATTCAAAATCAATACTAAACCCCACTTTTTCATGTGTAATTTTGTTTCACAATGTATTTTAGATCAGTTTTAGTGATTTCAATTTCAATGGTGCTTGAGAATTCGATTTCAACAGACAAAGCTCAAAGTATCGTGGCAAGTCAAACTTGTCATTTTAACAAAATATTCCTACTTTAACCTCATACGGTACCTTTAAAGAATAAAGGTATATTTTGTCAAAAAGGATCATATCCATTAGTAATTGACCTGACGCAAGAATAAATAATGCTCCGTCTATGGGCAACGTTGCATTGTTTGTCACAGGAAATATAATTTAGTATTTAAATGCTCATCGTCAGCATGTCTAAGTAAAATGGCGGCATAGCAACCATATCGATTGCTGGTTGGATTAACAATTTGTTTGATTGAAAGACCTCATCAGGTCAACTGTTCGATCGTTACTAATCAAGAACGTGTCTGATACCCGATACTATTAAACTATACAATGTACAACGTTGACATAAGTTACTATAAGTAAGTATAGATCCAGAGATGAACCAAACAAGTAAACGGTGATCATATGAAATGGTACATAAGCTCACAAATGGAACAATAAATTAAAAAAAAATAAGTTTCCTCTGGTTAAATATAATTATGTTTTATGCCAAGATAGAGTTTATTATTGCCTGGAATTACACTACCTACGGGGATTATATACTCTATATGTTTACCGTAAAGGGACACTCGACATGCTAAAATCAAGTTTATCCATGTTAATACATCAAATCAACCTTTGCTCCCATAAACGTAAAACCAAATAGAGATAAAAATATATGAAAGTGTAACTCTTTAAACTGCATATTTAAGGTAGCTCGCGGGTTTACACATGGATTTTCGAAAGTCGTCGGATTTTAATGATATTTTCGGTGATTTTTGGAACACATGCGACAACCCATATTTTCGCCGTTTTTCTACGTTTCGGCGGTCTAGTTCGATCATTAATTGGCCGATTTTTAAAATATAAGCACTCACTTGAATAGGACACTATCCTATAGGAGTTTAGGTACAGTTGTATGCATTAATAAACAATAATAATCGCAGTGAACGCTTGTTTATGAATGAAGGTGATCTACGACGAGCGAGAAACTTGATGAGGAAATAAAAAAGGGTGTTTAACCGTGACATTTTTTGCTAAACAACTTTGAACGTATTTGAATTACTTTAATAAACGCCGTTTTTTTACAGCGTCGCGTCGACAACGTGGTGACGTTAATGTTTTTACATAATGACAAATATGCTGTTGATATGAGTATTATATTTTCTTTTTTTAATTTATATATTAGATTAATGCTCAAAGGTTAAATAACGACATAATGACTTATTATATAATCAATTAAAAAAAAGTTTATAATAATAAATAACACACTAGTGCCGGGTTGGTTCTTCAATATAACGAGTATACTCACAAGACGGCGATTCAAAGTTTCCTGTTGGGGAATCGCCGCGAATCGCCAACTACCAACCAGCTGCCAGTTGGGGATTCAGATTTTCTATTAATTTAAATACATTTTCATTGATTATATTTTTAAACATATAACACGAGTAAAATATGTAAACCAAATAGTAATTATAATAACGAATCCGAATCCCCAATTGGCAGCTGGTCGGTAGTTGGTTATTCGAATCCCCAACTACCAACTGCGAACTACCTACTAACTTTACAGTCATAAAATTACCGAGTGTTCAAAAGTACTGGAGGATTGTTCAGATGAACCAAACAAAATAGTTTTATAACTGTTGAAAGCTATATCATACATGCTGTAAATACAATTTGTGAAACATGTGGTAATGTGTTGAATATTTGAAATAAAAAGAAACAGCAATAAAAAAATACACGCGATTAACAAAACAGCTAGAAAGCAGTTGGTATATAATAAGTGGATTTGCAACTAGACCGGACATGAAAAGCATGAGTATACATATCTACTATCTTTACGTTTTCGTTTTCAAGAAAATCTAAAACAAATGTTTTAAAAATTGATTAGGATTATGTCATTTTCGTTTTTACCTTTTTTTCACGAATTCCTCAGAAACCTGGTGGTGGGGGATTGGGTTGCAGTGAAGTTAAAACATCAACAACATTTTTAACATGGAGAATGATCGTATCGTTATTTGGGCCTCACTACATCTCGATATTGTATCTAATTTTATTTTTTATGGGTGGCAATACACACTTGAATGTATATTGCAATGTCACCAAGCTCAACTGATTTTTTTTCAAATTCCCAGAGTATTTTAGAAACTAGGCTATGTTCTGTGCCGTTAAACAGCAAATAAGTTTAATATCTGGTTCCCATAATTTGTTGCGTGTTGTGTGCTAATTTGAGGTTAAGCCAGTATCCATAAAAAAATATGTTGGTTAACGTTTAACCGAACTGAACGCAGTCCTTGGATTTGCTACACTATTTGTAATATTGGACGGATAAACACAAAATGATTATGTAGTTAAGGTTGCATAAAATTTATGCATCAATAATTAAACCTAATATTTCATACTGATACATGGATATTCACGATTTCCTAAAGTCGCTTAGATATGTGGGCTGTCCGGACGTGGAACTTACTCATTTTAGAAATAAACACATCTTAACATATTGTTGATATGAAATTTATTTTTATATTAAAATACAAAGAACATATTGTATACAAATGCTATAGCTTCTATTTTAGATAACAAAACATACATAATTTTGGTTACGTTGTCAACCTGATACAATGTTTTTTCTCGTATTTACATTTAGCATAATTATAATTATTGTTATATTCAGTTTTGAGTCACGTATATATTTTATCAACAACATATACATGATTCTTAACTTCCGTGATATATTATTATTGTAAAGCATGTGCGTGCATGGGTGCATGCATGGATGCGTGATACTTGAATGTGTATTGCAATGTCACAAAGCTTATCTGATTTTTTTTTCAAATTCTAAAAATACTTTAGAAACGGATTCGATGAAAACATCCTGTTTTTAAAGATAAAACATCCTGTTATATAGATAAAACATCCTGTTTTTAGATGGGAGTAAAGATTTATAATGTGAATATTTTCCATATATATACAACACGTGCAGATTTAACTGATTTATTTTACTTCAAGTTTAACAATTTATACAAATTACGCTCGAAGTCTTCCTGTGTATAACCAGTTCTTAGCATATGCGGAAAAGGTGTCTTACTCAAAGAAAACACGCATGGCCGTGGGGAGGATCGAACCCACCACCTTTCGATCCTGGGTTCGGTGCTTTACCACTGGACCACGCGCCTTAACGAGATTTAAAGGAGATCTAATATTAAGGTTATAGATTTTCACTAAAAAGAAGAAGTAAATATTCAGTTTGGGAAGAGATAAGATCTGGTAATGTTTCCGTTGCTGTGCTGACCTTGCAATCATGTAAGCGTCTGCGCCTGTAAACAGTTATAAAATATCTGTCTTGTTTAACTATTTGACTTTACAGTGCATATTGGAAGACTGGTCTTTCATCTTCTAAATAAAAGTGTGTTGTTTTATTCTGCAACTCCTTATCAATATTGAACTTTAGCCATAATTTACCACCACAACCACTACCACTACAATCACTCCTACCACTATCACTACCATTGCTATTATAAATACCATTTACAATTATATTAGTATTATCATTACCATTACCACAACCACTGCCACTGTCACTATTGCAACCTCCATCACAACAACAACAATATTAACTGCCACTACTAATGACACTGCCACTACCACTACACCTACCGATATCAATATCATTATCACAAATACTATCACCATTACTGGGTTTGGTATGCATTATCGAAGATGTTAATAAAGGAACTATCATTTCGTAAATTGATTAATTTAATATGATAACTAATAAATGAGCGCAACTTTTATTGTTTCATTTGTTAGCATGATTGATAAGTTATAATGTAAATATCTATACATATACCATATATCGCACTTCATTTAGTTGCATTTCTTAGCGTATAGCCGGACCCAATTAAGCTCAGTCGGTAGCGAGTTTGACTATCAATGAATCCAGGTGCCGTGAGTTTGAATCTTCTACGTGATTGATATACGACATTGTGTCTCATTACCATTTGTCTCTCACCGCTGATTCAAGTTTATAACTGTAGAAGAGGTGAACTATAAAATTCAACGGATTTTAAATGAAAAGAAATATTTTGATACCTACTCAGATACCTACTCAGATTGGATAAGCAAAAAGTTTGTAACAAAAGGAAACGCGAAATCCCTAGCACCAATCGGGTTAAGTAAAAACCACATAGAACTGGTGTTGAGACGGTCCGGACTTGACGGACTTGCAGTTTTATTTAAAAATGTATTGTCAACTCCAGGGAAGACTGCTTTTGATTTATATTCTGCTGTGAATTCCACAGAAAAATGTTGATACATTATGTCGTAATATTTAAATTGTTTTTTTCCCGTAAAGGTTTCATACGTATTAGTCATTATGTCGTTATTTAACCTTTGAGCATTAATCTAATATATACTTCAAAAAAAATAAAATATAATACTCATATCAACAGCATATTTGTCATTATGTAAAAACGTTAACGTCACCATGTTGTCGACGTGACGCTGTAAAAAACGGCGTTTATTAAAGTAATTCAAATACTTTGAAAGTTGTTTAGCAAAAAATGTCACGGTAAACTCCCTTTTTTTATTCCCTCATCAAGTTTCTCGCTCGTCGTAGAAGACCATATTCAAAATAAAAAAAACTTTTACCTCGTATATTTCGCGTGATATGGAATTTTGTAACACATTACGAGGTCATAATAAATACGCAAATGATCACTTTCATTCATAAACCAGCGTTCACTGCGCTTATTAATGTTTATGCATGCATACAACTGTACCTAAACTCCTATAGGATAGAGTGTTATTCAAGTGAGTGCTTATATTTTAAAAATCGGCCAATTAATGATCGAACTAGACTGCCGAAACGTAGAAAACGGCGAATATATGAGTTGTCACCAGGGGGCGCCACAACGTCAAAATCGCCATATTTTCGGCCAAAAAATTAACAACATGTAAAAGACAAGATGTGTTCCAATAATCACCAAAAGTATCATTAAAATCCGGCGACTTTCGAAAATCCATGTGTAAACCTGCGCACTATCATAAGAAACTATTAATATACTTTAACTGATATTAAATAATTATTCAAAAATAGGACTAGGATTTTCGTTTCTATCATACACTGTACCACTAAAAACTGATTGAATCAAAATATAGCTTATAATTTTCTCATAAATGACCAAATACATTCGACGTACTATGTAATTCAGCCACAATTCAGAGTTATGTCCGTTTCTAGAAATAGGACCGAAAATATATGTCTGTTTACATAGTGAGATATCTTTATATTATATTGGAATGATATAAAAATATATACGTAAATGCTTGGGGTATTTTTTAGAAATTATGATCAGCGAAATTACAACAAAATTGCAATGTGCCACTTTATTGAAGATAAAGACACAACACTAATGTATATATATTATTATAATTAGTAGTAGTAGTAGTAGTAGTAGTAGTAGTAGTAGTAGTATAAGTACTATTAGTGAAATTATTATTATTATTAGTAGTAGTAGTAGTAGTAGTAGTAGTATTACAGAAAAAAAAGCAAATGAAAAATATATACATTATCAACGAACTTAATAGTTCTACTGGTAACTATCATTTTGATTTTTTTTTAATATTTATCTTTTTAAACCATTTGTTACAAAACTATTAGTCTAGTGACTTTTATGCTATAGTATAATCGTAAGAACTCTTACATTTCTTCATAATTGATAAATACATGTAGGAATCAACAATAAAGTTTCATGGCAAAGTTAACAAAAGTTTACAGCACTTACAAAACAAAGTTCGTGGCATCATAACTTCGTATTTTAAACTTAATGTTTTTCAAACGCTTCACTCTCTGTAGTGTCGCAAAATGTCCTCGCGACAAAAGTCAAACCAGTCAAATTGTCCTGGATGTTAGTAGAAGTGAAACACAACCACAGGTAGATGTCGCTCTTGTATTTTATTTTGTTTACCTCTGCATTATAACAATGTAGTACAATTCAGACGTCTAAAACTATGTCCTGATTTAAGAATATCCATTTGGTATTGATTGTGAAACAGAACAAGATTTTACGACTCGCTTAATGTTTTTCTATGTAGATCAAAACTAAGCGTAAGCAGATATAATTTAAGGACACAACACACGATCGTGCCGGGGACTCGAACTCGTAACAATCCGATGCTGGGTCCGATGTTCTACAACTGGACCATGCGTTCCGCATATTTCAGTTGTAACAACATTCTTAAATATTGACGACTCGTGTACGACTTCTCAACTGTGACGTTCGATGTAGTTAATTATGTTGTCTTTATTTCAAACATATTGATCTGTAATTAACCCAAGACACGTATTTTAATATAAACCTAGAGTAATATCACTGCCACTTTTATTTCATCTGTATCACGTGAATAGTGTTATTTTATTTGAAGAATTTTTCTCACAAATATGACATTACTCATCGGGACAGCAGTTCCCTTGTATGTTTGGGGTCTTCAGAACAGTAATGCCTGATGTACAGAATTATGTTCACTTGAATTATTTCATATTAAACACCTTCATGTTGTCTGTTTTGCACATGGTGACGATGAGTCTGGAATTGGCTCTGTCCCAGCACAGTGAATGTGGATACTTTATTCCATCTGCCTCTCCCAACACAACGCCCATCTTACGTCCACCACGGCCAATCTGGATGATGCTGTGTGACTCGAACCCACAGACAAATATTTCACCATGACTCCCTACACATACACCACGTGCATGTTCCAGTTCTGGATCAGTGAATTGTGACTGTGTATCACCATGGATATCGAGAGTTATCAGTCCACCGTATGTATGAGTGATATGTATCTGACTGTGGTCATTACTGAGGGCAATGTTGCTGAGTTTGGCATACAGACCACTGTCTTGTCTCAATGATGCATGCTGGATTGTTTTCAGAAGAAGACCTGCTATATTGTACACATTCAATCCACCACCTTCTGTTGTTATTAATTGATCGTTAGTATAGGCGAGTCCACGGCAATAATCACGTGTCTTGAATGATCCTGTCAGAGTCATCTTGTCTCTCACAGATACAAACTGAATAGTTTTGACGTTCGGCATTGTTACAGCAGCTTCCTGTGGACCAGTAGCACATACTGCATATGGAGCGTGAGGCATGTCACAGTAATCTCTTACTTGATATGAACTCTCTTGGAATCTCTTCAACTTCTTGTTCTCAAAGTCAGTTATCAGGAAAGTGCCATCTTCGTGGAAACATGACCCTACTATATTACACTGTTTTTTGTCAGCATTCATTTTCACAGTATATTCTCCTTCTAGGGAGGTAAAATAAATTTGTTCCTCAATTTGGAAATCTCCCAGTGACTTCTGAGCCTTAAGAAACTCTTCAATATTTGGCTTTATTTTGTACTTTAGAAATTTTCTTTCTCGTCTTGTTTCCATCTCCCGTAACATTTTTCTACTTGATGTTTCATTCTTCTTTCCGGTTTTCAGGTACACAAAAAATTGGGATTCGTTGTCGCCAGTTGATATTTCTAGGTTCTTTATATTCGTATCCATGGTTTCCAGCATTTCTTCTAGACATTTTATATCGATATTAAGCTGGTCTTGGAGCGACTGATGTCTAGCCCTCAGTTCGTCTGTAGCATCCTTTTCTAGTTCATCGACCCTTTTCATCACTCTCTTTCTAAAATCCTTCAACTGCGTCAAAACATCATTTCTCTCCCTTTCTAATGTATTGAAAACATGTTCCTTTGTTTTCTTCGCCTTACTTAGTTGAAGTTTGATACTCTTCATGGACGTTTTGATATCTCTGTATTCTTTGCCACTCTTCACTCCTTTCGCAGCAGTCGGTAAGTATGTCATTCCCTGACACATTCTGTAAAAACAGAGTGAAAGTCTTTACAAAAAAGAATGTAGCCAGAAGGTTTGTTAAAGGGAGGATATCAGGAATAAACGCTATAAATATCTTGAAAAATAAAAATTATTTTAGAATGGATAAAAACATTGTCATTGTCATAAATAAGTAAATTCGAATGGTTTGGTAAATGCTAAAAAAACGTGCCACAATCGATGTAATAGGAGCTGTAATTCCCATTTTAAAAAAAAATGCACTTCAATACTTCTTGACGACTTTCACATTGTCATTTCGACTCTTTCTAAGATGAAACCAATTTTAAAACGTGTAAACCTATATCACCGATCAAACTGAAATGAAAAGAAATCGACTTAATTAATACATTAAAAAATATGTTTTGCTGGAAATCTATTTTAGATTATCCTAGGCGGATTAGAAAACAACTTTCAATATATTTATTTGGCAAGTTTAAATAGATATCCTTTTTGGCAATACAGGGTCATTGAGTATATATGGGCATGATATATTAGGAAAAAGTGTCAAATCCTTATATACTCCCTTTAAGGCCTGAAGATAAAATTAATGTTTGTTCGAGGGCACACTTGTAAGGTTTCTCCCTTTAACCTTTTAACAGAAATAACTAAAATAACAAAAGTGATTACGATTTTGAATGGGATTAACGTCATTTTTAACATATTTCAGGTTGTAAATGGTATATCCAGTTGTATGAGTGAAGGAAGCCCTCAGAATGAATTGCAAGTAACTAGAAAACGTTTCCACAAAGTTTTTTTAGGGAGCGGGACTCGAACCTGCTACCATGTAAATATCAAAAATCAACTGACTGGTCACCAATAGACCCCAGTTGCTCTATTTCAACAAACCGGTGGATCTTATTGATCTTTAAAAAGAGCCAGTCTGAATTGTTTATGACTAAATATTACTCCGGTTCTCAAGATGATTACAATAATTCATAAAATATATGATGAAAAGATCTTTGACAGTTTTCCTATATAAACTCAAAGTCCCATTGCAGGACCCCATATATCTTTGCTCCATCACTTGAACAAACTTGAAACCTAATACTCATAATGATCATTTTTTCCAAATATGAACAAATTTGGTAAGTTGAGAGGATTTTCTTTGAAAATTCACAATTTGACCCTTTTTTGAGTACAGGCTGACCCCTCATGGAAACTAAATCCCACTACATTCCAACTACATTCCCATGTTATTTCTATGTAACAATTAAAATCCCTTATAGGATCCAATGGACCCTATCCCCTTTATTTGAACTAACTGGAAACCTTTATTCATAGCGATCATTTCTACCACACAATTTTCAACAAATTCGTGTCTGACTTTGAGAAGACTATTATTTAATAAAAAAATGCTGTAAGTTTAAATGATAAGTCCCGGGCTCGGGGCCAATATTGACCCTAGGGACATGACTTTAACAAATACGAGAGAAAATGATTACGAAATATTACATGCAAAATAACCAAGCCCTAGGTTGTACTTTTGGAGAAAAATATTTTTGAAATTAAAAACAGTGTCAGAGAAGACATCGTTTAAAGGAATTGTTGATGGAAAGACATACGGACGGATGGACGGTATATTTAGCTCAATTCAGATAAGCTTAATATAAATATATAAATATTACGAACATGCCTGGCGAGTTTAACAGCGTCCTTCCGACTCTTTCTAAGTTGAAAAAATACCTTACAATATGTAAACCAATATCAACTAATCAAAGTCATAATGAAACCACGTGACTCATTTCATACATCTTAGAAGGGAGTATAACGAATAATGGTTGTCCAATGAATGCACGTAATTTATATCAACGCAGAATTGACCATGTATGTTGTTGTCGTATGGTGTTTAGCGTCGTTTTCAACGATGTTTCAGTCATCACGATAGTGGTTACTTGTGACAGTATTCTAAGCGCTTTCACACTGGATTATTATGTCGAAAACATATGCTAAAATACCCCACCCAGTGACATTATAGTGACCCAAGGCTTAGAAATATCCTCTAAATGCTGAGCACCAATCGAGGAAGATTTTAGCTAGTACCACTTCCAAGCCTTTTGTATGACCAAACCGGGGATCGAACCCACGAATATCCGCATGCGTATGGGGTGCCGTTTTACTATTTAATCTGAACAAGTGATATCACTTATTCGTTTCGAATAGGTGATATCATTCATTTGAATGAGTGATAATCATTCGTTTTGAATAGGTGATATCACTTATTCGAATAAGTGATATCACTCATTCGAATGAGTGATATCACCTATTCGAAACGAATGAGTGATATCACTTATTCGAATGAGTGATATCACCTATTCGAAATGAATTTAGACAATGATTTCTCCCAAGGATGTTAATTTATTTAATAAAATATAGATGTAGATCTATAACGAGAATAAAATTGAAATATCAAATATATTGTGTAAAAAATATTGTGTTATAAAATAAATATTATTATGAATGTAGAATATTTATTGGCTTATTCTTTAATCATTTTACAAGACCATTTATTTTGGCGGCTGAGTGTTTTCTTCTGTCGGCTGCAATCAAAAAAGATGGCTACCGGTTCCATGCAAGGCATGATAAACTCAGCCCTCACTGCCATCGATATTGAAATTGCGGGTTCAGAGTCCGACGAGGAGCTTGTTGATAGGCCTTTTGACAATTTATATGGGTCAGCTATCAATACTTTTAGGCCAAGAGGTAACAATTAATGTAGATCTAAAAATTTGAAACTTGTCAACAGTGACTTAAAGAGCGAGCAGGTCTATCTGGCTCCTAGCCTGGATCTAGCCGATCAATACAGAAAACCAAAATACAAAATTCTCCTTCGTCATTTTACCAAAATAGTTCCTAAAGTCTACTTGCAGTCAAGATCAGTTAAGATACATATATCTATTATTTTATTTACATGAAAGTGCGTCGTAAACAAACTTCTTTGACATTTTAATGTCATTGCACTTTGACAAGTAAGATACGAGTTAGGGATCCAGTTACCAGATTAACCAATCGGCCTTCGTTGGTAGTGTTAACAAATAATCTGGCAACAACCAACTCGTTGCGATTAGTTTACATTTTACAATTTTGCTTGCATTGTTCCAGTGTGTGATAAAAAAAAACAGGCAAATTTCGGCGTTTTCGTAACAATGCGTTTATTCAGCAGAGGTGGAAATTATTATGTATCAAATCATTTAAATAAATGGACATGTTAACATTTTATTGTATATTATACTTTTTTTTTTTGATAAATTCTAATATCATGTGAGTAGTCATGAATCCTTAACTGGATCCTACTCATATAAAGCTATCACTTCATGTATGTAATTTTGTCCGCCCTGTCCAGATGTGTTGCATGTAATTCCATAGTATATAAGTCATGGTCGACACCAAATTTATTGGTTTGGCAGAGGCCTTGATATTGTATCTATGGTTTGCATTGCAGCTAGGCGCACTCGCCGTAGTCTGGTCTGTACATTTATGTCTTGGTTATTCACAAATAATTATCTCCATATATATATATCATGCATTGTGAATGAGCATCTGAAAAGATCCTAAAAATCGTAAATTCCGTTGTTGTGAATTTGATTATTTCCCTTTATGAAATTAAATATATATGAATTCACTGTATCTATATGACCCAACGAGTTTATAAATCTGTCCTTTTTATAGCATGTGAGTAGTCATGAATCCTTAACTGGATCCTACTCATATAAAGTAATTACTTCATGTATGTAAATTTGTCCACCCTGTCCAGATGTGTTGCATGTAATTCCATAGTATATAAGTCATGGTCGACACCAAATTTATTTGTTTGGCAGAGGCCTTGATATTGTATCTATGGTTTGCATTGCAGCTAGGCGCACTCACCGTAGTCTGGTCTGTACATTTATGTCTTGGTTATTCACAAATGATTATCTCCATATATATATCATGCATTGTGAATGAGCATCTGAAAAGATCCCAAAAATCGTGAATTCCGTTGTTGTGAATTTGATTATTTCCCTTTATGAAATTAAATATATATGAATTCACTGTATCTATATGACCCAACGAGTTTATAAATCTGTCCTTTCTATAGCATGTGAGTAGTCATGAATCCTTAACTGGATCCTACTCATATAAAGCTATCACTTCATGTATGTAAATTTGTCCACCCTGTCCAGATGTGTTGCATGTAATTCCATAGTATATAAGTCATGGTCGACACCAAATTTATTGGTTTCGCAGAGGCCTTGATATTGTATCTATGGTCTGCATTGCAGGTAGGCGCACTCGCCGTAGTCTGGTCTGTACATTTATGTCTTGGTTATTAACAAATAATTATCTCCATATATATATATATGAATGAGTGATATCTCTTATTCGAATGAGTGATATCACCTATTCGAATGAGTGATATCACTTATTGAGATTAAATAATAGTAAAACGGCACCCCATACATGCGATGCGAACGCTCTACCAATATCCCATCGCTGCGGTGTTGATTATTTATAAATGTGGATATATTGACCACACATACAGGTATTTTAATTGTATTCAATTGTAAACGACAATAATAAAAGTAAGGTATAAAGTTAATCACGTACGTGTGCTCCAAGGACACGCAAGTACTACAGCATACCGCATCATGTATCACACAGAATGTGTCCAGAATGTTCCCATGGTGGAGTTGGCATCTCTCTGTGGGCACGGACGATACTTGTTGTGTCCTCGGCCGGGTCTTCATTTTAACCTTATCCAGGATTTGGTGCAGTTTCATTTTGCTGAACTTATTGTGATAATCCAGACATTTCTGACAGAAATATTCATCACAGTCCACACATAAGCTAATAGCCTCCACGTTTATCCCGGAGGACGAGCACGGTGTACAAGAATAATCATAAAAAACATCACAACCCTTGTCTATTGAACGCGTAAATCCGCCTGCTGTCGCCATTTTATAACGTTCTATATAAGGTTTATGTAATTCTACATCCTGTTTTTATATAAACGGTGACTTTATTACCTAGCTCTCTTTATGTTTAAATTATTTACATGTAGTTTTATTTCCTGTACTGTATCAACTCATCTACATCTAGAGTTTAATCTCAGTTTTTAATAAGGTTCCCTTCGGTCTTCAAGGGAGTTCGCCACGACAGGGAATTAAGTAGAAAACATGTGTCATTTATGATATGGTGACACTACAACTATATGTCCACTCGATTTAAGTAATGGGTCATCCTGGTCTCCGAAGTTACGTTAAATAGATTACGCATTTGAACTTGAAAAGAAAATTATACGCGCCTTCCAATAACCCACTGACCCTGCAACACTGCCCCTTTTTATAATCAAGAAGTCTGACTATCAATCCATGAGTCATGAGTTTGAATCCCCACCCCGCCACAGTCTTTGTGATGGTTTATATATGGCATTGTGTGTCATTATCATTCGTCTCTCATTCAAGTTGGAAAGTTATCAGTTACTTGCGGAGATGGGGTGTGCTCGGGTATTATTTAACCTATAAGGATCCCAGGAAACAGTGGTTAGGTTAATTGATCGTCTGTTAGCAATCGATGGCATATAATGTCGCTTAGTATTCAATTAATCGATCACTAAATAAAACGTATTGAAAACAAATGCTGTGTCTAAATCCTAGCAATCTTTAACTCCGATCGTCATAGTCACTGTGACTTATACTTTGGTATTTGTTTTAATATATTCTCTTGTATATATAAGGTCGTGGGTTCGAGCCAAGCTCGGTTTTAAACTCTCATGTTGGACTGTTTGTCAGTAACTTGCGGTAGAACGGTGATTAAATTGAGGTATTTAAATACCAATCAATGCCAAAATATTATATAACTTAAAATTAGTTAAAGTGGCATTAAACCTCTGTGTTGTACTAGCACCACGACAGTAACAACGGCTCGATGTATAGATCCGCTACGACATTAAACCTCTGTGTTGTACAAGCACCACGACAGTTACAACGTCACGTTGTATAGATCCGCGACGACGTTAAACCTCTGTGTTGTACTAGCACCACGACAGTTACAACGTCACGTTGTACAGATCCGCTACGACGTTAAACCTCTGTGTTGTACTAGCACCACGACAGTAACAACATCACGTTGTAAAGATCTGCAACAACGTTAAACCTCTGTGTTGTACTAGCATCACGACAGTAACAACGTCACGTTGTATAGATCTGCGACAACGTTAAACCTCTGTGTTGTACTAGCATCACGACAGTTACAACGTCACGATGTATACATCCGCAACAAAGTTAAACCTCTGTGTTGTACTAGCAACACGACAGATACAATGTAACGATGTATAGATCCACGACGACGTTAAGCCCCTGTGTTGTACTAGCATCACGACAGTTACAACGTAACGATGTATATATCCGCGACAACGTTAAACCTCTGTGTTATACTAGCACCACGACAGTTACAACGTCACGATGTATAGATCCGCGACGACGTTAAACCTCTGTGTTGTACTAGCACCACGACAGTTACAACGTAAAGATGTTTAGATCCACGACGACGTTATACCCCTGTGTTGTACTAGCACCACGACAGTTACAACGTAACGATGTATAGATCAGCGACGACGTTAAGCCCCTGTGTTGTACTAGCACCAGGACAGTTACAACGTCATGATGTATAGATCCACGACGACGTTAAACCCCTGTGTTGTACTAGCACCACGACAGTTACAACGTCACGATGTATAGATCTGCGACGACTTTAAGCCCCTGTGTTGTACTAGCACCAGGACAGTTACAACGTCATGATGTATAGATCCGCGACAACGTTAAACATCTGTGTTGTACTAGCACCACGACAGTTACAACGTAAAGATGTATAGATCCACGACGACGTTATACCCCTGTGTTGTACTAGCACCACGACAGTTACAACGTAACGATGTATAGATCCGCGACGACGTTAAACATCTGTGTTGTAATAGCACCAGGACAGTTACAACGTCATGATGTATAGATCCGCGACAATGTTAAACATCTGTGTTGTACTAGCACCACGACAGTTACAACGTCACGATGTATAGATCCATGACGACGTTAAGCCCCTGTGTTGTACTAGCACCACGACAGCTACAACATAACGATGTAAAGATCCGCGATGACGTTAAGCCCCTGTGTTGTACTAGCACTATGGCAGTTACAACGTAACGATGTATAGATCCGTGAAGACGTTAAGCCCCTGTGTTGTACTAGCACAACGACAGTTACAACGTAACGATGTATAGATCCGCGACGACGTTAAACCACTTTGTTGTACTAGCAACACTACAGTTACAACGTAACGATGTATAGATCCACAACGACGTTAAACCTCTGTGTTGTACTAGCACCACGACAGTTACAACGTCACGATGTATAGATCCACGACGACGTTAAACCTCTGTGTTGTACTAGCACCACGACAGTTACAACGTCACGATGTATAGATCCACGACGACGTTAAACCTCTGTGTTGTACTAGCACCACGACAGTTACAACGTCACGATGTATAGATCCACGACGACGTTAAACCTCTGTGTTGTACTAGCACCACGACAGTTACAACGTCACGATGTATAGATCCGCGACGACGTTAAGCCCCTGTGTTGTACTAGCACCACGACAGTTACAATGTAACGATCTATAGATCTGCGACAACTTTAAACCTCTGTGTTGTACTAGCACCACGGCAGATACAACGTAACGATGTATAGATCCGCGACGACGTTAAGCCCCTGTGTTGTACTAGCACCACGACAGTTACAACGTAACGATGTATAGATCCGCGCCAACGTTAAGCCCCTGTGTTGTACTAGCACCATGGCAGTTACAACGTCACGATGTATAGATCCGCGACGACGTTAAGCCCCTGTGTTGTACTAGCACCACGACGGTTACAACGTCACGATGTATAGATCCGCGACGACTTTAAACCTCTGAGTTGTACTAACACAACGACAGTTACAACGTAACGATGTATAGATCTGCGATGACGTTAAACCTCTGTGATGTACTAGCACCACGACAGTTACAACGCAACGATGTATAGATCTGCGACAACGTTAAAACTCTGTGTTGTACTAGCACCACGACAGTTACAACGTAACGATGTATAGATCTGCGATGGCGTTAAACCTCTGTGTTGTACTAGCACCACGACAGTTACAACGTCACGATGTATAGATCAGCGACGACGTTAAACCTCTGTGTTGTACTAGCACCACGACAGTAACATCGTAACGATATATACATCAACGACGACGTTAAAACCTCTCTGTTGTACTAGCACCACGACAGTTACAACGTAACGATGTATAGATCCACGACGACGTTAAACCTCTGTGTTTGTACTAGCACCACGACAGTTACAACGTAACGATGTATAGATCCGCGACGGCGTTAAACCTCTGTGTTGTACAAGCACCAAGACAGTTACAATGTAACGATGTATAGATACACGACGACGTTAAACCCCTGTGTTGTACTAACACCACGACAGTTACAACGTAATAATGTATAGATCCGCAACGGCGTTAAACCTCTGTGTTGTACAAGCACCAAGACAGTTACAACGTCACGATGTATAGATCCACGATGATGTTAAACCCCTGTGTTGTACTAGTACCACGACAGTTACAACGTAAAGATGTATAGATCCACGACGACGTTAAACCCCTGTGTTGTACTAGCACCACGACAGTTACAACGTAACGATGTATATATCCGCGTCGACGTTAAACCCCTGTGTTGTACTAGCACCACGACAGTTACAACGTAACGATATATAGATCCGCGACGACGTTAAACCTCTGTGTTGTACTAGACCACGACAGTTACAACGTCACGATGTATAGATCCGCGACGACGTTTAACCTCTGTGTTGTACTAGCACCACGACAGTTACAACGTAACGATGTATAGATCTGCGACGACGTTAAACCTCTGTGTTGTACTAGCACCACGACAGTTACAACGTAACGATGTATAGTTCTGCGACGACGTTAAACCTCTGTGTTGTACTAGCACCACGACAGTTACAACATCACGATGTATAGATCCGCGACGACATTAGTCGCCTGTGTTGTACTAGCACCACGACAGTTATTCAGACTACATCTCTCCACACAAGAAAATGATCAAACTATACGATTTCGTTATATTTGTTGTTACTGGTCTTTTTAAGCTTATTAATTACTGGAATTTCTTTCTTTCATTACCAGTCCTATTCTTCAATACCAACCCTCCCCACACAACCGCTGCAAAACAGGGATTCGAACCATGGTTTTATATGATAAACAGTGACTTTATATTGGCATAGAATGCTTAATGGATTTGTTTGAAATATACCAAACGTCTTGTTACTCACAATCACTAAATGATTGTACCAAAAGTCGTTGTTGTTATATGTTGTTGTTGTGTTTAACTTCGCTTTCGACGATTGGTCAGTCATCGCAATTGTTCAGTAATCGCGACGGTTTTTACTTGAGACGGTATTCTGAGACACATGGTATGATACCCATCATTTCACATATGATGAGAAATCAAGGAATTATATATACAAGTCCTTGGTCATATATAAGAGATTTTTATCAGTGTGTACATTGTTAACAAAGTGAAATAGACTTCCGAACCCTAATTTCCAAGCATCATTTTTTTCTATATTAACAATTCAAACATGACAATGCTTTCAAAATGTTTAAAATACATCAATAATGCCATTCAAATAAAAAAAAAGAGCATTAAAATTAGGAAAATGCATTTTTAAAGAGTCAATTTCTCAAGTGACCTTTATATATAGGGTTCGGTCGCTCATGTGACTTAACCAATAAGAATACATTTAAAGGTAATGGATTTCAAACATAAAGAAGTGATTACGTATGTCCAAGAATTGTAATATACAATATGCATCATTCGCTGCAATTCATCAAAGAAAAATTACAATTGGAAGAATTTGCATTTACTCCAAAAAACATTAAATGTCGTTTTTAAGTTTGAGTGTATAATATTCGTCTCCCAGAAATATAGTATATGCACGTTTCAAAGACTAAATTATTTTAAAGACTGAATAGTTTTTTATTATAACAACACATAAATAATCCTCGGACTGTAATTTCGACGAAAACTTTGACAATGCGTATATAACTGATAATATTGAATATGCGTCCATACTAAACGGCAGTTGCTATAGCAATGAAAATAGAATAGTTGGTAATAAATCCTTAAAAACACGAAAAGGTGACTAAACATACTATCGCAGATAGAGTTCAATATTGTTTCTATTGCTGTTTATTCCAAATGTGTTTCGTCAAGAAATGACGATCCTAAAACGGAAATTAATCATTGATTCTGTCAAACACAGAAATGAGATACACGTTAAGATTAGCAATATGCATACACTGACACGAAAGATAATTAGCTGCTGTCAATGACCACTGTCCAGCATCTGTGTGAAATAATACTGACTTTAATGGAGAGATAATCAGTTTGTCTATTTGTGATCAATGACAGTCACCATTGTATATTGATTTAACGAGATACGATTATATACTTTGATTATCACAAGTTTGTCTATTTGTGATCATTGACAGTCACCATTGTATATTGATTTAACGAGATACGATTATCTACTTGGATTATCACAAGTAATCTTCCAGTCTCACTACAAGAACTGAAATCTATAACTAGAATTTGGTTATTTACATGACTTTGTTACTACAGTAAAACTATGATCGTAATACAAACATATGTTTATGTATTATCACAAGTAATCTTCCAGTCTCACTACAAGAACTGAAATCCATAACTAGAATTTGGTTATTTACATGACTTTGTTACTACAGTAAAACTATGATCGTAATACAAACATATATTTATGTATTATCACAAGTAATCTTCGAGTCTCACTACAAGAACTGAAATCCATAACTAGAATTTGGTTATTTACATGACTTTGTTACTACAGTAAAACTATGATCGTAATACAAACATATGTTTATGTATTATCAAAATTAATTTGTGACAAATTTACAGGTATGGTCAATTTAACACAATTCAACATGTGCGGTTATAACATATGGGCGTACTAAACGTTAATTTAACACAATTTATCACGTGTTTTTATATTTATAGCATGTGGAGCGTACTAAGCGTCAATTTAACAAAATCTAACACATGTGTTTTATAGTTAAACATGTGGGACGAACTAAATGTCAGTTTAACACCGTTTAACACATGTGTTTATAATTATAACATGTCGGGCGTATTCAACGTTAATTTAACACCGTTTAACACGTGTGATTACAGTTATAACATGTGGGGCGTACTAAATGTCAATTTAACACCGTTTAACACATATGTTTATAGTTATAACATGTCGGGTGTATTAAACGTTAATTTAACACCGTTTAACACGTGTGTTTACAGTTATAACATGTGGGACGAACTAAACGTCAATTTAACACCGTTTAACACATGTTTTTATATTTATAGCATGTGGGGCGTACTTAGCGTCAATTTTACCAGATCTAACAAATGTGTTTTAAAGTTAAACATGTAGGACGAACTAAACGCCATTTAAACACAATTTTACTCTTGTGATTATAGTCATAACAAGTGGGACGAACTAAACGCCAATTAAACACAATTTTACACTTGTGATTATAGTCATAACAAGTGGGGCGTACTAAACGTCAATTTAACACAGTTTAACACGTGTGTTTATAGCTATAAGAGGCCGGGCGTACTAAACGTCAATTTAACACAAAAAAAACACGTGTGTTTATAGATATAACATGTGGGGCACACTAAACGTCGATGTAACATATGTTCACCAGCAACAACTAACAGACAGGTAGACTGAGTGACAACCAACGCTCTGAAGCAGTTGGGACGTTGCGCGCTGGCACGACGATAGCGGCGATTACTCGACATTTCCGATGTTCACGCATGACTGTGCATGACTTGGTCAGACGTTATGCAGCAACAGGATCTGTGATATATCGACTCAGGAGCGGGAGACCCAAGGCAGGATGTGTATAGCAGGACGACCCATCCTCGCAACCGATTCAAGCCTGCGTCTGATACAAGACAATTGGTTATCATTGGTAAGTTTCGTTTGTTTTCAACAAGCAATTTTAAGATATTAAGTATTGTAAATCACCATCGCTCTACCTTTGTAACCAGTAATTTAGTGATGGTACAAGTATGTACGCATTACAACTCTAAGTTAATCACGCTCGATGAACGCATTACTGGGTGATACCTAGTACCATAACCCGCTGATCAGCGACCAGGTGAGTATAAACCTGTTTATCTTACATCGATTGTGGAGCAAAGTTATTACAACTCCATATTAATCACGCTCGATGACCGCATTACTGGGTTCTACCTGGTACTGTAACCCGCTGATCAGCAGCCAGAAACGTTGCCCAGGTGAGTATAAACCTATTTATCTTACATCGATTGTGAAGCAAGGTTATTACAACGCTATGTTAATCACGCTCGATGACCGCATTACTGGGTTATACCTGGTACTGTTACCCGCTGATCAGCAGCCAGAAACGTTGACCAGGTGAGTATAAACCTATTTATCTCACATCGATTATGGAGCAAGGTTATTACAACTCTATGTTAATCACGTACGATGGCCGCATTTCTGGGTTCTCCCTGGTACTGTAACCCGCTGATCAGCAGCCAGAAACGTTGACCAGGTGAGTATAAACCTATTTATCTCACATCGATTGTGGAGCATGGTTATTACAACTCTATGTTAATCACGTACGATGGCCGCATTACTGGGTTCTACCTGGTACTGTCATCCGCTGATCAGCAGCCAGAAACGTTGACCAGGTGAGTATAAACCTATTTATCTCACATCGATTGTGGAGCAAGGTTATTACACTTATATGTTCATCACGCTCGATGACCGCATTACTGGGTTCTACTTGGTACTGTAACCCGCTGATCAGCAGCCAGAAACGTTGACCAGGTGAGTATTAACCTGTTTATCTTACATCTATTGTGGAGCAAGGTTATTACAACTCCATGTTAATCAGGCTCGATGACCGCATTACTGGGTTCTACCTGGTACTGTAACCCGATGATCAGCAGCCAGAAACGTTGACCAGGTGAGTATAAACCTATTTATCTCACATCGATTGTGGAGCATGGTTATTACAACTCTATGTTAATCACGTTCGATGTCCGCATTACTGGGTTCTACCTGGTACTGTCATCCGCTGATCAGCAGCCAGAAACGTTGACCAGGTGAGTATAAACCTATTTATCTTACATCGATTGTGGAGCAAGGTTATTACAACTCTATGTTAATCACGCTCGATGACCGCATTACTGGGTTCTACCTGGTACTGTAACCCGCTGATCAGCAGCCCAGAAACGTTGACCAGGTGAGTATAAACCTATTTATCTCATATCGATTGTGGAGCAAGGTTATTACAACTCTATGTTAATCACGCTCGATGACCGCATTACTCGGTTCTACTTAATACTGTTACCCGCTGATCAGCAGCCAGAAACGTTGACCAGGTGAGTATAAACCTATTTATCTTACATCGATTGTGGAGCAAGGTTATTACTACTCCATGTTAATCACGCTCGATGACCGCATTACTGGGTTATACCTGGTACTGTTACCCGCTGATCAGCAGCCAGAAACGTTGACCAGGTGAGTATAAACCTATTTATCTCACATCGATTGTGGAGCAAGGTTATTACAACTCTATGTTAATCACGCTCGATGACCGCATTACTGGGTTCTACCTGGTACTGTAACCCGCTGATCAGCAGCCAGAAATGTTGACCAGGTGAGTATAAACCTATTTATCTCACATCGATTGTGGAGCAAGGTTATTACAACACCATGTTAATCACGCTCGATGACGGCATTACTGGGTTATACCTGGTACTGTAACCCGCTGATCAGCAGCCATAAACGTTGCCCAGGTGAGTATTAACCTATTTATCTTACATCGATTGTGGAGCAAGGTTATTACAACTCTATGTTAATCACGCTCGATGACCACATTACTGGGTTCTACCTGGTACTGTAACCCGCTGATCAGCAGCCAGAAACGTTGACCAGTTGAGTATAAACCTATTTATCTTACATCGATTGTGGAGCAAGGTTATTATAACTCTATGTTAATCACGCTCGATGACCGCATTACTGGGTTCTACCTGGTACTGTAACCCGCTGATCTGCAGCCCAGAAACGTTGACCAGGTGAGTATAAACCTATTTATCTCACATCGATTGTGGAGCAAGGTTATTACAACTCTATGTTAATCACGCTCGATGACCCCATTACTGGGTTCTACCTGGTACTGTAACCCGCTGATCAGCAGCAGAAACGTTGACCAGGTGAGTATAAACTTTTTTATCTTACATCGATTGTGAAGCAAGGTTATTACAACTATGTGTTAATCACGTACGATGGCCGCATTACTGGGTTCTCCCTGGTACTGTAACCCGCTGATCAGCAGCCAGAAACGTTGACCAGGTGAGTATAAACCTATTTATCTCACATCGATTGTGGAGCAAGGTTATTACAACTCTATGTTAATCACGTACGATGGCCGCATTACTGGTTTCTCCCTGGTACTGTAACCCGCTGATCAGCAGCCAGAAACGTTGACCAGGTGAGTATAAACCTATTTATCTCACATCGATTGTGGAGCATGGTTATTACAACTCTATGTTAATCACGTACGATGGCCGCATTACTGGGTTATACCTGGTACTGTAACCCGCTGATCAGCAGCCAGAAACGTTGACCAGGTGAGTATAAACCTATTTATCTCACATCGATTGTGGAGCATGGTTATTACAACTCTATGTTAATCACGCTCGATGAACACATTACTATATTCTACCTGGTACTGTAACCCGCTGATTAGCAGCCAGAAACGTTGACCAGGTGAGTATAAACCTATTTATCTGACATCGATTGTGGAGCAAGGTTATTACAACTCTATGTTAATCACGCTCGATGACCGCATTACTGGGTTCTACCTGGTACTGTAACCCGCTGATCAGCAGCCAGAAACGTTGACCAGGTGAGTATTAACCTATTAATCTTACATCGATTGTGGAGCAAGGTTATTACAACTCTATGTTAATCACGCTCGATGACCACATTACTGGGTTCTACCTGGTACTGTAACCCGCTGATCAGCAGCCAGAAACGTTGACCAGTTGAGTATAAACCTATTTATCTTACATCGATTGTGGAGCAAGGTTATTACAACTCTATGTTAATCACGCTCGATGATCGCATTACTGGGTTCTACCTGGTACTGTAACCCGCTGATCAGCAGCCAGAAACGTTGACCAGGTGAGTATAAACCTATTTATCTCACATCGATTGTGGAGCATGGTTATTACAACTCTATGTTAATCACGTACGATGGCCGCATTACTGGGTTCTACCTGGTACTGTCACCCGCTGATCAGCCACCAGAAACGTTGACCAGGTGAGTATAAACCTATTTATCTTACATCGATTGTGGAGCAAGGTTATTACAACTCTATATTAATCACGCTCGATGACCCCATTACTGGGTTCTCCCTGGTACTGTAACCCGCTGATCAGCAGCCAGAAACGTTGACCAGGTGAGTATAAACCTATTTATCTCATATCGATTGTGGAGCATGGTTATTACAACTCTATGTTAATCACGTTCGATGTCCGCATTACTGGGTTCTACCTGGTACTGTCATCCGCTGATCAGCAGCCTGAAACGTTGACCAGGTGAGTATAAACCTATTTATCTGACATCGATTGTGGAGCAAGGTTATTACAACTCTATGTTAATCAAGCTCGATGACCGCATTACTGGGTTATACCTGGTACTGTAACCCGCTGATCGGCAGCCAGAAACGTTGACCAGGTGAGTATAAACCTATTTATCTCACATCGATTGTGGAGCATGGTTATTACAACTCTATGTTAATCACGTTCGATGGCCGCATTACTGGGTTCTACCTGGTACTGTCACCCGCTGATCAGCCACCAGAAACGTTAACCAGGTGAGTATAAACCTATTTATCTCACATCGATTGTGGAGCAAGGTTATTACAACTCTATGTTAATCACGTACGATGGCCGCATTACTGGGTTCTACCTGGTACTGTCACCCGCTGATCAGCCACCAGAAACGTTGACCAGGTGAGTATAAACCTATTTATCTTACATCGATTGTGGAGCAAGGTTATTACAACTCTATGTTAATCACGCTCGATGGCCGCATTACTGGGTTCTACCTGGTACTGTTACCCGCTGATCAGCAGCCAAAAACGTTGACCAGGTGAGTATAAACCTGTTTATCTTACATCGATTGTAGAACATGGTTATTACAACTCTATGTTAATCACGCTCGATGACCGCATTACAGATTTCTACCTGGTACTGTAACCCGCTGATCAGCAGCCAGAAACGTTGACCAGGTGAGTATAAACCTATTTATCTCACATCGATTGTGGAGCAAGGTTATTACAACTCCATGTTAATCACGCTCGATGACCGCATTACTGGGTTCTACCTGGTACTGTAACCCGCTGATCAGCAGCCAGAAACGTTGACCAGGTGAGTATAAACCTATTTATCTCACATCGATTGTGGAGCATGGTTATTACAACTCTATGTTAATCACGTACGATGGCCGCATTACTGGGTTATACCTGGTACTGTAACCCGCTGATCAGCAGCCAGAAACGTTGACCAGGTGAGTATAAATCTATTTATCTCACATCGATTGTGGAGCATGGTTATTACAACTCTATGTTAATCACGCTCGATGAACGCATTACTGGATTCTACCTGGTACTGTCACCCGCTGATCAGCAGCCAGAAACGTTGACCAGGTGAGTATAAACCTATTTATCTCACATCGATTGTGGAGCAAGGTTATTACAACTCTATGTTAATCACGCTCGATGACCGCATTACTGGGTTCTACCTGGTACTGTAACCCGCTGATCAGCAGCCAGAAACGTTGACCAGGTGAGTATAAACCTTTTTATCTTACATCGATTGTGGAACAAGGTTATTACAACTCGATGTTAATCACGCTCGATGACCGCATTACTGGGTTCTACCTGGTACTGTAACCCGCTGATCAGCAGCCAGAAACGTTGACCAGGTGAGTATAAACCTATTTATCTCACATCGATTGTGGAGCATGGTTATTACAACTCTTATGTTAATCACGTACGATGGCCGCATTACTGGGTTCTACCTGGTACTGTCACCCGCTGATCAGCAGCCAGAAACGTTGACCAGGTGAGTATAAACCTATTTATCTTACATCGATTGTGGAGCAAGGTTATTACAACTCTATATTAATCACGCTCGATGATCCCATTACTGGGTTCTCCCTGGTACTGTAACCCGCTGATCAGCAGCCAGAAACGTTGACCAGGTGAGTATAAACCTATTTATCTCATATCGATTGTGGAGCATGGTTATTACAACTCTATGTTAATCACGTTCGATGTCCGCATTACTGGGTTCTACCTGGTACTGTCATCCGCTGATCAGCAGCCAGAAACGTTGACCAGGTGAGTATTAACCTATTTATCTTACATCGATTGTGGAGCAAGGTTATTACAACTCTATGTTAATCACGCTCGATGACCGCATTACTGGGTTATACCTGGTACTGTAACCCGCTGATCAGCAGCCAGAAACGTTGACCAGGTGAGTATAAACCTATTTATCTCACATCGATTGTGGAGCATGGTTATTACAACTCTATGTTAATCACGTTCGATGGCCGCATTACTGGGTTCTACCTGGTACTGTCACCCGCTGATCAGCCACCAGAAATGTTGACCAGGTGAGTATAAACCTATTTATCTCACATCGATTGTGGAGCATGGTTATTACAACTCTATGTTAATCACGTACGATGGCCGCATTACTGGGTTCTACCTGGTACTGTCACCCGCTGATCAGCCACCAGAAACGTTGACCAGGTGAGTATAAACCTATTTATCTTACATCGATTGTGGAGCAAGGTTATTACAACTCTATGTTAATCACGCTCGATGGCCGCATTACTGGGTTCTACCTGGTACTGTTACCCGCTGATCAGCTGCCAGAAACGTTGACCAGGTGAGTATAAACCTATTTATCTTACATCGATTGTGGAGCATGGTTATTACAACTCTATGTTAATCACGCTCGATGACCGCATTACAGAGTTCTACCTGGTACTGTAACCCGCTGATCAGCAGCCAGAAACGTTGACCAGGTGAGTATAAACCTGTTTATCTTACATCGATTGTGGAACATGGTTATTACAACTCTATGTTAATCATGCTCGATGATCGCATTACAGAGTTCTACCTGGTACTGTAACCCGCTGATCAGCAGCCAGAAACGTTGACCAGGTGAGTATAAACCTATTTATCTCACATCGATTGTGGAGCAAGGTTATTACAACTCCATGTTAATCACGCTCGATGACCGCATTACTGGGTTCTACCTGGTACTGTAACCCGCTGATCAGCAGCCAGAAACGTTGACCAGGTGAGTATAAACCTATTTATCTCACATCGATTGTGGAGCATGGTTATTACAACTCTATGTTAATCACGTACGATGGCCGCATTACTGGGTTATACCTGGTACTGTAACCCGCTGATCAGCAGCCAGAAACGTTGACCAGGTGAGTATAAATCTATTTATCTCACATCGATTGTGGAGCATGGTTATTACAACTCTATGTTAATCACGCTCGATGAACGCATTACTGGATTCTACCTGGTACTGTCACCCGCTGATCAGCAGCCAGAAACGTTGACCAGGTGAGTATAAACCTATTTATCTCACATCGATTGTGGAGCAAGGTTATTACAACTCTATGTTAATCACGTACGATGACCGCATTACTGGGTTCTACCTGGTACTGTAACCCGCTGATCAGCAGCCAGAAACGTTGACCAGGTGAGTATAAACCTTTTTATCTTACATCGATTGTGGAACAAGGTTATTACAACTCGATGTTAATCACGCTCGATGACCGCATTACTGGGTTCTACCTGGTACTGTAACCCGCTGATCAGCAGCCAGAAACGTTGACCAGGTGAGTATAAACCTATTTATCTCACATCGATTGTGGAGCATGGTTATTACAACTCTTATGTTAATCACGTACGATGGCCGCATTACTGGGTTCTACCTGGTACTGTCACCCGCTGATCAGCAGCCAGAAACGTTGACCAGGTGAGTATAAACCTATTTATCTTACATCGATTGTGGAGCAAGGTTATTACAACTCTATATTAATCACGCTCGATGATCCCATTACTGGGTTCTCCCTGGTACTGTAACCCGCTGATCAGCAGCCAGAAACGTTGACCAGGTGAGTATAAACCTATTTATCTCATATCGATTGTGGAGCATGGTTATTACAACTCTATGTTAATCACGTTCGATGTCCGCATTACTGGGTTCTACCTGGTACTGTCATCCGCTGATCAGCAGCCAGAAACGTTGACCAGGTGAGTATAAACCTATTTATCTTACATCGATTGTGGAGCAAGGTTATTACAACTCTATGTTAATCACGCTCGATGACCGCATTACTGGGTTATACCTGGTACTGTAACCCGCTGATCAGCAGCCAGAAACGTTGACCAGGTGAGTATAAACCTATTTATCTCACATCGATTGTGGAGCATGGTTATTACAACTCTATGTTAATCACGTTCGATGGCCGCATTACTGGGTTCTACCTGGTACTGTCACCCGCTGATCAGCCACCAGAAATGTTGACCAGGTGAGTATAAACCTATTTATCTCACATCGATTGTGGAGCATGGTTATTACAACTCTATGTTAATCACGTACGATGGCCGCATTACTGGGTTCTACCTGGTACTGTCACCCGCTGATCAGCCACCAGAAACGTTGACCAGGTGAGTATAAACCTATTTATCTTACATCGATTGTGGAGCAAGGTTATTACAACTCTATGTTAATCACGCTCGATGGCCGCATTACTGGGTTCTACCTGGTACTGTTACCCGCTGATCAGCTGCCAGAAACGTTGACCAGGTGAGTATAAACCTATTTATCTTACATCGATTGTGGAGCAAGGTTATTACAACTCTATGTTAATCACGCTCGATGACCGCATTACAGAGTTCTACCTGGTACTGTAACCCGCTGATCAGCAGCCAGAAACGTTGACCAGGTGAGTATAAACCTGTTTATCTTACATCGATTGTGGAACATGGTTATTACAACTCTATGTTAATCATGCTCGATGACCGCATTACAGAGTTCTACCTGGTACTGTAACCCGCTGATCAGCAGCCAGAAACGTTGACCAGGTGAGTATAAAGCTATTTATCTTACATCGATTGTGGAGCAAGGTTATTACAACTCCATGTTAATCACGCTCGATGACCGCATTACTGGGTTCTACCTGGTACCGTAACCCGCTGATCAGCAGCCAGAAACGTTGACCAGGTGAGTATAAACCTATTTATCTTACATCGATTGTGGAGCAAGGTTATTACAACTATGTGTTAATCATGCTCGATGCCCGCATTACTGGGTTATACCTGGTACTGTAACCCGCTAATCAGCAGCCAGAAACGTTGACCAGGTGAGTATAAACCTATTTATCTTACATCGATTGTGGAGCAAGGTTATTACAACTATGTGTTAATCACGCTCGATGACCGCATTACTGGGTTCTACCTGGTACTGTCACCCGCTGATCAGCAGCCAGAAACGGTCCAGGCATAATAATTACTGATATGTTACTTTTGCAGACGAGCTGCGTCATCACACACAGTACGCCGTCGACTTAGATCGTACGGGATTCATGCCAGACGTCCCTATGTTGGAACCATTTTGGCACAACAGCTTAGGCAAAACTGATTTGATTGGTGTCAGCGACACCTTCGTTGGAATCGACGTCAGTGGGAAGCCACTTTGTTCACAGATGAATCAAAGTTCATCATGTTTGGACACGTCGAGGGGAGAGATACGCGCAGTGTTTGCTCAATGGAGTAGACAAGGTGTGGTGAGAAATCTGTGTTTATGTATGCGGAGAAATTAGTGACTTTAACAAAACAGATCTAGTCATTTTGCAAGGCAACATTAATGCTAAGGCCAACTGAACCAAGTTGTTATTCCTGTTATTGTCCCGTTTATGAGACGTCACCTTCCGAGAGGTACGTTGCAGCAGGACAACGCGCGTCCTCGTACAGCAGATTGACTGCCAATAATTTACAGGCACAGAACATAAACGTTATAGACTGGACCTCTCTAATTCGCCGGATATTAATCTGATAGAGAACATTTTATTTGAAATGGAATGATCTCGTTATGAGTAAAAATTCATTTATCTGCCTTTAAGGCATTGATTAGAATATAGCAAGCAAGCATGATGAAAGCAAAAATGAATCATATATATCAAAATGATTTCCTGGTACACAACTACAGGTGCATTTCATCAAAGCGTACTAATTATGTACTAGATAGTGTTAAACAATACAAGAATAGCGCCCCCTGTCGTCACGTTAGAAACCTACTATTCCACTACAAAATAAATGACATTTAAAATGTAACTAGCTTTAATTTTAAAAAGGTCCAGAGTGGGGGGGACCATGCAATTCATAATTTTGATTTGCCCTTAGGTACCAAATCTGCATATAACGTTTCATTACGATTGAGCTTACGGTTTTTGAAAAGAAGTCAAAAATGTCAATTGTTTACGGACGCACGACAACGGAGAAAAGGCGATCGCAAAAAGACCCTTGAGACAAAGTCTCGGGTGACCTAAAAATCAAACTTCTGGACTAGTTTGAACAGGAGGCAGATAATTATGAATGTGCTAGTGTTTACGAGACAAACGTCAGCATTTTTTTATATCACCACAAAATCTGTCATTGTTTTGTGTAACTCATCCGATTTCTCATGGATATCAACATCCTGGCCAACCTAAAAGTGTTTCAAGTTAATCAAAGTTAATGGACAACACAAATTCTGACAAGGTCAGTAGAGCTAAAACAACACCAATGCCATGGCAAGTACAAGAGAACCTGAACGCTCTTACTGGCAACAGATGCTTTACAGAACTCCATGCAATGCTACATGTAAAATACATGTATCTAAGGTCTAGGCCTTGAACTTTCAGAGAAAATGTTTTTTAAAATTTCACTTAAAATGTGCTTATAAGCCCTGTGGTCAAATGACAGCTGATTCAACAACTCGTCCGAGATCTTGTCGTTATATAACTGCTGTGCAAGTTTGGTTAAGATTCAATAAAAAATGAAGGTATTATAGCGTCTACATTTTCCTTATATATCTCTATGTAAAGCAGTGACCACTGTGACGGCCCCAAATTTTACCCCAGGGACCCCACATGCAATGCTACATGTAAAATATCCAAGGTCTAGGCCTTGAACTTTCAGACTGCTTTTTTTTAATTCCGCTCAAAATGTGCTTATAAGCCAAGCCCTGTGGCGGGGGCATGTATGCTGTGCAAGTTTGGTTAAGATTCAATGAAAAATGTAGGTTAACAGACGGACGACGGACAATTTACCACTACACAAGCTCTGCTGACCTTTGGCCAGTAGAGCTAACAATTCTCCACGAGCTTGCAAGATTAGGCACATTCCAAGTGTTATCAAAATATAGCAATGGCAGCCTTTATATAATAGTGAACGACAGGTCGCGATAAAAGATTTTGCCACTGAAATGGAACTACTTCTTTATTGAAATTGCCTGGATTGCATTTCACAAAAAAACTTATGATGAAAATAGGTTGAAAACGTAAAGTAAGTTATGTTCACAATAGTATATATATTACTCCAAATGAACCCCCACTCCTCTATTTCTATCGAATGTTTTATTGTGAAATGCAACCCAGACGTCTCTGTCAAACTTGTTACACCCGTCAATGTAGGGGTTGCAAAATTGGGTCTTATTTTTGTTTTACCGTTCATTACGGAATGGCAACCAACACCCCCAATCCATGGACAACTTTCCTACTTGTTCAGAGGCGAGATTCTTCAGCAGGATACAAATTTTAAAGACTAATTCAAATCATTACAGGGCCTGTGGTCCAACGGCAATTCAAACAAGCAACCTTGGATTTAAAAATGCTGTGTAACCGAGCGAGTTCACCCCAGTAGGCAACTAATTAAATGTGCTGGAATGTACACAACACATTCAGACTATGACGGACAACTGACACAGAGCAATTAGAATTGGAGAGTTTAAATGTCATCTGGTCTGGTGCGCTGCATCAATAATTGAGTAAAATTATAACATAAACCTATTAATTAAACAAGAGGTTGCCATCAATGTGGCCATATCCCCAGTCACCTCGTTAACCCTTAAAGGCATTTCTAGAGAAGTGGATTTAAATTAATGCAAACTGAAAGTCGCCAAGCACATAAATCACATGTAAATGTCGCAAACTGAAATACGTAGCCCACTGTTATACTACACATTGTCTTGTCCCAGTGAGCACTGGTGTGATGTTCTAAATCGAACCATGAAATGTAAGTTATAACACCAAAACCCCAGACCCAAGTCATTCGCACCACACATCTTGCCCTAGTTAAATATTTGTGCAGAGTTATTTAAAAATCCAACAAAAACAAAAGAAGATGAGGTACGGAAAGCAGCGCGCGGACAGCTGTGACATTAACCTTTGACTAAACAGACACCAAGTCAGTCGCACAACATATCGTCTTGTCATAGTGAAGCATTTGTGCCAAGTTTTTTAAAATTCCAATAACAACTAAAAAAGACCAGGTCAGGACAGCAGCAGACGGACGGAGTTATGACCTTGACCTTTGACAAACAGACCAAAGTCATTCACACGACACATATTGTCCTAGTGAACATTTGTGCCAAGTTATTTAAAATTCCAATCACAACTAAAGAAGATACGGTCCAGACAGCAGCAAACAGATGGGCGGAGCAGTAACCTTGACTTTTGATGAACAGACCCAAGTCATTCGCACTGACACATCATCTTGTCCTAGTGAACATTTGTGCCAAGTTATTTAAAATTCCAACAACTGAAGGAGATACGGTGCTAACAGCAGGGGACGCATGCATGGACGGACGCACTGCAGCCCATTTCTATATCCCCTGCTCCGCCCTACAAGCGGTGGCAGGGGATAATAATCAGGGGATAAAAGACTGACAATTTCAGATGTTCCGACCAACTTTTAATGTACAAGTTGACATGACAAAGCACATTTATGACTGGTCTGTTGGCATACTTCTGATAATGTCTGAATCACCTGAAAAATACACAAAATAAATTTTTAGTTCATTGTCATCATTATCAACCTTACTTCAGTAATTCCAACACAAAATTAATAGCAAGGCAAGATCCCTAAACTCAGCAAGTATTGAACAAGAAGGCCTGTATTAACATTCTGGGTAATATAAATGTTATGGGCAAGATGTCTATATAACTCGGCAAGGATGTAAGTGGTTTCTCCATTACTGTTGGAAGATAATCTAACAATTGACAATTAGATACATTCAAATACTTCTTATTAATCATGACAGTACAGTACAATCTGACAGTTTGGTATTGCTAGATTTCAAACATTAAAACTTTTTCAAGCTAAAATTATCGACTATAATCAAACATCAGAACTCCACAGCAAGACTATAAAATGCTCAACATTTTTATGTAAGGTTTGTTTTGATATTTATGAATGCAACTTACCAGGATCTGTGATGCTGAGAGTACAGACACGGAAGTATTTACCACAGGCAGTTCCCAATTCTATATTGTTGCCCTGTGTAGTGGTGAACTCCGGTCTTGGCCAACATAGCATAGTATTCAATTTCACTCTTCCTATAAAACAAAACAAAATAGTCCCATTATAAACAAAAAATAATAACAACATAGAATAAAAAACAAAGCATAGTAACTATATATTTAGTTTGCAAATTATCTCACATTTCCTACTGAATTAATACTCAATGCCCTAAAATTTCATTACAACTGAATGCAATCTTACATATTTCTATGTGAAACATAGTAAATCTCGTCTTGCTTTGTCATGTGGCAAGATGCCAGAGATACTTCTCTCATTCTTGCATAATAGTAATGGTGCATCACACTTCTTGCATATAACATACCACATTACCCATAAATTTTACCTTTATTACAACAAACATTTTTTTTGGATGGGGTTAAACACCATTTTCAACACATTTCAGGATATATATATGGCATATCTAGTTTACTGGTGGAGGAAGACCTTAGAATGAATCGGAGTAGAGCCAAACGTCCTTCTGCAAGTAATTGGCCAAATTTCTCAAATTAAGGTTTTGGAGCAAGTGGGACTTGAACCTACATTCTAAGCAGTGGCAGACAAGTGATCTCGAGAGAGCACCTAAGACCACTCAGCCACCAATAAACTTGCAAAATCACAGTGAACCAATTAATAACTTTATTCATCTACTTCTATGTCTAATCTTTTCTACTTTCATATTTTCAGTCATTTACCATTGTTCACAAAGGTAAAGCTACTCCCGACATGATCGTTGATTCCTAGAAGTGATCTACAGTTATGCTTGCTGGTTTCCATTCACCGAAAACTTTCAATAAAAAGCAAACAACATGAGAAAGGGATGACTTCATCGTTGCCTAATATATTAGACTCCGAAGTCTATGAAAATTAGAAATAATTTGTTATTTATCATTCAAACAACTTCTATAATTAATATGTTTTGTACATCAATTTAAATTTAGAATGTTTCACCCTTTACCGAACTGCAGCTAGTATTGCAGATTCAACCCCATAATATTTATTTCATGTTTTGACACTTGATTTTCACTTTACAATTAAAAGCAGTATCACCCAGTCATATATACAGAAGCTGGGTGGTTCACATGGGAAAACAATTTTTATTGTAATACTCGCCATGTCGCAATTAACATTTACAAATTCTACATCTCTGCAAATATTTTGATATGTTCACATTCTCTTCAATATCAGCGTCCACTAAGTTGAAATGCAAGATATGCTTTTGACTAGGTCAAATCTAATTCTAATTCTCATAAATTTAAAACCCATTTGAATATATAGATCTTCCGACTTAAATTTAAGTCATACTTTAAAAGAGCCTTGATACTACAGCAAGTTTTTATTTTAATTCATCGTGCATTTTAATTCATCTCAAAACCAGCCATCAATATTGCCTCGAGATAGGTACCTCAGTGGAGGAGTGTTGCTGGCAATGATCACCAATTTTGCCTTTCCCTGTCTCAGTGTCTTCAATGTCTGTTTGTAGCCGAGCACATACTTGCCACTTTTCATAACCAGACCAAGACGAGAATTAATGTTCTCGATATTCTTCTTCTGCAAGAAACAAGAAAATGATTGAAAAAATGATTAAATTTGTTTACTAAATAAGAGTTGTTTCACATTGTGTGCAATATCATCACTGGATGTCTTCGACGTTCCAGGAAATTCTCTGAAAGGCTGCATTAAAAAGTTGTGAACTCATAAAATGGAGCAAATTTAAGATTGCGTGTAATATTTAGTGTTTGTTATTGAGCTTGCTAGGCATATTGCTGATGTTGTATATTGTTGGCTTTTAGTGTCTGGGTGGGGTTCGGAGACTGAGTTGCCTTCCTGGTCAATATTTAAACAAATAAATATATTGGGTCTTCACATAAACTGAATTTTAGTTATTTAAGGATAGGATAAAATATCAAGCTTGTGTGCTTACACATAACTTTATTTAGTCGTGCTCTAAAATTCAACAAATTTACCGAAAAGTAGTTGGGTGTAATATACCCAACGTACGTGTATAACATACACATCTGGATGCAGTTTTTCCAAATTCTGTATTTTCAAATATGTGTTAATATCAAGTGTCAAATATTAAAAATTGTAACAAAACCACGTGCGCTTACCGTCTTCTTTGCTGGAGCCATTGTGATGTTTTAGTGGAATCGCTGGGTGAGTGTTCTGAAAATAATGAATGAAATAATAAAATAAAACGTAAACATAAAGTGATTCATTTCATACATTAAAGTATTGCAAAGTAATTAGAAAATGTAGAATCCGTTACAATTGTACAAACACGTCTTACCTCGACCACGTTCCGGAAGAAAAAGGACGAGAAACGAAGACTGGTTTTCGATTTTTTATAAACCGGAAGTGAGCGGTTTCGCTATTTAGCGACAGGACCAGTGATTTAAATAGAGAGACCCATGTTGGTGTTAATGCATGATATCATTCGTGTCTAATTGGTTCATTATATGTCAGAGATACACAAACATATAATTAAGTCACTGACTATATTACTTTTGTTTAAATGTTAAAATAAATTCTGCATTTATGCACAAGGACTTTAGTAAATAAATATTTGATATCTTGTTGGTTATTGACTTATCCATTTACATAATTAGAATGCATTGACTAGATCATATAAGAAAATACTGGAGAGTAAACTTAGTTTGGTACAAATAAATTATAAAGAATAGGTGACTTAATTGCACATATGTCTCTGAAAGAATTAACAAATATGGCCAGTGTTTTAATTACATATGCTTATATGACTATGATAGAATAAACAAATGTGGACATTTTTTAATTACATATGTTTATATGACTAAGATAGAATTAACAAATGTGGCCAGTGTTTTAATTACATATGTTTATATGTCCTTGATAGAATTAATAAATGTGGCCAGTGTTTTAATTACATATGTTTATATGACTATGATAGAATTAACAAATGTGGACAGTGTTTTAATTGCATATGTTTATATGACTATGATAGAATTAACAAATGTGGCCAGTGTTTTAATTACATATGCTTATATGACTATGGTAGAATTAACAAATGTGGCCAGTGTTTTAATTACATATGCTTATATGACTATGATAGAATTAACAATGTGGCCAGTGTTTTAATTACATATGTTTATATGACTATGGTAGAATTAACAAATGTGGCCAGTGTTTTAATTACATATGTTTATATGACTATGATAGAATTAACAATGTGGCCGGTGTTTTAATTACATATGTTAATAAGACTATGGTAGAATTAACAAATGTGGACAGTGTTTTAATTACATATGTTTATATGACTATGATAGAATCAATACATGTGGCCAGTGTTTTAATTACATATGTTTATATGACTATGATAGAATAAACAAATGTGGCCAGTGTTTTAATTACATATGTTTATATGACTATGATAGAATAAACAAATGTGGCCAGTGTTTTAATTACATATGTTTATATGACTATGATAGAATTAACAAATGTGGCCAGTGTTTTAATTACATATGTTTATATGACTATGATAGAATTAACAAATGTGGCCAGTGTTTTAATTACATATGTTTATGTGACTATGGTAGAATAAACAAATGTGGCCAGTGTTTTAATTACATATGTTTATATGACTATGATAGAATTAACAAATGTGAGTTTGTATATCTAAATAAATTTGTTTTTCATCGTCATTGTGGGCATTCCGCCATCAAGTTTGAAACACGAAACTATAATGATTTAAAATGTAATGCCTAAATTCATTGCTAACAAACAATAATGCTTAATTATATTAGTATGTATCTGCAGTGTCTTAATGTGATAGGTCATTGATATCGGTCATAACTTGCTTTTAAATGAATTTGATACATCTAGTATTCCGTCGTCATTGTGCGCATTTTGCCGTTGGATCGATATATAAAAATTAAAATAAGTTAAAATATTGTGTCTTAATTTTCTTAATAAATGAATATTAACGATGAATTGAATTTTGTGCATCGTCATTTCGCTCATTGCGTCCATGTCGCCGAAAGATTGCCATTGCGTAATTTAGTCATACAAATAAATATTTGGTAAACCAGTCCTTTCCAGATGAGATCTCGTTTCCTTCGATATTTCAATAAATTCCTTCAAAAATGAATACATGGAGTTTAGCGAATAACACCATCCGCTGATTTAAAGCTTTAGAGTTCAAGTTAATCAATTGCATAAATATACAATATGTTTGTGTATCTAAGTAAAAAGGTATGCTGAGTTTTTCTGTATTATTTCATATATAACGTTCGGAAATTCAATCTAAAGACGATGTTGTCAACGAAGCCACAGGTTGCACACGAGAGTTTCCGAAAAAAAGTTACATGACATTTCTTTATAATAATATATAACTATGATATATAACAACCACATTTCGGTGATCTTTCCACCAACAATGTACCCATTTCACCAATGTAAATGTTAAGATCAGATATATAAGATAAGTGTGTTCATCTTTTTTGTGACAAATATAATCTACAGTCTTGTTGTAATGCAAAACTCACTTGTAAGGATTATGTGCAAGCAGATTTTTGTTAGATTCATGACGAATATCTATGGTAAAAATGATGTCTTTATTTCATTAGGATTTTTTTTATTTAACTAGTCGAATCTTCCCTGAGATCCTCAACAACACCAATTTTAAACAGGAACATGTGGTTAATATTAAATTGATACATATTATCATTATACCATTAGTAAGATATAGTGATATAAAGTAAGATATACTCACAGTTAACTATCTTCTTAAACATCTTAAATGGGAGCAATTTAGAGCATTGATGGATGTGAATCTGCATCAGGGCTGGAAAATTCCACTCATCTGCTCGCCATGACTAGTCAATATTTGGTCAGGACTGAGTAAGATTTAAGAAACTGACCTTAATATTTCTTTGATTTTAAGCATTCAATTAAAAATGTAAGCCTGTGTGGTTCCGGCTAAGAATAGAATCACTGCCGATCTCTGCAGATGGGTAGGAATCCTCCAAATGGGTGTTGTGTTCATTTTATCATGTTTTGTCATGTTCATTATTGCGGTTAAATTACCACACCCTGTGTGGTTTCAGGGAGCCATATGAGTGATGGCAAGAATAGGATCACTGTGGCTCATGCATGTCATAAGAATCGACAATTTGAGTAATACGATATAATTTGCTGAAACTCTGCAGTTCTGCATGTATCAAGGTTCTAGGTTCACTCTGCATATTCATTTTTTATGCCCCCCACCGCCAAATTTTTGGGTGGCATATAGTAATCGCAGCGTCCGTCCGTCCGGTATTTCGTTTCCGGCCTGTAACTTTGTCATGCATAGATGGATTTTGTTGATACTTGCAACAAATGATCAATAGAACATGACAACGTGTCGCGAGTAAGACCCACACCTGTACCTCAAAGGTCAAGGTCACAATTTCAGTTTGTTTGACAACACTTTGAGTTTATGTGAGATTTCGTTTCTGGCCTGTAACTTTGTCATGCATAGATGAATTTTAATGATACTTGCTACAAATGATCAATATAACATCATGACATGTTGGGGGGCATGTGACACTTAACAGTGAGATTTCTTGTTTATGTATTTTTTTAAGTGTATGTTAATTTGTTGTTTTTTGTACATGTAGAGTGAATCTGGAATCTTCCATCCTGTTGGCGTCAAATAACTTATAATGTGTTGGTATGCCATAAAACCTCATTCATTCATTCATTCATTCATTAAAAATGTTGGAAAGGGAGGACGAGTAGCTTTTATCAGAAATTTCAAGCCCTGTGCCTGTTGGTATATATAGATTCCATGGGAACGAGAATACATTATTACTGACTTGTCTCATGGTAGGAACCTTTTGCTGAGCATTTAGTACTGCTGACATACTTTTCTCTCCAAACAGATTATGTACACACTGTGACATATATAAGTGTAAGTTATTTGACCTGTTGTGATAATTTTACCTTATAAAATAAATATATGTATGACACACAGTGTATGAAAGCGAATAGTCCATCCTCTATTTCTTTTATAAAATAGTTCATGATGAAGTTGACATAAGTTCCAATTTATATACGACACCGACAACAAGGTACAAGACATAGACTGGTCTCTTATAGAAATAGACAGAAATAGACACCTTGGCAAGATTATATTGTACTAAAACTAATATTACTTGTACTGGTATCCATTCTGTGATATTACCAGTACTGGTTTGTATACTCTGCGATATTACCAGCACTTGTATTTGTATATTACTGTGATATGGATTTTGTTATAGATTGCCATTCCCAACAACACAAAGTTGAGATGTGTATCATGGAACAAAGATCAAGGTTACATAGCCTGTGGTGGGGAAGATGGCCTTGCTTAAGGTCCTTAGATTGGAAACACAAACAGGTGGGTTTACAAAGAACATGAAGACAATCACCATCCATGAATTTCTTTTGGTTTCCAGGCAATTTAAAACATATTCTGTAACTGATTTAGTGATACATATTGCTATATAGGTTTTCTCAGCCTGATTAAATTATTGGTGATCTGATACACGACATGTGCATTGGAAACTACATGTATATTTAAAATTATTTAAATTTGTTTCTACTTGGTTGTATTTGTGCATCTTGATTTGTACATTGTTACATTTAAATTGAATAAACTGAGTCTTGACTGTTTACTGAATGATTTTATACAAACTTTGAAAGATATTTTCAACTCACCGTCATTTATCTATTCTGACAAGTCAGAATGTAGTTTGTCATTTTACGAATGAGATCTGAGTTCTACGTAAAACACTGAACAATCAATCAATGATATAACACCTAGGTTGATATCAAAAATATGTCATGGGTTTATTACACTCCTACACTGTAAAAGTTTGTGATAAAACTTGATGTATAGATAAAAAAAATTATATATAAAAACAAAAACCTCTTATAGTAATTAGTTACCCCACAAAATACATAGTTCAAAATATTGGCTTTATCTGATTACAGGCAAAGATGTTAAAGCCAAGGGTCTAGCTGCACCTAGCAATCTGTCAATGAACCAAACCCTGGAAGGTCACAGTGGTATGTACATTGTCTATTTCACCAAATTTTATTAATTAACATTTCCTTGTAATTGGTTACATATAATTTACCAGGGATATATACAAAATATGAACATTTGTAAGTTTTTGCATAAAAGTCAAAAGTGTGTAGCATTTATATAAAAAAGAAGTTCACCATTTGAGAGTTTGGAGCTAATGAGAAAATATTTGTGCTAACTTTTCAGTTTAAGATGATATATTAAAAATAAAATGTTCAATCATATAGGTGATATAACGTGTATACAATGGTCATATGTTCGTGACAGACAGGCCCGAGTTGCGTTTGCTGACAATAGAGGAAAAGTGTCTGTTTGGGTGAAGAGAAAATTTGGTAGGGCAAACTGTTGCCTACAAGTTGATTGAAAATTGGGCCTTCAAATTTATTTATTCAGTTATTTTATTCAGTTCAATTTTGAATGTTTGTTTTTCAGCTCTTCTGGTCATAGACCAGCAGGGTTTATGTAATGGTAATTTGTCTGTCGTCCGTCCGTTACCATTTTCATCTTGTTAATCCAATAGAAGCTTAAATATCAATTGGATCAACTGATCCAACCAACGCAAGCTTGGTTATCTGCCCTCAAATAGTGAAAATGTGATATTCCATCTTGCTAGTCTGATAAAAGTTCTATATTAATTTATTTTAATTATCAGATTTTAATTCACTATATGTTATAGCCTTATAGGTTATGTTATATGTAATCATAATATCTTGTAATTATAAGTTTGAAAACCAGACAGATCTTTTAAAATTTAAAACAGACAACTCTTTCCACAGTTTTAAGCTGATTCAAATGAAACTTGCTGAACGCTAAGTACATGGTATATTTATTTATTCAGTAATTTTCTTTATTTATTATATAGTTGTTGTTTTTTGCAGTTCATTAAATAAATGAAATGGTTGTTATATAGTAACTGTGTCCGTTAGAGCGATCTCAGGCCCTCATGGGTCACTTGTTTACTAGTTACAACAAATTGTATTTATTTATTTGCTATCTTGTTTTTTGTGTTTATCAGTTTGGTTAATAAATGTTCTTTTTTATTGACATTTAGAAAGTAAAAAAACATGTAACAAGTATGTGTTTGTAGCGCATGTCTATATTGACTAATGGCTGTGTGTTTATTCTAGGGGCTGTCCAGGTTGTGACATGGAATGGTCAGTATCAGAAACTGACCACAAGTGACCAATATGGCCTTATTATAGTGTGGATGCTGTACAAGGGTATATATAATTAACAGAACTTGTCATGTAATTGGTTAGGGTTGTACAAACATGTAAATAGTACTGTGTCGAGTTAGCGCTACTGTGTCGAGCTGATGTGTGGAGCATTATGGTTATTTTTCATGAAATACAATACTGGTACAGTAGAACTTCACTGGCTGGAACACCCTATATAGCTTGAACCACTTTTTCCTATTTCGGTGTATATACATTTACTTTTATGGTATGATGTTGAACATTACTTTGCTCAAACTACTCTTAACTCGGAACTATTTTGTCAAGTCTCGTCAAGTTCGAGCCATCAAAGTTCTACTGTATATCGTTTGATTATTGTATTTCATATGCCCAGTAATGATATATGCAACCTTAAGAACGTAAAATATTTACACATTTTGTTTTATCTGTTGTAATTGGTATGACAGAAAGAAAAGGACATATTATTTTGCAATTGTGCCAGGCCCTGTTAGCTCAGACGATGATGCGTCTGACTCATTTCAGGGGTCCTAAATTCGATTCACTTTCTGGGAACAGTTTCCATGATCATCAATATACAACATTATCGCTTCTCAGTGTCATTCATCTCACATCACTGATTCAAGTGGGAAAGTCATCAGTTACTTGCAGAGATGGGTGTGCTTGAGTACTGGTTAACCTGGATCGCGGTAAGGCGTGGTCTGTTAATCTTGATGGCATAAAAGTAACGCTAAACAAATTAATTTGCATCTGTAAAAGCCATTTATTTAGTATTTTTGGTCACTACTGGTAGCATGACAACATTGTTTGTACAAAACATGAACCTTTTTCTAAAAATGGAAGTTTCAGGTAACGATATGTTCAGATTAAGATTCTTAAATAATCATACTTTCATACACTTCTCATGCTAATTTAAGTAATTAGACGTCACAGACCTATATTACAGAAATACAAGCTATAGAATGTAAAATAATAGACCTATTAAAACAGGTAATTACTTCACAAAGATTGTTTCATTGAGAGGGGGTCTCTTGGACAGAGTAAACTGTATTGTGTCAATACACAGGGTAACACCATTTGACCTGGAATTCTTTCAAGCTTGACTGAAAATTAAGTATTATTTTCAAAATTCTTGTTTTTTATTTGCAGCATCACAGAGAGAGTCATGTAAAATTGTTTATTCAAATATTAATGTTCTTATGTTGTTTTGAATTACTGGTCAAAGGTCAGCAAGGCTATGCAATAGTGTTTTTGTCCATCTTGGTTGTGGTAAGCGAATGAAAATCAGCAGTATTGTTTCTTTGTCATCCTTCTTAGTCAATTTACTAAAATTTCACATAAAACGGTGGGCTGGGCTAGACTGGGCTTCTTTTAGCTCAGTTGGTAGCGTGTCTGAATATCAGTCCAGGGGTTGTGAGTTTGAATCTCGCCCGGTCACAGTCTCCATATTATTGATATACAATATTGCATCTTATTATCATTCATCTCTCACCACTGATTCAAGTGGGAAAGTCAGTTACTTGCGAGATGGGGTGTGCCAGAACACTGGTTAACTGTCCAAGATTTTAGGAAACATTGGCTAGTTAAATTCATCGTCAATAACATCAAAATGATGCTAAATATTCAATTATTTAATCACATAAAACTCTGAAATTAGTGCAGTAACATCCCTACCAGTTGCCTTTGTCGGAGCAGCCTCCAACGTAAAATTATATTCCATCCTCAAACAAACAATTGCATGTACATTGGAAAATTTACAATTTCACGGGTATATTTGACATTTGACAGTTTATAACTGGACAATTACAGCATTGACAATAAAAACTGGCCTTCTGCAGTAGTAAACAATGGTTACTTAATTAACAGGGTCTTTTTACAAAGCTGTAGCTTTTATCATCATCTACCATATACAAGTAGAAATCTTTCAGCTGTTTTCTTGGACCTTTTGCTGGTATTGCTGTTTTTCTTGTTTACTTAAATTTATTGTTTAGTTTTGTTTAAAAAAAATGTATTTCTTTTTGAAGCCGTATTAACTGATTTTTTTAATTGTTACATTTTGATCAGTAATAAAATACACTAATAGAAATTGAATCATTGTTAAAAAGAAACAATGCCAAATCTCTTGACTTACGACTGTTATATCTGATTCTACAGCTTTGATTTTTGTGTGAGCATAAAGTCGGTCCAGTTGTGATCTGCAAATATATATTCACATTTTGAAAGAATTTATCACTACCCGTAATTTATTTTAAAGACAATGAAAGCATACATGTATATTAAACACTACAAATCACTTTGACAAATATTGATACATACACATTACAATATAAGTTTTTAACTATGAGTGGAAATGCTAAAATGAAACGGCTTTGCGTTGAAACATGATTGTGCTAATGTATCTAAAATGATGTAATTATGATGTCAGTATGAATGTTTTGATGATGTCAGTATGAATGTTGTGATGATGTCAGTATGATGTCAGTATGAATGTTTAGTTTATTTATGAATCCATATTTACAGTAGTGTATTCATGTTACTTATACCTTCATATATTTGCCAAGCTAATCAGAATGTTATGGTATTGAGTTGAGTTGAGCAAACTTACAAACAATTATTTTGCTTTATATTCTGCAATTCATGGAAAGTAATTGAATTAGTTATAATTAGTAAATGTAGTTAAATATATAGTCTTGAAATATTTGGTAAAGAATACTATTTGAATTATATAAACATTAAAATTTTGATGAATATTTTATTAAACATTTGTGTTAAGTGGTCTGGGTTTTTTAATGTATAATATAAATATTTTATCTACGTTGCTGTCCCAATTCATAGGGAAAATACGGTAAATGAAAAAAAAATCTAATTAAAAAATTATATTTCATTACTTGACAGGTTCCTGGTATGAAGAGATGATCAATAATAGAAACAAATCTGTCGTCAAGAGCATGGCCTGGAATGCTGATGGTCAGAAGATCTGTATCGTGTACGAGGATGGGGCAGTCATCGTGGGGTCTGTAGACGGCAATCGTATTTGGGGCAGAGAACTGAGGGGTACACAGTTGGCCTATGTAGAGGTATGGAAACATTTGTAGAAAGAGAAACATTTTTGTACATTTATTGCCCGGAATTTTTATCAGATTGCATTTTCAGTATTTTATAATGGTGTTAAAGAGTAATGGAGAACATAGTCCTCCAGTGTTAGAACATCAAACCCATGATTGGAGGGTCATGGGTTCAATTCTTTACCATGGCTATGTGTGGTGTCCTTGAGCAAGACACTTTTTCTGCATCTAAGTGCTGGTTCTACCCAGGAAGACATTGAGTGTGAATTGTATAATTTATAGTATCTTGTTTCGCAAATGAAGTCCAATAAATAAGTTTAAACTAAAGAATAGTTTTGAATAATAATTGTGTGTATTTAATATTTCATAATGTGTGAGAAATTTTACTTTTTAACCAGCATGTATACTGAAAGAATAAGGGAATGCCAGGTGAATTTCAGAGACGATACTTACTGTTTTACAATATGTATACAAAGATATTTTATCAATGGTTTCGTCAATAATAATGATCAAATTAACAAAATTATTTAATTTAAAGAAATACCTTTATATACATATGATAAAACTTGATCTTCGCTTACAATGGTGTGATAATTTGGCTCTGAAATTCACCAGACATTTCATTATCCTATTAGTTTATAGAAGCAATTATGAGAATTTCACATTCATATACATATAAGCAATCATATTATTTTATACATCATTGTAAAATAAAAACTCATCTCAAGTGACGGGCTGATACAGGTTGTTATAAGATGTACAATTGGTAAAGTATGAAGCAGATAATTCCGTGATATATTCTGTTACATATATTTGCAGTGGTCTCCTGATGGAAAGATTCTGTTGTTTGGAATGGCTAACGGTGAGGTCCACAACTATGACAACCTTGGCAATTTCATTGTAAGTTTTACATAACCATATATACATGTACATGTTATAGGCTGTTTTATTTAGTACATGGGTCCTCCACGGCTGAGTGGTCTGATTCACCATCTCAAGATCTTTTACCTCTCACTGTGAAGGTTGGGTATGAGTCCCATTCACTCCAAAGTATTTTACATGAGAAAGTTTGTCAGTTACTTGCAGAAGGACAATGGCTCTACTCAGATTCATTCAGAGGTCTTCCTACACCAATAAGACTAGATATGTCATATATAATCTGAAATGTGAAAAAATAAAATTGTACAAAAATAACAATGGTGATTAAGAATTTCATTGGCAATGTATCCTGTAATCTTGAGAATTCCTTAGAATATTGTGAGATGATGGTGTTTCAAAGGATTAAGAATTATGTCAGATTTAGGCCATTCTTAAATATATGTTTGTTTGCTGTGCTCTGACCCAGTATTTTTCATGTGGATAGGTGGGTAGGTTATTTTTTTTTTTTACCAGATTTTGATTTTATATTGTCATTTTAAACAAAAATGGATAGAAATCATAAAGAAAATTAAACACTTTGAAAGTCAATAAAAAAGTTAACATTTTGAGTGAGTAGGTAGGAGCACGGCAAACAACATTTTTTAAGGACAGCCTTAACTGTCATAGCTGAAATTCTAATATGTTTGAAATAACTTCAACCTGATTACGTTTTATTTTGAGATGCAAAATTTATCATTTATAAAAAGGTTAGGTCATAATAAATTAATTGCTAGATTATCATCCCTACCCAACCCCTAATTTTCATGCAGCCCCGACCCTTTTTATTTTCATAAAAAAAAAATTATTAAAAAAATTTAAAAATTAAAATAAAATCCTCCCGCCCTCCCCATTTTTAAGAAAAATTTGGATGATAATCTAGCAATTAATTTATAATGGCCTTAGAGAACTGCCAAGGTTTATATATGTACTTCTAAAAAAAAACTCTGAATATCAGGTACTGTATTCACATATTTGTATGTTTCAGTCGAAGCTGCAGATTTACTGTCTGTCCAACATCAGCGGCTCCATCAAGATTGCCGGTGTACACTGGTATAATGGAAACAATGGATACGTGGAACCCAACTGTCCTTGTCTCGCAATATGCTTCGACAACGGCAGGTGCCAGATCATGAGGACAGAGATTGATGAAAGTGAGTAACCATGTGGCACAAAATGTGCTGTTTATATTTAATATTAGAATATTACGTGTAAATTGGTGGTCAATTGATATTTTTTTACGTTGGAAGAGTGTGTGTTTGACATGCAGTAGGATAAAAAAACTAAAGTCTGGAAAAGAGGTAAAAGTGGCTTCAACAGCATTAAGAGGACATTTCTACATGTAGTGGCAGTTAGTCCGTACTTATTACAGTGTGAGTGGGTGGGGTATCATATCATGTTTACATTAGGATTGTTTAATGTGGCAGTACTTTCAGAAAGGTGTAGCAACTTGGAATAATACAATTTATCTTTAGTTTGATCAAAATTATTTACACTTTTTACTTTATTAGTTATTGAAACTTTGTTATTTCATATTTAGGTACAGGGGGGGTCCTCCATGGCTGAGTGGTTTAAGGCGCTATCTAAAGATCACTTACCTCTCACCACTAAGGTGATTGGTTCAAGTCTTGCTTGCTCAAAACCATTTATGTGGTTTTCCTCCACCAATAAAACTTGTGTTTAAAATGGCGTAGAACCCCATTAAAAAAAAATAGTTTCAGAAAGTATGTTATTTCCTATTTATTTTATTAGTTCCATTATTAAGCATTTGTTAAAATTCAGTTCTGTCCTTTTAGACCCAATATTGATTGACACTGGTATGGCCGTCTGTCAGATAGGCTGGAACCACAATGGTGCCGTGCTGGCTGTAGCAGGATCACAGAAGGCTATAGGACAAGACAAGGAAGTCAACGTTGTTCAGTTCTATGGACCATTTGGAGAGGTTTGTACAGAGATCCATTGGAAAACAGTCTTTAAGTTTTATAAAAAGATTAATTGACAACTATTTCATTAGGGTCTTTGAACTTCAGTGGAAACATAAATTGATTGATTGATTGATTGATTGAATATTTAGCGTTATTTTTATGTCATCGAGGGCTAACAGATGATCAGTTAATCTAACCACTGTTTCCTGGGATTAACCAGTACTCAAGCTCACCCCATCTCCGTAAGTAACTGATAACTTTTCCACTTGAATCAGTGGTGAGAGACCAATGATAATGAGACAAAATGTTGTATATCAATCATCGGAGACTCTTGCCGGGCGGGGGATTTGAATTCGCAACCCCTGGATTGATAGTCGGACATGTAACCGACTAAGCTAAACATAAAACTTGATTGTCTAAGTTTCTGGTCGCACAGTGCTATAATGAGACATTATTGCATCACCGCCACTCCACCCCTATGCCACCCTTACTCCACAGTATGAAATTATGTAAACATATCTTTCTTTGTTGTCCAAAATTCTGTTTGATAATTGAACTATCATTTATCCATATATTTTAAATAGAACATTGCCACAGTATATTCAATATTATATATTATTTGTTCTAATTACAGCATCTACGAACACTGAAGGTCCCCGGCAAACAGATGTACTCCTGTTCATGGGAGGGAGGCAGTCTGCGTGTTGCTCTCGCTGTCGACTCTTTTATCTACTTTGCCAACATTCGTCCAGACTACAAGGTCAACTTTTTGTTCTGTGTTTAATATTCAGATTGTTACTTTACACAATATACATTAATGTGTGTAATACATTAGGTACATGTCTGTGATACATTTAAATTTTTATCCCATTGGAGCAAAAAGGTACCAAGTGTATATGAAATAAGAAGGCACTTGGTACCTTATTGCACCAATGGGATGAAATATATGTTTAGAATACATACATGTTTGTACTACATTAAATATGTACATGCTTGAAACACATTTGGGTACATATTAGAAAATCATATTTGCTTTAATATTATACATGTATGTTTCTAAAGGATGCAGATTTGTTTCAGATAGACACATATTTAAAATTAACTAGTATCAGAGAGCACCATACATATTATTACATAAAGAACATAATAAACATGAAAGCGAACAACACATGTCATACAGTACAGAAATATATTATGATGCATAGATTAAAGAATAGAGTAATTTTATTTAACATTTGAATTGCAGTATGTTACATTACGCATTCACAGACATGCAATTATGAACACAAGCGTGACTAGGTACAGCAGACAAACTGGCAAACAACCATGCATGCATAATATTGCATATACACATGCCTTTACATGAACTTGATCATGAAAAGGTACATGCAGAAGGCACAGACAGACAGACTGGCACACAAATTGAGAATCATCTTAAAGCTTATCTTTTCAATTCAATTAAATACAGTTAATGTATTCAGCATTACATGATTATAACTTATAAATAAATAGCAAAATGTCATTTTTCATTTTCTGAGGCCTATTTCCCCCATATGTTTTCACATGTAATTATAGTGTATATATAGCGTGTGAGTAGTTATGAATTGATCCTACTCATATAAAGCTATCAATTCATGTATTTAGTTCAGAGGGTTGCATGTAAAACCATAGTATAGTGGTCATACCTAATACGGCGAATTTTCAATCATGTAAAGAATGACATCAATACTAAACAATAATTAGGTTACTTAAGTGTGCTGAGTAAAAAACAGTTGCCAATATGAAATGCAGACAAATGCCGACACTAACGGAAGTTGGAGCTTTGCGCATGTCTTCCCAGATTGTTATTATACGGGCATTGGCATTAATAGGTATATCACTGTGTTAGGTATACAAGGGATATATAAGTCATGGTTGACACTAATTCTATTGGGTTGTTAAATGCCTTGATCTTGTGTCTATGGTTTGCATTGTAGCTAGATGCACTAGCCGTAATCTGGTCTGTAGATTTATGTTGGGTTGCTCACAGATAATATCTCCATATAAATATAAATAATTGTACTTTACAGTGGGGTTACTGCTCCAATACAGTCGTCTATTCATTCACCAAGCCAGACAGGGTGGAGCACTGCGTCATCTTCTGGGATACTAAGAATGGAGAGGTTTGTCCAGCGTTATAACCTTTGACCCTATGTAAATACTAAGTATGTCAATACTCTTCTAGTTACACTTTGTTTATCTTTTGGCTTGAGCCTAATTTGCATTTAATATTGCAGTAGTTTGTTTTGACTAATTTTCAATGTTTTTGAATATTTCCGGAGGTGTCCTACGTTGCCATCGGGAATAATAGATCTCCCCAAGTGTAAATATGCTGTATTTAGGTCATAGCATCAAATTAACATGGAAATTGATCTTTTTATTCAATTCAGGGGCCAATACTAAATGTTTACTAAATGTTTGATTATCTTGTTACTTTAACTGAAAAAAAACAAACTTTAACTCTTTTGTCTGGAAGTTATATTGAATTTTGATAACTATTTTTCAGAAATATGTAAAGTATGTGAAGAATTTGATCAGCATCACAGCCTGCGGTGATTACTGTTGCCTAGCAACAAAAGCTGATGAGATGAACAACCAGTATGTACTGGTTCTCTGTAACTCTATTGGTACCCCTCTAGATTCCAAGTACATAGGTGAGATTAACTTATTATACAGAAAACACAGTTACTGTACAAATACATACAGAAAACAGAGTTACTGTACAGATATACACAGCAAACACAGTTACTGTACAAATACATACAGAAAACAGAGTTACTGTACAGATATACACAGCAAACACAGTTACTGTACAGACATATACAGAACTTTCTTTTAAATTGCCATACTTTCATACTTAGCAACATATTAATGGCAATCAAAGTTAAGCATTCATTATTCTTTGCATTCACAAAATAACTTATTTATGTGTTGACATGCTGTAAAACATCATTCATTCATTCAGTCATTCATTCATTTATTCAAACATTCACTCAAAGACGAGCGTCTGCACCTGCTAGTGTTTGTTTTACCACTTATGTTAACTTCAATACCATGTCGTACAAAGACATTGACTGGTGGTTTATGAATATTGTACACAACAGATGGAGTAATCATGAATTGTATTTAGCACAAACTCATCCTCACATCAGTGTTGGCATCTTTATGGCTATACACAGTACATGGAGAACGCAAATATGAAGGACATTGGCATGTTTGCTTAGAATAGGAAGGTTTTTGAAGAGTTGGGCAAGAAACAGTAAATATAGCATTTATTTTGTTTGGCTAAATGAACAGATAAAATATGTCCATCAAATATATCTATAACATTAATACTTAAAAAACAGTTTCAAATAATTCCTTTTCTTCTATCTGTTTTATTTCTTCAATTTCAAATTATTTTAAAACAAAGTTTACATCATTGTTTACTTTTTATCCCTACCCACTCTTATAATCATGTGCATGTTTGTATTTATCTGTATAATAAATTCTGCATTTGGACACTTATACAATTTATACAGAGATGGATCCTGTTTACCTGTCAATGACGAAGACCCACATTGTGTGTGCATCTCGTGAGGCGTTCTATACTTGGCAGTTTAAGAATCCCAAGAAACTCTCCACATTGGAGGTGGCTGGCAGGAGAAAAACTGGAGCTGAAAGGTACTTACTTTTATATCTAAATTGTGCTGTGTCATCAATTAAACTTTGATCATGACCAGTAGCTGATGTCTTGTCAAGGTCAGAGGGTGATTCTGTGTCATGGTCAGCGGATGAGGTCAGTGTCACATAAGCTTTTCATCTTCTCATCAGTGAAGTTTTAGTTAGAGCTTTATTCACAACATAATGTTAGTGTGAACAAGGTTAGACAAATTTAGTTTTACCTGGCCCTTGTTTTACATAAGTCTGTTATTTTATTTAAACTCAATAGTATGCACATTTCTACCAATTATTCCTTCTTTTTGAGTGGAGGGAGAAGGACCTGTACTCTGCAAAGTTTCTTGTTGTTTTCTTCATGTGTTCATGTGTTGAATTACAGTATTTATTTTAAGGATGTCAACGAATATTCGGATATTCGAATATTCGGTCATACGTCCGAATATTCGAATGTCATATTGATATTCGAATATTCGCAACAACAAAAAATATAGTAAATTCAAATTGTTTTCTTTATTTATTTTCAATTTCAATATTTTTGCCACAAATGGTTTTGAAAGGTGTTATATCAACCAGGTTAAGACACGGTAATTATTGATTTCCTCCTAAGACGGGTGTCAATTGGACATTGTCAAGGTGATAAGGAGTCCTGGTCGGTAATCCTTTAATTGTTTGCCTTAGGCAATTTTAATCATCGATCTGCCTTTACGGTCTGTTGTAAATCACCCTGTTTTGAAAAAGTGAGAGCAAGTTTGTTTATTTACCAATTTTATACCTAATTGAAGGGCACACTTCTTTGATTTGAAGGCCGTTTATGTACTTGTGAATAATAAACGCGTCAAGTAGTAGACGAATTTACTTATATATATATATTTTTTTTTATGTTTGTTTTTCAATTTCATTGATAAATAGTTAATTACTTAAAAACTATACAAACATACGAATATTTAACTTAGTAAAGCTAATATAACATAGCATTTATTAATTTATTATTATTAATTATGCATCATCGAGTTCCACGTCATGTTGAATCTTGACGACAATGATATTCCAATTGTTTGCTTTTTAGTATTTATACATCAGCACCGTTTCCGCTGAAAGAGAAAGTAACAAATATGCCGAGTAAAAACGTTCGGGATAGAAAGTTGATGATTATTTATTATTAAGATCTTGACCGAATATATTCGAATATTCGTTCGAAAGAATGACCGAATATTCGAATATCAATATTGCCATTCGTTGCCATCCTTAATTTATTTCTATACATGTGTGTTATTTTACACAGATTACACCACATAGATGACCACCCAACAGGGGGACCAGCCTCAGATGATGTGGACTTTAGTAAAGCATTCAGTGTAAGTAAAATGAGAGAAATTGAAAAATAACCCGCTCATTTTCTTCTGAAAATAATAGGAACATAAGCTAGAAATTGTATAATTATTTAACTCTGAAAGGGTCTGATAACTGCAATGGATAAAGTTTGTATGGATGGGGTTTATGAAATAAACACTTGAGATGTTATTTACTTTGATTATTCCAATTGTTGCTGTTTGTCATTAGGATACTATGTTACTGTTTTACATGTTTACATGTATGGTGTCTTAATTCATAGAAGTACACATAAGTGCCAGGATGGATTGATACTTGTTATTTTAATATTTTAACATTCTTTCTTCAAATCACTTGTTGGAATAGGGGGATTAATTGTATTTGATTAATTTAAGGTCATTCTGTAATAAGTGGTTGTTGTTGTTGTATGGTGTTTAGCGTCGCTTTCAACAATTTTTCAGTCATATCGCGACGGTGTCTACTTGAGACAGTATTCTAAGTGCTGTCACACTGGAGTATCATGCCGCAGACACGTGGTATGATACCCCACCCAGTCACATTATACTGACACCGAGCCGACCAGACCTAGAACTGTCCTCTAAATGCTGAGCGCCAAGCGAGGAAGCTTCTAGTACCATATTTAAAGTCTTTGGTATGACCCGGCCAGGGATTAAACCCACGACCTTCCGCATGCGAGGCGGACGCTGTACCACTAGACCACGCTGCGGTCTGTAATAAGTGGTGATCAAACTTCCAAGTTTTACAGCGTACAATATAATGTTTGTGCATGATTTAATATTCATAACTCATGAATGATATCTTAGAGAAATATCAATGCTTTACGGTTCTTGATTGTATAGTCTTCAAAGTTAGAATCAGTTACTAGACTTTTCAAAACATTTACAGGTGAGTTCGCTGCAAAACATAGATAAGTTAAAGCTCAGTGACATCAGAAGATAAACACATCCGCACCACCTCAAAGGTTGTGAGTTCAAGTCTGGACTCAGTTTTAAAATTGTCATTGACTCTGTAACTAAATCTGAGATGTTAATCTATCTGTAAACGTCTCACTACACAGCTGCGCCCCCTTTTTTCCCCACGGTAACATGATTCTTACGCTTAAAAGTCCTATGTAACTTGGTTTGAAATATTTTCAAAATGGTTCATAGTGGTTGTGATATCTTGCTGCAGGTGAAAAGAGCAAAAACTGGCATAGCATATACTGCTATAAGACATCACTGGTGTTAAAAAAGTGACTTGTATAGGATTTCAACATATGCATGTATTTATGAGCATTTAGGGACTTCTTTTTTTAAAAATCATAGAGTATCACTGCACCCTCTGCAAAAAAAGCACAAGCTGGTCAACCTACCAGTTATTATACATTTTTATGTGGGGATACATTCAAGCTATGAAAATAAAATACTTTAAAACAAATTCTATGTGGAATTATTTTTTAACATGGAAATCCTAGACATTATTTTTATATAAAACAAAGAACAAAATTCAACTGTGCAGTGAAACCTTAAATTAATTAACCCTTTACTCCATAGATACGCGTTTTCTCGCACCAATCACAGAAGGCCTTTGAAAACAGTGTAGGAAAAGTTTAGATTGCTCGTGACGAGCAATCTGAACACTTCCTTCACTGTTTTCCACTCTGTCTGTTAATATAAACATAATTCCCTCAATAATTCAAAAGCCTTCTCTATTAGGTGTCCAAAATTGTCTATATGAAGTAAAGGGTTAACTGCAATATACATGTACCATCTTTGTGTGGTAATGACATAATAACCCCCATTTATAGAGATGAAACATTACCATTTATGTTGCCTATATTATTTATTTCCACAGGGGACTGAGGATCAGATCTGCTGCGTGTGTGCCTCAGACAAGATACTCATTGTGGTATGGAATTGTTTCTCTTGTCTTACTTTACTAATTATCTGCTGAGAACAATTGTTATACTCATTGTGGTACGGAATTTTAGTTTAAACATATTTTATTGCATAATTCACATAGCAAACGGGTTGGGCCACAAGTTCTAGCAACATTAGTTACGGCCCTCCCCTTAACTACGGAATTGTTTCTTTTGTCTTACTTTACTAATTATCTGCTGAGAACAATTGTTATACTCATTGTGGTACGGAATTGTTTCTCTTGTCTCACTTTACTAATTATCTGCTGAGAACAATTGTTATACTCATTGTGGTACGGAATTGTTTCTCTTGTCTTACTTTACTAATTATCTGCTGAGAACAATTGTTATACTCATAATTGTTTTCCGTCTTAAACTTGGATGGGAAATTTGAAAATTTGTCAAGTATTTCCCATTAGAAATAGACTTAACAAAATTAACTACATTTTATTTCACAAACAAATAATTTTACTGATATTTTTGCAGAAAGTTTCTGATTTATGTAATATTCAACCACATGTCAATTTATAATTAAAACTTATAATAATGAACTTAGAGCCAGCTTTACCATATACATGTACAGAGCAGGTGTTTTACACTATATGAAGTTGACATTTAACTTATTTGTGTGAGGAACTTAATTATTTAATTTTTTCATTGAGTACATTATATCAATAGAGAAAGTATAAACCTAAAATGACCATTGCTAAATTTGCTAAACCTGTGTAAGCAGTCATCTCTATTAAGCAGCCACTTGTCTTATGCAGCCACATTTGCTATTTCTCATTTCTATGCTTTCAGAGTAAATTAACCTGTATTAAGCAATCTGTATTAAAAGACCACTTTTGCTCCTTCCCTTGACCAGCTGCTTAATACAGGTTTGACTACATAAACAATCTTAAACAAGTATACAGTACCGACATATTGAGTACATACAACAAATGCCATACACGTATATATGATATGTATATACACCTACAGGGCCGAGAGTCTGGCACTCTGAACAGGTACTCCATGCCGATGTTGTCCTTGACCCAGAAGTATGCTCTTGAATGTCGACCACACCAGCTCTCCCTTAACTGTACATCCAGGTATGTATTTACTAGACATCTGGGTTGCATTTCACAAAAAAAGACTACGATAAAAAAAGGTCATAAAATGAATGTAAAGTCATAATATTTTAAATATAAATCCAAACTTGATTGAAACATCCAGAAAATCTGTAAATACAAGATTTTATAATATTTTATTCGTAAATTCATGCGGCTATGAAAAACATTATGCATATTTCTTACTTTGCTGTGACTTTTACAACTGATTTTTATTTTAATTTTTTTGTGTCAATTGCAGCCCAGTAGTTGAAAAATATTTCAAATAGTGTAAGATTATGAAACCGAATAAAAAATTAAAATGAACGCTTCAAAAATTGACATTTGAATAAGTGAACAATTGTAATTTAACATTTTTGTAAAATTATCATCCCTGACAATTATCGAATTTTAAGTGTAAAAATGTTTATAGACTATAACAAAAGATGGCATTGGATATTAATATACATTTTGTGTTTTAAAATTGCTTTAAATACCACATAGAAGGCAATCATTGTGGTCTATTGCAATGTGATAACCACATAGAAGGCAATTATTGTGGTCTATTGGAATGTGATAACCACATAGAAGGCAATCATTGTGGTCTATTGGAATGTGATAACCACATAGAAGGCAATCAGTGTGGTCTATTGTAGTGCGATAACCACATAGAAGGCAATCATTGTGGTCTATTAGAATGTGATAACCACATAGAAGGCAATCATTGTGGTCTTGGAATGTGATAACCACATAGAAGGCAATCATTGTGGTCTATTGGAATGTGATAAACACATAGAAGGCAATCCTTGTGGTCTATTGCAGTGTGATAGAGTGTTTTAAACTCTCTAGGACTGTTGTTTCTTGTTTTGTATTAAAAACCTTTTTCCCATATTTTGCTTTTAATTTAAAATAAGCATTCAATATAAAATTACAATATATTGAAACTGAGAGATTTTACCACAGTGACAATTGTTGACTTACACCATTCTCTCATACAAATTCAAATGACTATATTTTAACAGCCGCCTTGCCATCATAGACATCAGTGGCGTGTTGACCTTTTTTGACCTTGACACTAAGATGACAGATGCTGACGGCAAGGAAGTGATCGGAGAGCACTTGAAGTTTGAGAGAAAGGATGTCTGGGACATGAGATGGGCAGAGGTGAGTTACACAGGGTTTTAGTTTTTGATTGTCAAATATAAATATTCCAGTAATTATTATATATATTATATACATGTATAATGTTATTGCGTGCAAGTTATATAAAGCTTGTTTGCTCCACTTTATGAATGATAAAAATCAGAAGTTTTGTGGTTAAACAGTATGACATTGTATCACGTCTCTGTTCTCTATTTATAATACATGTATGTTGATAACCTATTCTTCGTGTGGCACATGAGTACAGACAATACAGTGAGATATTGGTTGACATTTTCAGGATAACCATGAGTTGTTCGCCATGATGGAGAAGACGCGCATGTACATATTTAGAAACCTGGACCCAGAGGTAGGTGTATCAACTGTACTTAAGCGAGGCTTTGGTGTTGGTTGCTCACACCAGAGGTTGCGGGTTCGGTCCCCAGCTCGACCCAATGCCTCTCAAAAAAAATACAATTAGTACTCTGGTTCCACCCAGGAAGCAGACTCAACAGCGGTTCATACACACTTTGAGCTTTTCATACAATCAAGCTGAAATAAATTAGTATAATTGAACTTGTTTTACTTAAAAACATTTTCCATATCATTACGAGCAATCATTTGAAGGCCAGGTACAATCAAGACTAATTACACCATGACATTCGATAAGATATAATCCTTTCCTTGTAACTCTGTATCCAACTGTCAGCAAAGTCTATGGACAATTTTGTAAGTTCGAAATATTTGTTGATGTTAGATAAAAAAATTAAAGAAATCAATTTTAAAAAAAATTGCCAAACATTTGTTTATGAGAAAATAATTAAATAAAACATATTGACCATATACAACCCTATGTCTATGTATGCATGTTTATTGACAGGAGCCAATACTGAGCAGTGGTTACATCTGTCAGTTTAACGACCTACAGATCAAGTCAGTCCTGCTAGATGAGATCATGAAGGATCCAGAAAACCCCACCAAAGAGAGCATGCAGGAGATGGAGATTAAGGTAAAAAGATAAAAACACTTACAAGAAAGGGAACGTTTTGAACCGAATATAAATTTCTGTAAATGTTCACAAGGTGTATTAAATACAGTCAAACCTGTGTAAGTGGTCACCTCTGTTAAGCAGCTACTTGTCTCAAGCAGCCACATTTACTCTTTCCCATGTCTATGATTTCAGAGCAAGTTAACCTGTATTAAGCAACAACCTGTCTGAAAAGGCCACTTTTGTAATTTCCATTGACTGGCTGCATAAGACAGGTTTGACTGTATTTACATGTATTCTCAACACTTTGTATACGTGATAATAAGCATGTAAGAAATGTTTAAAGTACTATCAAGTGAATACAAGCATAAAAATGAATAATGAATAAAAGTTAAAAGACAAGAACAGGAATAACTTCCAACTGTTAAACCCTCCCATTTCTAATTTTCATTTTGGAATTTTTTACTTACTTGCATTTCATAGAACCTTCTGAACATACATGTATATTTGAATTTACTGTATCTCCTCAGTATTTTCAATTATTAAACTCTCCCAAAGGCATTGACTAGCTGTGATATTTCTAATTTTCATTTTGGAATATTGTTACTTGCTTGCATTTCATAGAACCTACCCATACATACATATATTTGAAACACTTTGCTGTACCTCCTCAGTCCCTCCGTGACACCCGTGACTTGCTTGAGAAGATTGGTCTCCAGGACGCCCAACAGTTCATCGAGGACAACCCTCACCCTCGTCTGTGGCGTCTCTTGGCAGAGTCAGCTCTGGAGCAGCTCAGTCTGAAAATTGCTGAGCAAGCATTTGTGAGATGTAAGGACTACCAGGGTATAGAATTTGTGAAGCGACTTGGCAATCTACAGGTACATATTGTATATATTTAGATAAATATATGTTTAAATGTAAGCACACCCATTATATGTGTCACTTGTTTATGCCCTCATCATTTAGGGTTGTATATAGGGCTGCCCTTGTCTGTCAGTTTATGCATCCATCACACTTTACTTCCTTGGTTACACTTCAAATTATCAACCGATTTGAACAAACTTGCAAATTTGTGGCAATCTTGCCGTGGAGTATTAATACGAAGTGTAGTCGCATTTTGGTCCATTGACTTCTGGCAGTATGACCCTTTTATTATTTAAAGGTCAGCCTTGTCTGATTACTCCCAAAACCCAATTTTGGCCCAATTGTTTATTAAGCTCTTCTATATTTCAGAATGAGAACATGAAGCAGGCGGAGGTAGCTGCGTATTTCCGCAGGTTTGAAGAAGCAGAGAGAAAGTATCTGGACATGGATCGGAGGTTTGTTCTACTTTCAGAATAGTAAATAGCATTTATTTTCAACACAGTACAGGTGAAACGGGTCTTCTTTGTTTATGGATTCACATTAAGCTTTAGCTTCTGTATAATCTTGAGACAGTACCTAGTGTGGTAAATGTTGTCAAATAAGCTTTCTGCATTCTGTCAAGTGAAACTTTATTTCCAATCAAATATTTAACAAGGACCTGGCTCCTGTTTCACCAACATATACTTAAATACTTAAAAACTTAAATCTAAGAAAAGCAGCCAGGTGATCATGATTTTAGACTGGTACCAGTTAAACTGCATATTGTGTCAATGATATTGATTATATAATAGAAAAATAACCAGTCAAAACTTAGTTAAGTTTTTAAGTAATTAAGTAAAATGTTGGTGAAACAGAAGCCAGGTCGGTGTCAAGGATGATGTCTCTGATAATGATTTTTTTTCCATGCAGTACAACAACAATATATGAGAGGATCTGTTGCATGTAAATTATTGACCAAATTATGTTAATAATTTTTTTCCCTAGTGTACAGGTTATATATTGCATCCAGTTTTATTTGTGAAGGAAGACCTCAGAATGATTGTGTATAGAACCGACATCCTTCCACGCTAAGCTGGTAAACATGAAATTTCTTTACCAAGCAGGGTTTGAACACGTGACCTCAGTGGTGAAGGGTAAGATATCTTAAGATGACAGATGAATTAAGTTTTCATCTTAAGTAATTGCTCTGAAAATAGCTGAAGAAAGATAAAAGAAGCATTTAAGTTTATTTTATGATTTTATTTTATGATTTATGAAACTAGGGACCTGGCAGTGAGCCTACGAAAGAAGCTGGGAGACTGGTTCAGAGTGGTGCAACTACTCAAGACAGGATCTGGGGGTGATGATTTACAGCTAGAGGAGGCCTGGAATGCTATAGGGGACTATTATGCTGACCGACAGAAGTGGTGAGTATGTTCCCAGGAGTGAATATAAAACTAGTGTCTGTCATGGGTAGTTTATCTTAGTGGGGGACAAGGATGCTACACTAGATAAGTGTAGACTACTGTGCTATCAAATAAGGATGTACATGTGTATGGTTAGATTGACATTAAATATTAGCTGGCTGATTAATGATACTCGACTGATTCAGTTCATCTTGTAAGCAAATTATGGATGTTAAATTAGAATTACATTTTACTGGCTAATAATTAATTTTCACTGAAAGAGTTAATGTAATTAGTTAGTGTATTGTGAACAGCTGCATAAATGCATAAATGACCTGACGCCGGCTGTCATTCAAACAGGTTGATTATCCAATCAGCAAATGATATTGTTTCCAAGGGCACCATTTTCCTTAGACAAGCTTATGGTCTCTAAGTAAACACCACATTGTATTTCAAATTATTTACTACGACAAACAACACCACATGGTCAGTGGGTAGAGTGATAGGTCTCTCTCGAGTCGGATCGATTATAAAATACAGGTCAGGTTGATATTTGTTAACATTGGTAAAATTTTAATGGTGTTTTGATCTCTTTTCGACTTAATTTTTTGGTAAAATCTATTGTGCCCTATGGAAACATTTCGCGTTCTTATGTCAAACATCACTTTCAGTTTGATTATTCGGAAATATTAAGTAAGCACACTTGATCTTAAATATTCCCAACATATCAGATTACAGTAGAACTTTGTTGGCTCGAATACGGATTGCTGGAACACCATACAATGTTTATAGCTCAAACCACTTATCTGGTCCTGGCAGCATTCCTATTTCCATGTATATGCATGTACTGTAGTTGTAGTGTTTTCCCCAGCTCCAATATTTTAGGGGTCATTGATGACTCACTTACTAAAAATCTGGAGGTCATTTTCAAAATCTGGGGGTCATCAGTTGACTAGTTTTAAACTTAATCAACTTGAATAAACGGATGTAAAAAAATACATATTTTACTGAAAATGGTTTTACTTCCTGTTTCCACAAATTTCGCAATCAAAACTGCAACTTAAGTTAACAACTTCAAAATAATTTAACTTCAAGTGAATATTTTACTTCTGGCAAGAATTTACAACAACTAGAAACTACTAGTTTTTATGAACATGGCCACAGGGCCATGAACTTTTCAAATGTCATGGACACAGCTCAGTCACCAAGGCCCTAACTATTTTTAATGAAAAACACTAAAATTATTTCAATATTTTATATTTTGGCTGAGCTACATGTTTAGGGTTACCATGCATTATACTCTTTGAAAAACAAATCTTTATTGTTGTTTTCTTTTTCCCAAAAACATTTCACTTCTGTCTCATAGCTACTCATTTTAGAGTAATGTTACCTTATAAAATAATATAAAAACATTTTAATGGTAACTTTAATTAAATTTTTCAAAATGAATATAATTTTCTAAAAGTTTCTTTTTCCCATAACCTTTTAATCGTCCGTTAAAGAAACATAAACAGCGTGGGGAATACCGCCATAAAACATGGACCAGTCAATCTTTAAACTGGTATTAAAATGTTGCGCATGTGCGTCCAAATACCTTATACAAAACAAAATAAAAAGTTTTTCAGATAGAGTATCATCCGTTCATTTTAAACAACTTTTTTGGAAAGTTTTACAATTTCCACATTTCATATTTATATACAAACAACCTAAAACTGGGTATATATCAGTGCTATTGTTGCAGCGTCTTTGTTTTCACAGATGTTGTCTTAGCCTTGGTCATATGCGAGCCAGTTTCGTAGCAAATAATTGCTTCGCAAAAAATTATGTATGTGATCATTAATCGTCTATGCGATTGCATCAATATAGCGTTAATAACCAATTAAAGTGTTTACGTAACTTGGTAGAACCGGGTGACTGGGGTTTCCCTGAATCAGACCACGTGATCTGTAAAAACAGCTAGCATTGTAAAAATAACTCTGAAACCAATATACTAATTTCTGTATTTTTAATGTTGCGTCATAGCGGACGCACTGCACAAACTTGATTGCGTCAAATGAGATTAAATTGCATCAAGAACGCAAGAAACACGCTCTGGAGAAAACACTGTGTACATGTATGGTATGATGTTAAACAATATTTGGCTCGAAAAAACATTAACTCTCACAACAATTTTGTCATATAAGATTGTATTATTTCAGGCAGCAGGCTGTGACGTACTACGTCCAGGGGAGAAACCAGGAGCGCCTTGCAGAGTGCTACTACATCCTGGAGGATTACCCAGGACTGGAGAAGATGGTTCAGAGTCTGCCGGAAAATCACAAACTTCTCCCGGTAAATTAAATATCAACTACTGTTAGGCTTGAACTGAGTATTTTAAATGCATTTGTTTTTGTCTTGGAAGATATCCATTGGTTTTTGTATAGCAAGGTCAGATGTCAAGGTCACAATTGCTTACAATAGGTCAGTCTCACACTTTGTTCGTTTGGATTTTTTTTTTGCTATCTGTCAGTTGGTCTGTCCATCCACCTATTTATCCGTCCGTCGAGCTGTCTGTTTGTCAAAAATTCTTGTCCGTAGAACTCGTCCGATATCTGTGTCCGGATTAAGCCAAAACTTACTGGAAGAGATCCTTTTTGTGTAAATTTTAAAGAAAACCAGTACTTTATACATGTACCACATTGACAAAAAATAATTTGATATTTCAGGACATAGCTGCAATGTTTTTGACAGTTGGCATGTCAATCCAGGCAGTTGATGCTTTTATCAAGGTAAATCTTTATTGACTAATGAATGTAAAGCTATTCAATTCACTATGATATACATGTATGTAGGTTAACCTGTAATAGATTATAAATTCCCATGTAACTACATCAAGGCATTGTTTGGCCTATGTTTACGGAATGGAACAGGTAATCCACCATTTTGGTATTTCTGATATTTTCGTCAAAATATTGAGTAGCGTTATTAAATGTGTATACGACATTAACAGACAATATCAGTTGATTTTATATAGATCAAACATTTTGTCTTATTAACGTTCAAATTTCAGGAAAATTGCTTTGATACTTTTTGAGGAAATACATAAAATGTCCGGCACATTAAATGTCAAGTGGCAGGTCAGCTGTTCCGTTCAGTATACATATAAAACTATTCTACCCACTATGATCTAGTCAAACCTGTGTAAGTGATCACCTTTATTAAGCAGCCATTTATCTTATGTAGCCATATTTGCTATTTCTCATCTCTATGTTTTTGGAACAAGTTGACCTATATTAAGCAACAACCTCTCTTAAAAGGCTATTTTTGCTCCTTCCCATGACTGACTGCTTAAGACAGGTTTGACTGAATGCAGATTAACCTGTATTTGACAATAATTTCCAATGTACCACATCTATACAACTATTGACTGATGTATATAAAGCTGTTCAACTCACTATGACATAATTATGTAGATTAACATGTTTTTAATAACAAATTCCAGTGTAACCACATCAAGGCAGCTACTGACTGATGTATATAAAGCCATTCAACTCACTATGACATAATTATGTAGATTAACATATTTTTAATAACAAATTCCAGTGTAACCACATCAAGGCAGTTATTGACTGATGTATATAAAGCCATTCAACTCACTATGACATAATTATGTAGATTAACATGTTTTTTAATAACAAATTCCAGTGTAACCACATCAAGGCAGCTACTGACTGATGTATATAAAGCCATTCAACTCACTATGACATAATTATGTAGATTAACATGTTTTTAATAACAAATTCCAGTGTAACCACATCGAGGCAGCTATTGACTGATGTATATAAAGCCATTCAACTCACTATGACATAATTATGTAGATTAACATGTTTTTAATAACAAATTCCAGTGTAACCACATCGAGGCAGCTATTGACTGATGTATATAAAGCCATTCAACTCACTATGACATAATTATGTAGATTAACATGTTTTAATAACAAATTCCAGTGTAACCACATCAAGGCAGTTATTGACTGATGTATATAAAGTTGTTCAACTCACTATGACATAATTATGTAGATTAACATGTTTTTTAATAACAAATTGCAGTGTAACCACATCAAGGCAGCTATTGACTGCTGTGTAAGTCTTAACCAATGGAACATGGCTATTGACCTGGCCAAGACACACAATGTAAGAGAGATTGACTCTCTCCTTGCCAAGTATGCCCAACATCTTTTGGAGAAAAACAAGATAGTTAATGCAATAGAGCTGTACAGGAAGGCTGGACACTATTTGGAGGCGGCCAAACTGATGTTTAAGGTAGGAGTCCATGTATATTTGATTATAGATGTATAAAGATGAGTAAATAGATTTCCATGTGACTTGGGTAAAGACAATTTAGTGTATCTGTACATGTTACCCTGTATGTTGTTATTCAGATTCAAATGTATAGCATATTATACACATGTTCAATGTGCACTGCACCTTGTATTATACACATGTACAATGTGCACTGCACCTTGTATTATACACATGTACAATGTGCACTGCACCTTTTATTATACACATGTACAACGTGCAGTGTGTATTATACACATGTACAATGTGCACTGCACCTTGTATTATACACATGTACAATGTGCAGCGCATATTATACACATGTACAATCTGCACTGCACTGTGTATTATACACATGTACAATGTGCACTGCACCTTTATTATACACATGTACAATGTGCACTGCACCTTTATTATACACATGTACAATGTGCACTGCACCTTTATTATACACATGTACAATGTGCAGTGCATATTATACACATGTACAATGTGCACTGCACCTTGTATTATACACATGTACAATGTGTAGCGCATATTATACACATGTACAATGTGCACTGCAGCATGTATAATACACATGTACAATCTGCACTGCAGCATGTATTATACACATGTACAATGTGACTGCACCTTTATTATACACATGTACAATGTGCACTGCACCTTTATTATACACATGTGCAGTGCATATTATACACATGTACAATGTGCACTGCACCTTGTATTATACACATGTACAATGTGCAGCGCATATTATACACATGTACAATGTGCAGTGCAGTGTGTATTATAGACATGTACAATGTGCAGTGCAGTGTGTATTATACACATGTACAATGTGCACTGCACCTTGTATTATACACATGTACAATGTGCAGCACATATTATACACATGTACAATGTGCAGTGCAGTGTGTATTATACACATGTACAATGTGCAGTGCAGCGTGTATTATACACATGTACAGTGTGCACTGCACCTTTATTATACACATGCACAATGTGCACTGCACCTTGTATTATACACATGTACAATGTGCATCACATATTATACACATGTACAATGTGCTCTGCAGCGCATATTATACACATGTACAATGTGCACTGCAGTGCATATTATACACATGTATAATGTGCACTACAACACATATTTCATGTGTATTTCTTTATAAATTTTGTATTTCAGTGAGAAACCATTTGTATTTTCTGAATACTTTTCTTGATGAATATTTTGGCTAATTCCTGGATTTATCAGTGTATAATTCCTGGTGAATATCTTTGGCAGATTTCTGTATGTATCTGTGTATACATTCCTTATTAATATATTTTGCAGAATTCTGTGTGTATCTGTGTATAAAATTGAGATGAATATTTAACAGGAAGTATGGGCACATATAAGTATAATAAATTTCTGGTGAATATTTTTACAGGTTTCTGTTTGTGTTTTTGTATAAAGTTTTGGTGAATATTTTTACAGATTTCTGTATGTTTTTAACTTACCTGAGCGGTAGACTCACGGGTGAGCTTTTGTGATCGCCTGGTGTCCGTCGTATGTCATCCGTCGTCTGTTGTCCGTCGTTAACTGTTAGCTTTTAACAACTTCTCCTCTGAAACCACTGGGCCAATTTGATATAACTTCACAGAAATGTTGCTTGGAGGACCTTTCACTTAGTTTGTTGAAACCGTAGTGATTTGTCAAAAAACATGACGGCCAGGGGGTGGGGTTAGTTTACTATATGAGCTATAGTAAATACTTAAAAAATCTACTTGTCAGAAACCACTGGGCCAATTTTGATATAACTTCACAGAAATGTTCCTTGGGTGACCCTCTACCAAGTTTGTTCAAGCCATCTTGATTCGTCGAAAAACATGGCTGCCTGGGGGCAGGGCAAGTTTAATTAGTAAAAACTTAAAAAATCTTCTTATCAGAAACTACTGGCTCGACTTTAAAATAATATCACAGAAATGTTCCTTGGGTGACCCTCTACCAAGTTTGTTCAAGCCATCGTGATTCATCAAAAAACTTGGCTGCCAGTGGGCGGGGCAAGTTTAATTAGTAAAAACTTAAAAAATGTTCTTGTCAGAAACTACTGGGTCGATTTTAAAATAATTTCACAGAAATGTTCCTTGGAGGACCCTTCACCAAGTTTGTTCAAACCGTAGTGATTCGTAAAAAAACATGGCGGCCAGCGGTTGGGGTTAATTTACTATATAAGCTATAGTAAAAACTTAAAAAATCTTCTTGTCAGAAACCACTGTATCGATTTTAAAACAATTTTGCCGAAATTTTCCTTGGGTGACCCTTTACCCTTATATTTTTACAGATTTTTGTATGTGTTTTTTGTATAAATTCCTGTATGTGTTTTTGTATTAATTCCTTGTGAATATTTTAACAGATTTCTGTACGTATCTGTGTATAAAGTCCTGGTGACTATTTTGACAGATTTCTGTATGTCTGTATATAAAGTCCTGGTGACTATTATGACAGATTTCTGTATGTATCTGTGTATAAATATCTTGTGACTATTTTGACAGATTTCTGTATGTACATGTATCTGTGTATAAGTTCACAGATTTCTGTATGTATCTGTGTATAAGTATACAGATTTCTGTATGTATCTGTGTATAAGTTCACAGATTTCTGTATGTATCTGTGTATAAGTTCACAGATTTCTGTATGTTTCTGTGTATAAGTTCACAGATTTCTGTATGTATCTGTATAAGTTCACAGATTTCTGTATGTATCTGTGTATAAGTTCACAGATTTCTGTATGTATCTATATATAACTACCTGGTGACTATTTTGACAGATTTCTGTATGTATCTGTGTATAAATATCTTGTGACAGATTTCTGTATGTACATGTATCTGTGTATAAGTTCACAGATTTCTGTATGTATCTGTGTATAAGTTCACAGATTTCTGTATGTACAGACCCTAAACCGCTCAAGTACCCCAAATGCACGCAAACGGAGTGCACTCAGAGCGTAAGCGGAGCGCGAGCGTAGCGCAGACGGAGCGCGAACGGAGCTCAGATTGAGCGCTGACGGAGCGGACCTGGATCGTAAGCAAACGCTGAATTTTTAATAATAAACGCACTCCTGAACGCATGAAATAGATCGAGTGCACTCAGACACGCTGAATGCACTCAGATACGCTGAGTGCACTCAGATGCGCAGTATATGCAGTATACGCTAGACACAGTAAGATAACTGATAACAGAACTATTCGTGCGCTACTGAGTGCACTCGTTCATTCGGATACACTCTTTTTTCATCATTTGATCGTGAAATCGATACTTAAAATCGAGATTAAAAAGAAAATTTCTTTCACATAAATATAAACCATGTATTTTATATAAATGTTTTATTGTTAAACGCATGATAAAACTTATTTTTGTCAACAATTTATCAATTATAGCATAAATATCAATATTTAGCTGATCAATACAATAATGTTTAAAATACCTATTATACAATAGACGACACATCAACGGTTATCTACGGTTAATTTAGTTGCATGTTTAAGCATGTTTTGGTTTGCGCAACAAAAATATAAATAATTAAAAATGTAATAAAATGTATATATATTGTGTAAATAACAATTCGAAAAGATGTAATATGAATTCACTATTTGCCGTGTTATTTCGATATAAATTAGTTATAGAACATACAAAACATTTACTTTATTTCGATTTAAGCGTATACTGTTCCAGATACAAAAATATCAAAGCATGCGTGAAACAAACAAAACATAGATATGCGGAAAATTATATGATTATGATTCTATTTGTTTGGGTATTTCGGCAAAATAAAAATTACCAATTTTCAATTTAATTTGGACTTTAGTTTTATATTTTCCCCAAACATAGTTACACTGAGTTTGTGCTTAGTTGTGAACAAATGTACGTAAAACTGTTATATTGCAATTAAAGTGGAAACATTATACTCGTGCACATCTCATTAAAATAATAGTAATAAATTAATTGTATTCTAAAATATAAAGTGGGTCAGAAGTACAGCGGATAGGGTGCTGGCTTCAGGCGGTAGAGGTCGCAAGTTTGACCCAGGCTCTACCCGACCTCTCGAAACACAATTCAGTACCAGATCTAATAAGGGAATGCACTGGAGAACGATATGCATAAGCTCCGAGCTTACTTCACAATCAAGCTAAATTAAATTAATGTAAAATAAAAGTATGTATGCCAAATTAACACGACAGACCGAAATAACACATTAGACACAGGAAATAAAAACTAGTAAACGTAAATTTCAAGGTGACCTTTCTGAGGTTGTGATTTTATATTTACTAAAGAACAGCTTTTGATCATCGGGAAGGTTGAAATAAACAAAAAAGAACATGTATTCACTGCCTATAAAATAGTAAATATATTGTTTTCCCGCTTTCCTACAAAATCGATACGCCTGATCACGTGCACGTAAGCACGTAACAATTAAGCCATTATATAAAAGCTGTGAAAGGGGCAACAAGTAAGAAATGACAATAATAATAAGAAGAATAATAATATTATAATATAATAATAAAGTAATATAGCAATAATAACAATACTATAAATAATAATGAAAATAATATTAGTAATAATAGTAATAAATAATTATAAAATATATAATAGATATTAATGATAATGATGATAATAACAATATTATAAAAAAATCTGCATATTTTAGTATTGATTTTGACTATATATTTCTTATCCAATCACATGCCGCGGGTTAAATTAAGATTCTTTCATCTGGCATTAAATATAATCAAAATGAAAATTACACATCGGCAGGGTTCTTCGTGATCAATGGACCGATAAATCACCAATTAACTTTTTATTGACACACATGTGGTTCTCACCATGGGTATCTGTTTTGATGATTACCATGCAACTCTGCCTTCATAACAGTAATTAAATTGTTATATTAATTGTGAACGACTGACCAGATGCACGTCTCCAATATAAAAGCTGTGACAAATCAATAAGTCAATATGTATATTATAATAATAGCTCCAATGATAATGATATTAAAAAAAAAATAAAACAAACAATGAAAGTAAAAAATAATACAAATAAAATACTACATTTTTACAAGGAATTATTTAGAGACATTTAATTTTTATTAGTTTTAAAATTGTAGGATTGTTTTATTTTGTAAATTAACAATTCTGATTTTTAGTTGTATCTGTTTTTTATACGAGGTCGCTAAGGCAGCTGTGGTAAAATGACAGCCCTGAATACACATCCCTTAATACGTGTATGTCACACTTTCCACCATTCATTCAGAACTGGCGTTGGGTTTTCGGTTCGTTAATTTAATGATATTAACATCATGATATTTACATACTAAAGCATTCTGAAACTTCGAATAACAAATATCTTAAATATTTTTTTTATTTGTTGTTAATTGGCTGGCAGTTTTCCTTTTTTATCTTTTCTTTTCAATCACATAATGTTGGCTCAATTAAGATTCATCCATCTGGCACGAATTACAATCAAAATGAAATCATACATATCTTCCGTGGTCAATAGACCGATAAGTCACCGCTTTAGCATATAACCTAATTGACACGGCTCTCACTGGCATGTGACATAACGTAATTAACACCACGGGTGTGTTGCTGCGTGTCATATAATTAGCGGTATAGCACAGTGGGTGTAGTTTCAAACAAGTTTAATATAGTTTGTCATTTTAAATAATATATTAACATAAAGCATACTATCAGTAAAATAATAATTTGAGAAACCCGCTGAAAAAGGTTCATTGCAAGTATATTTATATACATAATGATAACGAAAATAATTATAAAAACTTAAAATATCAGAATATCTTTTTTAAGTCTAGTGAAGCCACAATTGGACCCAAATCGAGAAAAACACTACAAGATTATTATTTTTCAAAAATCATTTATTATAATGTCGAATTGCATTGCACGGGTTATAATAAATTTTTCATCACCCTAACAGTGCATATTATTGATTATAAAGCTTATTTTAGTTTGAACATTAACAAAACCAGTGATATATCCACATGTTGTTAAGTCACTGCTTACACTGAGCAGATTTATGGATTATTATAAGGCCAACGAGGTATCAACAGTATGGAATTATTAATTAAATTTAATTATTAATAACAATATATTTAGTTTATGTTGATGATGTATGTGTAAATTTTGTGGACAAACTTTATTGCTTTCCTGTAACAAACGGCTTACGGTATATCAAAGAAGATACTGACGCAAACACATGTCGGTCTGGATAACAGACGCCGGTATAACTTACGATATTCTTTGATCACCCAGACCACTGATCACATATCAAAACATAGACATTTCCGTTAAACATGCCTACTATCGATACTAGCTTATCGGAAATTTACAACCTTTCGCCCAGCGGGTGACATAATATGTAGACAAACAATCGGATTATGAATTAATTTACCTTGACTAAATCCCATGGATACATTTTATTGCTCCATTGGAACAGATTAAATAAAAAAGTCAATATAGAATCATTTTAAGAGTTGAGATGTTGCGATTGGTTATGGGCCGGAAACCGAACTGAGCGAACTGAACGTTGAGTGAACGCTGAATGAAGCGAACGATAAGAGGAGTATTAAACAGAGCACTCAGATATACAGCGCTCGTGAGCGAATACCTGCGTTTGTGAGTGCATTAAATTGACCGCGTTTAATCGAGTGCACGCAAACGGAGTGCGAACTAAGCGCGAACGGACCGCGAACGGAGTGCAAACTGAGCGCAAACGGAGTGCAATTATGGGGTACTTGAGCGGTTTAGGGTCTGTATCTGTATAAGTTCACAGATTTCTGTATGTATCTGTGTATAAGTTCACAGATTTCTGTATATATCTATATATAACTACCTGGTGACTATTTTGACAGATTTCTGTATGTATCTGTGTATAAGTTCACAGATTTCTGTATGTATCTGTGTATAAGTTCACAGATTTCTGTATGTATCTGTGTATAAGTTCACAGATTTCTATATGTATCTGTGTATAAGTTCACAGATTTCTGTATATATCTGTGTATAAGTTCACAGATTTCTGTATGTATCTGTATAAGTTCACAGATTTCTGTATGTATCTGTGTATAAGTTCACAGATTTCTGTATATATCTATATATAACTACCTGGTGACTATTTTGACAGATTTCTGTATGTATCTGTGTATAAGTTCACAGATTTCTGTATGTATCTGTGTATAAGTTCACAGATTTCTGTATGTATCTATATATAACTACCTGGTGACTATTTTGACAGATTTCTGTATGTATCTATATATAACTACCTGGTGGCTATTGTGACAGATTTCTAACGAGCAGCGGGAGAAGAAGCAGAAGCCTCTGTTGATCAAGAAGTTATTTGTTCTTGGCGGCCTCCTGGTGGAACAGTATCATGAACAGATGAAGATGACCTCCAGGGCAAAGGTCAAGGACAAGCGTGGGGCTATGGTAGGTTTTCCTCTTATACTTTGAAATATATATATATATATGTATATGTAAATACTTGAACAGTATTTAAAATGATAAAAGAATTTAAACAAGACATTTTATAAATTTACATGTTAATGTGCCTGTCAATTCATGTTTACTTGTGTGCTATATGTGTAGTGTATCGTACCCCTCAACTGTATATGTGTCATGTATCGTACCCCTCAACTGTATATGTGTCGTGTCTCGTACCCCTCAACTGTATATGTGTCGTGTCTCGTACCCCTCAACTGTATATGTGTCGTGTCTCGTACCCTCAACTGTATATGTGTCGTGTCTCGTACCCCTCAACTGTATATGTGTCGTGTCTCGTACCCTCAACTGTATATGTGTAACTGTATATGTGTCGTGTCTCGTACCCTCAACTGTATATGTGTCGTGTCTCATACCCCTCAACTGTATATGTGTCGTGTCTTGTATCCCTCAACTGTATATGTGTAGTGTTTACAAAGCTAGGATCGTACAGATGCTATAGTTCTGGACTTGGAATCCAAATATCATTCGGTAGCACATTTTGACTTTACATCCAGGGATGGCGAGTTTGAATTCTGGCCCAGTCACAGTCTCCGTGATGATTGATATAAACAACATTGCGTCTCATTGTCATTCATCTCTCATGGCTGATTCAAGTGGGAAAATCATCAGTTACTTACAAAGATACATGTAAGTGTACTCGAGTACTGGCTAACCTTCCTGAATCCCAGGAAGAAGTGATTGTTTGTTAGCCCTTGATGTCATAAAAATGATGGTAATTATTCAAACAAACAATGCAAATATCAGGGGTTTAATTTCTACACAGACTATAAGACCAGTGCACTTCCTCACATTGTCTTCTGTAACCTTCAGTCAGATGAGGATGTATTTTGTAAATTCCACATCTTAAAATTTCACCTTATGCAAGTAAACAGGGAAACTAATTGGTGATGAAATATTAAAAGTTGTTTATAGCTCATTTAAGTGAAGCTTTCGATATTTGTTGTTTGTCTGTCATCATTGTCTGTCCATCATTGTCTGTCCGTCATTGTCTGTCCATCATTGTCTGTCCATCATTGTCATCTCTCTGCCATCATTATTTGTCCATTGCAGTTTTTTATGTCTAAATATAAAGATGAGTGATTCACTTAATTAACTTGGTTTCATTTTCATTTTAAACAAATAAAATGTATTAATTATCACATAAAATGGCGAGATTATTTTAGATCTTCTGGTAAAAGTCCTGTAGTGCTTATGTCATAATGATGTGTCTATCTGTCTGTTAACTTATTCTTTTTAATGCTCTAGAAGTTTCATTTTTCATGGAAACGTTTGGAGATAAATATCAATTAAAGATAAAAGCTCATGATTGTTAAACTAAAGGTGTCTTTGATGTTGACTCGTGCTACAGGTCATGGGCCCATTGTCAGGTCCAACCTAATTGCCTCTTAACCCTTTACTCCATAGATACGCGTTTTCCCGCACCAATCACAGAAGGCCTTTGAAAACAGTGCAGGAAGAGTTCAGATTGCTCGTAACGAGCAATCTGAACACTTTCTGCACTGTTTTCCACTCTGTCAGTTAATATAAACATAATTCACCCAATAATTCAAAAGCCTTCTATATTAGGTCTCCAAAGGCATCTATATTAGAGGTGTCCAAAGGCGTCTATATTAGAGGTGTCCAAAGGCGTCTGTATTAGAGGTGTCCAAAGGCGTCTATATAAGAGGTGTCCAAAGGGTGTTCAAACGCGTCTATATTAGAGGTGTCCAAAGGCGTCTGTATTAGAGGTGTCCAAAGGCGTCTATATAAGAGGTGTCCAAAGGGTGTTCAAAGGCGTCTATATTAGAGGTGTCCAAAGGCGTCTATATTAGAGGTGTCCAAAGGTGTCTATATGAAGTAAAGGGTTAAAAACAACAACCAGCACTGGACTCGAGAGATTCAAGCGGGAAAGTTATCAGTTACTTACCGAGATAGGGTGTGCTCAAGTGCTGGTTAACCTTTCAGGATCTCATCAAACAAAGGTTGGCATAACTGATTGTCTGTTAGCCCTTGATTGCCCAAAAATGAACCTAAATATTCAATAAATCAATCAGCGGACTCGAGAACACAAGCTTATTTACATAAGAACTGAGTCTTTTTTCGCAGTTGAATGAAAATAAATTATAATTATAGATGTTTAACACTAATCTTCAGCCGTCAAACCATATAAACTGAAACTGAAGAAGAATCCTCCATAGATGGTTGTATTTTTCAAGCAGATCTGCTTTTTGCTTGGATGAAATTTAAAAAAACATCTTTTTCTCCGGAATCACTTAACTAACTTACTAGAATGTTTCATGAGTGGCCCTCTATTATGTTCATGTATAGATTTTATTATTGTATTGATGCTATCACAGAATGGACCAGAGGTATTTTGTTGTCTTATGAATTTATGATTTATTTAATTAAAGCAGACTTGCTACCTTTAGTATTATATCTATTTTGTTGTACATTTATTTGATTAAAGCAGACTGCCTCTAATTGTCTACGCAAAATGATATTTGATGAACATTTATAAATAAGAAAATATTTTTACTTTTACCTTTACTTCATAGAGATACAGCAATAAATCTTAGCCTGCAGTAAACAGACAGCATAAACAATAAGGCCATTATAGATTAATTGCTTGATTTCCCTCCCTGCTTGCCGCCTAATTTTCATATTTTTTAACCCCACCCCTTTTTTAAGAAAAAAAATGGATGAGAACCAAGCAACTGATTTATAATGATCTAAGATAAGAGGAACAGAGATAATTGGATGATATATAGCAAAAATGAGCAAACTATGTAAACTGCCAGAAAATCAAATTTTAACTAGCTCCTTTTCACCAACATATTCAAGTACAGTATATACTTAAATACTTAAAAACTTAAATTTAAGAAAAGCGTCTGGGTGATCATAATTTGAGACTGGTTTCAGAAAAACTGCATTTGGTTTCATTGTCATTGATTAAAGAATAGTTAAGTAACTAGTCAAAATAAAGTTACATTTTTTAGTATAAAGAAACTGCTGTTGAAACAGGAGACGGTTCAGTTTGTTTTAACCCAAGCACCTATTATGTTATGTATGTGTAATATATATTATAAATATCTGAGAACCAGACTAATTGGGAGAGGCAGTCTGTTTTATTTTGTAACCATGTACATAGAAATGTAGTACAGTAAAACCTGTGCAAGTGGTCACCTCTTTTAAGCAACCACTTGTCTTAAACAGCCACATTTGCTATTTCCAATTTCTATGCTTTCAGAACAAATTAAACTGTATTAAGCAACATCCTGTCTTAAAGGTTTACTTTTTCTCCTTCCCTTGACTGGTTGCTTAAGGCAGGTTTGACTGTATACATGTATTTCATCAATAGAACAGTGTTGTCTGTAGCATGTGTTGTACATACTATATGTACATGTAGTATATGTACTTCTGTAGGGCTATCCTTAAAAAAATGTTTGTTTGCTGTGCTCTGACCGAGTATTTTTTATGTGGGTAGGTAGCTAGCTAATTTCTTTTGTCTAGATTTTGATTTTGTAGTCATTTTAAACAAAAATGGACATAAATCATGCTAAAAAAAATCAACATTTTAAAGTCAATAAACAAGTTTGGGTAGCTGCAATTTGGAGTGAGTAGGTAGGAGCATGGCAACCAAATTTTTTAAGAAGGCCTTTGTAGAATATACTTTTTGGACAGTAAATAAAAAAGGCTCAATAAGTGTTGGACTGATAAAATCTATTTCTCTTTGAATTTTCTTCATTCTTTCTGTATTATTTGCTAGATTTTAAGTTTTTACCAATATTTTTTACTGCATTATGAAATTTAAAGGGAGTGTATGGTTTTTACTGCCATATTCAACGCTACCAGTCCAACTCATTGATAGATATACTAGTTCTGCTAAACCCTTTATATACAAATGCAGTATAGAGCTAAATCAGCGTATTTGAGGAGATATTGAGAATTAACTGGTAAACTTTCTCACCTAGAGTTTTGGTCAGAGCTTGGCTTGAAAACCAATATTGAGACAGGCTTGGCCCCATGGTTTAGAATGGAAGATAAAATCTTATAAAGTTTTATAAAGGTTACCCGTCTGACTATCAATCCAGGGGTCGTGAGTTTCGAATCCCCTGCCCGGCAACAGTCTCCGTGATGATTGATATATGACATTGTGTCTAATTATCATTCGTCTCTCACCACTGATTCAAGTGGGAAAGTTATCAGTTACTTACGGAGACGGGGTGTGCTCGAGTACTGGTTAATCCCAGGAAACAGTGGTTAGGTTAACTGATCGTCTGTTAGTCCTCGATGGCATAAAAATGACGCTAAATATTCAATCAATCAATCAATAAATGTAAAAGTATGAAAAACTGCAGAACCAATCTGCTTAATGTGTCAAGAAAGTAATATTTGTATTGTTCATTATTGATTTACTATCATAACTAGTTTTTACAGAACAGAAAAGCAAGTTAAAATTTGCTTATAATAGTTCATTATTATGACTTTTTCTTCGTGTAAAAATTAGAAAAGAAAAGAAAAAATTACCTACCAACATGAACTTACCCTAAACACAGGTGTTGTTGTTTTTATGGTCTAATACATGTGTGACATCTGGTACTTGGGAATGTAAGAGTCTCACAGGTCATATCCCATTATTTAACACTATTTCATTTATTCTCATGGTGAAAAATGCTTGTATGTGTGTCATGATGGAGGTAACATATGTCTGTGTTAAAATAGTTGGTAGGTTTGGGTTTTGTGTCATTGATTTAAGGTTCAGTTTAGCTTTGCTATTGAACACTCCTGGCACTTGTTTAGATTTTCACGTTGAGATTTTACCTTATCAAAATTGTATTTTTCAGTAAAAAAAAACAGAATTTCATAAGCAGAAACTGTAATTATATCTCCAGATACAAAGTACATGGGGGATATATACGAGTCTTGTTTGTTGGTCCATCTGTCCGTCCATCTGTTGTGATCGCTATTTCTCAGCAACCATTGGCTGGAATTCAATCAAACTTCACAAGGGTGACTGGTACCGAGCCTAGTTGTGCATATTGTTGGCATGTTGTGCGAGAATTATTTTTCAATGAGTTATGGCCCTTTGAATTTTTCATACTTTTTTTTTTGTGGTCACTATTTTTGATCATTGAATTTTATCCAGAGATATTCGTGTCTTATATTTTTAAGTAGCCAAAGTGACAAATTTTGTATGACAATTTTGGCCCATTTCATAAAGCATTTTAAGTCAAAGAATTCACTTGACTAAAGAGTTAAAAAGTTCATGCTCCCACTCTTTGGTTTAAGCATATTTTATTTCCAGTATTTACAGAAAGTCAATATTCAAAACATAAAGGACTACCGGCTATTTGGAGAATGGTGAGGGGCATCAAGTGCTACATCCATTCCATTCCTCCGTCCATTCATCAGTCCCAGGTCAAATTAGTTTCTGATCAGTAACTTCCTAAAAGCATCTGTGTATTTAATTAATATTTAGTATGTAACTGTATATTTATAAAATAATGGTCATATTCGGTTTTTGCCAACAACGTCGGGCAAGCTGTATACATGTAGGAGTTATGGCCTATTATCAATTTAATTTTTGGTCAAATTTGCTTACATATTATAGCGGGGGCATCCATGTCCTATGGAGACATTTCTAGTCTTATAATGTTTTATTTCATTTCAAAACCCTTCTTATGAATTATTAAGTTTGCATTTTTATTGAATGCACGTCTGTTGATGATTCAAGTAATATTTTGATAGAACAATTAATGAAACATTGAAATTGAGGACAATTTAGGTCAATTTTGACCAAGATTTAACCTAAGATGCTTCATGAACATAAGCATCGACTTCAATTACAAGATGTGTTTATATGTAATATATATCTAGGTTAACTTGTTTAAATAAAAAAATCATTAGATTTCTATAAAAGGAATTAATGGCATGCAAATGACAGCTAGTACTATAACATTAAAGTTAAAAAAAAAAAGTATAAGAATAAAAGTAAAAAATAAAATTCTCCACCCCTCACCCTCTTTAAGAAAAATTTGGATAAGAATCTAGCAATTAATTTATAATGGCCTATTTGGGTTGTGGTGTAGTGGGTAGAGTGTTGGCCACTCACGCTAGAAGTTGTGGCATCTATCCCCAGCCTGTAGCAGTTCTTTAAGATTCAGATTTTTTGTTGGACTGATTAACCCGATGACGATGGTAACAGTATATCATGTCATGCATCTGCAGCATCATGACACACCAGTGAAGCAGCACTGTGGATAGAGACGTAGAACACATTACACCATTTCTCCAGACCATTTATAATGTATTCATGTTTGTCACAATATTGCAGGCCACATCAGCTCTGGCAGGGTTCCTGGAGGAAGATTCTGCGGCTGTTACAGACAGTAAACTGATAGAGAACGCCTGGAGGGGAGCCGAGGCCTACCATTTCTATTTGTTGGCTCAAAGACAGCTGCAAGAAGGTGGGACTTGTATCTTCACTTTATTAAATAAATATCAAAGTAAATGCATGCAAAAATAAATGTACCCCAAATTATTTAAACACAAGAACATTTTTAACTATAGTCTAACCTCTATTCAGCAACCACTTATCTTAAGCAGTCAACCTGTCTTAAAAGGCCACTTTTGCTCCTTTCCTTGACTGGGTGCTTAAGACAGGTTTGACTGAACATGAAATTTAATTCAGTATAATAAACATACAAGTACTTTTAAACTGTAAAAGTATTTGGATAGCTCTATTCTAAACACAATAAATTATTACATACGAGGGTGGGGGAGTCTATACAGTTGTATAATGTAAATGTGATCTTTGACATTGGATATATAGTAACTTATTTTATGTTTTAAGTACAGTCAAACCTGTGCATGCGGTCACTTCTGTTGAACAGCTTCTTGTCTTAAGAAGCCCCATTTGCTATTTCTTATGCTTCCAGAATAAATGAACCTGTATTTAGCAACAACCTGCCCTATAAGGCCACTTTTGCTCCATCCCTTGTCTGGCTGTCTAAGACAGGTTTGACTGTAGTAAATATAATTATTTTTTTTGTAGAATATCTCCATATAGTACAGTCTGTCCATTATATAATATTTTGTCAATATTTTGCGTAAGATGTTGATTTCTGAAAATTTAACAAACACTACAGCCAAAGATTATATTAAGAAGTTTCATTTACTAATGTAATTAATATTTTGTTGTTATTTCAGGTTATGTAGATCTGGCGATGAAGACGGCCATTGGTCTTCGTGAATATGAAGATGTGTTAGACCCTGTGGATATTAACTCTCTTTTAGGTGAGGGTTGTTCAGAAAGTTTAGGTTCATTTTCAAACCAGGCATGACCCGTGTTGGTGGTCAGCCATTATCAGCTGTCACCTGTCTTATAAACTGCAATTTATACGTCACAATCATGGTATTGTTAAGATCAAGCTACAATACCCTGTCACCCACACTTTCAGCCATAGAGAGATAAATTTAACCTAAGTCCCTCGATCAACTGCCATGACTCTCAGCCCCTCTAGTGGCCGCCTTAGACAAATGTTCATGTCTAATAAGTTTTCATTTTCAAATGGAAACAAATTTTTGCAAAGATTTTGTGATTTTGCGATATTTACAGTTTAAGGATATGTAAAGTAAAAGTAATCATTAATGATTTTGTCAGATAATGATCGTATTGACAAAATCAAGCATTTCATTCTTATTCAAAAAATATGATCGTCGCTTACAATAGTTCTGATATGTGGCACTGAAATTCACCCAGCATTTCTTTATCCTTTGATACATAAAATATACCAAAAAAATTCACCTGCATGTTAATACCAAAATGTTTTATCTACAGCCCTCACTGCGACAGCAAACCGAGCCTTCCGTTTATGTTCAAATGCCTTCATAAAGCTGGAGACACTGGAGAATCTGACACAAGACCAGAGACAACAGTACGAGGAACTAGCTCTAGAAATATTCACCAAGTAAGGTCATACTCCGTTATAGTTACAGCAGTTCTGGACCTAAATTCATCAATAATTTGAGTTTGAGACTCGGACTCAAAATCTTACATTTTTGTATAACCCTGTAAAGATAAATTTTAGGTAATAAAGGTGATTCTGTAACATTTTCTGTTAAATAATCGTTAAAAACTTCCTGTTTCTGCAAATTATACATTTACTGCATTTTGCTTGTTCAATAGATGTTATTTGAATCATAAATTTTTGACATTTTTTCTGAGCCGAAATCTCAGACTCAAGATATTGATGAATTTAGGTCCAGGTATGTAGTCTTTGTACCAGTCAGCAATGTAAACTTTCATTGGTTGGAGAGGACACAGTTGGTATGTGCAGGTTCTAAAAGTAATTGACTATTAATAATTTATGATATGATATTGAAATCTATCAGTAGTCATCCATCATTCATGGTCAGTCGGTCATTAAACTTTGTGATAAGATCCTAGCCTCTCACAGCTGAGGTTGTTGATTTCAATTTCAGTTTTTCCCTGAATAGTTGTGAACAATTATCAGATACATATTATTGTGATGAGATTCTCCTCAGATTTGTGTATATGCTTACATGAACAGTTATCCAATATTTTTCTCCACTCGCAAAATTTGAAAAACATAATAACTTATACGAAATATGCAAACATATTACACTAGATGGCCAAGTTTGACATAGTTCATAGAATTTCCTAATACAAACCGAAAATCCTTATTAACAAAAGGACAACAAATGACAAAATGATATTTGTTTTCTATTTCATTAGTACACACACTATACACTCATATTAGATTCTTAAGATATTTCAGTGGTGCCCAGATACAATTTTTTTCTGTTATTTATTGAATTCATTCATTCATTCATTCATTCATTCATTCATTCATTCATTCATTTGTTCATTCATTGCAGTCAATCACTTACTCTGTATTTGATTTTTTTCAAACAATTGATATCAAAATCAAACAGTTATCAAAGGACAAATGGAAAGTAAATTGCTCAGCAGAATGTCAGCTACATTCCCCGATATTTGACTTTACGATAAGTAATCCGGTGATTAGTATTAAGTAAGTGTCTACTTTATTAATTTGTTATATTTCAGACATAGTCCCAAAGACAGCAGGAGTACCAATATAGAATGCACCAGCTGTTCAGCCACTATACCAGACTGGTAGGTTATAATTAATCACTCATTAATCAATAAAAATCAGTATTTACAACATTGAAATAAAGGAATACCAGTTGTTCAGCTATATACCAGACTAGTAGGTTATAGTTAATCACTCATTAATTAATTAAAATCAGTATTTCAACATTGAAATGAAGGAATACTCGGTAGATTGATTGTTTTTAAGAATTATGAAGAGAAAGCTAGGTACAAGAATATACAGAAGAATATGTGTTTTGTTAGGGCAAAGATGTGGTAGAAGGTAGAATACAGGATGTTTATATTCATCCATTTAGATACTTTATAAGTAATGGCTATATTTAAGCAATTTGTAAAGGAGTGTATTTATGTTATATTATTATACCTCCAGGTCCAATTCTTGTCCGAGTTGTGATACAAAGTTCCCTACCTGTATTGTGACAGGACGCCCCTTGATGGAGTACCAGTTCTGGATGTGTGGCGCGTGTAAGCATAGAGCATACGAGACAGAGATAGCTCAGCGACAAACCTGTCCTCTTTGTCATACACGTGTTTGATACGTCATTTTACCTGTCTTTTGTGTTAAATGTTTGTTTGATACTGGAAAATCTACAGAAACTGCTTGTTTAGCAATACAGTAAAACCTGTCTATAGTTTTCACGCAGGGGAAATGGTAACCATGTCAACTGAGCCAAGTGGCTGATCAGCACTGCTCATGTTGATTGACACTTAAATAACGGAAGACATGACTGTTTAAACAAGGTGATTGCTTAATACAGGTGTCATTTGAATGTTCAAGATGGGGAACTGCTTAATACAGGTGTCATTTGACTATTCAAGATGGGCAACAGCTTGATAGAGGTGTGTCATTTGACTGTTCAAGTCCAGTGACTGTTTGACAAGGGACTGTTCAAGTTTAGTGACTGCCCGACACACAACTGTTCAAGTCCAGTGACTGCCCGACACACAACTGTATAAGTCCATTGACTGCCCGACAGATGACTGTTCGAGTCCAGTGCCTGTTTGACAGATGACTGTTCAAGTCCAGTGACTGTTTGACAAATGACTGTTCAAGTTCAGTGACTGCCGGACTGACGACTGTTCAAGTCCAGTGACTTTGACAAATGACTGTTCAAATTCAGTGACTGCCGGACTGACGACTGTTCAAGTCCAGTGACTGCCCGACAGATGACTGTTCAAGTCCAGTGACTGTTTGACAGATGACTGTTCAGGTCCAGTGACTGTTTGACAAATGACTGTTCAAGTTCAGTGACTGCCGGACTGAGTACTGTTCAAGTCCAGTGACTGTTTGACAGATGACTGTTCAAGTCCAGTGACTGTTTGACAAATGACTGTTCAAGTTCAGTGACTGCCCAACAGACGACTGTTCAAGTCCAGTGACTACCCAACAGACGACTGTTCGAGTCCAGTGACTGCCTAACAGAGCTGCTACAGCAGGTTTTACTGTATTATGAATGTGAACGAGAACATTTAACCACAACTAGTGTCCATGTCAGGTTGATATTGAACTTTTGAACAAAATAATGTAAAGGATATTTATTGTGATTACTGTCAATTATAGCAAGTCTGGGGTAAACTGGTCACATGGTTCTGATTACACCACTACTGATTGGTTCATTATTGTTTTTGTAAACTGCATTAAGCATGCCATGTGAGACATTCATTTCATTTGGTAAACAATATTAGTCCTTACTTGGTCAAGTGTTAAAAAAGAAGCAGAGTTTATTTGGTACAAATTTTACTTCATGGTAATTTTACTTTCATTTGGTTGGTTGATAAAAGAAACACCATTCCTTTATGATTACCATTTTAATCTTAAATTCAATGAAAGTTTAACAGAAGGTGTTTAGCAGTAAAACAAACTCGTACTAAGTATTTCTTGTATTTACACGAATGCATCTGTACACAAAATTTCCTCAACAAATAAGAAATAGCGGAACAAATTGAAATTACTGTTTTATGCTCTACAGCATTTGCTGCATGTACAGGGCAGTGACAATTGACTGTATTACATAATTATATTTTGTTCCAAATACATGTAGTGAAAAAATATGAATATCAAAAGTATAAGATATAATGATTCCATCTAATTCAGGTCAGTTTACCCTGCTTGAACATAATAAAACAATTTCTGCATTTAGATTGTTTTATGATTGAAATATGTTAAAAGATACAGTACTAGTAATTTGAACACTTAATTGAATTAATTATTTTCCAGTTTTAATTTATTTTTTTCGTTTTAGCGCTAAGTTCCGTCCGATCTTTTGTGTATAATTAAATCTCTCTCTATATATTATGTTTTTTGTTGTTTTCTTTTAAATTCCCTCTGGTTGTCCTCACTGAAATTTAAAATCAACACAAAGGTCCTCTATGGCCGAGTGGTCTAAGGCTTCATCTCCCTATACTTACTCCTCTCTGCTAAGATTGTATTTTCTAATCCCTCTTGCTCGAAAAACTTTATGTGAGAAAGTTTGCCAGTTAATTGTGGAAGGACGGTGGTTCTACTCAGATTTATTGTGAGATCTTCCTTCACTAACAAAACTGGATATGCTTTATATAATCTGAAATGTGTTGAAAATGGCGTTGAACCCCATTCAAAAAAAAATACTATAATGAGCTAGGTTGTAAATATTGCATTTTAACTGTGCATACATATTCAATCAAAATTTACTCATTTGGTTTACAATTGATCTCTCTCTTTCTCTATGGCCATAGACTCATTTTTCAGTTTAAACACTTTGTATATGTAAGCACACGTTTCTCATACTATACGACATTGTGTCTCATTATCATTTGTCTCTCACCGCTGATTCAAGTGGGAAGGTTATTAGTTACTTGCAGAGATGCTGAGAACTGGTTAACCTTTCAGGATCCAAGGAAACAGTGGTTTGGTTGACTGATCATCTGTTAGCCCTTGATGGCATAAAAATGACACTTAATATTCAATCAATCATATAATATATACACAAAATATATCTATATACATGTACATCATTATAGTTGCCAGTAAAACATACCTGGTATATTGCTTTTCTAGTGATATTAACTAGTCGCTGAACACATTAATTATGAAATAACTTAAAAAAAAAAAAAAATGTCCACAAAATGTGGTTTACTCCAGTGTATAGTAGAGTTGGTATGTATAAAAACTTGCTGTCCAGATTTTTTTCACCAATACTAGATTTTACATTCATCTGAGGTTGCCAATAACTTGTATTAACTAGAGCACCTGTTCATGATAAATATACAGCTGACAAAACTGGAAAACGTTCAGGTCATACCTATCTCGGATAATTTAAAATGGTAATAAATCTGCAATTTCTCAGGTAATCTAAAATAAATAAAACTGGTTCCTCTATGGCTGAGGATTTCTTGCTGACAATACATCATTTTTTTAAGGAACTTTTAGATTAGGCTGTTAAAAACTAATTGCTAAGTTATCATCCATCCATTTTCTTAAAAAGGGAGATGGTTGGGCAGGGATGATAATCTAGCAATTAATTTTTGATTGCCTTACCCGTTTTCCATATACAGTAATTTCAATTTCTTAACTTGGACTGCGTACCCATGTTATTTTTCTCATTAAAATTTCAATTGCATTTATGGCATTGAATGAATGAATGGTGTTTTACAGACCAACACATTGTAGGTTATTCAACACTAACAGGAAGGAAGATTCCAGGTTCACTCTACATGTACAAAAACAACAAATTAATAGACAGATTAAAAATCACATCGATAAATGAATAATTTTATGCAGAATGAACCTAGAACCTTGATACCTGCAGAGTTTCAGCAAAATATATCATATTACTCAAATTGTCACTTCTTATGACATACATGAGCCACAGTGATGCTATTCTTGCCATCACTCGTACGGCTCCCTGGAACCACACAGAGGTTGGTAATTTAACCACAATAATGAACATGACAATAAATGCTAAAATGAACACGATGCTAATTCGGACAATTCCTACCCTTCTGCAGAGATAAGTGATTTTATTCTTGCCCTGAACCATGCGGGTTAACATCAGATGAGTCCTAGGACCTTAATATGATTTTAGTTTTATACATGTTATTGGTTATATATTGTTGACTTTGTTTCATTTGAGAAAACACCCAATTGAAGAAAAGAAAACAATCAAGCAGTACAGATTTGGAATTCGGTTTCACCTCTCTAATTAATATGTGATAAAGTTTGCCAGTTACTTGTGGAAGAACAGTGGTTTTACTCACTTGAGGTCTTCCTCCACCAATAAAACTGGATGCCATATATAACCAGAAATGTGTTGAACATGGTGTTGCACTTCATTGAAAAAATACAAGTAATAAATCCATACCTTGTATGGATATGCTCCTTTATTCGCAAAGCTCATAAGACACCATACCTAACAGGTGTTGATCAGTGCAACATCTGTTTCATTAATATCAGATTTATTGATGAAATATTGGCAAGTTTTGTATTGCAACTCTAAATAGGAAATCCAATAGTTGCAAATGTGGAGCTTATATAGGTAGCAATTTTTTTTCTTAAAAAAAAAAATGTTTGTTTCAATATTTAGTATCATCTTTAAGACGATCAGTTAACATAAGGCCATTATGAATTAATTGCTAGATTATCATCCAAATTTTTCTTAAAAAAGGGGAGAGCGCGAGGATTTTATTTTTAAATTTTTTGATGTTTTTAATAAAAAAAGTTTGTTTTTTTGTCTTGTTTTTTTAATGTTTTTTTAATGTAAATAAAAGGGTCTGGGCAGCATGAAAATCAGGGGGCGGTAGAGGATGATAATCTAGCAATTAATTTATTATGGCCTAACCACTCTTTCCTGGAATCCTGGTAGCTTAAATAGTACTGGAGCATACCAATTTCCACAAGTAGTAGATAGCTTTCCAACTTAAATCAGCAATGAGAGACAAACAATAATGAGACACAATGTTGTATATCCATCAGCACGGACACTGTGGCCAGGTGAGGATTCAAACCTACAATCCCTGGATTGATAGTCCGGCACCTTACGGACTGAGCTTACCATATTTTTACACTCATCTAATCCCTCCCACTTCCCCATAATCAAATTTTCAGTTGAAAAGTGATTTTATCTTGCATATATGGCAAGGAATTTTATGACTTTAAAAGGAAACCTTTGAAAAAGCTTTCAATAACAATTCAGTGGAGCAGCACATTAGAATGTACAGTAGTTTCAGCGGCATATACCACAACTGGAATCTGTGGCTGGTTCCAGGTTGCCAAATGGCCGATGACGGCAATAGGACCATTGTTGCTTAAGCCAGCCATAAACTGAGAAACTGAGCATTTGAAATAATATACAGATATCAAGGTTCTAGGTTCATTATGCATATTCATTTTTTAAATCTATATGTTAGTTTGCTGGGATTTTTTTACATGATGAGAAGTCCTGGAATCTCCCTCCCTGTCACCGTCCTTGAACCTTTTCTGTTGGAACACAATAAAGTCCAAATTCATTATCTCAACAATTGACCCGGTGCAAGAACGACTATCGCTCCACCGACTGGCCACATGGCGTTGATTGTCCCCAAGTAAATAAGGAGTGTAGTGTTTACATAGACATAGTGTCAGTTTCTTTAAGGAAAATGGTGACATAGCAAACAATATTGATCAGTGATTGGATTATCAACTTTATTGATTGACAGCCCACGCCAGGTCAGTCAGTCGACAAGTTCTCGTTGCTGACTAACAATCATAAGCATAACAGTTGTAATTAAAATTGTTTTTTTGTTTTTTCTTGTGTGGTGTTTAAAAATAAGTCTGGCTAATATATTTCTAATACATATGTATTAAGGTAATGCAGCCAAGGAATAATCCCACAGCGTGTGGTCGTCTTTCTCAATTTGTTTCAAACTTGGAAAATAGAAAACAAAACAAAACACGAATAACTTTTATACTGTTTATATTGTTGTAAAAATATTTGTTCCTAAAATAAGATCATGACATACATGTAAAGTACACAGTTTACAATAAATACACAAAATCAGATATACTTCAATATAAACCATAACACTAGTTTATCACTTCCATAATAAAAAAATGCCCATTTAAAATGTTTACATATTATGCGAGATGGACGACTTGTAGAATTTTATTTATTTATTTTCACAGTTAAAAAAATGCAAGATGAAATTACACAAGTTTTTATTCCTAAATATAATAAACAAGCTGAAACTTAAACTAGATGACAATTAGACCTATCACTAAAGGCGATAGATACCCCCATAAAAGTTGAATCAGTGTCACATAGTTTGTGTCGTGCACATCTTCCCTGTATGCCGAGTGTCGAGTCAATCGCCTGATAACTGTTGAAGTAGTTTGCTCCACAATAATTGCACTATATGATACTAAATGCATGGGAAATAACACTGCATGGAATAAAGTTGTCATCTCAAAATTTGCGTTGCACATTGATTAACCAGCAATGAATATACAAGTATATCTTTCAAAGTATTTAATATGATGACTTGGCCAGGGATCAACCGTACAGCCATGGATGTAAATCAAATGTAAAAATGACAAATATGTGATCACTCTGCTACTAGCCCATGTAACCTCATCAATTATAGCATCTTTCCAATGTTTGTTGTAATAAACTTATTCAGTCTCCACTTCTGTACTCCTAGTGCTCAAGTTGATTGTGTATATGTATACTGTATGAAAAAAAAACATAACATATTTTTGAGGGTCGTAAAACTGAACCACGTCTATAGAGGGAAAAAATTTGAGCAAAATGTTTAACATTGCGATTGCGTCAGATTATTTAGGTGTCTGTTAAACATTTCGCATAGATTTTTTCACCCCAATCAGTGCATGTGTACTTCATACAGAAACAATACCTGATGGAGATACAGGCATTAAAACTTGCTAGTTATTAGTTTACCGCCCAACAGTAAAAAATCAGTCAATATTATTTCCCTCCATGGACTTGGTATGGTTTTATGACCTTGGAAATGTGTTTTTGTCATTCAGTATATAATATAACCAGAAATAGAAATTTTTAAGCAAATAAATGAGGACAAACGGATCACAGTCGTGTAACATTGAGATTCATACAGCAGATACAGATATAGGAGATGAGTAAAGTTCACCAGATATTGAACAGCTGACACAGCTGTTGTCACAACTAATTGTGCCTGTGTAACAACAGCTGGTGAAAACACACATTTCTAATAATATAGCAATGTTTAACACTCATTAATGGCCGCATTGTTTTGTAATGGAGGTGAAGATGTAAGTTCCATACATGTATGGGTTCCATTTTGTTTTATAAATAACACATTTCAAATGACTGAACAATGTTACATTTCCTTCAATGCTGTTTTCCATGCGGAACTTATTATAAAACATCACAATAATGGGCATGCAGATGATATCACATTTCACATCCTATCCAAATTATGTTTCACAATATTGCTTTTTTTCAATACTTATTAACTCTAGTGAATGATGCTTTCAATAATGCAATTCATGTAAATTCAAACCTTTACTAGATGACATTTTTATTGCATGCATGTACAATGTTTAACATGATATTAACAAATTTACTTTTTGAACAACCCTTAAACAAGTAGAATGTTCTGTTACAAGTGAAGTCAAGTCTATTTAGATAAAAATACAAATTTACTTTTTGAACAACCCTTAAACATGTAGAATCAAGTGAAATCAAGTCTACTTAAATAAAAATACATTTACCAAGGATTTATATAGAAAAGGACAAGAAACCTGATTCTACCAAGGATTTATATAGAAAAGGATCAGAAACCTGATTCTACCAAGGATTTATATAGAAAAGGATTAGAAACTTACATCTACCAAGGATTAATATAGAAAAAGGATAAGAAACTTGCATCTAACAAGGATTAAAATAGAAAAGGATAAGAAACTTGTATCTCCTGACTTAATGTTAACAAAATAATAAAATAGCAACAAATTAATTAGTAAATTAGTCATTGAATATATAATCACAGGAAACTGATTTCTTGAACACAAAATTTAAGTTGTATGTTACTCTTACTGTTTTGTGATATTTTGGCCTTGCAAAATGGTTTCTGAATTTCAAACACTGCAGTTTGACTTAAAAAGTCCTGTAGTTCAGTGATTATTTAGTGGCAAGTGCACACATTTTGTAATCAAAAGAACTTTATTAAATTAAATTGATGGGAATGGTCCTAATTTGTGGAGAAGTCCATACTTTAAAGTAATAAAACTGATTTGCATTTGCAGAGATAACTACAAATAAAATTTTGCCTGATTTTAATGTGTAAATACAGTCATGAGCTTTCCAAAACATTATATAAGTTGCTTTTCCTTCTCTGTGTAAGTCATTGTACTTCCAGTGTAAAATAACAAAACTTATAAACACTGAAATGTTCTTAAAATCAAATAGGAAAACAGATTTTTATTTTATTGGGGTTTTGACATATCCAAGCACAATGACATATCTCATATAAGTTTAAATTGGCTGCCCCTCCCTAATGAAACACATAACTCGCCAACAAATGGCTAAACCACTCGTACATACCTGCCTTAGAGGACATACATTTGTTTAAATTGTTATGTACATTTCAAATTTTGTGACAAACATTTGTTATGTACATTCGTGACATTCATTTGTAATGTACGTTTGTTTTATATGTTTGTGAAGAAAGCTCGATTAAATGGCTTAACGGTATCGTTTTTGTGTTGGCTGTCGCGAATAGTAGGTTGGGTGGTCTAAGGCCCTGTTGCAAGGCCTATCCCTTACTGCAGGGTTCAATACTGTTATGTCTTGAATACAATTTCAAGACTTGAATGCCATATTCATTGCAATTTAAATGTGGCATTCAATTTACTAGCAAGAGAAAACTGTAGTTGCAAAGAATTCTGCCTTTTTAACTTTTTAAAAGTTTGAGCAAACTATCAAAACATTAAGACACACCCAATTGCTTAACCTATGCGATATAATGTCCCACAATGCTGGGGCCGGAACTGATTGATTGATTGATTGAATATTTAGCATAATTTTTATGCCACTGAGGGCTAACAGATCAGTTAACCTAACCAGTTTCCTGGACACACCCTGTCTCAACAACTAACTGATAACTTTCCCACTTGAATCAGTGGAGAGAGAAGAATGATAATGAGACACAATGCCGTTTATCAATCATCATGGAGACTGTGAAGCCAGAGTTAATAAATAATGATTAGGCCATTATAAATGAATTGCTAGATTATCATCCAAATTTTTCTTAATTTTTTTTTTAAATTTTGATGGGGTTTTTTAATAAAAAAAAATTACTATTATTTTTTAGTTTGTTTTGTTTTACGAAAATAAAAAGGGTCGTGGCGGCATGAAAATTAGGGGGAGGGCTGGGATGATAATCTGGCAATTACTTTATTATGGCCTTATCAAAAATTCTCACTTTAGACAAAATTCTCACTTTCGATAAGATCAGTTTAATGAGTTTGTTCATCATATCAGTCCCAAACTGGACGGAGACAGATCAAATATGTAGAAAAACATGTATTTTAAAAATTTTCTGTTTAACCACTTTTTTTAGAAGACATTAAAAACAGTAGTCAGATGCACCACATTATAGCGTGGTTCACACACACCACAAACATTTCAAAATGGTCCTCATCGCAGATTCTGGGAGGGCGGAGAGACCCGAGACTTGCATATTAAAATACAGCATCTATTTCAATAGAGATGGTGAAAAAAATACTTTGAAAATTCAGGCCCAACTGGACCTACTATCGACTAAAGATCTGGGATGCGACTGTAGTCCACCCTCTTTGTACATTTCCACTAATGGAAGTACAAGCCTTTGAAATATGCATAATTTCAAACTAGTGACCCATTAAAAAATCAAGCATGCAACTTCTATAATAAATCTGTATCTGTGATATATACATGTATAAATATGTCATGTTATCATATAGCCCCTGCCTGGGGGTAATAATTTATGCACAAATTTATTGCTTTACCTGTGAAATGTAATCACAAGTCTGTTGGAGTCAAATATTAATGATTCAATGATTTTTTTTTTTTGCTTTCAATTTTTTTTTTCTAAATAAAAAAGCAGCAACGAAACTTAAATATTTGTGGACATTTTGCCACAACAGAAAATTGAACGTAAGATTGTAAGATGGACAATAAAACCAATAAAAAAAAACATGGCCACCGTCCATTACAACGGTAAATGCAAGCAGGTGTCACATTTGCGAACAGAACGACTGTGAACCAATACATGTACAAATACGATACAACTACTCTGCAGAGGTTTTTAAAACATCCATTTACTTCAAATTGTAAGATATAGAACTAGAATAATGCTAGTGTGATAGTGAATACCGATATGGAAGAGGTATATACACCTTGATATGTATTCAATGAATAAGAGATGGACAACACATATATTAACAATACAATCTACTGAGGCATAATCTAAATATACCTGGATGTTGGACTGTATAATGTCATATCAGCTATGTATAATGTATCCAGTTTTTTTGCTGGATGTGTATAGTGTGCTGTAGGTAGCTAACAAAAGCTACATACTGGTACTCAGTCTGGAATTTCTAGATCCTAATACCATAATATGCGAAAAAATAATTAACTCCCTTTATGTTTTGTTTAAGTTGAAATAAACCTCATATATGGTATGTAGAAGTTTCAACATAACAGACCACTGCATGTTGTATTTATGTTGAAACATAATAAAGCATTGCAAGTCGTATTTAAGTTGAAACATAATATACTACTGCATGTTGTATTTAAGTTGAAATGAAATGAACCACTTTTAAGTTGCTTTGACAAAGTTGGTTTCAATTCAAATATTTAGCTTCTACATGTTCAGTAGTCTTGCACAACTCATTTTCTTCCTCACCAAGAGGTTCTAGACACTCCAAAGTCTTCCACCCCCCCCCCCCCCCCCCCCCCCCAAGTCTTCCTTGCCCCAAGGTTATAAATGCCTACCCCCGAGTCTTCATCACCCCAAGGTTACAGACACTCTGAAGACTTTCTCGTCCTGAGGTCATAAATACCAAAATCTTCCTCACCGCTAGTTCATAAACACCTCAAGATCGTCAAATAAGTAAGCAACATACTAAATGGATTTCCCGATTTTTTTTTTTTTCATTACTTCAAATTTTATGCTTAGAAGTTCATAAACTTATGAATGTTAATGAAATGGGCCCTTACCTTGTGCTTCATAAAATAAAATCATCAACAAATTGTTCTCTCATTCAAAAAAAAGTTTTTGTTCATCAAATATAAAAATATATATATAATCTTCTACAATATAAAGAAATCATTGCATACTGTCCTTATCAGTACCTTTCCTAATGTAGACCTTGGAAAATTAGCACAATGTTCACTGACAGAAGAATTAAAATGTCTAATATCAAAAAAGGAATTTTTTTATAGTAAATTTGATTAATACAGTAGAACTTCGTTGGCTCAAACACGAATGGCTGTAACATGGCATATAGCTCGAACCCATTATCTGGTCCCTGGCCGAATTTCGATGTATATACATTTACATGTATGGTACGATGTTGAACAATACTTGGACCCAACAACCCTTCACTCAAACTATTTTGTCCAGTCCTGCCGGGTTCGAGCCATCAAAGTTCTACTGTATAAGCTTGAAATATTGTCATTTATTAGTCTTCATTCTCTGTCAATTCTCTTGCATAATTTTTTTTTACAAAATAGTTATGTTTTTTTCTCATTACACATTTATAAATTACTAAAATGTCTCGAACCAATCAAATATTTCTCGTAACTAATTTTACAACTCATCGTGTTCATTCCTTTCCTCTTTCTTCATGTGGCTGTCGATGAAATCTGCGATAGCGCTAGCGGTCATTTTTCCAGTAAATGGTTCCACTAAAGCCCCATCCTTATAGAGATGGAACACTGGGTACTGCTGCTGCACCTGTTCAACATAAGATATAAGGGAAATAGTGCTGAGATGTTCTATAAAATAACATTTTTGTATGCAACAATTTCTGAAACTAAAGTGATCTTCTGCTAAACGTAACCTGCGGCTGCATTTCTGCTTGGGAATTTCATAAAAACGATGTTCATGAATGCGATGAATATGTTTTATTTTTCTACTCAGTGACATATATTTGCACAACAATGACAAGTTTAACATTTTACACTTATGCTCAAGTTCAAATTTACGGACTGGGAAGCAGACCGAGGGGCCTCCAAAATCTATTGGTTCGAAACTTATTTACACAATTTATTTAATTTCCATTGTGAAAAAAGTTCTTGCAACTGAGACCAATCCTGCTCAAAGTCTTCCTGGGTAGAACCAGTACTAAGCATATGCGGAAAAAGTGTCTTGGTCAAGGACACTACACATATATTAGGCAGAAAAGGTATACTTTACTCTAGATAAGCAGCTGGGGATAATAGGCACTGTGATCCACTTTTTATGTGCAGTGAAACACTGTGGAGAAGTATAGGCATTAACTCACCATGTAAAATTTGCTCATTTCATGGGTAAGTTACATGAATAGTAGTGCACAAACATTTTTACTCACCTTTTCAGCATCACAGATTGACTTCAAATCTTCGCAGTCAGCAGTAGCAATCATTAACTCGAAGACTTTGTTGTATTTCTCCGCAAGTTGCTTCAACTGTGTCTGTACTATGTCACATTTCTTACATCTGTGGACAGAAAACATTAGTTGTCATAGACTTGATACTGTCAGTAAGTTTAGCTGACATGTTACTTTATACTAGGCAACTAGGCAAATTTGGTTAACATGTTACTTTATACTAGGCAACTAGGCAAATTTGTTTAACAAATTACTTTATACTAGGCAATAAGGCAAATTTGGTTAACATGTTACTTTATACTAGGCAACTAGGCAAATTTGTTTAACATATTACTTTATACTGGGCAATAAGGCAAATTTGGTTAACATGTTACTTTATACTAGGCAACTAGGCAAATTTGTTTAACATATTACTTTATACTAGGCAATAAGGCAAATTTGGTTAACATGTTACTTTATACTAGGCAATAAGGCAAATTTGGTTAACATGTTACTTTATACTAGGCAACAAGGCAAATTTGTTTAACATGTTACTTTATACTAGGCAACAAGGCAAATTTGGTTAACATGTTACTTTATACTAGGCAACTAGGCATGTTACTTTATACTAGGCAATAAGGCAAATTTGTTTAACATGTTACTTTAAACTAGGCAACTAGGCAAATTTGTTTAACATATTACTTTATACTAGGCAATAAGGCAAATTTGGTTAACATGTTACTTTATACTAGGCAACTAGGCAAATTTGTTTAACATATTACTTTATACTAGGCAATTAGGCAAATTTGGTTAACATGTTACTTTATACTAGGCAATAAAGCAATTTTGGTTAACATATTACTTTATACTATTCAACAAGGCAAATTTGGTTAACATGTTACTTTATACTAGGCAACTAGGCAAATTTGTTTAACATATTACTTTATACTAGGCAACAAGGCAAATTTGGTTAACATGTTACTTTATACTAGGCAATAAGGTAAATTTGGTTAACATGTTACTTTATACTAGGCAACAAGGCAAAGTTGGTTAACATGTTACTTTATACTAGGCAACAAGGCAAATTTGGTTAACATGTTACTTTATACTAGGCAACTAGGCAAATTTGTTTAACATATTACTTTATACTAGGCAATAAGGCAAATTTGGTTAACATGTTACTTTATACTAGGCAAGTAGACAAATTTGTTTAACATATTACTTTATACTAGGCAACTTTGTTTAACATGTTACTTTATACTAGGCAATAAGGCAAATTTGGTTAACATGTTACTTTATACTAGGCAATAAGGCAAATTTGGTTAACATGTTACTTTATACTAGGCAATAAGGCAAATTTGGTTAACATGTTACTTTATACTAGGCAACTAGGCAAATTTGTTTAACATGTTACTTATACTAGGCAATAAGGCAAATTTGGTTAACATGTTACTTTATACTAGGCAATAAGGCAAATTTGGTTAACATGTTACTTTATACTAGGCAATAAGGCAAATTTGGTTAACATGTTACTTTATACTAGGCAACTAGGCAAATTTGGTTAACATGTTACTTTATACTAGGCAACAAGGCAAATTTGGTTAACATGTTACTTTATACTAGACAATAAGGCAAATCTGTTAATCATGTTACTTTATACTAGGCAATAAGGCAAATTTGGTTAACATGTTACTTTATACTAGGCAACTAGGCAAATTTGTTTAACATATTACTTTATACTAGGCAACTAGGCAAATTTGTTTAACATATTACTTTATACTAGGCTATAAGGCAAATTTGGTTAACATGTTACTTTATACTAGGCAATAAGGTAAATTTGGTTAACATGTTACTTTATACTAGGCAACAAGGCAAAGTTGGTTAACATGTTACTTTATACTAGGCAATAAGGCAAATTTGGTTAACATGTTACTTTATACTAGGCAACTAGGCAAATTTGTTTAACATATTACTTTATACTAGGCAATAAGGCAAATTTGGTTAACATGTTACTTTATACTAGGCAAGTAGGCAAATTTGTTTAACATATTACTTTATACTAGGCAACTAGGCAAATTTGTTTAACATGTTACTTTATACTAGGCAATAAGGCAAATTTGGTTAACATGTTACTTTATACTAGGCAACTAGGCAAATTTGGTTAACATGTTACTTTATACTAGGCAACTAGGCAAATTTGTTTAACATGTTACTTTATACAAGGCAACTAGGCAAATTTGGTTAACATGTTACTTTATACTAGGCAACTAGGCAAATTTGTTTAACATATTACTTTATACTAGGCAATAAGGCAAATTTGGTTAACATGTTACTTTATACTAGGCAACAAGGCAAATTTGGTTAACATGTTACTTTATACTAGGCAACTAGGCAAATTTGTTTAACATATTACTTTATACTAGGCAACTAGGCAAATTTGTTTAACATATTACTTTATACTAGGCAATATGGCAAATTTGGTATGTTACTTTATACTAGGCAACTAGGCAAATTTGGTTAACATGTTACCTTTTACTAGAGTATAAGAATTTTTCAAAGATTTACTTTATAAACTTATTTATTTACTTTGATTATGAAACAAGTTATTACAACTTATATAAATCACGTTCAAAGTCTTCCTGGGTAGAACCAGCATGAAGCATATGTGTCTTGCTCAAGAACACCACACATAGCCATGGGTTTTGAGGTCCAGATAGAAATTCAAGTTCTGAGGAATATGTGATATTGTGCTATATGATACAGTTATTTCGAAGAACGTGTTCTATTTAAACCAAACAAGCCATGAATCTATATCTGGCTCCTGTTTCTCCAACATATTTAAGTACATACTTAAAAAGTTAAATCAAAGAAAGGCATCTAGGAGATCATGATCTAAGACTGGCTCCAGAAAAACTGCATTTACTTTGAACTGACATTGATTAAATAGTATTTGAGTAACCAGTCAAAATCAAGTAAATTTTTTAAAATAAAGTTTAAAAAAATGTTGGCGAAACATGAGTCTGGATTGATTGTTAAGCATGTTACTTTATACTTGACATGTTTGGTCAGATCACCTTTAGTGAGCAATGTACTTACTCTTTATTCTTAAACATTATGAAGGTATAGTCCTCACTAATCATTTTTCTGAATTCTTCTGTCGTCATTTCAACCACAATCTGCAATATTTACATAATTCTAAAACTCTTCTTAATTGCCTATGATTCATTAGCTTACCCATTCTGAATTGGGGGGGGGGGGGGGGGGGGGGGGGGGGGGGGGGGGGGGAGGAGGCGCAACTGTGCAGTGAAAAACCTATACTACACCTCATGTTATAAAGACAATTTAGGTTGTGAGCAAGGAATGTCAAACTCTTATACATTTTACTAGTATTTATCAACAAACTATCTCCTAATGCAGGATCAAAAAATTTTGTGTTACCACTTTCAAAGTGGAATTTAACCCTTTACTCCATAGATACGTGTTTTCCCGCACCAATCACAGAAGGCCTTTGAAAACAGACTTACAGTGCAAAAAAAAGAGTTCAGATTGCTTGTAACGCGCAATCTGAACACTTCCTGCACTGTTTTCCACTCTGTCAGTTAATATAAATGTAATTCACCCAATAATTCAAAAGCCTTCTATATTAGGTGTCCAAAGGCGTCTATATTAGAGGTGTTCAAAGGCGTCTATATGAAGTAAAGGGTTAAGTTAAACAGAGCATCAATCTGATTCATTCACACTTAAATCGGGAAAAAAAAAATCCGAGAGCAGGCCTCAATGAATGCCATGCTTCCTTTTGTGGCCAAGTTAATTATTTGTAGAGATCAAGGTCGTCTGAAGAAATGTGGCACGTTTTTGGGTAGCATTACCACTGAAACATCTATGGAAATAATGTAATGACTTCAGGCAAAAGCTTAATGTTGTCAAAACTAATTACTCATCAAAGCTGAGGTCAAGATCACCAAGGTAAAAAAACAATGAACTTATTTTAGTAGTAAGACCCAAACACAAATCTGGACCAAATTTGGTAACTCTAGACCAAGAAGATTCTAAGAAACAGAGCTAAATGCAGAAAAATCCTAAGTTTATTACTAAAGAAAACCTTAAAGTTGTGTTTGCTAACATATGTGTTAAGGTGTTTAGGTGGGACACTTGGAATTTTTCAAATTTCGCATCAACCACCTTTTTAAAATTTTGAAATTACACAAAAGAAATTCAGGATGCAATGAATAGTTTCTTTTTAACTTTAAAACATTAAAGCTATAGATGGCCAACATGTTTAAATGATTTAAAAAAATCTTTCAGAAAAAGTTTTGACGGTGACATAAACATAAATCTGAAAGGGCAGTAATTATTCATACAGGAGTCTTATTTAAATAAGTTCCATGGTTTAATGGTTGTTGTTATTTTATGCACTTATCTAAATACTGTTCGGTGGTTTAATGGTAGTTACCATTTTATGCATTTATCTAAATATTGTTCCATGGTTTAATGGTAGTTACCATTTTATGCACTTATCTAAATAATGTTCCATGGTTTAATGGTAGTTGTCATTTTATGCACTTATCTCAATACTGTTCCGTGGTTTATTGGTAGTTACCATTTTATGCACTTATTAACATTGTAAATACTGTTCCATGGTTTAATGGTAGTTGTCATTTTATGCACTTATCTCAATAAGTTCCATGGTTTAATGGTTGTTGTCATTTTATGTACTTATCTAAATACTGTTCCATGGTTTAATGGTTGTTGTCATTTTATGCACTTATCTGCACTTATCTAAATACTGTTCCATGGTTTAATGGTAGTTGTCATTTTATGCACTTATCTACATTGTAAATAATGTTCCATGGTTTAATGGTAGTTGTCATTTTATGCATTTATCTAAATAAGTTCCATGGTTTTATGGTTGTTGTCATTTTATGCACTTATCTAAATACTGTTCCATGGTTTAATGGTTGTTGTCATTTTATGGTCTTATCTAAATACTGTTCCATGGTTTAATGGTTGTTGTCATTTTATGCACTTATCTACATTGTAAATAATGTTCCATGGTTTAATGGTAGTTGTCATTTTATGCATTTATCTAAATAAGTTCCATGGTTTTATGGTTGTTGTCATTTTATGCACTTATCTAAATACTGTTCCATGGTTTAATGGTTGTTGTCATTTTATGCACTTATCTAAATACTGTTCCATGGTTTAATGGTAGTTGTCATTTTATGCATTTATCTAAATACTGTTCCATGGTTTAATGGTTGTTGTCATTTTATGCACTTATCTACATTGTAAATAATGTTCCATGGTTTAATGGTAGTTGTCATTTTATGCATTTATCTAAATAAGTTCCATGGTTTTATGGTTGTTGTCATTTTATGCACTTATCTCAATACTGTTCCGTGGTTTAATGATAGTTGTCATTTTATGCACTTATCTACATTGTAAATAATGTTCCATGGTTTAATGGTAGTTGTCATTTTATGCATTTATCTAAATAAGTTCCATGGTTTTATGGTTGTTGTCATTTTATGCACTTAGCTAAATACTGTTCCATGGTTTAATGGTTGTTGTCATTTTATGCACTTATCTAAATACTGTTCCATGGTTTAGTGGTAGTTGTCATTTTATGCATTTATCTAAATACTGTTCCATGGTTTAATGGTTGTTGTCATTTTATGCACTTATCTACATTGTAAATAATGTTCCATGGTTTAATGGTAGTTGTCATTTTATGCATTTATCTAAATAAGTTCCATGGTTTTATGGTTGTTGTCATTTTATGCACTTATCTAAATACTGTTCCATGGTTTAATGGTAGTTGTCATTTTATACATTTATCTAAATACTGTTCCATGGTTAAATGGTTGTTGTCATTTTATGCACTTATCTAAATACTGTTCCATGGTTTAATGGTAGTTGTCATTTTATGCATTTATCTAAATAAGTTCCATGGTTTAATGGTTGTTGTCATTTTATGCACTTATCTAAATATTGTTCCATGGTTTAATGATAGTTGTCATTTTATGCACTTATCTAAATATTGTTCCATGGTTTAATGGTAGTGATGACTTTTATGCATTTTAACTTCTCATTCCCACCCATGTACATTCATCAGATCATTTTAAATTAATTGGTAGATTATCATCCAAATTTAATGAAAAGTAGGGGGTGTGCAGGGATGATAATCTAGTGATTAATTTATTATGGCCTTAAAGGAATTTAGAATATAACAACTTTCAATATTTTGTGTAAAGTTCAATAAAAGGTCAATAAAAGGTCATCTATCTTACTCACAGGAGAAGGCTCTAGTATCTCCTCAGGGGTCAACTTCTTCTCTTCCTCCTCCACCTCCGTCATCTTTGCTACATGAGCCATCAAATTCCCATAAGATCTGCCAGAGTTGTAGTCCCCATTCTGAAGATAATAATGTTGTATAAATGTTCTATAAACACGATGGCCAAGGGCTACAATGTCAACCACACCAGTACAGACCTTTGAGTGAACGTTGTCTCTTGGTGAACATGTGTGGCACATTATTTCAAAATATGGAGTGGACACCAAATATTGTATCTATTTTTTACTTTAACCTTTGACCTTCAGATCTTGCATGCAAAATCTTATCTCATCATGATCAATATTTGTACCCTTCTATTTCAAAATATGTCAAGTGGTATACAAGATACGGAGCAGGCACAAAATTGTGTACCTATTTTTACTTTCAACCTTGAAATATGACCTTAACCTTTCAGATATGGACTTTGACCTTTCGCACAACATGTCATCTGATTATGGTGAACATTTGTGCCATTTAATTCTTAAATTTGTAAAATGGTTTATAAAATATTGAGTGACATGAGATTTATACCTATTTCTGACTGTGTACCTCTAAGTGTGACCTTTGAGCTATGGACCTGGGTCTTGCGCACAACATATTGTCTATTTATGGTGAACATTTGTTCCTTGTTATTTCAAAATATGTCGAAGTGTTTTAGAAGATATGGAGTAGACATAAAATTTTGTATCTATTTCTGACATTGAACCTGCACATCTGACCTTGACCTTTGAGCTACAGACATTGAGTCTTGCATGTGACACATTGTTTGATTATGCTAAACATTTTAAATTTCATATGTCAGTGGTTTACAAGATTTGGAGCAGACACTAAATTGTGTACCTTTTTTTACCTTGATCCTCTAAATGTGACCTTAACCTCTGAGCTACTGACCTGGGGGTTATGCTTGGCACATTGTCTTATTATGGTACATATTTGTGCCATGTTATTTCAAAATCCCTTTATGCATGGGAAAATTATAGCCCAGATAAGATCAGATGGAAGGATGGGCGCACATGCATCAAACAACCATTGTGATAACTATGTCGAGCTCACTGCAAGCAGGCTCGACAAAAACGACAGTCATATTTATATTTTTATACATTTTTTTGTCAACATTCACAAACATTTTATTTTATAAAAATATGTTCCATTCTTTACTTAAAGGTAAAATATCAGGCAAAACCATCGTAAACGTCTTAAAATAAAAACGTATTTAAAATGAATACAATTAAGTGCAATGGTTTTGGTATATCAAATCCACCAAAACTTGACCAAAAATGTTATTTTAATTCGAATGGTAAATGTGACAATAAAAAATCATCACTTAAAAATTGCTTGATGACCATCACATCATCATTTGGACTCTTTCTAAGATGAAACAAATTCTATTATATGTAAAATGGTAAGAAACATCATTTCGAAATCAAAATGAAATGATACGTTACAAAATACTTTACAATTTTAAGCGGGAAATCTATTTTAGTCTAATCTGGATGCGTGGGCCAAGTTAAGGAATCCTTTTTCAATATAGTATTTTGTAATGTTTAAATATATAATATACTTAGGCATTATGGTGTCAGTGAGCTATATATAGTTATGATACAAATGATTTTAGCCAATTTTGAAATTCTAAAAAATCCTGATATACTTCCTTTAAACAGAAACATGCTGAAACATGACAAGCATGCCTTCCAAGCAGAAACATGACAAGCATGCCTGCAAAACAGAAACATGCTGAAACATGACAAGCATGCCTGCCAAACAGAAACATGACAAGCATGCCTGCCAAACAGAAACATGCTGAAACATAACAAGCATGCCTGCCAAACAGTAACATGCTGAAACATGACAAGCATGCCTGCCAAACAAAAACATGACAAGCATGCCTGCCAAACAGAAACATGACAAGCATGTCTGCCAAACAGAAACATGCTGAAACATGACAAGCATGCCTGCCAAGAAACATGCTGAAACATGACAAGCATGCCTGCCAAACAGAAACATGACAGGCATGCCTGCCAAACAGAAACATGCTGAAACATGACAAGCATGCCTGCCAAACAGAAACATGCTGAAACATAATGACAATCATGCCTGCCAAATAGAAACATGCTAAAACATGACAAGCATGCCTACCAAACAGAAACATGCCGAAACATAAAAAGCCTGCCTGCTAAGCAGAAACATGCTGAAACATAATGACAAGCATGCCAGCCAAACTGAAACATGCTGAAACATGACAAGCATGCCTGCCAAACAGAAACATCTGAAACATGACAAGCATGCCTGCCAAACAGAAACATGCTGAAACATGACAAGCATGTTTACCAAACAGAAACATGCTGAAACATGACAAGTATGCCTGCCAAACAGAAACATGCTGAAACATAATGACAATCATGCCTGCCAAGCAAAATTATGCTAAAACATGACAAACATGACTGCCAAACAGAAACATGACAAGCATGTTTGCCAAACAGAAACATGCTGAAACATGACATGCATGCCTGCCAAACAAAACATGCTAAAACATAATGACAAGCATGCCTGCCAAACAGAAACATGCTGAAACATGACATGCATGCCTGCCAAACAGAAACATGCTGAAACATGACAAGCATGCCTGCCAAACAGAAACATGCTGAAACATAATGACAAGCATGCCTGCAAAACAGAAACATGCTGAAACATAATGACAAATATGCCTGCCAAACAGGAACATGCTGAAACATTACAAGCTTGCCTGCCACACAGAAACATACTGAAACATGACAAGCATGCCTGCCAAACAGAAACATGCCGAAACATGACAAGCATGCCTGCTAAACAGAAACATGCTGAAACATGACTAGCATGCTTGCCAAACAGAAACATGCTGAAACATGACAAGCATGCCTGCCAAACAGAAACATGCTGAATCATAAGGACAAGCATGCCTGCAAAACATGCCTGCCAAACAGAAACATGCTGAAACATGACAATCTTTCCTGCCAAACAGAAACATGCTGAAACATGACAAGCTTTCCTGTCAAACATTTTATGAACTGACCTTCTGTCCATCTGTGAACCACATCAGAGTTGGATAACCTCTGATCCCGTGTTCGGAACAGGTGGCAGATTGCTTTGTACAGTCAACCTGAAATAAAGACATGTATAATTATTTACTGCTTATGTTATAGTCTTGATCATCTGTGATGTTAGCTTTTCTAAAAGACAAACGTCTTGAAAGGTCCAACTGGGAATAAAAAATGTAGTGGTAACTTGATAAAGTTTTTTATTGGTTGATTCAAACAATCAGACTACCTTGGAGATTTCCATAGTATTTTTAACAGATTATCGCTTATATGTATATTTCTATATTCATTTCTATTATTAGATATTTTCTATTTTCTGACAAACATTTTGAACAAAATAATTGCAATGACTTCTGTCGGAATAAATCTTTTTAAATTTTACTAAAACATAACCATTGCAGGAGGTGTTTATTTCAGCCAATCAGATCATACTTCCAGATTTAAATGTTTGCACTGCACAACTTGTCAAGACATTTGTCTTTTAGGACTCACACCACTATTATCTCCCTTGAGTACTCCAGACCTACAGATGAAGGAGGTAGAAATAAAACTTTAGTTCTCTTTTTCTTCTTTTTTCAGGGCTTTGTACTGCAGTGTTTTGTTTTTTGCTAGCATGAGTTAAATGGTCAGTATTTTAGAAATCACCACTAAAAAATTTGATGCTGATACCAGCTTTCTGGACAATTCTATGTCATTTCAGAATTGTTGGTTCGAACCACATCTAGGATGAATAGTTGACATATCGTTACTCTGGAAATTGATAGGTCTAACAAAAGCATTGAATTTAAAAAAAAAAAACCTTGTCAAGGTATACTTTTTTTTCTTTATAATTGCATATCTTGAACCAATGAAGAATTTGAGCCCAGACACATGCTGCAGAATTTAATTTTTCACTCTGTTTTGGACATAAATGTTACAATGGAGCCCTATGGGAAATGTAATAGTGGTGTGAGATGTTAAGAAAAGCAAGCATCGCAGATGATCAAGACTACTTGTGTCATTAAAAAGTAATATGTTCAATCAACAGGATTAATCAATCATTCATGTGCAAAATCAAAGAGCAATTTTTTAGCAAGGATTAACAGCTCCACAATATTCAGTAATTAGTGATCATGAATAAGTAATTTGTCAGATTTCTTTAATTAATGGCCATGATATAGTCATTTGTCATGGCTCAGTTATTAGTGACTTTGATTAAGTCATTTGTTGGGATTAGTAATTAGTGGCCATGATTAAGTCATTTGTCATGGCTCAGTTATTAGTGGCTATGATTTAGTCATTTGTCGTGATTCAGTAACTAGTGGCTATGATTTAGTCATTTGTCATGGCTCAGTTATTAGTGGCTATGATTTAGTCATTTGTCGTGATTCAGTAACTAGTGGCTATGATTTAGTCATTTGTCATGGCTCAGTTATTAGTGGCTATGATTTAGTCATTTGTCGGGATTCAGTAACTAGTGGCTATGATTTAGTCAATTGTCAGGGCTCCGTTTTTAGTGGCTATGATTTAGTCATTCGGTTGGATTCAGTAATCAGTGGCCATGATTTAGTCATTTGTCAGGGCTCAATTTTATAGTGGTCATGATTTAGTAATTTATCAGGGTTCAGTAATTATTGGTTATGATTTAGGTATTCGTCAGGGTTTATTAATTAATGACCATGATTAAGTAATTTGTCAGGTTTCCATAATGAGTGGTCATGTTGTAGTCATTTCTCACAGACTGTGTCACATCAGAGACATATCAGTAAGAAGGTGTATTTCAAGCACAGACTGTGTCACATCAGAGACATATCAGTGTGAAGATGTTTTTCAAACACGGACTGTGTCACATCAGAGACATATCAGTAAGAAGGTGTATTTCAAGCATGGACTGTGTCACATCAGAGACATATCAGTGTGAAGATGTTTTTCAAACATGGACTGTGTCACATCAGAGACATATCAGTGAGAAGGTGTATTTCAAACACAGACTGTGTCACATCAGAGACATATCAGTGAGAAGATGTATTTCAAACACAGACTGTGTCACATCAGAGACATATCAGTGAGAAGATGTATTTCAAACACAGACTGTGTCACATCAGAGACATATCATTGAGAAGATGTATTTCAAACACAGACTGTGTCACATCAGAGACATATCAATGAGAAGATGTATTTCAAACACAGACTGTGTCACATCAGAGACATATCAATGAGAAGATGTATTTCAAACACAGACTGTGTCACATCAGAGACATATCAGTGAGAAGATGTATTTCAAGCACAGACTGTGTCACATCAGAGACATATCAATGAGAAGATGTATTTCAAACACAGACTGTGTCACATCAGAGACATGTCAATGAGAAGATGTATTTCAAACACAGACTGTGTCACATCAGAGACATGTCAATGAGAAGATGTATTTAAAACACAGACTGTGTCACATCAGAGACATGTCACTGAGAAGATGTATTTCAAACACAGACTGTGTCACACCAGAGACATGTCAGTGAGAAGATGTATTTCAAACACAGACTGTGTCACACCAGAGACATGTCAGTGAGAAGATGTATTTCAAACACAGACTGTGTCACATCAGAGACATATCAATGAGAAGATGTATTTCAAACACAGACTGTGTCACATCAGAGACATATCAGTGACAAGATGTATTTCAAACACAGACTGTGTCACATCACAGACATATCAATGAGAAGATGTATTTCAAACACAGACTGTGTCACACCAGAGACATATCAATGAGAAGATGTATTTCAAACACAGACTGTGTCACACCAGAGACATATCAATGAGAAGATGTATTTCAAACACAGACTGTGTCACACCAGAGACATATCAATGAGAAGATGTATTTCAAACACAGACTGTGTCACACCAGAGACATATCAGTGAGAAGATGTATTTCAAACATAAAGTCACGTTTGTAAGGTAAAGACCATACTGTCAATCAAACACAGAGACAAGTCTAAAATGAAGATACAACATTGAGACATGTATTGATCAAACACAGAGACACGTCAGCAAGATGAAATACAACATTGAGACATGTATTTATCAAACACAGAGACACGTCAGCAAGACGAAGACCATACAGTGAGACACGTCAAACTTAAATTACATTATCGCAGTCCCCAGGCACTCACAAATATACTATCAAGTTTAATCTTATAAAAAAAACTAGTCCTGCCAGGGGGCATCTAGACATGAATATTTAATCACAATTTAATTTTCTGGTCAAATATATAGATCAATGATGGTTTGCAGAGAAGGTTAGGTGAGCTTTAACAGCAGTGTTTGTGAAAAACAATTCAGATTTAATTTCATCCTTTGCATGTGTCAATCCCAGTGTATCTGTTACTATTCTGCATGTGTCAATCCCAGTGAATTTGTAACTTTTCTGCACATGTCAATCCCAGTGTATCTATTACTATTCTGCACATGTCAATCCCAGTGTATCTATTATTATTCTGCATGTGTCAATCCCGGTGTATCTGTTACTTTTCTGCACGTGTCAATCCCAGTGTATCTGTTACTATCCTGCACATGTCAATCCCAGTTTATCTATTTCTATTCTGCATGTGTCAATCCCAGTATATCTAATACGTATCTGCACGTGTCACTCCCAGTGTATCTATTACTATTCTGCACATGTCAATCCCAGTGTATCTGTTACTATTCTGCACGTGTCAATACCAGTGTATTTGTTACTTTATTGCACGTATCAATCCCAGTGTATCTATTACTATTCTGCACATGTCAATCCCAGTGTATCTGTTACTATTCTGCACGTGTCAATACCAGTGTATTTGTTACTTTATTGCACGTATCAATCCCAGTGTATCTATTACTATTCTGCACATGTTAATCCCAGTGTATCTATTATTATTCTGCATGTGTCAATCCCGGTGTATCTGTTACTTTTCTGCACATGTCAATCCCAGTGTATCTATGACTATTCTGCACGTGTCAATCCCAGTGTATCTAATACTATTCTGCACGTGGTAATTCCAGTGTATCAATTACTATTCTTGTAAATATATTTACATGTTCAAGTGATACATTTATTACTATTGTTATAAATTGTAGATTTTCTTCAGGTCTTATACATTCATATGTTGTTGTTTTTTTGCTAGATTTCATTTGCTAATCTTTTGTTGTGTATATTTAATTTTGTTTAAATTAAATTTGATAAAACAAAGTGTGTTTTTATATGGTAACCACCCCGGTTCATCCTACTTAAAAAGTTAGTTTAAACTTATGTATTTTACAACTTAAAAAAATCATGCTCCAAGTCTTTCTGAGTAGAGAAAGTGTCTTGCTCAATGACACCACACACAGCCGTGGCGGAGAATTGAACCCATGACCCTTCTATCATGGGGCCGATGCTCTACCACTGGACCACGGGCTACTACACATAAATGTACATGCATGGATAACTGTTTATCAAAGTAGCATGAGGAAAAATCTTCAGGCAATCAGCAATAAACATGTCAATCGGCCACAAAAATCAGGGTTGTTTAGGTGGGGTATTTTTTTTTTATTTATTTATTTTTACTTCCTTTCCACTGTTCATGTCACTCTTCCAATGGTCAACAACCAAAGAGTTCATAAAATTGTTGAGAATTGAAGAGAAGGCTCAATAAATGTTTTTCTTCTGGAGACAGCCAAGGTTTTACAACCATATGCCAACATTTATCATAGACAGAATACGGATAAAGCACTTCCAATCCTAAACTTGTGATTTGTTAATTAAGCACAGAAAAGTCAGGCATGGTCAGCTCAGTTGGTTGCACATCTGACTTATAAATCCAGGGGTTGTGAATTCAAATCTCCCACTTGACAACAGTCTCTGTGATGACTGATACAAAATTTTGTCCAATTGTCATTCATCTTTCACCACTTATTCAAGTGGGCGGGTTATCTGTTACCTGTGCAGATGGGTGTGCTCAAGTAGTGGTAAACCTTCCATGATCCCAGGAAAGCGTGATTAATTTAACAGATAATCTGTTAGCTCTTATGGCATAAAAATGATGCTAGATATTCAAACAATTAAACAACATAGTATGGAAAAAAGTCAAATTCATTGTACATGATTTACTGTCTCTGTCCATCAACGCTAAAAGATGAAAATGTTTAACATTCACCGATTAATCTTTATTTACATCACTTGAATATAAATGCCAATTTTTTAATGGTACATACAGAATAGCTATAGAACCGTCAAATAACGGGACAAACGGTCATCTCGTATATAATCAGCCTCAGGATTGGTGGACGAAAAGTTCAAACTTCACCAAGATAAAATATGGCAGCTCCATTAAGGTACTTTATTTGTTTTGCCTTTCTACTGCAATCAGTCAGAATGAACTGAATAGTTTAACATTAAACTCAGCTGAAAATATTTTTCATTGGGAACATTAATGTAGAGCTTTAAAGGACCAAATTTCAAATTTCATTTCAGCCGTAAGTTGACATAAAAATGTGTGCGCTAATTCAGTGTGTTGACAATGTCACTGTTTCAATGACGACAAAGGGGTTTAATGCAAGGGATATTGAAATGGCAAAATAACGAAATAATTTCATCTTAAACAGTTGGAAATATAATGTAATCTTAGGTTTGTCTAGTTTTGAACATTAGTCTGGTTTAATGTTGACGAGCACGAACATAAATAATAGCCTGATGTTTTTATCACACGATAAAATCTCCAAATTGTGCTTTTAATCCTTAAATGTAATTTCATTACAATGATTCTACATAAAGTTGTATCACATGTCTACAAGGAAAGTCATTGAGTACGAGTTTTATTGATGCTTCATAATTAAGTTCATACTAACATTTGTGACAAATATAAAACGCAGTGCTAGAGATAAGGCCATAATAAATTAATTGCTAGATTATCATCCTCGCCACCCCCTAATTTTCATGCCGCCCCCAACTCTTTTTATTTTCATAAAAAAAAAATTAAAAACCTAAAAAAAATTAATAATGAAAACATTTGGATCATAATCTATCAATTAATTTATAATGGCCTAAGCTTTTTTTCAAATGAGTATTTTACCCCTTAAATTAGTATGTAATGCCTTTTTTCAAAATGTTATGGGTAACAATGAACATTTTTATCAAATTCCTGCTTAAAACAAACCAATCAACACTGAAATTGAGAATAACCAATGCTTATTTTACCCCTTCATTTAAATTTCAATACTTAAAAAACACCAAATAGTGCTTATCCAAATACAGGCAAACACATTAAAATACATCGAGTATGAATTTTATTGCTGTTAAATAAACATTTATACTTGTGAACCTTAAACCTTTACTCCATAGATACGCATTTTCCTGCACCAATCACAGATGGCCTTTGAAAACAGTGCAGGAAGAGTTCAGATTGCTTGTAACGAGCAATCTGAACACTTCCTGCACTGTTTTCCACTCTGTCAGTTAATATAAACATAATTCACCCAATAATTCAAAAGCCTTCTATATTAGGTGTCCAAAGGCGTCTATATTAGAGGTGTTCAAAGGCGTCTATATGGAGTAAAGGGTTAAGTTAAACAGAGCATCAATCTGATTCATTCACACTTAAATCGGGGGAAAAAAAATCTGAGAACAGGCCTCAATGAATGCCAAGCTTCCTTTTGTGGCCAAGTTAATTATTTGTAGAGATCAAGGTCGTCTGAAGAAATGTGGCATGTTTTTGGGTAGCACTACCACTGAAACATCTATGGAAATAATGTAACGACTTCAGGCAAAAGCTTAATATTACTCATCAAAGTTAAGGTCAAAATCACCAAGGTAAAAAAAACAATGAACTTATTTTAGTAGTACGACCCAAAACACAAATCTGGACCAAATTTGGTAACTCCAGGCCAAGAATACTTTAAGATAAGATGACCTTTGAAAACAGTGCAGGAAGAGTTCAGATTGCTCGTAACGAGCAATCTGAACACTTCCTGCACTGTTTTCCACTCTGTCAGTTAACATAAATATAATTCATCCAATAATTCAAAAGCCTTCTATATTAGGTGTCGAAAGGTGTCTGTATTAGAGGTGTCCAAAGGCGTCTATATGAAGTAAAAAGTTAAACAGTGATACGCTGATATTCCATAGTTACCTTGGCGATGGTGACCATGTCATTGTCACTTTGTGCATTTGCCAGTTCCTGCCACGTTGGTGCCAGAGACTTACAATGTCCACACCAAGGAGCATAGAACTTGACAAATGTATGACCAGAAGCAATGGTTTCTTTAAAGTTAGCATCAGTAAGATCAACAAGGCGATTTCCACCTGGCGCTTTCTCCTCCTCCTTCTCGTCAGTGGCATCAGGGATCTTACCATCGACAGATTTCTTGGCCTGCTCAGCCTCAGCACTGGTCATCTTAACTATGTAAGCGGTCAACTCATCAATTGACCTGCCAGACCTGTAGTCTTCACTCTGAAGGAATAACAAAATGCATATCAATAAAGTGTACTGGACTGAACACATTACAATAGAACCTTTATATCTTCTTCTGGTTTTGTTGTATGGTGTTTAGAGACGCTTTCAACAATATTTCACTTATTTCACGACGGTGTCTACTTGAGACAGTATTTGTAAATGCTGCCACACTGGAGTGTTATGCCACAGACACATGGTATGATACTCCATCAAGTCATATTATAATGGCACCGGGCCAACAAGACTTAGAACTATCCTCTAAATGCTGAGTGCCAAGCATGGAAGCTTCTAGTACGATTTTTCAAGTCTTTGGTATGACCTGGCCAGGGATTGGACCCACAACCTTCAGCATGCCAGGCGGAAGCATTACTCTTCATCTTCTGAGACAAAAGCATAACATGGAATACAATGAAGTTACCTTTTGTCCATCTGTAAACCACATAATTGATGGATAACCTCTGACCCCGAACTTTGAGCAGGTGGCGGATTGCTGTGTACAATCGACCTAAAATAAACACAAGTACATGAATAATCAATATCAGTAGATTGACCTTTATAGAAAATTGACCTTTATCTCAAGTTGTGCTTCCCAAATAATGAGTATAATAGCCTTTTTGCATTTTTTTAATACATATAAGGCAAGTACATAAAACACAGTTGGAACAATAAAACAAGCAGCCCAAGTCACTCACCTTACTTCACCAGTTTTTTTTCAAATTATGAATCGCTTTAGGCTATGAAACACTAAATTTAAAAGATGAGAAAAATGAAAATTATCTGTTTGCCCATAGCAATCCCATTTGAAAAAAAATCCCTTTACTGGACTGTAATGGAACATAGCCCTTTATTTGAACATACTTAAAACCCATATTGATCATTTACACAATGTTCTTTTGAAGATTGTTGACCTTAACCTTTGACACTATTACATGTACTATGAAATTAATTCTTCCTTTAACCATGGCAAATTTCTTAGGAAGTTTAACGACTGTATCCATTAAGTCATCTGTTTCAAAATGTTGTGTTTTGTTATGGTGACCATATGCATTTAAAATGCTTTTAGTGACCTTAACTTTCAAAAGCATTCATTTAAAAGGTCGAAAGTCAATGACCTTGACAATTCAGCTCATTTCTTTTAAATATACTAAAAAAACATAAGCACCCATGACATTATCATTAATATAATATGCAGTCGTTTTCTATGTTAAACCATCTACAATCCAAATCAATCTTGATGAAAAAATACAATCTCTTTTTGCTTTAGAGTAAAGGCAGTTGAAAAAGTCCAACAGGGACTTGTCACATTACAATAAAATACAGATTCTATGATATATCATTCTACTTCCTTCCTTAAGAAATTTAATACTGCTGTCAGCCATGATATAAAATTACCAACGAAAATGTTCATACATGAAAAGCAAACAAATTATTTTTCAATCTGTATTTTAGTTTTCTATACGACATGCCTGTGGGGATGAGATTTTTCCTGTCCAACAGTTTTATATTGTAACCTTAGGGCGAAATAGAAACATCTTACCATGGTAAAATAGCAGATACAATCAAATCTGTTTTAAGTAGCCAGTCAAGGAAATTAGCAAAATTGGTCTTTTAAGACAGGTTGTTCCTTAATACAGGTTCATTTCCACTGAAAGCATAGAAATCGGAAATAGAAAATGTGCTGCTTAAGTCAAGTGGTCCCATAATAGAGGTGGTCTCTTACACAGGTTAGACTGTAGTCTTCAAGAACTGTTGTGTTATATCAGAGTGCAGCAGAATTTACCTTGCCAATCTTGACCTTGTCGCCCTCATGTTGAGCCTTGGCTAATTCCTCCCAGGTCGGGGCCATTCTCTTGCAATGTCCACACCACGGAGCAAAGAACTTGATGAAATGGTGACCAGTCTTGATATGTGCTTCAAAGTTGGCATCAGTCAAATCAAAAGGACCGCTCTCCTTCTCCAGCTCCTCAGCCTCCTCTACACTTTCTTCTTTCTTTGGCTACCACGACATAAATAATATTATATTAAGCCACTCAAAATTGTTGATTGATTGATTGAATATTTAGCATCATTTTTATGCCATCAAGGGCTAACAGACGATCAGTTAACCTTACCACTGTTTCCTTGGATTAACCAGTACTCGAGCACACCCCATCTCCGCAAATAACTGATAACTTTTCCACTTGAATCAGTGATGAGGGACAAATGATAATGAGACACAATGTCATATATCAATTATCACGGAGACTGTTGCCGGGCAGGGGATTCGAACTCACGGCCCCTGGATTGACAGTCAGAAGCAAAACTTACTGAGCTAATCGGGCCCAGCACCCACTCAAAATGGACACCATTTAAATTTATAACAGGCCAAGATGGTGAAAAAATTCATGATGAATTTTGTACACAGACTGACATATAAAACACAACTTTGTACACAAATAGTCATACTGACATATAAAACACAACTTTGTACACAGATTGACATGTATAAAACGCAACTTAATATAATTAGATAACAGAACTTTGTACACATATTGACTAATAAAAAACAGCTTTATATACAGATTGACATATAATACACAGCATTGTACACATATTGACATATGAAATACAACTTTGTACACAGACTGACATATAAAAGACGACTTTGTATACAAATTGACATATAAAACACAAATTTGTATATAGATTGACATACCAAATACAACATTGTATACAGACTGACATATGTAACAACTTTGTACACAGATTGACAAATAAAACACATTCAAAACATTTGAATATGTGCTATGAAGTATGGATTTAATTTGTGAATATCTCCTTGGGCTGTTTTGTGGATGCTGTTAATAGCAGGCCATTGGGCCATGCCTGTCATCCAACGCAAGCCCTCTTGCTAAGCGACCAATGCCCTATCCAGGCATAAGGGGAAATACCCCCATTAACAGTATACATATATTAAAGATATACTGAAAAACCCTAGAACAATCCCCTTAAAGATTAGCACAAAGCCAGAAGGTCTTTGATAAGATTCCATGGAAAAGTAACATGGATGATAATTAAGAAAAGCAAATATATATAATATCCTTGGTATTTTCTTTGCATTTAGATTAGGCCTATAATAAATTAATTGCTAGATTATCATCTCTGTCCGCCCCCCAAATTTTCATGCCACCCTGACCTTTTCTATTTTAATAAACCAAAAAAAATTTAAATAAATAAACAAGTAAATAAAAATATAAAAAGACATCAAAAATTTTAAAAATGAAAATAAAAAATTAAACAGTCCCGCTCTTCCCATTTTTAAGAAAAATTTGAATGATAATCTAGCAATTAATTTATAATGGCCTTAAGGAATAAACCCACTCTTTCTCAGCATATTTCAGCTCTTACCTCTTCCTTGGCCAGCTGTTCTGAGATAAACGTCTTCAAAGCTTCCAACGTTCGTGAACTCTGATACTTAAGACCATTTTTGTCCTTGTTGAAAAACTTCACAGTTGGATAACCTCTGACTTCATGGGCTGCACACAGATCTCTCTCTTCTGTGCAGTCAACCTGTACAGAAATAAACAGATACGATTTGAAATGAATTTTTAGCTCACCTGTATCGCATTACAGCTACACAAATACATGTAAGGTGATAAGCTTAAATGATGTGAATGATTCAACTGTCTACATCTTTAACATGCTCACTGAACTTTTATGAAACGGAGCTGAGACTGATCTGTAATTGTCTCATTGGACACAATATTAGAGGCAGAGATCCACATTGGACACAATATTAGAGGCAGAGATCCACATTGGACACAATATTAGAGGCAGAGATCCACATTGGATACAATATTGAAGGAAGAGATCCACAATGGATATAATATTGAAGGAAGAGATCCACAATGGATATAATATTGAAGGTACAGAGATCCACATTTAATACAATATTGAAGGTACAGTGATCCACATTGGATACGATATTGAAGGCAGTGATTCATATTGGGTACAATATTGAAGGCAGTGATTCACATTGGGTACAATATTGAAGGTACAGTGATCCACACTGGATACAATATTGAAGGCAGAGATCCACATTGGGTACAATATTGAAAGTACAGAGATCAACATTGGATACGATATTGAAGGCAGTGATTCACATTGGGTACAATACTGAAGGCAGTAATTCACATTGGGTACAATATTGAAGGTACAGTGATCCACACTGGATACAATATTGAAGGAAGAGATCCACATTGGGTACAATATTGAAGGTACAGTGAATTACACTGGATACAATATTGAAGGCAGAGATCCATATTGGATACCACTTTGAAGGCACAGTGATCCACATTGGATATAATATTGAAGGCAGATATCCACATTGGATACAATAATGAAGGCACAGTGATCCACACTGGATACAATACTGAAAGCAGAGATCTGCATTTAATACAATATTGAAGGTACAGAGATCCTCAATGGATACAACATTAAAGGTACAGATTTCCACAATGGATACAATATTGAAGGAACAGTGATCCACATTGGATACAATATTGAGGGCATAGATCCACATTGGATACAATATTGAAGGCAGAGATTCACAATGGATACAATAGTAAAGACAGTGATCCACATTGGATACAACATTGAAGGCAGAGATCCACATTGGATACAATATTGAAGGCAGAGATCCACATTGGAAACAATATTGAAGACAGAGTGATCCACATTGGATACAATACTGAAGGTACAGTGATCCACATTGGATACAATACTGAAGGTACAGTGATCCACACTGGATACAATATTGAAGGTACAGAGATCCACATTGGATACACCATTGAAGGCACAGTGATTCGCAATGGAAACAATACTGAAGGTACAGTGATCCACACTGGATACAATATTGAAGGTACAGTGATCCGCAATGGATACAATACTGAAGGTACAGTGATCCACATTGGATACAATATTGATGGTACAGAGATCCACATTGGATACAATACTGAAGGCAGATATCCGAATTGGATACAATATTGAAGGTACAGTGATCCACATTGGATACAATACTGAAGGTACAGTGATCCACACTGGATACAATATTGAAGGTACAGAGATCCACATTGGATACAATATTGAAGATACAGTGATCCACATTTGATACAAAACTGAAGGTACAGTGATCCACACTTGATACAATATTGAAGGTACAGAGATCCACATTGGATACAATACTGAAGGCAGAGATCCACATTGGATACAATATTGAAGGTACAGAGATCCACATTGGATACAATATTGAAGGTACAGAGATCCACATTGGATACAATATTAAAGATACAGTGATCCACACTGGATACAATACTGAAGGTACAGAGATCCACATTGGATACAATATTAAAGATACAGTGATCCACACTGGATACAATACTGAAGGTACAGAGATCCACATTGGATACAATATTAAAGGTACAGAGATCCACACTGGATACAATATTGAAGGTACAGAGATCCACATTGGATACAATACTGAAGGTACAGAGATCCACACTGGATACAATATTAAAGATACAGTGATCCACACTGGATACAATACTGAAGGTACAGTGATCCACAATGGATACAATATTGAAGGTACAGAGATCCACATTGGATACAATACTGAAGGCAGTGATCCACATTTGATACAACATTGAAGGCAGTGATCCACACTGGATACAATATTGAAGGTAGAGATCCACATTGAATACAGTATTGAAGGCAGTATTCCACATTGGATACAATATTGAAGGTACAGTGATCCACACTGGATACAACATTGAAGGTAGAGATCCACATTGGATACAATATTGAAGGCAGATATCCACATTGGATACAATATTGAAGGCAGTGATCCACATTGGATACAATATTGAAAGTAAAGATCCACATTGGATACAATATTGAAGACAGTGATCCACAATGGATATGATATTGAAGACAGAGATCAACATTGGATACACTATTGAGGGCAGAGATTCACATTGGATACACTATTGAAGACAGTGATCCCCATTGGATACAACATTGAAGGCAGTGATCCACATTGGATACACTATTGAGGGCAGATATCCAAATTGGATACAATATTGAAGGCATAGTGATTTTTTCCATATAGTTAAATACTATTTCAAAACCTAACAGGTAATATGTTGTATCGTGTTTTACCGGCGGAGGAAGACCTCTGACCTAGTCACAGAGAATGAGACTAAGAATCCAGAAGGCACAATGACTAAGGTCATTAAGTGGGATCTTATACATGTAGTTTATGAATATTTGTGAATAACTAAAACACGCCCCCCTCAAACAGGTCATCAACCTGTACATCGCCAACTTTTTATAAATCTAGGACCACAACTCAAAATCTTCTAAAATAAAAAAAAAATTATGCTAGCAAACGTCAGCTGTCTGTTAAAAATATCAATGCATACAATCTATTGAATATTATTAATGTTGACATTATTATATTATTAATGTTGACATTATTGAGCTAAACTTATTGGGTTTTTTAATAATTCATGGGTTATTTGTATTCAATTTTATTGTTTGTCATTTTATGTCACTTGTTAGGTGTTTTACATTACTAAAATAATTTTTAGCCACATTGGAACAGTGATATAATATATAACCGCTGCCGCAGACTCACAGTACGATGCTTCCCACACAGTCACATTATACATATTAGGCTGACCAGACCTGTAACTATCCTTTTTATACGAAGCACCGAGCAAAGAGCTTCTAGTACCATCTTCCAAGTCTTTGATACGACTCAGATGGGATTGAACCCACAACTGCCTACATGCTCATACCATACTCTACCACTAGGTCAAGGCTTCTAAAATCAACAGTTCTTCCAGTTTTCGACTGGATTTTGAAGTCCAAATAAGTAAGATTGTAGTGTAGTTTAGACTTCCTACTTCTCCCTCATTTTGGAAAAAAATGCTATCTGGGGTAGTGTAAGTATGCCCATGACATGATGTTTACCTTTGCTATGGTGACCTCATTACCATCATTGTATTCTTTTCCCAGTGTGTCCCAGGTTGGTGCCAGTCGTTTACAGTGACCACACCTGAAATAGAGCACAAAGGATATATTACACATCTATCATGTCATACCATCATTCATTATACATTCTTTCATTATACTTTATTCTCATTATATATTCATTCATTATATATTAGTTCATTATGCATTCATTCATTCATTCATTCATTATACATTCATTCATTATACATAACTTTATTCATTCATTATACATTACTTTATTCATTCGTTATACATTCTTTCATTATACTTCTTTCTCATTATACATTCATTCATTATACCTTCTTTTATTACACTTCATTCTCATTATACATTTATTTATTATACATTTATTTATTCATTATACATTCTTTCATTATACTATGTTTTCATCATTATAAATTTATCCATTATACATTCATCCATTCATTATACTTCATTCATATTATACATTCATTCAATATACATTCTTTCATTATACTTCATTCTAATTATACATTTATCATTATACATTCTTTCATTATACGTCATTCTCATTATACATTCATTCATTCATTCACTATACATTCATTCATTGTTCATATATTTATTATGTCCTTTGTTGACCACACCTGAAAGTATCCAAAGGATACATTACACATCTAGATGATGTGATACATTTATTCATTGTTGATTTATTCATTATTCATCGATTTACCATAATACTGTCCATTGTGTTAATACCTGTGGGAGCCAAATGAAAAGTTTGAAACACAAAATATATCTGACATTTATCAAAGGGACATGCATTATTCATTTAACTCATGTTCACACACTTTTACATATGAAATTAACCACAGCACTGACAGTTCAAACCATAACCACAAAGCTACCGGAACAGACAGCAGTACAACACACTTATATTGATATCTAGTTTAGTTTATATAACAGATAAATCTGCTATCATACTACAAACACCCCTAATACGGAAGGTTCCATCTAAAAAACGATTGACATAGTTTCAAAATAGCAGATTCAGTTTATGCTAAATGTCTCTATGATAATTCGCCTCGATATCCTTTATATTTATTCTGAAGCGGCATAAAACATACCATGATTACTAAATGTCTCTATGATAAGTCATATCAATATCCTTTATGTTTATTCTGCAGCGGCATAAAACATACCATGATTACTAAATGTCTCTATGATAAGTCATATCAATATCCTTTATGTTTATTCTGCAGCGGCATAAAACGTACCATGATTACTAAATGTCTCTATGATAAGTCATATCAATATCCTTTATGTTTATTCTGAAGTGGCATAAAACATACCATGATTACTAAATGTCTCTATGATAAGTCATATCAATATCCTTAATGTTTATTCTGCAGCGGCATAAAACATACCACGATTACTAAATGTCTCTATGATAAGTCATATCAATATCCTTTATGTTTATTCTGAAGTGGCATAAAACATACCATGATTACTAAATGTCTCTATGATAAGTCATATCAATATCCTTTATGTTTATTCTGCAGCGGCATAAAACATACCATGATTACTAAATGTCTCTATGATAAGTCATATCAATATCCTTTATGTTTATTCTGCAGCGGCATAAAACATACCATGATTACTAAATGTCTCTATGATAAGTCATATCAATATCCTTTATGTTTATTCTGCAGCGGCATAAAACATACCATGATTACTAAATGTCTCTATGATAAGTCATATCAATATCCTTTATGTTTATTCTGCAGCGGCATAAAACATACCATGATTACTAAATGTCTCTATGATAAGTCATATCAATATCCTTTATGTTTATTCTGAAGTGGCATAAAACATACCATGATTACTAAATGTCTCTATGATAAGTCGTGCAATATGCTCATGAAGTTTAAAACATGTCTTATGTCCTTAATATTTTACGATTTCTATTCCGTATATAAAACTGGCCTAAAGATTTCCCTACAAATTTTGAGGATCTGTACTATTTTGTAAATATTGATTTAAATATACCGGTAGAACTATAAAAATTATTTTACAAATTAAACACAATTAATACTGAATAATGAAAAGACTTCAGGCAATTGCTATTTAAATTACAAACTTCCATATTCATATTAATATTACGATAACACACATGAGAACATTATAAAAAAATACTGCCAAGAGCAAAAGATATGTAGCACAAGTCGATAACCACTAATATCTACATGACTTATTGATTGACTGTCCCATTATAAGATAGTTACACGTTTACAGGTGATCAAGTTGCCAAGTCATCCCATTGCACATCGCCACGTCAGATTATTTAAATTCTATTTATCTGATTTAGAAAGCCACGGAAATTGTGCATTTACCCTGACGTTATTGTCTATATGTCTTGTCTACAGTGTTATGAACACTGGAGTTAATAAGTTAAAGGGAATATATCAGGATTTTTCAAAATTTTAAAATTGGCTAAAAACATTTTTCTTCCCAAAATGCCCACATTATACACAGACTAAAATAGATATCCCACTTAGAATTGCAACACATTTTGTGACGTATTAAATTAGTCATGAGATTTCATTTTGATTTCAATTTCATCCATTATACAGGTTTACACATAGTAAAAATTGTTTCATCTTAGAAACAGCGAAGGTCATCAAGCAGTATTTAAATGTTGTCAATTTTTAGAATGGGGAATTTGTTTCATGTTTGCCACTCAAATTTAAATACTGATTCTGTCATGTTTTAGTGGATTTGGCATAGAAAACCATTCATTTTAATATTTATTTTATTTGTTAAGACATTTGATGGGTTGTTTTCCTGATATACTACCTTTAAGTTGAATACTAACTGACAATACTACAGTGAACAACAGAAGCGATATATGGAAAGTACCACTTATGAACTTATAAATAGTTTTAAACTTGAGAGAGACACCAGAGAGTGATTTTTATTTCACCACATACTATAACAAGTAACAACTAACCTATCATAATAATGTGTATATTATATACACATACCTCAAGCATAACATATATGTATATAATTTTTTTTTTATGACCCATATAAGATATAATATACAATGTAACATAGAAATGATTTGCATATCCATTGTACTGAAATATATTGCTTTGCAACCATCACATCTTATAACATTAAGAATTTAATACAACATGTATTTTTTGGCTAGATGGTTTGTTTTAATACTGATTTTATATTATCATATTTCACATATAAAGTTTTGTTCATGTCAGTGCCAGACCAATTTTAAAGTGCTTAGAGGTGACCAAATTTTCCATTTTCATGTCATTTTTTGTGTTTTTGTGCAAATTGCAGCCCCAATAAAATACAATTGTCGTATGATTAAATAAGAAAGATGTAGACACTGTGAAGACTGCCTACAACTTTAATATAAAAAGGTTTATTTAAATCCCCCAATTTGTAAGAGAAGACAACCGGTATCAAATTACAACGCTACACTAGGCTATACGCTGATGGTGAATTACCAGTAACACACAGATCCATGTGTATAGAGTGCATCTCCCTCACATTTCAAATTTTTGACAGTTGGTTTTCAAACTTCATCATCATAGTAAACAAACACTTTTTGGAAATTATTTTTTTGCCAATTAAATGTATTAACAATACATTGTAGTATGCCAGATAATAACAATAACTATGCATTGATGACTATGAAATTATGAAAAAGGGTTCTCTGATTTCAGTCATGTACTGAATTATATAAAACTTGCCCCAGAGCCATCTTGCAACTTTTATAAGGCAGTCGGGGCTTAAAGTTGTTCATGTAGAAATTTTCTTTTCTTTTTTTTTACAATGTGAATACTGGTATGTGACAATCATGCCTTAATACTTTATTTTAACTGCCTCTTCCTGTTCTAGTGTGGTTATAGGGCCGCACATATATGTATATACATGTATATTGCTGTATTTGTCATATTTTTTGTAATCAAATTTTGTTAATGGCCAAGGGATTATGTTGCCAATTTGCTTAGAAACTTGAAAGCTAGAAGTGTACTGAAATAATTATACATGTAGTGTTTTGAATATAAAATAGATTGTCCTGTATTTATCACAAATGACACTTGTTTTCTCATGCGCATGAAAACCAGTAACAACACCATATTGCGAAAAGCACACTCAGTCTGTCTGTCACACTTTGGTTTCCATGCAATAACTTAAGAATGACGGAATCAAATCTTTTGAAATTTTTAAACACTGTTTATACAGATAAAACACAGGCTAACTTCGATTTTAGGGGTTGTGGCATTTGTCTTTATACAGCTATGATCATTTAGCTTGCGAAAATTCATATATATTTTTTTGATTTTCATGCAATAACTTAAGAATGCCTGAATCAAATCATTTGAAAAAAGTGAGCGGACATAAATTCACTGAATTTGCTCGTTATCCTATCCATTGTCTCCTAGGAAATGAAAATGCTTTTGCATTTTTTATTCTTCTTTTTTGTCCTGTTTATTTGCAACTGTGATTGCTTTGAGAATGATCAACGAGTCATCAGTTGAAGCTAATACTGTTTCAAGTGTTCTTGCATTGCCAAAATGTAAACATATCTGATACATTTAATGATTTTTTTTTTTTCAATTTCTGAAGTGTTGGACAGTGGTGATAGCTGTCACTAGCAATAACACAACCATTCAATGGAGGAACTTCTGTTTCACCATCAATATCAATAAATGATTATGCCCATTTATTGATCTATTATTCTGTTATATTTCACATATATATACAGAGAGGTACAAAGAAGTATGGATTTGAAACAAAGCTTGATAAAGCTTATCTAACTTCACCTCCATTGAGATGCCAAAACATGGTTTGACCATACATTGGTCTAGTTGATGGTACTTAATGATTGGGTATTTGTGACATGTTGTTTTTTTAAACCCATATTTGTGTTTGACCATGATATCAAAAACACTTTTAGAGTGTTTTTACAAGTGGTTGGACTGTTTGGTCCAGTTAACCAATGTCTTGAAGATACACCAATTTAATAGGAAAACCAATAACCGATGCTGCAGTGACCACAGCCTGGGCACATGAAAAGCCTGATTAAATAAGGCATTAATGGACAGCTTTTTATTACTTGGATATCTGATCTGCCGTCCATAACACAAGAGACGCAAAATAAACAATCTTTAAAAAGCTCCTTAGAGACATGCAATATGTCGCATATTTTTCAATATCCAAATATAAATAGGTATTATTATGAAGTTAATCATTTTAAAATACTTGTGTATGTGTCTGATCTAAGAAAGGAGAATATGAAAAAATATAATAATGTAAATATAAATTTTAAAACAATACACGACTACTATGTATCCAGCGCCCATCAATGCTGAGTTACACACTACTTTTTTTTACTTATGATTTGAAATTAATTTGTAAATTTTTCAACAAACAAGTCGTTCATGTCCTATTGCATGTGTATTTGTTTGCAAAGCTAAGCACTCTTGTGTTTGTTTGTAAACCTAACCTAAATTGCCATTTACCAGTACATTGGTTCTAAAAATGGCAATAATTAGGTAGTTTGAGCAAGGCTCTTGCTTGCACTTTTGTCAATGACATTGAAGCCCTTGACTTTGGGAAAGTTATTTTTCAAGAAATTGGAAAAATTACATGATCCATGGTCCTTTTAGTATACATAACAATATTATATGTATCATGTATATTGAATGTACAAAATATGTGGTCTTCTTACACACAAAACTACTTTAATTCATAATATTAAGAAATCCCCAAACTGTTTCCCTAAACTTTTTTTTTGGTTTCTTTGCATTTTGAAATTGAGAATGGCTACTTTGGGTTGGGAAAGAGAGACATTATTTGCCATTGGGAATGGGGCAGAATAATGGCCAAAAATTTGAAAATGAGAGCCGTAACTGTTGGGTAACTGCTTTTCATTTATTGAGTAATCAAACCTATAATTATACTATCAAACATACAAACAACTTGCAATACCAATTACTTAACTAACAAATGTTTTTTTATTTCACTTTTTATAACAATGGCATCATAACACATTTTTAATCGCAGTGTTTTAAAGGCACTCATTGAAATATATTTCTGGCACGTAGCTTCCTATAGGCACTGTAGGCATGTGCCTACAATTTTTTCTGAGAATAAAATGGTAAAAATGCAATAAAAATCGTACACCTAGGCTACTTCATTTTAATCTTTATTAAAGTGAACAAACTTTAAAACATAACATTTATTTGGTTATAAAACAGTAAGGTTAATATTAAAGAATACCAGGCCCCTTAAAACATAAGAAATATACGCCAAAACGCAGCTATGAGTCTGGCTCAATTATTTTTCGATGAAGCATGGCGCCTTATCCCCTACAACTGTGCCTACACATTGTTTTCAGCCAAGCCACACCCCTGTATTTCACAAGTAAAACTTGTCTAAATCAGTTAAAGTAATCTTATTTAGTATGTTTCATTTAAGGCACTAAAATGAGGAAAGATCTGCAAAAAAAAATAATTACGATTTAAAGAAAAGTAAGCTTTTGCAAATTTTTTTTAAAGAATTCAAGTGCTAAGGGAATACCGTTTCTGACAGTAAAGTGCTTGGGTGCCCCTGTGCTTAAATGGTCTGTGGAGAAGCCTGGTTTAGATAGAACTAAGACCTGTATTGGTGTAGTGATGGTGGTTTTGTCAACCTAGTAGTTCATCTACCTTAATTTTGTGTTGAAAACAGCTAGTGGTACTGTCAATCTTAATTCAACATAGGTTCACGTGGCATGCCAATTAACTAGGTGTGATAATCCAATTTACAGCAAGAAGACTGAAAATTGTGGATAGATGAGAACCAATTATGGTTATATCTGTTGACTATAATTATGTAGTCAAGTATGTCATTGGAAAGTAACAAGTAATAAAATATTCAATACTATTTTTATCCGAAAAATTAAAACAATTTTAGGCAAAACACTAATTAATATTATTATCATCAACATTGCCGATTCAAACAAATCAGCCGTAAAATAAACAAAGTTGTACATCACATGCAAACTGGAACTGTTGATTGATAAATATAATTATGATTGTTGTGATTTTATTACCGAACTTTTTTAAAAGTCAACTTGAACAAACACAAACTGCTACTTAATTAATATATGATTGTTTTGATTAACCAGGTGTGATAATTATAACAATGTAAACGAAACTACCTATCCATCACTATATAAAATAAGGTAGATGAACTGGTAGGTTTACGAAATGGGATACAAAGTGATTGATTTGCATAAATAACTAACAAATATTATAATACTATAGTAAGTATAGGTTCATATTCATATGACATTAGTTGCTAAATGAAGATCTAATATCAGTGTACGATTTCAAAAGTGAAACTAAAAATCACAATTTTTTTTGCAATAAACATAAATTAAACTGGACTTACCAGGGTGCATAGAACATCACAAAGAGTCTTTCACTGGAAACTTTGTCACCAAATAACTTTTCATTGAGTGAAAGTGAATTTTCGCCATGGTCATCATCGGCTTGGACCGAAAGTGACCAGCAAGCAAACACTATACAAATGGTAATGTGTTTTAGCATCTTGATTATGTTCTAAAGCGTCTGACCAAGCCGGTTGCTGCTAACAAACTGATTAAATGTAACGTGTAATTATTGGACGAAATTGAAGGGGGACGAATATGCTTCCGGTTAATTTGAAGCTGGTTCTCGCAAAATAATGGATACCGGCTTTGCGGTATAGCGATTGATACTAAAACCCGGCTAGTTTCCGACTGATCCGGCTACGGGGGGAAAGGCATGTAAGTGATTATGGTGTTTAAATGGACAAGTCCCAGTTATCATGTATAGGTTTTCAGAAAATATAGGTCCATGGTATCGAGCAAAATAAACCCGCCGAATTACCTACTAGTCCCCGTTGACTCCAGATCTAGATTTAGCAATATCAACTGTTACAAACATATTGACATCTAAAGACACTTACAAATACTCATTCTACCACAGAATACTAATACAACGGAACATACTCCCAACCTCTACACACGAGGCGGTCACAGTGGATGCTTTTAAAGCCCTTATCCCTGTAGCTGTCCTCACCCCCATTCTCCACCTGTAGACCATCATCAAATGTATATAGTTTTAAAAACTCTTTAAAGTCATCTCTGAGCACCTCATACGGTATAAACTGAACCCATAATAACTAACTAACTAATTTATTGATTTTGTTATTGTTTGTTTTGTTATGGATTCAGCATATCATAATCTTTGTAACAATGGATAATGAAACCATGATTATTTGTCAAAGATATACTTTAAATTGCAAGTCAAACCCAGCCGATATTAGTCAAAAACGGCGAAAAATCGTCAAAACTCGCCAAAACAGGTAAACTTCAAGACATCTATTTACATCTACATATTATTCCCAACAATCAATTTCTGATTATTACTTGGAGGCGCTGTCGGGGAACAGCAAAAGAAACTTAAATTACGGCCCTTTTTATTACTACCGTTAATACCTTGATCGCAGGCCAATTTAAAAATATCAGAATGGGCGAATAAATGGTTAGTTAAATTAAATCCGACAAAGACCGTGACATTATTGTTTTCTCGTCAATCAAATTCCATTCACCATTCTCAAGTTTTTATGAACAACCATCAGATTCCAGAAGTTAATCAGCATTTTGGTGTATTTTTATCCCATGGTTTATCATATTTATTACTAGTATATTAATAAGTCGAAAGCATGGCCACGCGTACATTGAAATATGAACAAGACAGGTAAAAGTTGATGTTCAGTAAGTAAAACATTAACAATTAAGAAACCCAAAAGGAGCGATCCCAGGGATAAAAACAAATGCAGATGTAACATTTGCTTTGTTAAACTGCTGCTATGCCAGGGTAATTTAATCGTTTTTGAGGTCCTAACATTATAATAGCAAAGCGCACAGACTCGCATATTTTATTTCTTTTACACTTAAAAAATGTAGCACATGTCTCCTTATATTCGTGCCGATGTAAGTATATTATGAGACACACGCTTTGGTATTACCAGATCCGTATAAACAATCGAACTATTAAATCACTGGTATTGTCAAGTTCAAGTAGTTTTGACTGATGCAAGAAGGATTTTTTTATCGGTATTGTACATAGAATTGGTCAGCGACCAGGTCACTAGAAATGGCGACATGGTCACTAGAGATGGCAAAATGGTCACTAGAGATGGCGACATGGCAGAATTTCGAGACCTAGTTAATGGAAGAAGATACTTAAGAAATTTCGGGGAGATTTATAAAAACCCAGAAATCCAACCGCTGCCACCAGTTTTACAAATTTACGAGGGGGATTATAAAAATCCAGAAATCCCAATCGTTGCCACCAGTTTTACAAATTTAAGAGGGGGATTATAAAAATCCAGAAATCCCACCGCTGCACCAGTTTTACAAATATGCCAGGGGGTTATAAAGATCCAGAAATAATATAAAGTAAGCGTAATGTTAAGTTTATTTCTATACTAAATGTCTAATTCTTATATAACGAAAATATATACAACATAACAGGAAAGTTCCCCACTCTTTTACATACTTTTCTACATGGTTTTATTATTCATATTAAAAACAAAATAACTCCTGTTTCTCTGAACAAACTCCATTCCAAACAACCTTACAACTCGACTGCCACTATCCAACCGAAATCCAAAATCCCCATCACTTATAATCCAATCTAAACGCTCTAGTAAAAAGCCAACTCAAAAACCCACCCCAATTAATACTCATCAAGCCTTTATATACCCTGAGCTGGGAGCATTTCACCTCTGTAACCGACATGTTTCTGTAACGGTGGGCCTCTGTATACTAACCCCAACATAATTCAGTATATATACTGTAACGGTGAGCCTCGCAGTATTATGTAACGTTTCATCTCCAGCCAGTATTGGTTTAAACATATTTTATTCATAAATTATGTACAGCATATTCCACAAAATACATAGTAATACGATTGAAACGGAAGAAAATAATTCTTATATAGTTTCTCTCCTTATAGTTTCCAGTCAGTATTGACCCCTATCCTCAAAGTTCACCGTAACTTATGACTCTGTCCTTATTTTGGACCTACAGGCCTATAGTTCAATAATGGAACTATGCAATTCTGTAACAATACTCACAAGTCATTGATTGTGTTCATTAAGGATTTATTTAGATTGATAGGAAACTTGCATCTCACAACCAAACTTAGGTAAAAAAGCATGCGAAGCATCAATTATTTGGCAAATATATCATTTAGAATTCACATGCAACTGATAATGTAAGTTATATGTTACCTCAATTGATCTTGAATTAAAAACTTTACTGTTTGAAGTAAAATTCCAAGTATTTTTTGTTGTTTATTAGTTGCTTGGTTGCAGTATGTAACCTTTGCACAAGTACGTCAACAATTTTAAACACATTTAATTTGGAAAAGTTTCGTTTTGAAAATAATTTCATTGTACAAAGAAACCATTTTGATCTGTTTTCCTGCCATGCATGGAAGTCGAGATAATTTGCGTGAATATGCGAGCGTTCACAAAAGTTCAATCAGTTCCTTTTCCTTCTACATATAATTCCTTGGTTTTCGGCGTGATATATACACAGCATACATTTGCTATATATGAAAAAAATTTGAACCAGCAACGGATCACGGATGTCAAGAATTTAATCTTTAAATAACAAATGTGATGCATCCGAATTCATTTTACTGGCTCTTATATATACCAACGCGGCGTGAATCATGAAACAAAAAAGAAAAGAAAAAATATAGACAATACGCAAACTTCTTGAGGTTAAATAGAAATGTCGGAGAAATTTAGAATAGAAATGTATTGAGATTGACAATGAGAGTAAAAAAAATATTGCAAAGGTTTAATTGTCGTTGAAAGTGAAGAAAATGTTGAAAACTACAACGTTTTACTTGCCACAAATCAGTGACTTGATTACTTAGACTGGCAGGCTAATAGCAATATAATGTACCCGGCTGAAATTTCAGTTAGCACTTTTAGTACTTCTTTAATAACTCTTCGAATCTTTGTCAGAATATAATATTGTTGGTAACAAAGTAAAGCTGATAAAAATAGCGACTAATTCCAATTTTCTAATTATCATTTTTTTTTTAATTTCTAAATTTAATTTTTTTACGGATTGAAAATGAGAAAATATAGGATAAAAATGAAACGCAATACAGTTATAGAAATCGATAGTTCTTGAATACAAATGTAACAATATAAAAAAAAATGTATGACGATTAAATGCAAATTTATAAAAAAAAAAAAAAAACATTGAGTATTTCAACGTTTTGCATGGCATGATTTTGCGTAAAATTTATATTGACATATTGAGCCCCGTAATTTCCATATCAATGTATTTCTGAGTACCGCCGAGAAATAAACCGCAATTTCGTTACGAAATTTCAACCGGAAGTTGTCCTTTTCAGCCATACTCGGATCTGAAAGTGTATCGTTCTCTACAGAGCTAAGGCCAAATCGGCGACGTACACTGTTATTTGTTGACATCTAGCAAAGTAATTCACACAGAAAGAAAGAATGGCATCTCAAGACGAACTCGCATGCGTTTATGCTGCCCTCATCCTCGCCGATGACCAAGTAGCCATCACTGTAAGTGTCCCTCGACATGTGATAAATATTTTGCTTCGTTTGTCAACAAAAGCTTTTTGTTCGTTAATTTGCGATTTGTTCTCCATTTTTTAGAGCTGACAACAGCTAATGACTAAATATTACACTGTATAAAATTGTTACCGTCGTTATTTGTTCTATCATTTTTATTGTTATCAAATACATGGCATTGCGTTCGCCATTCGCCTCTCACCAACTTGCATAGAAGGATAGGAAACTTGCATCTCTAACTAAATGTTGATGAAACAGCATACGAAGGATTCATAGTTTGCATATTAATCATTCATATTTCACAGGCAGCTGATTTCTTGTACTTAAACTGTAAGTTGTTTGTAATTTTAGATTTTTGAACATGTTTCATTCAAGCAAAATGCTCTTGAATTAAAGATACGGAGGTTTGAATGAAAATTTATCGTAATTTGTCGTAATTTAACAATTTTAAACACACATTTCTGGGAATGGTATTGTTTGGATGACAATTTCATTCAGCAGTGGAAGAATTTTTATTTGTGATGCTGAGATGAAAGGAAGTCAAAATAATTAAAAACAGATAATGCAAGATTTTGTGTGAATACACGAACGTTCACATAGTATCAATCAGTTGTCTTTCCTTCTCTATATAATTTCTTGGATGATCAAAGTAGAAAGGTGATCAGTCGTAACATGATGCTAAATATTCAAACAATCATAGATCAATTACAATTTATTAAAAAATAAACGGCTAATATCATTACAATTTATTACAAAATAAACAGCTAATATCATATAAGTTAAAAACTTTATGCTTGTGGATAAATTTTGTTTCAATTCTGTACTTTCTTTATCTGTAGAGTGGTCTAGAGCACCTGCATGGTGTAGAGTGTCATTATAATGTGTCCACAGCATGATACTGTAGTGAAATGTACATAGGTCACTTACAGCAGCCCCGCTGTTAAGCTAGCTTTTATAGCGACATGGTTGAAGTACACTGACTGAAGTTCAGCAACAAAGTACGGGGTCGGTACTTGGATGGGTGACCACTGTCACTTTACTCCAGTGTGATGTTCAGAATACTGTCTCAAATAGACACTGTCGCGATAGGACTGAAATTATTTTGAAAGCGACACTAAAACACCGTACAAAATATTTGGTCCTAAATCTCCATCACATTAAGAAAATCTTTGAAATAAGCTGGAGTCATGACGACGGCAGATCTATGAGAGGCAAGTGATCTTGACCTCCAGGAAAATGTAGGCCCTCATGGATTTTCCAACACGCTTTACAGATATATTGAATAAATGGTTTTGTATAATAAAAATGAAAACATACTTGGCACTTCCAATTTTGAAACTATGATATATGTTGATATATTTCAGGCAGAAAAAATTCAGACTGTTCTCAAGGCAGCTGGTGTTTCTGTTGAACCATACTGGCCAGGTAATAAGTTCAAATGATATATTTTGTGAAAGATGAATTTGTAATTTTTAATGTTTTTATATCGTTGCAAAGCATTCGCCTTAAAAACATTTTCTGTCCTTAATAGTTTTTTTCCTGTCACCCTCCCCATTTCTAAAGCTAATGTGCCTCAATTTTTAAAAAAAAAACCTAAATAAAACATAAAATAGTTATATAAATGTGTTTGTGTTGTGCTTTATTGCACACCCAGCAAATGAACATCGTTCCATCATTTTGGTTATTTCCATTAATTTATGCAATTTTTATGTACATGCAGGTCTGTTTGCCCGTTCTCTTGAGGGAGTAAATGTGAAAGAACTGATTACCAATGTTGGAAGTTCAGCAGGATCTGCCCCAGCTGGTGGAGCCCCAGCCGCAGGTGCTGCGGAGGAGACCAAAGCAGGTGAGCATGGAAGTTTCCATTCCATAACAGTATAATACGGAATTAACAGGGAATTATATCACTCAGTTCTTGATACTCGAGTCTGTGTTAATGGTAAAAACTATCTTTCCTGTTTGGAAAAAAATCTAGTTTCTGCAAAAGCACACTTTTGAAGAAAGGATATAGAGTATTGTATTGCATCCTTTCTACATTTTAGAAGTAAGAGAAACTTTGCTATAGTAATACTACTACACTACAGCGCATGTGTATATATGGTATATCATTAGACTCTGGAATTTTGCAAAAAAATCCCATACATTCATGTAGAGCAAGGATATTTCAATTTAGCTGTCGGGCCATCCTTCAAAATATATTGTTTGCCATGCTGTTACCTTTTCACACAAAATTGCAGCTACCCAAACTTTTTTTATTGACGCAAAGCATTTAAAAAAATTAAATTTCAGGATTCCTGTCCGTTTTTCTTTAAAATGACTGCAAAATCATAATTTGGCCAAAAATAATAGCTACCTACCTACTCACAAACAAAATATTGGGTCGGAGCACAGCAAACAATTATTTTTTTAGCACACCAGGACGAAGTCTAAGGAGAGCTATTGGCATGACGTCGGCGTCTGTAGACACCCCGGTTAAATTTTGCGTTTTAAGTTTAAGATATTTATGCAACCACTCATTGGATGTGAATGAAACCTCGCATGTGTGTTCACCATCATCAATGGAACATACACAGACAAGAACCAGAACTCTGGATTGCATTTTGGCACAGTTATGGCCTGTTTTGGACTTAGACACTCAGAGGCGGGCTTTGTTGTCGACAACTCTTGTTTAAAGATGGCCTTAGTATTAGTTTTATTCAGTATACATGTCACACAGTATAAAACATATATTTCCAAAATTTCTGAAAAACAACTAATTACATTAAAGGGATTACATCAGCGAGGAAAACGCTATAAATGTCTTGGATAAAAAAAGCAACTGATTATCATCAAGAAATAAATCCAAATGGTTTGGGTATCTCAAATCCACCAAAATGTGACAATTGATTTTTAAATTGAAGGAAAAATCTTTAATGAAATCCCAGTTCTAAAAATAGACAGCACTTAAATACCTTCACATCATTTGGTTCTAAGATTAAACAAATTTTACTAATACACGTAGTACATCTTGTTTCATTTAAAAAAAAAAACCTGTTTAAAGGATCATATTGCGATGAAAATGTAATCCTGCAACTCATTTAATACATCACAAAATATGTTGCAATTTTATTTTAGTTTAACCTAGCGTTAGAAAATTCGATTTCGATATATTATATGGCATGTTTCAATAAATACCCTTGTGACAATAAGAGGTCAGTGAATTCATGTAGACATGATATATTGGTAAAAAATGTTTCATGCCAATTTTAAAATTTTGAAAAAGTCCTGATATATATTCCCTTTGAAATGATCATTTATCTAAAAATAATAATTAATCTATACTTAGTACATGAACATCACAGAATTTCATATCACAAAATGTTAGTATTTTATAACAACTTTTGTAATAATCAAAACTTGAGTCACTTATTTTCCTTAGACTTCATAGTTCAAAGGTTGAAAAAATAAAGGTGAATCGGAAAGTGGCATGAAATGCTTGGAAAGCCAAGTAAAGTTCAACTTGTTTCCACTGATTAAAAAAAACAACTGTCCTTATATATTAGCAATTTAAATATATTTAGTATTTAAAAATGTTTTAAATGAAATGATCAAAATAATCTGCATTTACAAATTTCTATTTCAGAAGAGAAAAAGGAAGAAAAGAAGGAGGAGTCTGAAGAGTCAGATGATGATATGGGTTTCGGTGAGTGGTCTCCCCTTTCGTTATTTGTTTGAGATCGGTTATATAGTCACTGTGTCAATCGGTCAGACTGTCAGCGACTTTTGTCAACAATTTTCAAGCGATTGACTAAGTTTTGCATACACAATCAACATGTATTTGCATAATACAAATTTGTGATGCCAAGTTGTTGCCCTTGCTCTTAGAAACATTGCTGTACTAAATCGCAATTCTTGTTGACCCAACTACTTCCACAGATTTAATTTTTACATTCATGGCATATTAAATAACTTGCGATTTCGGATTTAAGTCCTACATGTGGTACATTGCTGTTAGGTGGCAGTGCTGAGGTATGAAATGCCTCGAGTATTAAATGGGTCTAGATATTTTTACTTGTTTGGTCTACAATACAGACTTTGGCCTGATCGCCCTCTCGTCAGAGGGTCATGGTGGTATTCAAATTGCAAATAAGCATTTGTGCTTTAGAAATGGTCACAGCGTCATCCGCTAATCACTTAAACCTTGTCCCTGCTATTTCTCTACAATCTCCGGTTGGAATTTTACAACACAAACAAAGCTGCATCACTCATAGTGAATGACAGAATTATCTCCCCTTTTGCTGTCTGGCAAGAAGTAACTTCACAAATATCCAGTATCATTTTCGATGAACAATTATTGATTGAATATTTAGCATCAGTTTTATGCCATCGAGGGCTAACAGACAATCAGTTAACCTAATCACCGTTTCCTGGGAATAACCAGTTCTCGAGCACACCTCATCTCCGCAAGTAACTGATAACTTTCCCACTTGAATCAGTGGTGAGAGACGAATGATAATGAGACACAATGTCGTATATCAATCATCATGGAGACTGTTGCCAGGCGGGGATTTGAACTCACAACCCGAGAATTGATAGTCAGACGCATAACCGACTGAGTTAATCGGGCCTGGCAATATTTTACTATTTAAATACATTTTAAATTTGATTGTATTTCTTTGCGTAATTTAATAAAAAATTATGAATGTAAACCCGTCTCGGATGACAAGTCGGCAGTATGGATATTGATACTATTTTAATTGTGCATAATTTAACCAGTTATATCAAGGTGGATCTAAAATACCTTGTATTTGCAAATGTTGATAAAACAAATGAAATTAAAAATTGTTCAATTGCTAAATGTTATTTTCTTTCTTTTCAGGTCTGTTCGATTAAAACAAACAGCTTGAAATGCCATTTTAAAAAAAAAAAATAAAGTAAAAAACAGAAAAAAACATCAAACAGTTGTCTTCATTGATTACCAACTTCAAGTATTCCATAGTAAATATACAGAGCCCAGATAACTCGTCAGTATCGAACACATCTGAATTTTGGCTCGCTGAGCACAAAGATGCTCATGTTGAGCTATTGTGATCACTCTATGTCTGTTGAGCACCTGCATACTCCAGTCAAAACTTCTTTGTGTCAAACACAGCTGAGTTTAGCATGTTGAGCTATTGTTATTGCCCTTTGTCTGTTGTGCGGCTGTGTATTCGATTGCTTCAAACAACTATACCAGCTTGGGAGTTCACAGCAATGTTCCTTGGGTGGTCCCTTTAAAATGTTTTCCAATATTTGAAATCTGTACTCCATTCTTGTTGCCATGGCAACAAAAAGGAAAAGCTTTTTTTTTTAAATAATCTTGTCAAACTACTGGCCTGATTTTGAAATAATTTCACAAATGTTCCTTTTTGATACATCTTGAAACATGGAAGGAGCTGATTTTCCCCATATGGCTATAGAATTATTTTTTTTCGTCTGCAACCACTTGCAGAAGTCTGTCAAGATTGTTCAAGCAGCTGCAATTTGTTGGGGGAGCTAGTTTTGTCTATATGGCTGTATTGAAAACATCTCTAAAACAGCTGGTAGGATTTCAGTTTTAATTTTTTGGGCGATACTCTACCAAGATGATTTTTAAAAAAAAATGTGACGGCTAGGGGTCGGGGCTCCTTTTCCCTATGTGGCTCTAGTAAAAATTTCAAAAGTCGTCTGAACATGGACTGAATTTCAATATAATTTGGTAGAAAGGTATCTTTGTTCACCCTTTACCACAATTATTCAATTTGTCAAAAACTGACCACCTCACCAAAGGGCGGAGCTTGTTTTTCCTATATAATGGAGAAATCTTCAAATGGCATTCTGTGCATTCTCTTGTTGCCATAGCAACAGAAAAGAAAACTTTCAAAATGTTCTAGTCTTAAATGGCTGGCTCGTTTTTGGAATGATTTCAAGAAAATGTTCCTTGGTTGCCCTAGCAAGATTGCTCATTTGATCCGAAGAGTGGCTTGATATATACTGAACAGAACAGCTAGCCTGCTATTTTTGTATTTTCATTCATTAAAGGATGTATAATTATGTCGTTTACAGACAATTGTGTAGTTTTACAAAATCTACAATGTCGTGTTCTTTATTATTCATGTCCAAATTTCAAGAAAATTGCTTTGAAGTTTTTTGAGAAAATACATAAATTGTCTGGTGTATATGGGTAATATGTCAGTTGGCGGGTTAGCTTATTTGACTGGAACTTCATACAAGACTTCCTAGTCATCAAATCTACTAAAATAGCTAAGTAAGATAACTTTTGGATGAATATAATGCAAATATTCCCCTCGTTTGTCTTGGAATAGCCGGTTAAAGTTCTGCTTGCAAGTACCATCAAGTCCATATCTCACCTACCATACAATGTATGATTAAAACTTCAAACAAGACTTCTTAGTCATCAAACCTACTAAAATAATGAAGTTAGATAATTTTTGCATGAATATAATGCAAGTTATTGACTTTGTTTGACTAAAATTCTGGTTAAAGCTCCTGTACAAGTCCCTATCTCGGTAACCATTGCATGTATTGGACTGCAACTTCACACAAAACTTTCCAGCTCGAACCTAAGTTAGATAACCCTTGCATGAATATAATGCAAAATATTGCCCTTGTTTAACCCTTTACTTCATAAAGACACTTTTGGACACCTAATATCGAAAGCATTAATACACCACATATCAGCAATGGGTGAATTATGTTTATATTAACTGAGTAGAAAACGGCGAAGGAAGTGTTTTCAATGTGATGTAAAGTGACAAACTTTCTTGCAACAATGTTGTATTTGTAAAACGGAAACAGTTGTCATTATTTTCAAAATAGTATGCAGTTGTAGGGACATCTTTTGTCTTAACAAAAATGCCCTTTAGTCACAAAAGCTCCCTGAAACAAAGTAGTAATAGTTTTTTACAAAATTGAATGAATAGGATTTTACGGCGTACCAACACATAGGTTATTCAATGCCAACAGGAAGGAAGATTCCAGGTTCACTCTACATGTACAAAAAAGCAACAAATTAACATAGATTTAAATACACAAACAAATGAATATGCATAATGAACCTGCAGAACTGCAGAGTTTCAGCAAATTCTATCATATTACTCAAATTGTCGCTTCTTACGACATGCATGAACCCAGTGGTCCTATTCTTGCCATCACTCATATGGCTCCCTGAAACCACACAGGGGTTGATAATTTAACCACAATAGTGAACATGACACCCATTTGGAGGATTCCTACCCCTCTGCAGAGATTGGTAGTGATTCTATTCTTAGTTGGAATCACACAGGCTTACAAAATTGAAATATCAAGGAAAATATGCTAAATATTTGAATTTTGAACCATGTTTGACCCGTCATGTGATGTAAAGTGACACTTGCTTGGAGATGTGTATAACTCACTTATGAGTAGCCATGCAGTGTTTGATATCTCAGAATAGAATGTGTTTTGACTTTCAGTTTGTGAATTACATGTTTACAATTAATCTTCATGTTTCTGCCTTTTTTTATTTATAAACAAATGATTATACATTGAAGTTTATGGCTTATCTTAGATATATGCATACATGCTTCTTTATTTGGATGCAAATAAGCAATCATTAACACTAACATTGATTCATTGTTTTGAATCCCATAATCAAATCTGTTTACAACAAATTCAGAAAGAGTACTATCAACTATGGCTATACTGGTAGTTACAGTTTATGTTGGAAATGAGTATTATTAAATAACTATAGCAGACTTGTCCGCTACTTGTGATAAACACTGCCTACAATACTGTGTAGCTGCTACCGGCAATGTGCCTTTAAATCAAATACTTTTTACACAAGCATATCATATATTACTCCTCTGTTCTTTACTTTGTTTATATACATGTGCATGCAGTAAGTTTTTTTTAGATCACATACATATATATTAATATACTCCGACCTATAAACACATACTTGCATTACTAGATTGTATAACACACAATAGATGCATGGGAAAAGTTACATTTGTTTCATTGGTGAATATGAGCGACACATGGCGTCCACGCTAATTTTACTGGGGAAATGATAGAAAACAAAAGACAAGTATATACGAGAAATTTTATTGATTGCCGATCTTGGACAGTTTCTCTGTAGACAATCTCAGGATGTGTTTTTGTACAAATGAGTTTATTTAGTGACCATTTACAATGAACTATTTATTGACATCATCCCAAAATATACATATTTATACAAAAATGCTTACCAAGGATATTCCACTGTGATATCTTATCTGGTCATTCACAACAATGTCTTTCTTCTCTTCTCAGACTATTTCTAAGCAGCTTGTGCCTGAAATCCGTCATGAAGAACTTTATTTTAGGGGTATTTAAGCACTATTTTTCCTTGCAATCGCCTTGTTCTTTTACTTTAAAAAATAAATTTATTTGCAGCCACATCATTAAAACATCAGGATGAAAACATCTGGTATTCTTTAACCTAACAGTGTTCTTACAATATAGGAACAAGTTTGGTAATAGTTGCCTTGACGTAAAAAAAAATGGAAGCCAAGTTGTTTTTTATAAAGTGTAATTTTTAACCCGATTATTAACAACTGATGTTATTGTTATGGGTCAACAAATTCCTAACATTCAATCATATTGCCCAGTTATTTTCTTAATTATAACAAGTAATTATGCAACCAAATTGAACCAATATAACATCCTCTCCAATGTTTACCTACAGCATTATCACACATACACTTGCATGTTTTTAACCAAATTCCCTGAAGTATACAACAAGGTGTAATGCCATTTTCAACACAATACAGATTGTATATGACATATCTGGTTTTATTGCGGCGGAATACCTAAGAGTAGCCAGTAAACTTTCTCACAAAGTTTAAAAGACCATATTGGGCTCAAACCCACAATCTATACAGCCAGACGACAGCATATTAGACCACGAAAGTAAACAAAACCCCCAAGGTGCTACAAGCTTACTGAATGTACATCATTGATTGAAAATGACCAGATAACATAATCAGAATCTTTCAATTTTTACTGTTCCAACAAAGAATCCAGTATGTATTCACAACGAAATCAGCTGTCTTTGTACACCATTCTATCAAAAAACAACATTTTCTGTACACTTTACAAGACTTGAAAAATTATGCACTCGATTAAGAAAAATATACATACCATGCTATACAACTTTCTACAACATTCTACAAAATGAAAATTAACATATACATTATTATACAAGTCTACAGTAGTCTATTAACACTACAAGTTGTAGATGCTACATAGTTACGTCTATGGTTTATAAACAACATATATCTCAACAAGAGGTCCAATCGGGCCAAAGTCGCTCACCCTATTTCACCTGTCATTTCTTTTCACATATCTGAATGGGCAAAGCCTACTTGGAACTGTATGTAATAGATGAGAAAATTGAGAATTATCCGTTTCAAACAAACTTTGCAGGTTGAATCTTGAGAATAGTTTAAATTAAGATTTCCATATCGGATGCGGCCAATGTTGATGCAAAGGTTAAGGCTTGAACAAACCTTAGAGAAACTCATTAGGTAAAACTCCTTACAAAATATAAAGCTCTCGGCCTTGCACTTTTTGATATTTTTTAAATTTTGAAGAAAAAAAACACAATACATAAGCACCCTGGGGCGGGGCCAAATTTGATTGAATTTGAGAGAACTTCATGTAAGAGGGATTTACACCAAGTTTGGTGAAAGTAAGTCGAGCTGTTTCAAATCATTCTAAGCAAAAAATAATAACCGACACAGGGTGATCACAAAAGCTCAACTGTGAGCCTTTGGCTCAAGTGAGCTAAAAACAAAATAAACAAACTTTATCCCTTGAATGGAAGGTTGTTTCTTGAGAACCAAACTAACAAAATACCTTCTTGACGATTCTTACAAAAGACACTGCTTTTTTTTGTAACCAACATTTTTAATAATTTTGTTTTCTTGTTATAATTTTTCCAGTTGTTCTACAGACCTGTTTAAACTGGATCACTGAAGTTCAAAGGCAGCATTATATATTGTGTTTTACCATTATAAATCACACTGAAATACATCGTTTTACCATTATAAATAGTGCTAAAGTATACATGTATTGTGTTTTACCATCATAAAAAGCGCTAATGTATACTATTTTACCATTATAAATATGCGCTTTTTTTCTATCAAATCATGTTAAGTTGAAAAAAATAAATGCTGTAGTGCAAATATTGTCAAAAAGTTATAATTTGAATGTGACCTTATGCAGTGTTAAGTTTTAGTATCCAAAGAAGAAAATGTTGCCATGACCTCTCAGAAAGAACCTCCCATTATACATAAATGATAAGATAACAAATTGTTGATAAAACTGAAAAGATAAACAATGTGCTCATTGAAATAACAAAGTGCAATTAAATGTAATAAAAATACAGAGAAAAACAAACAAAAAATGTGACTATATCATAAAAAGGGCCTACCTCGCCCAATAATTCCAAAGTAAGTGACAAAAAGATGAAGTTGATGCTCTTATGTACACCAAGATTTCTTGTCAACTTCAAAGCCAGAATCAAGAGTATCTATCAATGTGACATTTTTTTTAAAATTTGTTTTAATGTGTCCAGCTCCCTTTTCTATTATCAATTCTTGGTTTATACACATTGTTTAACAGCTAGAATCGTTCAGTAATAAACTTAAATTACTTCACAGCATATGCTATTGTGAAATATTGAACGCCTAGCAGAGTTACCATTGATTATTTAGTGTCATCTTTTATGCCATCAAGGGCTAACAGGTAACCTAACCACTGTTTCCGGGATCCTGGAAGGTTCACCAGTACTCAACTACACCCCATCTCTGCATGTAACTGATAACTTTCCCAATTCAGCGGTGAGATATGAATGATAATGAGACGCAATGTCGTACATCAACTATCACGGAGACTGTCGCCAGGCTGGGATTCCAGAAAACATGCCCAGAATGGAGAGCAGAATTTAAGAAGTCCAGCTGATCCAGGTCTATAAACTAGACCAATATGAAATATCGCTTCTAATCAATGTTTTTAATGGCAATCTTTTTTTGCATCTTCCCACAGTATATTAAATATCACATTTATATATCATCTTCGGCCAAACAAACAAGGGAAATAAAGTATAAGTACTATTAATATAAAATGTTTTTGTTCGCCGCCATTAAAAAAGAACACTATTAAACAGATAAACATTCATATGATCTGCCATACAATATGAAATTACTATTAACACTGGCTTTTTCTGTTACAACTACAGATCTTGGTGTAGATAAACATAAGTGGCGAGTTTCACAAAAAAAACTTGGACGATAAAAATCGTTGTAAACATAAACCAATAGCTGTACATAATAATCTTAATATTTATCTAAATGAACCCAAAGGTGGTTCAATTAATACAGTAAATAATATATTATCAGGAAATACATTCATTTTAAATGTCGATCAAAATTTGAACTTATAATGAAATTCTAAAATTGACTTACAGTGATTTTTATCCCAAGCTATTTTATGAAACGAAGCCCAGATGTATAAACATGAAAATCTATTAATGGGAAGTTAAATTGCACACACATTTAAAAAGTACTATTTGATTGAAAAAGTGTAAATTCATGCACACGGAGATGCAGAAGATTGCAAGGCAAAACAATTGGCAAAGCTCATCATGTAAATATTTTTTTTTACAACTTACACATTTACAAGAGAAGCCAGTTTTCTTCTTTTTAATACATGATAATGTAGACAAAATCACATGTGGACAATACAGGCAAGATCAAAATCTGATTTATTTGCATCAGTTATTAAACACGAATTTATTGAATTTCATTTCTTACACAAATATTTAACGGATTCTAAGGTCACCTTTCGTGTAGAACCAATACGCATGCAGCTTGAAATTGAAAACAAATTCTCCAGTAAGAACAACATATGTTGCCATCGGTAGAGTTCTCCAATTCTCCTGTAAGAACAACATATGTTTCCAAACGGCAGAGTTCTCCTATTGTTCTGTAAATTAAACTTGCCAATTTCTGTAGCATATATATATATTTAATCCTAGAAGAAAAACAAATTTCTATTAAATTCTTCTTAAATTGTTAAAACATCACAGATACCTTTCTTAATTTAAATCTGAGATGATGGCTTGAATTGTAAAATAAATGTTATGCTTCAGCTGTGTGGTTACAAATATTCAACAAGCATAAATCTCAAAATTAAAAATAGAATGCCAGTATATTCAATTAAAACACACACCAATGTATCAATAATGTTCAGCAAGAAACAGAAATTCAAAGCAGAAGCATGAAACATGAATTAAAAAATGTGTTACACGACATATTCAGTCCCTACTATGTGGGCTACAGTTTGATATACAAGTAGCCTATATACAAACACAGCAGGAATCTACATTTGCAACTAATTCTGAATAACAATTGTAAAACATGTCCATCTACGCAGCACAGATGCCTTGCTTCTGCATTATTATCACAAAAATCTCAACAACGTGTAATAACAGTCATGGTTATTACGAATGGCGGCGGCAGAAAAATGGACTGGTTACAACTTTATCCAGGTCATGTGTCTTCTCACCGAGTTGCTGGAACAATCCCAGTGAGATGCTGGTATGTGTATGGACATACGTTTGAATACTCTCTGATGTTTGGGACATATGTACAGGTGTATGTGCGATACACAGACCAGTATGTAATTATACTTATGCAAGCTCAGTATTAATGGCAGGGCACACAATCATCAGTATTGTTGCATTCAAACTGAGTATAGGGTCATCTCAGGAGGACTTCTACAACTTATTTACAAGAACTCTCAACAATGGGCCTATGAGCAATTGCCATGGTAAGCTTTCTTTAAGAACTGGTAAACATTCAGTTCAGCCTATCATGTTATTCCTCCTAAGATGACCCTCAAATTTCAGTTATTGAAATAATAACTTCACAAAATTGTTTTTGAGACAAAATATTAATAACAACTAAGTTGCCCATAAAAAATGAAATCACTAAAATGTAAACAAATGAATGTACTCTATGTAAACCTATATTCTTTTCAAACTAAAGGATGTGAAGATAACTTGCAGCTGCTAAATAGCACCAAAATGAATATTGGATAATATACATTTTTACAACTCCGAATGTTAACCATTGACAAGGGAGATAATTATTTACACCCATTACTTACATGAAAACTCTATTTTCAAATGTACAAGTTAAGATCATCACGTGAGATTTTTTAGGCATTTAATTTACAAAAAAAAATATTATAAAATATTTATTTGTGACAATTTAATGTACATAAACACTGCAAGGTGATGTTTTTTTTACAAGTCAAACGATTGAGAATTTACATACTTCACAGTGTTCTTTGAGATCCTTCATGTGTTGTGTTTTTCACACCTATTTAGAGTAACCCTTTGTACAGTTTTTATACTATCAAATGAAGTGAAATTTTACAAACGATGGAATGATATTTTTGACATGTTTTACGTTATTTAATACTATCGCTTTTTACATTTTGTTCATTTTATTCAAAATATATTATTTACAAGGACTTTATTTTACAAGATTCTACAATAAATGCTGACGATTTATCTTTATATAATCCGTATAAAAAAATACACACGTGAATTTGAACCCTCTACATGCTAAAACCTTCAATGATTGGTCGATGTAAATTTTGTGCTAAATTTGATTGGTCGATAAAATGTAGACATTATATAATCTGAAGCACTCCTCAAATATAATAAAACAATTAAAACAAGTATTCATACAAACAACAAAAATAATGTACATGTACACTCCTAGTTAACATAGCACTCCGAATTATCAGGTTTGTAAATTTGTATGGGGGGAAAATGTAGCAAAATAAACCTTTTAGTAAAGATAGAAATATAAACAATTAATAATAGGAAAACACAAAGTAATGAAATTTACTTCGGTTTATTGCAGTTCATCACAAGATAGAAGTTCTGCTTGAATTTTTGTGAAAATGAAACTGCTTATCATTCAATTCCAATATTAAGCAAAGTCAGCAATACATTCAATTACTTTCACATACAGAAGATAGTTTTGCAAAGAAAAAAAATCTACAGGTGAAAGAAACACTTATTGGGAGAAATAGCTAGGTGCCCCCTAGGATTGGCAGAATTTTAACCCTGTGTTAAACCAAGGCTTACGCGATTTATACATTCTTGTATGCCAGACATGGATTTCTCTCCTCATGCTGTGATGTGACAAACATGGGACGTAAATTATGATTTGACATCTTGAAACCATTGTGGTTTTATAAGAAACTGATGACGTCTTAAATTGAAATTATTTTTCAGTGTGTTTTATATGCAAGGAAATGCATTGCCCGTGTGTTTTTTTTAATTTGGATAGAAAATTTCATCCCTTGGGATAACAATTATTTGCACGACATACCCAATCCCAACCTCAAACCCATCAAAGACTTTTATATTACTGTACAATCCTTTGTTATATTCTTCCATTTCTCCAAGCCATACAGGTAATGATTTCAAATGACATGTCAAACAAAATGAAAAAGGAGAGTCAAAGAGGATCCATACAAGTCTGATATGTATTTGGCAACCTTTCAAAGCCACAAAAACATGTTTGGTTGAAAGAAGATGGCAACAGCCATTATTTCCTTGGAATGATAACGCAACTAGTTAATCATTTACAAACTGCCTGAAGCACCAGAATGGATAAATATATAACCAAAATGAAATTACAAGATGGGATTCAATTTTCTTTTCTTTCAGTTCCTAATGTTAGGTCATGATGGTATTGGGAATTTTATTTTCCACTTCTTCGTATGGCAAACTGAGAACTGTAGACTTCCCAAGAACTGTTTCAATGTCAAACTCACTTGAAACAGTCACAGTTTCAAAACAAAAACACAGCTGAGTTAGCTTAAAACACCTTTTACCTATCAAGTAAACAATGAAGATACAAAAGCCTATGTCCTGATAAAAACACAATACCAAGAAAGCACTCTATATACACTGGTATAAGGTGTCAAAGTACAAATGAATGGATAAATATACAAATTTACTGTACAATGAATGGTATAATGTTTACATTGTACAAATGGAATAATTAGAAGAAAGGTTTTAGCATGTACGGAGACAAATTTACAATTGTGGAATTTCAAGGGGTTTTGTACAATTTTTACAACCTTACAGGCAAGAAAATGCCAAGACTTTTTACAACTATATAGTAAACTATAATAATATTAAAAAAAAAGAAAAAAAGAGAAAAAACTCAACATAAGACTATGCTGTTACCTACAATATATGCAAATGTCTACATCTATGGACAGTGTATGTGTTTCTGAGTTCTGTACAAGTATTCTACAATGTTTCATTTGATTACGCTCAACACTTCTCAACAAATACTTTGCTCTCAAAATATGCAAAACTGTACACAATAAATGGCAGAGAAAAAACAATCAGAAATTTACACTGATTAATGGAGTACATAAATTTGCTCAACAAAATTTATACAATCATAATGTTCCAAACAAAAAAAAAACAGAACTTGTGAAAGCACGCAAAAAATCTTTAATAACAAAGTTGGGGCTAAATATCATTTACGAAAACATGGATATTTCTATTGAATACAAAACATGATTCAGATACGAAAATAGCATAAAAATGTATCATTACCCTCTTTTAAGCATTACAGAGCAACTAAAGCACTTTTTTACATTTTTTTTTACGTCAGTTAATACTAATTTAAAATTTAACATTCATCAAATTCTGTACACGTAATACATGACTCACTTAACTTATCATCCAATCAAAGGTGGGTACAGCAAGTGATGGACCAATCAAAAGTGGGTACAGCAAGTGATGGACCAATCAAAAGTATGCTCATTATTACTCAACATGATTTGCAAAAGTACAAGACTTGCATGTACAACAAGGCAATTAATACTAAAATAAAGACAAATAAAACATTGTCTTTTTATAGAGACAGAGTGCAAATATGTGTATAAAATAGTAATTTGGTAAATATCGATCACTTGGGGTTCATCTATTACATTTTCCTATTTAGTTCATACTAATTTATTTCAGCTTGACTGCAATGAAAGCTCAGAGCTTATATAAACCGCATTCAAGTTCGCTTCCTGTGTAGAACCAGTATTAAGTGTTGTTTAATAAGGCATCAGTTCGAGCGGGGTATCGAACCCGCAACCTCTGGCATGAGTGGCCAAAACTCTATCCTTTACACTACCACCACGCTTTATCTTATATTTGTAACTGTCACCTCAATATTGGTACACAATGTCCCCATTTGTTAACCTAGGAACAACCAAGGACATATCTCAATACCCTGAAACACAATAAGCTTTCCCCATTCAGTTATTATTTATTTTACCTCGATTGTGAAAACAAGTTATTATAACTTATACAAATCATACTCGAAGTCTTCTTGGGTAGAACCAGTACTAAGTATATGCAGAAAAAGTGACTTGATCAAGGACACCACAGATAGCCATGGCGCAGATTGGAACCGTCAATCCTCCAATCATGGGGCTCGATGTTTCACCATTGGACCACGTGCTCTACATTTGTAAACTTGTAAATGACCACGGACATATCACAACTCTTGATGCACAATGAACTGTCCCCATTTGTTAACCTATAATACCACAATGAACTGTCCCCATTTGTTAACATGCAAACAGCCAAGGACATATCACAATATCTTGATCTACAATGAACTGTCCCCATTTGTTAACCTAGAAACGACCAAAGACACATCACAATCAGGGAAAGGTACAAATACACATATATCTGTTCATAATTCACATTAAGGTACATGTTAAACTTACACTGCAATTATCTATATAATAATGCACACTTAATTCAAGCAAATTTAGTCATATCTGAAAAGTAAAACTAGTTAATACACCAACTGGCATTCTGTGTTGTTGACACATTAACAAACTCCACACCAATGCATATACTCCATAACAATAGGTTACTTGCTGTGAAAAGAAAAAAAATCAGTTTCCCATACTATTCTGTCTATTCCCATGCAAAATAAGTCCCTTTACAGGGCTTCTATACATTATTCCAGCCATTGACTTGTCCAAACTTCAATTCCCTATTCACAGAGATTTGATATGACAAGACGATATTTTAGTTCTTAAATTGGACTTTTTTCTTCGGCCAGTAGACCTAAAAATTAAATCAAACAATTTATTGCAAACTGTGTACACTATAGAATTCAACACCATAATTTAATATATCATACACTTTCCTGCAGTACAATTCGTCAATTCAAGTAATGATGTAAACATGGTTATAAAATATATGTCAAATATCGGCTTATATTTTAGGATGAAACCGTAAATACAACATGCAAAAATAATTACCAAAAAAACAAAATAAAGTAAATGATATAATGGAATATAAATGAAGAAATGATACAAACATGAAGGTGTCTCACTTAAACAATAAAATTGTTTTATGCAATCAATACTTGATGCAATTCACACAAAGTCAGGCCATCTTAAAAACAAATTGTTACCTTGTCACAAAAAAGAACGAAAAGATTTTGTGAACAAGAAAAAATTCCAAAAACCTCAGATATAGATTATAATAAAATCATAAGCAATCTCATTGCTGCATTTTTCCCCAACCAATTCTACTGTCAAAGCCTAATATGATCAATATAGAATGTAAACGATATGAAATGAATTCGAATTTAATACCAAAATTTTGTAAAATTCGATAAAATATCAGTTTCTCATGAAAAAAACAAAAACATATCTTGACCAAAAAAATAGAAATATCAACAACTTTCTACCTACATATTAACCCAAGCATTCAAAAATGATAGAAATGAAGTGTCACACTTCAAGGCCTTGTAAAATCTTAAAATGTTTAGATGTTTAAATATTTAATTTAACATTTAACTCTTTACACCCATTTACATGATTATCAACATTACCACTTCTAATCCATTTAAAATATTTCAGGGCACTACACATCGTCAGGTTGTAAACCTTCCCCAATATTGCAACTGAATCCAATAGAGGTTATACATTGCTTTGTCACAAAAGCCCAGACACTACCCCAGTTGTATAATTCACTGTCTTCCAAATTTTCCAAAATACATTCATTAAGCTGTGTAAGTTTAAGCTTTTAGTTTTTGCCCTTACCCTGTTTAACTTTAACCTATTGTTCTTCTATTAAAACCGTACCCACATGCAGCGCATCAAATTTCACTTATTCAAATATTACTTATTTTTCCACAGTTTTCAGACAAAGTTCTTAACAAATTTTAATCAAATACCAAACAACACCAATCAAAAATTTGTTCTATAAAACAAAATAATGGTGGCATATGCTTAAACAGGTGTTTAAAAATTATACAAGAATATAGCAACAATAAGGTTATCAATCATAAACATGCTTTTATTGCAATGCACCGTTAGGCGGCATGCCGATTGGTCCAAGGTCCGAGCTATTCTTGAGAAGGAATTTCTCCAGCTTGGCTAGAATATGTTTTCCATATGTATACTTTCTCAACGTGCTGATGTGTGGACGTATCTTGTGCATGAGAATCTTTCGCTGCTGCGGTTCTGCCACATCGATCATCTTCTGAACAACATAGTTGGCAAATTGGTCCTTCATCATTGTATACAGGGCCCTAATAAAACCAGACATCAATTTTAACTGAAGTTAACAAAATTACAACTGGAAAATCTTTAATATGTACATGTAGTTTTAGTACCAAATGACATTTTAATAGTTTTTTTTGCAAAAATGTCGCCAATAAATCATTGCAAGATTATTGCTATTTGTTCATTGGAATCGATTAAAAGCAGGGGAAAAAGCAGGACAGTAGTTTAGTGGAAAGAGTGTTGGCGGCTCAAGCCAGACGTTGCTGGTCCGACCCCTAGCATTGACCCCACATCTCTAAAAAATACAAAAAAACACTCAGTACTGGTTCTACCTAGAAAGGGAACACACCAGTGGTTCATACAAGCTCTGGGGTCTGTTCACCAAATATTCTTGAGAGTATTTTTAGACTTGAGCTTGAATTTCAACCTTTGATATTTTAGAAGTCTAACAATATTCTGGTGAACATAAACCCCAAGCTTTCATAGCAATCAAGCTAAAACAAGCACAAGGTGGTGTCACTATATACAGACAGGGTAGTTAACCCATTCTTGACACTTCCTTTTATTCCCCTCTCTAATGCAAAATTTTCATATTTTCATATTTTATTCCTCCTGATCTTAGCCATAAAATGAGGCAATAAATAAATACTTCAAACTCACCCATCATTCATAGAGCACACTTCCTCAATTAGGTACGCCTTCTCAGCGCGAGACGAGTATGACACACATTTCTCAACAACATTACTGAAATGATTATAATATCATCAAATAAGTAATTACAAAAGCAAACATGGGAACAACTTCATCAAGCAATGAGGGATTTTACTTTATATGTGAAGGAGATTCAACCCAAATGAGCGGGAAAAAAAATCTTAATCACTACCGTTCAGGTACACAATAAATAAGCAGTATCGAAAAGCACACAAGTTTAAAATTATACAAATGTACATGTACACTTAGTTCATGTTAAATAAAATAAGATGTTTTGTTTTTATCATAAACATAATTTTACTGATACCCAAGATTTTAACAAGTCCAAACAGATACGTATTTGATCTGTGAGTACCTTTCATTCTTTCACTAAATTAGGACACATACCATTAGATTTCTTTTAAAGGAATACAACATTACTTTGAATTACTGAATAATTTAATTAAACAAGATTTGAGTAAACAGCATTTTAGAAGAAAAAAAACAACAGAATTTTAGAATAAAAATAAAAAGGATTGCAAAGGGAACAGAACAAAAATTCGAGCTACTGCAACTTTGTGTAAATGAGGATAAACTGTACATTCCAAACAAAATTATTACCTATCTTCTCCAAAAACAAGTGAAATGTTTTATTTTCACAAATGAACAAAAACAGAAGTAACAGAACTTACCTTGCAAATTTATGCTGACTCAGTTGAAGAACTTTTCCACGTAGTTCGTTAACAATCATACTCTTATCATCTGGGCGACCATGCTCCAGCACATGTTGTATGACATAGTTACCATACTGATCCTGTACGAGTCTGTCCGTGTTCTCGTGAAGCTCATCAAGGATTGGCTGCGTCTGATCCTGCATACAGTGCTCCAGAATACGTTGTATCACTCGGCAACCATACGGGTGAGTAGATAATGTATACACCTGCAATTGTATATATGCATTTTATTTACAGTTCATTGTATTTTGTATTTCAGCGAATTCGTGAAAATAATACACACTGAAATGGTTTTGAAGGTTATTATTTTTTTTACACAAGGCCAAACCTTACAACGGTGATATAGCAGTCAGTGTTATTGGTGTAGGAAGTCCTGATTAAACTCAGACCCAACTCAGCTGTGAAATAACACATTATATGGCCTCCAATTCTGTTGATTGAAGAAGACACAAGACTGAATCTGAATAAACTGACAAACTTTCTCACATGAAGCTGCTTGACTTACAACTTTAGTGATGAGAGACAAGTGATCACGGTACACATTCTTCTATAACTCCGCTAATGGACTCTCACAAATATGGTTTGGATTTCTAAGAACATGGAAGAAATACCATTTTGAACCAATATTCATTATGAGATAATATATATATCACTTTCTGCAGTTTTGCCTGATAATTTTATTTACTCAAAACAGTCAGATTACCAATGTGTCACATTTATTTCCAGTATGCGAGAACACCAATACAAGTACAAAAGGACACTGTGAGAGAGTAAAGAGGACTCAATTTATACCTGTCCTTTGAAAGCATCTATGATGAACTGTAGTTGTTTCGGTTCTACACACTCGATACATTTCTGTACGACGTGGTTGCCAGTTCTGATCCTTCACACACTTGGCCACATGACCGTCCAATTCCTTCACGATCTCAACCTGCAATAGATGGTAATAACATTAATTATTGCATACAGAAACATGTCAAACACGTTATGACACAATTTACTTTTAAAACAAAATAAAAATGGAACTGTAAATGTGTCCGTTTACACAAATGCGCCTGCCATTGATTGGATACCAACTTTAAAACAAAAGGGGGCCAAAACTACTGTAAAATTTTACCGATGCTGACAGATATTGAACTAAACCTGTATTTTACAATTCTATAGGTACATATGGAATATTAATTAAATACATAAACCCTTTCAGAAGTAATTGATCGGAAACCATTTTCTCCAAACAGTTGGACAACAGTTGAATGGCACGGACATATTTTTGTTTTTATTTTGTTAATGATAAGGTGAAATCTCAGTTATACTATAACCATGCTATAGTTACCAAAAAGTAGCATTATCTCACCTGCATATCAGAAGGTATAGACTCCAATGCCTTCTGTATTACCCTACATCCATACATCTGCAGAGCCAAGGGCAGTACATGTCCTCGCAGTCGCTGGGCCAACGTCTGCTTCTGTTCTGGTGTTCCAAACTCAAAGAATTTTTGTATAACATAGTTGCCGAACACATCAGTCATGAGACTATAGGCAGCAGACAATATTTCGTTAAACACCATGGCTTTCTCGGGTGGCGTAGCTCGTTCAAGTTTTTGCTGAATGAATCTATAATAAGAAAGATTAGACAGTAATGTGTGTGTATTCCAATTCCATTATCAATGTCCTATTATCTTTAATAACAAAATGAAAGTGTTTTTTCTCCAAATATTTGAATTTATTTTTTTTGTCTTTAAACAAAACTTTTTTAAAAATGTCTTTTCTTTCGTACTCTACAATATCTTTATGTAAGTACTATTTAAATAAATTAGGTTTAAATCAAGTGATGCATCTGAACACTGGCTTACTATATCAGGTGGAAATAGTTTCAACAAGCCAGAAGATGGGAATATTCTTATCAAGCTGATATGCAATTCTCTGTCACCAAATAAACAAACAGTAAATTGAAATGTTCATGTTCGCACAGGACACAGAAACAGCATAAACAATCACTTAAGGATTTTATAGTAAATACCACAACTGAACATGCGACTATGCAGTCGAACTAGAGAGATACATGTAAGCTGCAGCGATCACAACTGAACATGCGACTATGCAGTCGAGACTAGAGAGATACATGTAAGCTGCAGCGATCACAACTGAACATGTGACTATGCAGTCGAACTAGAGAGATACATGTAAGCTGCAGCCACCACAACTGAACATGAAACTATGCAGTCGAACTACATGTAGAGAGATACATGTAAGCTGCAGCGATCACAACTGAACATTTGACTGCAGCAGAGACTAGACAGATTAGCTGCATAAAGAGATGATTCTTCCTGTAAACAGATTCATTCAAACTTGCATTACAAGGGGGCTGTGGTGTGGCGAGGGTGTTTTCCATTTGTGCCAGAAGTCGCAGGTCAAATGACCTGTCAGAAACATCATTCAAAACTGGTTTTAGCCAGATAAGACTCATCACTTGTGAACTGACTACACAGTGAAGTCCCCCCACCCAATCCCTTCTCAAATCTTCATATTCAAGTAACACGGGCACCAGATCTACAGCCCACAGTTACTCCACACTTATTTACCTGGATCCATGCTGGTCCTGAGAAAACTCTACAACGTGATTGATCAGGTCCTTCAACTGCAAGTTTGGTATGCGATTGTTGCGGAAGTCTTCAAGCAGTCGACTTCTACCCGTTACCTCCTTAGACAGACTACTGCAAGGGATAAAGTGGTATATACAATGTTTTGGTCATTGTTTTACATAAACAAGAATGTATGTTTCTATCCAAATCATGTACATTGTATACGATAGAAAAATATAACAACAGAATAGAAACAACGCAAGTATAAATCATTTAAAGATGTTAAAGTAATACTATATATTGAAAGAAACTGTAAGACATTTGCATGAAATTCCATAGATAATATCTCATTCCACTTGTTGGGTTTACAATGCAATTCTGTCTATATCGTGGCTTGAATCTCTTCTCTCACAGGAACTGCTTTATACCGGGACCCGAGTATCTATATACCAACACCAGCTGAACTATGCCTATCACTGTACTCTACAGCTGAGTGCAAAGCAACACATCTCTTATTTTTGGTAAGATTGTCACAAATTGACCATAAAACCATACTGCTGCAGGTACATTATAACACAATACTCATGTATCATTATTTGACAAAAACTAATTTATTCTTTCTTAGGACTTAAGTAACAAAATACTGTGATTGGAGAAGAAATCTTTATATATTCTAGATATTGTTAACAGTATCAAATCATTACATATTTCCATAAATATTGATATAACCCTGTTAGGCTTAAATTAAAATATTATTTGTTTGTAGCTTCAGGCTGTCAACAGCATATGACATCTCTTGCGTAAAACTCTTAACGTCAAAAGGATCGATAGGATCTTTCTTACCTTCTTGATTGCATGGTTCTACCTGGGAACAGAGAGCCGAATATTCCACCTGTTGCTCCAACAGATCCACTACGAAACTTCGCTTCAGCGCCAGGAGCAGCATTGTATAATCGTCCGCCATTACCCAGTCCTGCAGTATGTGGAAAACAACTTTTCAGTGCTTTATCTCATTCAATAATGTTAGGTTTTGATTAAATGTGTATCTCTGTAAACCAGGGTTTATAGAAAATTCAATGTCTGCTTTATTGAACTTGATGACTGATATCTTTCACAATAAATGTTTAGTAAGCAAATTCAGTTTTGTTGAAACATTACCACCAAGTCAAATATTTCCAGGGTGTAGGGATAGATTGTTATACACTAAAATCAGACGTCATTGATCCAACTTGGCTGACAATCTATCATAAACAACACTCTGTATAGTATCTACTCAATGTTGCAATCAGTATAAATCATCTCCATTCAAGTTACTGCCAATTGCAGTTTAGATCATGGTCAGATAACCACACATAATCAATTCCATTACTTTCCTTTCATCTCCTGTGGGATATTATTACACTAGCTTTGCGTTGTTTGTACCAAGCCATGATGATTCGGTTCCTTCACGACTTCATGAAGGGAACATTAATCAATTCGCAATGCTAGTTTCATGCAAATGCCTTTTTGATAAGAGATTGTTATCGTAAGCTATATTTTGTTCTTTTAAAATAAAACGACATAGAGCTAGCGTAATTTTCAATGGGTGATGGATGGAGAGTATCAACATTGACACCCAGTGGGTATCCAACGATGAGTTTAGATTACTAATATCTGAATTCATTTCATGTATTGCACAATCTGTTAATGCTGGTACTGACTGATAAATTAAGGTCTTACCTGACAAAGGTGGAGTCATAGACTGACCCGGTTGTACAAGTCCCATGGGACCAGCTGGTGATCCAAGGTTGCCAAGGGAACCATAATACTGATTGAGAGGGGTCATCTGTCTAGCCTTGAAGTCCAGGGAATCTCGTCTCTGACCACTGCCTAACCCTGCAATATTATCAAAAGCTTGAAACTTAAACACACTGGCATTTACTAGCAAGCTAGTCATCATTACATGCAGATTGTATAGGTCAAACAAGTCTTTATATCGAAACCTGATTATATCTCCTTGTTTTGTTTTTTTATGAGGTTTAACATTTATTTCAATACATTTCAGGTTATTTATGGCATATCTAGTTGTACTGATGAAGGAAGTGTAAAACCGCTCTCCTTCAACAAGTAAATGGCAAACTTTCTTACATGTTTCTGGACCAAATGTTCTTGAGACCACAGAAGACCCTAAATATTCTTTAACAAGTTACAGGGCTCTCGTTTGTCCATTTTTGAGGCCGTTATTCTGCCCTATTCCAAATGGTAGATATTATCTTTTTTTCCCCAATCCAAAGTAACAAAATTTCTCACTTCAAAATGCAGAAAAACAAAAGAAATATTTGGGTAAAAAGTGTTTTTTAATATTGATTTTAATGTAGTCTTTGAGAACATAACATTTTTTATACATTTAATATATATGACATATATATTGTAACATATATTGAAGGCTTCTGTGCTATGTAATTTTTCCAATTTCTTTAAAAATAACGCTAATTTTCCCAAAGTCGGGGGCCCCGACCTCATTCGCAAATGTGTGAGCAATAACCCACCACTTATATCAGTGTTTTCTCCAGATCCAATTTTTTGGGGGTCATTGATGACCCACTGACTAAAAATCTGGGGGTCATTTCTAAAATCTGGGGGTCATCATTTGACTAGTTTTAAACTTAATCAACTTGAATTATCAGAGTTAAAAAATACAGATTTTAATAAAACAGTTTTACTACCGGCTTCACAGAAATTTCTCCATCAAAACTGCAACATAAGTTAACAACTTCAAAACAATTTAACTTCAAACGAATGTTTCACTTCTGGCAACAAGTTAACCCTTTACTCCATAGATACGCGTTTCCCGCACCAATCAAAGAAGGCCTTTGAAAACAGTGTAGGAATAGTTCAGATTGCTCCTTAGGAGCAATCTGAACTCTTCCTGCACTGTTTTCCACTCTGTCAGTTAATATAAACATGATTCACCCATTGCTGATACGTGGTGAATTAATGCTTTCAATATAAGAGATGTCCAAAGGCATCTATATGAAGTAAAGGATTAAACAACTATAAACTAGTTGTCAAAAGAGCTAGCATTGTAAAAAGTAACTGAAACCAGCCTGCCAAAATAAATATAGTCAACCTGTCTTAAGAGACCACTAAAGGGAAATCTGAAAATTGGTCTCTTTTGGATTTAATGTGGTCGCTTACATCAGGGGGTCGCTTATAACAAGTGGTTGCTACTGAAAGTTTGATTGTATACGTAATTTGAATTTCTGATTTTTTAAGGTTGCGTCATAGACATTACTGAACAAATTTGATTGTGTCAAATGAGATTTAAATGCGTCAAAAAAGCAAGAAGGCTCTCTAGAGAAAACACTGGTTATACTGTTATTTATAAAGAAGTTTAAAAAAAGGTACAATTCTGTCATATATAGATTATAACAAGAAATGTCACTGGTAAGTGTCGCATGCCCCCCAAATGGTCTGTGAAAAAGAACAATATATGATATAATAAGTAGTGATGTATCTATGAATATCAAGAGTAATGCACTAATGTTTCAGACTAGACATGTGATTCCATGTTTTTTTTACATTAAAGCATGATCTTGACCTTTGTGTAACCTTGACATCTGATGTAATGGTCTGGGTATTTCAACAGTTAAATGCAGGTGAAACATTATCATGACATGCTGATCACTTGTGTCAAGCTATTTTAAAATCCCTAAATGTAAGTTACAGATCGATTGTTGATAAATTGATAAATTGAACCAAGTGTTTTTGAAATCCATCCATGTATGATGAAGTTAAAGGACAGATGTGAAATTTCTAACAGACTCAAAGTGTTGTCATACATATTCAAAGGGTGACAGTGTCTAGGTTTTTCTTATGACACATCATCATGTCATCTTGATAAACTGTGCCAAGTTAAAGACAAAGTCACAGACCAGACACACAATATCAAACAAATTAAAAGTGTGACCTTGACCTTTGAGGAAAGGTTCTGGGTCTTACATGAGACACTTAATTATGTCATGTTTATCAACTGAGCCAAGTGTTTTTAAAATATATCCATAGATGACAAAGTTATAGATCGGACAAGAAATCTCCCACAGACTGAAAGTGTTGTCAAACTCAAAGTGTGACCTTGACCTTTGAGGTACGCATGTGGGTCTTACATGTGACACTTTGTAATGTCATGCTGATGAATTGAGCCAAGTGTTTTTGAAACTTATCCATAGGTGACAAAGTTTTACACTGGACACGAAATATCAATCACACTGAAAGTGTCAACCAAATTTAAATTGTGACCTTGACCTTTGAAGTGGGATCCTGGGTGTAACGCGCGACACATTGTCATGTTATGTCGGTCATATGTAGCTAGTATTAACAAAATCCATCTATGCATGACAAAGTTACAGGCCAGGCACGAAATCTCAAACAGACTGAAAGTGTTGTCAAACAAACTCAAAGGGTGACCTTGACCTTTGAAGTATGGGTATGGGTCTTACTCAAATTGTGATCTTGACCTTTGAGGTATGGGTGTGGGTCTTACTCGCGACATGTCATAATGTAATGTTGATCATTTGTAGCAAGTATCACTAAAATTCATCTATGCATGACAAAGTTACAGGCCGGACACGAAATCTCACACAAACTCAAAGTGTTATCAAAGAAACTCAAATTATGATCTTGACCTTTGAGGTACAGGTGAGGATCTTACTCGCGACACGTCATCATGTTATGTTGATCATTTGTAGCAAGTATCAACAAAATCAATCTATGCATGACAACATTACAGGACGGAAACAATATCCGACACAAACTCAAAGTGTTGTCAAACAAACTCAAATTGTGACCTTGACCTTTGAGGTACAGGTGTTGGTCTTACTCACGACATGTCGTCATATTATGTTGAGCATTTGTAGCAAGTATCAACAAAATCAATCTGCATGACAAAGATACAGGCCGGAAACAAAATCTCAGACAAACTCAAAGTGTTGTCAAACAAACTCAAATTGTGACTTTGACCTTTGAGGTATGGGTGTGGGTCTTACTCGCGACATGTCGTCATGTTATGTTGATCATTTGTAGCAAGTATCAACAAAATCAATCTATGCATGACAATGATACAGGCCGAAAAAGAAATCTCACACAAACTCAAAGTGTTGTCAAACAAACTCAAATTGTGACCTTGACCTTTGAGGTACAGGTGAGGGTTTGCTCGTGACACGTCGTCATGTTATGTTGATCATTTGTAGCAAGTATTAACAAATTCAATCTATGCATGACAAATATATAGGTCAGAAACAAAATCTCACACAAACTCAGTATTGTCAAACAAACTCAAAGTGTGACCTTGACCTTTGAGGTACAGGTGAGGGTTTTGCTTGCGACACGTAGTCATGTTATGTTGATCATTTGTAGCAAGTATTAACAAATTCAATCTATGCATGACAAATATATAGGTCAGAAACAAAATCTCACACAAACTCAGTGCTGTCAAACAAACTCAAATTGTGACCTTGACCTTTGAGGTATGGGTGTGGGTCTTACTCGCCACACTTCGTCATGTTATGTTGATCATTTGTAGCAAGTATAAAAAAAAATCCATATATGCATGACAAAATTACAGGCTGGAAACGAAATACCAGATGGAAGGACGATGTGATTACTTTATGTCACCCAAATATTAAAAAATGAATATATAATATATACCAAATGGTTCATTGGAGCCAATGCTTCCCTGCATTCCAGACGCCAGACTGCCAAGGCCGGACCCATAGTTACTCTGCTGATTGAGGCCGGCACTTATTGGGGTAAATAGACTAGATGAGACTTGAGTGTACCCGATACTGTTGGATTGGCTGTAGCCTGTGGGAATCACAATAATAATAATATAATACAAAGACGAGATTTTCTGAGGTTTATGATGGAACTTATACATTAGAGCACTTTATATGCACTGTTTATTACATGTTTTGATATATACATGTAGATGTATTAAAACACTGGGTAAATTATTTCATTTTTGAACTGCAATGTTCCATTGAGTATACATTGTTAGTCCTGATTTACAATCCAATCCACTTTTTTTTTCATTACACTTGGAAATGGTTCGCTGAAAGTGTAGTTTACATGCATTACATGTATGTGACGCACGATTCCATTGTGCAATATGTAACTTATGAAATGAATTAATTGCTCGATAAACATTTTCATTTTATCAGATATTACATCAATATTCCATATCCAGTGTGCATTTCTTGGCCCTTTTTGGGGCTGAAATACCTTGCAAAAATTACCCTCCTTTTTTTTTTTGCAATTTTTTGGGGCCCCATTCGGGGAAAAATACACATGATTTTTCATTGGTAAGTACCCGATTGTAATTAATTCATTCATTTTCCTTGTTTTACTGCATTTTATTTAAATGAAATGTTACATTTAATTAGGTATTAGAGAACTTTCTGATGATCTTGAACAATTAAAACTGCATTATGAAGTAAATTTTTTTGGCAAATTAGACCAAATGAAAAAAAAGTTTTGTTTCCTGTGACCTGACCAAGTCAATATTTAAACCCCTAAGGCATTTTTTTGTAAAAATAATCTTTATTGAAATTTTTTGAGAGAAAAAAAAAGGAAATTCCTACCTACCGAACCAATTTTTTTCCAGCATGTCACATGAAACAAAATTATTTTTTCATTTGACCTCATAAAAAATCATTGTGAAGCATAAACGGACAATGTATACAACTTTTTTCTCACTTTTATAGATATAAACAGACAGTGCTGTGTTCAGGACCTCGGATTTCAATTTGGGACAATGTCATTCAGTGTGACGAGATACTGAACGAGTGATGTGTATTTCTGATTCTTCCAGGAATTATTTCTCCTAAATGTACCTCACTGGTGCCAGGTTAAGAATACTACTGTACTTCAGGAAATAAGTACTAATTCTACAGAAATCTTGGGTAGCTTCGTTGCTTAGAGGAAGCAGTTTCATAGTACGGGACATTTCAAGAAATTGTGAGTGCATCATACACAACATACAACAGTATCAGACAAACATGCAACTGTGTGATGCATCACAAGTTTGGAATAAAATTAAACACATTATTAGGCCACTATAAATTAATTGCTATATTATCATCCAAATTTTTCTTAAAAAAGGGAGGGATGGAATATTTTATTTTTTATTTATCATTTTTTTTTATGAAAATAAAAAGGATCAGGGTGGCATGGAAATTAGGGGATAGGCAGAGACAATAATATAGCAATTGATTTATAATGGCCTTATTACACGATTTTGCTCATTTCAGCAAAGCCAGCCAAACCATCTTACCAAGAGAATTTTGGGGAGTGTTACTGTTACTACTGGAGAATATGGGTGGGGTTGTGGGCATCTGCTGTTGGGGCTGTGTGGTCAGCAGGCGCAGCGGGTTACTCCCAAGGGTCTGGGCTCCACCTGTTAGTAAAGACAGTGGAACCATGGGTTAGTAGGTTACGCCGCAGAAAATGATAAAAGAGAACATAACTGATAAAACAACACTGATCAACATGTACATGGGCATTGCCTTGACGATAAAGATCATTCTTCACTAGCTGGATCAGGAGAAAATGTTTAACAACCAGGATGCCATCACAGTATAAATTAGATATAAAAATAGCAGTGACATCAAATTTGGTCAAGGAAGTTACCAGCGTTCACTGCAATCATTTGCAATCTGAACCAGAACAGCTTTCAGTACAATACAATGACTTTATTTTAGACAAATAATTTTTTTTTTTTTTTTCATTTTTTATTTCATTGTAACATTTTAACAAAATCAGATGTAAAAAATACAGACTATGATGAAGTATGTACAAAATTTCTGATATAACATTTTCATATTTGTAAATTAAAAAGCAAACTTTCTAGGTTTTTTAGTAAATTTATTAACAATACTTGTAAATTGTACAATAACTGTACAAACAATCAGTTTGTTCTAACATTAAAAAAAAAAAAATTATTATTTTTTTTTTTTACTAGCAAATAGACAAGTATTTATAATATAAGGAAATATTGCAGATGGCCCAATTTGTAAACAGGAGACAGATATATACATATTATATATCACTCTGATATTGTCTTAAATACCATATTCTTACCAACGAAACTGATGTCATTTCTGCAGATCAACTGCACATTAGTGACAATCAAGTTAACACCAGTCTTGATCTAGCACACCTTTATAGTTTATATCATGATTTAACACAAAATCAAGTTACAGGTGTCCCCCATATTAAGTTAGAAAAAAATCCTAATTTTCTTAAAAATCATCACCTTGCAAGAATCACTAGTCACAGCTATACAAAACCAAGGACTTGTATAGAAGGATAGGAAACTTGCATCTCCTAACTAAATTTTGATGAAACCGCACAAGGATTCATAATTTGCAAATTAATCATTCATAATTCACAGACAACTGATTTATTGTACATAAACCGAAAGTTGTGTTATCTTAGATGTTTAAACATGTTTCAATCACACAAAATGCTCTTGTTTTAAAGATAATGAGGTTGAAATAAAATTTATCGTAATTTGTCTTTATTTTAGCTGCAGTATACAAATCTTGTAAATCACAAGGGCTTCAACAATTTTAAACACACATTTCTGTGAATGGTATTGTTGTGTTGATGACAATTTCATTCTGCAGTGTAAGAATTTGATTTGTGTTCCCGAGATGAATGGAAGTCAAGATAATTAAAAACAATGATATTGCGTGAATATGCGAGCGTTCACATAATCTCAATCAGTTACCTTTCCTTCTCTATATAATTCCTTGACAAAACCAATGAGTTACATGCTCTTTGTACAAGTTTCACTGTCCATTCTGGGGATCATTTCAACTAAGATTTGGGCAGACAACTGAGTCAAAGAGATAGAAATATAAAATGCAGAAAAAGCTGGGTAACACGCCACAGGATATATTCATGTCACATACTTGTATTTAATGGATTAATTGCTATACTCCCATGCCACATTAGTACAAAAACTAGAAAAGTGAAATAAACAAGATAGATACATAGACAAAATGTTATGTGTCAATCCCTCACTGACAGTAGAGTATATGTGTCTACACTTTAACCATTTGTACAAACGGTTAATAGACAACCTTTTATAAAGGATGAACACTAATGTTTCTGAGGGTCAACCAATGTAAAACACTCTGATAAGACTGCCAGCTAATTGATTAATGATATAACTTCAGTAAATAGCAACTATCAGTTAAATAGCATTATATCCTGCGTAAAAAATCAAGGAGTTCAAATGGTCACACAGCTACAATCTCCGTGACTATTGATATACAACATTGCATCTCGTCATCAAACTCAAGTGGGAATGTTATCAGAAATTTGAGGAGGCAGGTGTTAAAACATCCAGGACCCCAGGAAAATGTGGTTAGGGGTACTGATTGTCTGGTTGCACTGACTGGTATAAAATTATGCTTATATTCAAGCAAACAAGTATTTTCTGTACTCTATGCTTTGTCAAGAATCGGAATACTTCAACATTCCATTTTGAAGAATACTGAAACCAGCTTAACCCTTTACTTCATATAGACACCTTTGGACACCTCTAATACTGAAAGCATTAATTCATCATATATCAGCAATGGGTGAATTATGTTTATATTAACTGACAGAGTGGAAAACAGTGCAGGAAGTGTTCAGATTGCTCGTTACGAGCAATCTGAACTCTTCCTGCACTGTTTTCAAAGGCCTTCTTTGATTGGTGCGGGAAAACGCGTATCTATGGAGTAAAGGGTTAACTTGATAAAAAAAAGAAAAATTGTAAATTTTTGACAATCAATCATTGCTACTGAAAGTTTAACACGTGCATATTACATCTCATCGTGTGTAAAATAGACCAAAAATATCTTGGGACTACAACATGACTGTGTCTCAGCCAATAACTTGCAAGAGGTGCATCCAATTTGGTCTGACAGTTTAAGCAAGTGTCGAAGCTCATATGGATTATTACACATCACTCAGGACATTAATTATTCTGTTGCCTAACTACTGTGACCATTCTTTGAAAATCTAATAAAAAACAGGCTGCCTATGGGCCTTAACGATCACCTGTTTATTCCTGATGATTTAAAGCTATATGAATCTATTTTCCAACTTTTGTCAATAAAACACAAACATTAACTGTCATGTCAGCAACAAATCACACCAAAAACCATTCAAATGAGTCTATTAATAAAGTCATCAGAAATTATGTTTTTTGTCATTTTCTCTTATATAGATTTAGTAAAGTAGACCCAACCCCCAGGGCCAAACTGTGAGACCCAGGGACATACAATTCACTTTCTTCTTTTTTTTAAAGGACCCATATACCTCCATAATCATGCTCACCATTTGTTTCCCAATGCTTTCTATAGTAAGAAGATCTTCAAAGTTAACCTGAAATCTGACGGTTTTGGCCCCTTATCCCCAAGGCCTCAGGGGTGTGGGGAGAATGCAATTCACCTTTTTGATTCATCCATAGCTAGTAGCATACAACATTTCATTACGATTGAGTTTAAACGGTTTTTGAGAAGTCGAAAATGTCAATGTTTACGGACGCATGACGGACAAAAGGCGATCGCAAAAGATCCCACGAGAAAGTCTCAGGTGACCTTAAAAATGCAGGTGTAAGATCTAATGGACAACAGACACTATGTGATCATACAATCTCACCTTCAGTCGGTGACGTAAAAAAAGCACATTAAAAGTAAAGATTACTGTCTCTTGGTCCAACAAATCTTCTTACATGTTTTTACTCTGGAAAATACGTTTGCTACCAACAGCAAGTTCCCTCCAGAGATTCATGGTGTAATTTGTTGATGGTTTAGATGAGATTTTTTGTGAAACAAATCATCATCCCTTCAGTAGTGAATAGACTAATCTATTTGAATATTTATCATTCATTCACACAAAAATTCTGTATTGGTTAAAGTTGCTTTGTAACAATTATTCAACTGTTATTGTAGTTTTTCCCATTATCAGAAAATAGGATTTGTTGGACCCGTGACAAGAAAAGATGTAATAAACAGGAACAAATAGACATTCAAAAGACTTCACTAGATCATGTACCTTGTTGGTTTCCACCAGAGACAAGCACGGGAGCTGGGGAGACTAGTCTCATGGAGGCACCAGCCAAACCTCGTGGATTACCCATCACAAGTTGTCCATTCTGGTCATAGTAGGCAGGGGCCAAAATCTGATACTGGGCACCTGCAACACACATAATAACCTATTAACAAACAACCAGATGGGAAGAACTTGGCAATATTTTTACAGCACGGTTTTAGCAGACATTCATATCATACTGTTTCCGGGGGATGCTAATTTAGTATGTTTCAGACCAGCTAAAAGGCAGTCTATGGCAGCCACAGAGCAGGCCAACCTACAAGCATCAACACCATGGTATGGGGGGAAAATGTCAACTTTGTTTACAACTGCTATTCATAAACATAACATTTATGTGTTTTTTATAACATTGTGTTTTTTGTTGTTATAATAGCAGCAGATAATAATTTGGAGCCAGAGAAAAATTGACATCAAAATGGGACCATAGTGCATGCAAATTAAATTGACAAGACAATTATTAGGTATTATTGGGATATGGCATGCACAGTTGAATGGACTAAAAAATCCATTCAAAGTTAATAAACTACTATAATTTAATAACTGAAGTAGTAACCTTGTGTTGGTAATGATTGCTGAATCTGACTGCCAGAATCACTCTGTCCTGACGGAGTAAGGCGTCCAGACCCACTCCTGATCTGTTGCTGCATGCCCTGGGGTGTCTGCTGCCCCTGCGTCTGTATGATATTTGCGGGATATATACCCCAAGGTGTCTGTACACCATAGTACTGGGGATGTATCACTGGACCTGTAGATATAAATACAGTCATTTCTAACAATCACAATAACACAGCACATTAAATTATCGTGCCAGAAATAGCAAACAAGCCAATTTGTGCAATTTATATACCACATTAAAACTATTTTCATTGATACAAGATAATGACTGGAGGGTTAGCTTTAATTATGGGAAAGACAGAAAACTGCATCGGGTGAATTTTAGTTGCCCTCCATTAATTTTGCTAGTTGAAAATCGCAGTTGGGCGAGTTAATGATAGTCAGACAAGAGTGAAAATTGTTCCAAATTGAAAAAAAAAAAAAGAAAAAAAAGTAAAATGAAATTTTCCAGAAATCACAAAATAGCTGAATCAGCAGACATTTTATAAATCAAGATTAATAGGTGTTTATTCTGAGAAACCAATGTTTCCTACTGAACCTTAATCTTGTCTTTTGTCACAGAATCAAAGTTTGCTGGTTGTGAAACAACAACTGAATGACTAGGCGCTTTATTGTACTGAATATAAACTTTGCTGTGTGACAATGATAAGTAATTGTAAACCAGTGTCAATTGGGATGATTTTCTTAACACACACCTTTTTGCCTCACCTTTGCATTTTACTGGTAACACCAGCATCGTTTACATGTCAACAGTTATAATAATATAGTATTGTATACCCGACTCTTGCATGTAATGGTTCTACAGGTTACATCTGTATTATATGCCCGACCTTGAATATTAATGATTACAGAATGCATGACCCTTGCATGGTTACTGTTTTAATAATTCAGATAGAGTACACCCGTCCCTTGCATCTTAACATTTATAATGGTAATCTTGATATCTTATGCTCAACCATTGTCTGTAAACACAGGTACCTTAAACACGGGTACCTTATGCCCGACAGTTGTACGGTAATGTTTATAATGATAATACTGGTATCCTATGCCTGACCTTTGCAAGTTACAGGTTATAAATCAAATCTCTGAAAGGAATCTTGGATAAACTTATTTTCCTGCATAATGTATTAAAACCTCTATGTTGATCTGCAAAATACAACATCTTGTTGGTCCAGCTTCTTCACTTGCCACCACTCACCATGCCAAAGTTGTAATACCATTATCACAACTTCATTTAAAGTGTTTTTGATTGTTAATAACTATTTAATGTGTTACCTTATAAAACCTGTGATAACATGAAGCATCAAATAAAACAAAAACATGTTTTTTTCTTCCCTTACTCTGCAGTCTGCCTTCAATTCTTTGAATATAAACATGCTTCAAATCAATCAACCACACCCATTATTTATAGAATCATTAATGACATACAAAAATGCTTTATACATGAACTACGATTAAAATAAAACAAAAGCAATTAAATGATATATAATAGTGCTATTATTAATATAATAAAAAGAGGCACATATCTAAACTTCATGTATGTCAACCTTTATACATGTAAAGCAACATTTATAGCTTCCAATTAAACGTTGCACACGTTAAAAAAAACCCGAGTGGCATGAAGACGATATTCCAAGAATTTCCAGCAAGTTGAGAGGAGTGCAGCACCTAGTAAAAACATCCCTTACTTATCAGCCTGGCTGGGATTGTGAACTACAAATGTCAGATATGGCTGTGGCTTGTTAAGCAACTAAAGCAGAATTGTGAACATTTTGGTCACCCCAGAGATGGTTAATGAACCAAGAACTGCAATAGACATTTTTATTCAAGACTGTTAAGTATGAGGGGTATGGTGATAATATCAGAAGCAAAATGTTAACAGGAAATAGTCGAACAACTTCAAGGATAATGTTCCTCACATGAATAAAAAGCATGGATGTTGATGTTTCAGGAAAGGAATTTTTAAACATAATCAAGGTATATTATAATAACTTCAGACCTGTTTATAACAGCCATTCTAACTGTCCCCAGAGCCTTACAACAGTAACAGTTAGTTACAAAGGGAATCACAACAAACATTCCATACAAATAGTGTGTTACTACAAGTAACATCCTCGGTACAGAATGAGCACCCCTCATTATGATATACATCAGGGCAATTCAATTAATTTATTGTCATAATGAAGCAAGCTACAACTAATTAATTTAAATCACTCTTGACGTTGCGGGTAGGGCTTTTAATATGGTTTTGGAACAAGAGAAAATCTTAGCAACTCACAAACTGGTTCCATCAATACCCCGGTACTACAATTGCCCCATTAGTTAATATGGACGGTATAAGTGACAGATATGGTAGAAAATCCGTGTAACATACTTTAAGACATTACTTTGTAATAATCTATGTTAAGAAAGCTCAGTCTATTTCTGCTCGGTTCAGGTTAAAAAAAAGTTCACATCACAGTTTATTTCTGCTTGTTTCAGGTAAGAAAACTTTTTTTTTTTTTTTTGCTCGATGCACGTAGGCAAGAAAACTTTCAACACCTTACAAAAACTAGGAAACAAGCTAGTAAAGCGTTCTCCTGGGTCCTTTGCGCTTGTTACTTAATGTATATATTGAATGTATATACTACCATGTAAATTGTGAAAAAAATATTGTTTAAACCTAACCTTTCACCAGTCTATTTTGCTTGGTTCAGGTAATAAAACCTTCACTACAACACACAATCAGACCTACAATCAGTCTCTAAAAGTTCAGCATTGACAATACAGTCACTTTTTATATTACATAGCTGGGGATAAAAAAAAATAAGTGATTGTATATGCCACTGGCAATGTAACAGCTCCACAGTGAGTGGAATAGGTAAACGCTTAGAATAGAGATGTTGCCACTGGCATAAGCCATGTCAACTCATTCCACTTAAGACTACCTTAAAAATGTTCACTTCCAAATCGCTCGATTTGTTAAGCGTATTAGAGCAACAGTAGGGTTCCCCGCCCCGTTTGCTTGTTTGATGGGCAATACTGGTACAACGAAAGGGCCTTAGTTGCTTTTAATATCACCACACACGTTCAGTAAGGTTTTACTACGTGGATATCATATCGGACATGGACGAGTATGGAGAATTAGTGGGAGGGATGTTTGTACTAGGTTTAGCATCATCAAGTGTCACCTGACCTGTCAGTGGGATGCCCACGGTGTAGGGATCCTGACTCAGGACGTACGGGGTCGGGGTTATAGCTCCATTCATTCCTAGACAGAGAGAAAAGTAGCAAAATAAACGATCACTGTAAGCCATGCAAAGAATAATGGAAAAAAAAAAACACACAAAAAAAACATCAACACATGCAAACATGGAGGTAGTGTAACGATTATTTAGCAGTATTCACATTTGAGAAGTTTTAACCAGAAGTGAATTTGTGTACTCTGTAAAACTAACAAAAGCATATTTTGGTAAATCAAAGGAGATTATCTACAATAATTTTTAGCCAAAAAATATTGATATTGTTTTGTTATTTAATAGCAATATGTTACTCCTGTCAATTTTATTTCATTTTCATATCCATGGCATATCATCTCCAATTTCAAGTATAAAAACTTCAAACAAATTTTTTTATATATAACATCTATCCTTCAAAACTCGAAACATAACTTCTAAACCTAAGTAAATTTGCTCTAAAATGCAAAAAGAAAGAGAGAAATTTCCATTTCCCCATTGTATACCTATGTAAAACCCTTTTAATACCAGCCCCTGAATTTGAACACTACTCATAGGGATTATTTTATATCAAATATGAACCAATTTGACTGGCCTGTAGTTGAGGAGTTTTTTGAAAATTCTCAATGATAACAATTTTGATACCCCTCCTGGACTCTTATGCATATTCAATCCTCATTATAACAATTTTCGGACCCCGCCGTGACCCCTATGCATATTCATTCTTCATTATAACAATTTTGGGACCCTTCCTGGACCCTAATGCATATTCAATCATCATTATAACAATTTTGGGACACCTGGACCCTTATGCATATGTAATCCTCATTATAACAATTTTGGGACACCTCCTGGACCCTTATGCATATGTAATCCTCATTATAACAATTTTGGGACCTCTCCTGGACCCTTATGCATATTCAATTCTCATTACCCTTCCTGGACCCCTATACATATTCAATCCTCATTATAACAATTTTGGGACCCATCCTAGACCCTTACGATACCCAAAACATTATTTGCTATGACCTAGATGATGCTTCATTTCTCAACAACAACTTTTCTGTGAAAGCGGAGGAAAAAATGAATTTTTTTTCATTTTCCCATAGTATTCCAATGTTATATTTATTCCCCTTACAGGGCCCTTATAAATACTGGAGGAAATAGATATTGTCAAAACTGTTTACGTTCCTGACCCCTTAATACTGTAGAACCAAATCAAATGTGTCGCCTAAACGAGCCCTAAGGGCGGGATCATTTTTAATCTCAAGGGCAACAATTGTACAAATCTGATTAACTGTATTTGGTGATAACAGTCTGTCCCAAAAACATGTTGTAGTCTGGTTAAAATGTCATAGACTGGGTTTTGGGGATTATATCTATTTTTCACAGACTGTTAGATAACTTCTAACAAAAAGTATGTATATGTATAGTTAGTCTCACACACATGATAAAACATCCATGTGAAGTTTGAGTACAGCTGGTCTAGTGTTTTCAGATCAAGTGCAGACAACACAACATTACAAAAGGACTTGATCAACAGACTATAAAGCTAGAAAACGGAACACTGGTAAGAACAGTTGTTGTCATGATCAGACTATGCCATGCTCAGAAGTCTACAATGAGCTTTAATTCTGCTACCCTATAGGGTTACTCCTGATTAACAGCAGTGACTATTAAAATGGACACCTTTCCTTTGTTAAGGCAGATAAAAAACTTGGGTAGTGCGACGGGAAATTGGGAACTTTTTTTCCTTTTCCGTGAAAATATTAGGTTATCTGAGCACACACCAGTACAGACTGGTAAACTGTTGCTTCTGCTTGATTATCTATGTATGGGAATGAGAGACTTGGACTGGTTAAGTACTTGCCAATGGTAAATACTCCTACTTCGTAACCATTACACTTCCCTCAATAAAGCTCCGTATTTATCGTCCACAATGGAGAAAAAAAACAACATAAATAATATATCAAACATCTCTTTTTTACACAATTTAATTTCTTGTGTGTAAACATCCAACAATATTTAGTTTATAATAGTTTTGATCGCATTGAAAGCTCAGAGCTTATATGAATCACTCTCAAGTCTGCTTCCTGGGTAGAACCAGTATTGGTGTTGTTTTATAGAGGCATAGGGTCAAGCACGGGATCAAACTCTCAACACTATCCATTACAATACCGCCCCGCATCAACTATATCATAATGAACTTAGCATTTCAAAATATAGACTTGATACACTTAATAAGCGAGATTTTTTTTCTGAAATTATGTAAAGAACAAAAGTGTTCCGACTATAACTACCCAGGATGCACTTCAACTGATAAGTTACAATATAAAAGGTTAAACACATGTGAAGGTTTTGGATATCACCACATTGGGAGGTTTAGAAAACTGCCCAGCACAGTGAATACATACCCATCTGTTGTTGCTGGGTTGCCAGAGCATACTGTTGCTGTGTCAGAACTGCGATTGGCTGCTGCTGCTGTTGCTGACGCATCTATAAACAAAAAGATTCAATATTTATTTCTAACTTTAACATATGTTTCTCATTACAATGATTGATTGATTGACTATTCAGCATCATTTTATGCCATAGGGGACTAACAGGTGATCAGTTAACCAAACCGCTATTTCCACTATTTAACCGCAAGTAACTGATAACCTACCCACTTGAATCAGTGGTGTTCTCATTATAAACATACAATACAACCAGTGTTTTTTTCACCAGTTTGGGAAGATGACCCATACCCTTGGAATTGGGAATTTCAGCGGCATTTTCATTAACATTGGGAAAACTTTTGCATTAACTATATTTGTTCAACTTCATAAAAATGGTTACACTTGCTTCTCTGGCCATTTAATGTCATACTCAATTCAGAATGGGGAAAACTTTGTTTATTTTATCAAAGAATTATGGCAAGTTTCAATTTACAATTTTTGAAACTTTCAATTGGGAATTTTTACCACTCAATTGGGAAAAAAAAGATATTTTTGGCCATTGGGAATATGACCCAATAACGGTTATAAAACTGGCTGAAAAGAAACACTGACAACATACATAAAGTACACCTAATATAATTATCACATCACAATTTATATACAATTTTAAACATTTGTTCAATACCCATCCATACAAAACCATCTGCACATCTGTTGTTTATATCTAAGTAAGAGGTTGAACTTTATCCTTTTATAATGGAATTTGTAAAGTGAGTAGGCAAAGTTAAGTTTAACCATTAAAGGGTCAATGCTGCTCTTACTTTTTCAAAAAAGCAACAAATAACAAACTGTTGTAACCCAGATTGGATCGTAAATTCTAGAAATTGTTATGGTTTTGTAGCAAAGAACAGTTGTAAACCAGTTGTAAAACAAGTTGCCAAAGTCCATCATGCTTTCCCATAGCATCCCCATATAAAACAAGAGGCCCAAGAGGGCCTGAGGACGCTCTACTGACTCATAGTGGCCATAGCACTTCTTGAAATTTCACAATATTTACCCTCTTTGAGGGGTCGTCTTAACAACTTATGGATAAATACCCCCATTACACCCATACTGAACAAAAACTTAATTGCTTGGGTATGAAAAGGAAGCACTTTAAATTCCCATACCATTCAACTGTAAAAAACTATAGTCCCCTGTACAGAACCCTTATACAACCCTGCCTCTTAAATTGTCAGAATTCCAATCACCCACTCTTAACAATATGACTCAATCAAAGGGCCATTACTCCATGAAAAAACATCAAACCAGAACACATAGACAATATGCGCATTTGCACTTGGTAATAATGCATCCTAGCATGTTTCATAAAATTCCAACATGGAATTGTAGACAAATAGCGCGGACAAAAGTTTGGTCACAAATAGAATCAAAGGGCCATAACTCCGTGACAAATCATTGAATCGGAACACAAAGACAGTATGCGCATCTACACTTGGTAATGATGCATCCTAGCAAGTTTCATAAAATTCCAACCAGAGGTTGTAGAGAAATAGCCCGGACAAGAATTTGGTCACAATCAGAATCAAAGGGCCATAACTCCGTGAAAAATCATCGAACCGGAACACAAAGACAATATGCGCATCTGCACTTGGTAATGTTGCATCCTAGAAGTTTCATAAAATTCCAACCAGAGGTTGTAGAGAAATAGCCCAGACAAAAACTAGGGGACGGACACACGCACGGACGAAACTGTGACTATATACTTATTGAACCCTCAGGGCAGGGTATTTTTTAACCCTAGGGACACCATTTGAACAATCTAACATAACTAAAGTTGATCATCATTACTACATAAACATTTTGAAAATCTCCTATGCAACAAAAACATCCATGTGAAATTTCAGTTTAATTGGCCTAGTGGTTTCAGAGAAAGTGCTGCTAACAGATGACAGACAACACACCATCATATAAGCACTTCTTGCCTTTGGCCAGTAGAGCTAAAAATTAGTGTCCATATACGGGCAAGAAAGAGACCCTTGCCCAGGGTCATTCTTGACCAGCCATTGATGCATAAATTTTAATAATGGCGCAAGTAAATCATAAGCAAACAGCTAAACGGGTAGTAATTTTTTTTGTCAATTAGACCAAATTCCAACAAAATCAGCGCAAACATCAAAACACCACTCTTAGTACCAGAATGTTTTTCACTGACTTTTTGCCAGTAAGCTATATGACATTCCATACTTTTGTTTGAGAACAGAGGTAATAATAAAACTGTCAGTCAAACGAAAACATCATAAAACTTGTTAACTTTTACCACAGACTGACAGATTGACAATTAAAGTAATAACATAGGGAAAACAGAAAATGGACTGGACATGTCAAAACAATTCACAAATGAAAGTACCAGATAGACATACAGATATACGAGTAACCTGTTTTACTCTTGGTAAGCAGATTGCTCCAGATAAGCATTATTTGGGGGTATTTAAGCATTGAAATTTCTGGATAAGACCATTATAAATTAACTGCTAGATTTACATCCATATTTTTCTTAAAAACGGGAGGGCGGGAGGATTCTATTTCTTATTTTTTATTTCCATTTTAAAATTTTTGATGATCTTATTTTAAAAAAAAAATAAAAACATTTTTTATGGAAATAAAAAGGGTCGGAGCGGCATGAAAATTTGGGGGCAGCCGGGGATGATAATCTAGCAATTAATTTATTATGGCCTAAAGCATTGAAATTTAAATTGGAGGGTAAAATAAACATTGGTTATTCTCAATTTCAGTGTTGATCAGTTTGTTTTAATTGGCAATTTGTTCATTTTTACCCTTAACATTTTGAAAATAAGCATTGCATACTTATTTAAGGGGTAAATTACTCAATTGAAGAAAAGCTTATCTGGAGCACTGGTAGCATATTAATTTATGAAAAAAAACAGCACAACACAACTATACCTGTTGTTGATAGTCAATATTGTAAGTGGGGCTGTCCATTGAGGGAACCTGGCCTAGCTGGTTGTTGTAGTCAAATTGTACAGGGTCAATGGCCATTGTGTCAACGATGCCCAGCTGAGATGGGTCAAGCTGGAAACCAGACATCTGTTGTTGCATGAGGCTCTGTTGATCGAGGAAGTCATTGTCACTCTTGGGCATCATTTGAGCCTTGTCATCACTCGTAGGCGAATTCTGCCGACTATTACCACGACGACTGCAATTAATATGCAGCTGTCTAGAATTTTATCTTTTAATCGGTTAAAACTAACACTTAAGAGAGGATAGCATGAGCACTGCAAGCATGTGCAGACATTCGTCTTTTATTGCCAGACTAAAACTTTTCTCTATATTACGGGTGCCAAGTAAGGAAACTTCTAGTAACATTTTTCAAGTATTTGGTATGACATGACTGGGGATCAACCCCACAAATTTTTACATACATGGTGGTTGCTCTACCCCCAGACCACCTCTGCAGATATTGGCAGTGGAGACGATGCCAAATAGTTGCAATTTTTGATAATGCAAAACTGTAGACATTTAAATGTAGTTAGTTGAGTTTGTATACAGATATATATCTACAGTGTAAGTATGGTGAAGACAAAGAATTCAATTATCCAATTTGGTCAGAAATTTGTCCAAGATAATTATGGTCATACAAATACTGAGTAAGTTTGGCAGAATAACCATTTTTACCCATAAACATTTGTGTCCTCCTTCATTCCATTCTGCATAATACCATTGGGATGCATGCCCTCCTGAATCTCGCCTTGCCCCTCCGTGTCGCCCTTGTCAAATGGCGAGGGCGTCTTACTCTTCTTGTCAAGGTCACTGGTCTCCTGCTTCATCTTGTGCATCTATATACAGAAATGGACAAGTTTCAGCATAATCTACCATGCAGTAAAACAAGTACTATACAGGACTACATGTTTTATACCCATGTAAGGCTGTCCTTAAAAAATAAATTGTTTGCCTTGCTCCTACTTCTCACTCAAAATTGCAGCTACCCAAAATTTTTTAGCATTTAAATATTTTTTTCATGATTTCAGTCCAGTTTTCTTTAAAATGACTGCAAAATGAAAATTTAGCAACAAAAAAAATAGGTACCTACCTATCCACATGAAAAATACTGAGTCGGAGCACAGCAAACATTATTTTTTAAGGATGGCCTAACTGTTGGTAAGAATAAGTAAAGACAGATATCAAACCAGACTTGATCTCACAGCCTCAGCAGCATCAGGTAGGTGGTCTTTGGATTGTGGGAATGGATTTATCAACATAAGATATGGTAGCAAGTTTTAATTGACATAGCTTATTCATAAACTTCAGTAAAATTTATTTTCAAAGCAAGAAAGCTTCTGTACTATTCAACACTTACATAACTTTGTGAACTTATGTTTGAACTTCAAAAACAAACAGACATCTCTTTATTCATAACAATACATTATGCTCCTGACTTACACATGAACAGGCAAGTAAAACATTTATATAATGGACATAGTGGCAAGTAAAACACTAACATACGAAAAGAGAGGCAAGGTGAACATTTACATATGGACAAGGCAAGTAAAACACTTACATATGGACACAGATGCAAGTAAACATTTACATATGGACACAGAGACAAATAAACTACTTACATATGAACATAGAAGCAAGTTAACACTTACATATGGACATAGATGCAAGTAAACATTTACATATGGACAAAGAGGCAAGTTAACACTTACATGTGGACATAGATGCAAGTAAATATTTACATATGGACATGGAGGCAAGTTAATACTTACATGTGGACATAGATGCAAGTAAACTTACATATGGACAAAGAGGCAGTAAAACCACTTACATATGGACAAAGTGCAGGTTAACACTTACATGTGGACATAGATGTAAGTAAATATTTACATATGGACATTGAGGCAAGTTAATACTTACATATGGACATAGTGCAAGTAAACATTTACATATGGACATTGTGCAAGTAAAGACTTACATATGGACAAAGAGGCAGTAAAACCACTTACATAAGGACATAGTGCAAGTAAACACTTACATATGGACATAGAGGCAGTCAAACACTTACATCTGTACATAGAGGCAGGTAAACACTTATATATGGATATAGATGCAAGTAAACATTTACATATGGACAAAGCGGCAAGTAAAGCACTTATATATGGACATAGATGCAAGTAAACATTTACATATGGACATAAAGGCAAGTAAAATACTAACATATGGACATAGATGCAAGTAAACACTTACATATGGACAACGCGGCAAATAAACACTTTCATAGTAATATAAAGGCAAGTTAAACACTTACATATGGACATATATGCAAGTTAACACTTACATATGGACAACGAGGCAAATAAACACTTACATAGTAATATAAAGGCAAGTAAAACACTTATATATGGACACAGTGACAGTAACACACTAACAGATGGATATAGAAGCATTAAAACACTAGCATATGGACACAGAGGCAGTAAAACACTTACATATGGACATAGAGGCAGGTAAACACGTTACGTTTAGACATAGAGCCAGTAAATCACTTACATATGGGCATAGAGGCAGTAAAACATTTACATATGGACATAAGAGGCAGTAAAACACTAACATATGGATATAGAAACAGTAAAACACTAACATATGGACATAAAAGTAAAACACTTACATATGGACATAGAGGCAGTAAAACAATTACATATGGACATAGAGCCGGTAAATCACTAACATATGGACATGGAGGCTATAAAACACTCACATATGGACATACAGACAGTAAAACATTTACATATGGACATAGAGGCAGTAAAACACTAACATATGGATATAAAAGCAGTAAAACACTAACATTTGGACACAGAAGAAGTAAAACACTTACATATGGACACAGAGGCAGTAAAACACTTACATATGGACATTGAGGCAGTTAAACACTTACATATCGACATAGAGCCAGCAAAACACTTACATATGGACATAGAAGCAGTTAAACACTTACGTATGGACATAGAGCCAGCAAAACACATATGGACATAGAGGCAGTAAAACACTAACATATGGACATAAAGCCAGTAATTCACTTATACATGGACAAACAGCCAGTAAAACACAAACATATGGACATAAAGCCAGTCAAACACTTACATATGGCCATAGAGACAAAAACACTCACATATGGCCATAGAAACAAAAACACTTACATTTGGACATAGAGGCAGTAAAACACTTACATATGGACATAGAGGCAGTAAATCACTTACACATGGACAAAGAGGCAGTAAAACACTAACATATGGCCATAGAGACAAAAACACCTACATATGGACATAGAGGCAGTAAAACACTTACTTATGGCCATAGACACAAAAACACTTACATATGGACATAGAGGCAGTATAACACTTACATATGGTCAGAGAGACAAAAACACTTACATATGGACATAGAGGCCGTAAAACACTTACATATGGCCATAGAGACAAAAACACCTACATATGGACATAAAGGCAGTAAAACACTTACATATGGCCATAGAGACAAAAACACTTACAGGCATAGTACCACCATTGCAAATGGGATGTGCTTCCGTGGGGTAGTCCAGTGTTTTTTTTCGGCCATTTTTATAGCCGTTATTGGGTCATATTCCCAATGGCAAATAGTATCTTTTTTTCCCAATTGAATGGTAAAAATTCCCAATTGAAAGCTTCAAAAATGTAAATTGAAACTTGCCATACTTCCTTGATAAAATAAAGAAAGTTTTCCCCATTCTGAATTTAGTATGACATTGATTATTTAATTAAATGGCCTGATAAGCAAGTGTACACTTTTTATAAATATATAAATATATTTAATGCAAAAAATTTCCCAATGTTAATGAAAATGTCGCTAAAATTCCCAATTCCAAGGGTATGGGTCATCTTCCCAAATTGGTGAAAAAAAACACTGTAGTCACATAATGGCAGTTATAAATAATCCTCATTTCTTCTTCTTTAAAAATGCATTTTCCTTATTTTAATGCTCATTTTTTTATTTGAATGGCATTATTGATGTATTTTGAACATTTTGATAGCATTGTCATGTTTGAATTGTGAATTTAGAAAAAAAAATTGATGCTTGGAAATTGGGGTATGAATACATGATTTCGGAAGTCTACTTTCACTTTGTCACCAGTGTACACACTGAGCAGAAAAAAAATCTCTTATATGACACATGACCCCTACTTTTCTCATCATATTTTGATAGTGCAGAGGTTGACAAACAGTAAAATGTAGGTTTCACTTCTTTCATTTTGGATTCTCAATGAATGACAAGCCTTCAAACTTTTATTATTTACTATAGAATAAAGAACAAAAATCAATGGTGGGTTTACACCTACATATGAACATAGAGGCAGTAAAACACTTACATATGGCCCTAGAGACAAAAACACTTACATATGGACATAGAGGCAGTAAAACACTTACATATGGACATAGAGCCAGTAAAACACTTACATATGGCCATAGAGACAAAAACACCTACATTTGGACATAGAGCAGTAAAACACTTACATATGGCCATAGATACAAAAACACTTACATATGGACATAGAGGCAGTAAAACACTCACATATGGCCATAGAGACAGTAAAACACTTACATATGGACAGAGGCAGTAAAACACTTACATATGGACATAAAGCCAGTAAATCACTTACACTTGGACATAGAGCCAGTAAAACACTAACATATAGACATAAAGCCAGTAAAACACTTACATAAGGTCTTAGAACAAAAAAAACTCACATATGGCGATAGAGACAAAAACACTTACAAATGGACATAAAGCCAGTAAAACACTTACATATGGCCATAGAGACAAAAACAATCACATATGGCCATAGAGACAAAAACACCTACATATGGACATAGAGACAGTAAAACACTTACATATGGACATAAAGCCAGTAAAACACTTACATATGGACATAGAGCCAGTAAAACACTAATAGATGTACATAAAGCCAGTAAACACTAACATAAGGTCATAGAGACAAAAACATCTACATATGGCCATAGAGACAAAAACACTTACATATGGACATAGAGACAAAAACACTCACATACGGACAGAGACAAAAACACCTACATATGGACACAGAGGCAGGTAAACACTTACATATGGACATAGAGGCAGGTAAACATTTACATATGAATATAGAGGTAGGTAAACACTTACATATGGACATAGAGGCAAGTAAAACACTTATATGTGGACATAGAGGCAGTAAAACACTTACATATAGACATCGAGGCAGTAAAACACTAACATACCATAGAGGCAGTAAAACACTTACATATGGACATAGAGACAGTAAAACACTTACATATGGACAGAGACAGAAACACTTACATATGGACATAGAGGCAGTAAAACACTTACAGGTGGACATAGAGACAGTAAAACACTTACATATAGACACAGAGGCAGTAAAACACTAACATATAGCCATAGAGGCAGCAAAACACTTTCATATGGACATAGAGACAGTAAAACACTTACATATAGACATAGAGGCAGTAAAACACTAACTAATTCCGAGACTTCTCTGACCCTAATAGCCTTCTTTTTCTTTTTTTTTTCTTTTTTTGTGGCTCAGGGTCAGAGGAACTCCTATAGAAAAAACACAGGCATTACTGAAAACCACACAGTCAAGCACTTTCAACGGTGTATTTGACGTTTGATCTCATGTTTTAGGTAATTTAGCCTGACATATTGATGAATTGATATTTAATTTACCAATCTGCAATGTTAAAATTGCATCTTTATCTACTGTAGTCTCGTTAAAAGACATTTATGTTATGTAGTATCGAAATCCTTATGAAATCTGCTATTTTGATGTTTTGCATGTTACTGTGATACTCTCGCGAGAAAAAGTGACGTCATACAGGCGGTGAAAAACAAAGAATTGTTAAACCATATATAGCCTTTTTTTTTTTTTTTTGCTAAGGTCCTAAAAAGACACGTTCGGAAAAAGACGTGGTCAAAGAAATTGTGAGCGGAATCACCTGGACTCGATTTCAGAGGGCGTAAATTTGTATCGCACCGGATTTCGATCACGTGACAGTTGTTGCGTGTGACCTAAATACACTTTTACATGAAGGAATTTGTTTTTTTTAACTTACTCTGAAAAGGATTGACCGTTACAACGAAATAAAGGTTTACAAAACAAATATTTCGGTTCAGATAGGTAAATAAATATATTGTCAATATATTGATATGCTTGAAATGTTAATCCAATGAATATTCACATAGATATATTGATTTAAAGTTCCTCTCCCACACGGGTGAGGAAATCCCCATGTTTTTACTATACGAGTTCCTCTGACCCTACACAGCAAAATGAAATGTCAAAAATCATAAAAAAAGACTGTGTAAGGGTCAGCGAAGGCTCGGACTAAACACTAACATATAGCCATAGAGGCAGTAAAACATCTACATAAGGACATAGAGACAGTTAAACACTTACATTATGGACAGAGACAGAAACACTTACATATGGACAAAAAGGCAGTAAAACACTTACATATGGACACAGAGACAGTAAAACATCTACATAAGGACATAGAGACAGTTAAACACTTACATATGGACAGAGACAGAAACACTTACATATGGACAAAAAGGCAGTAAAACACTTACATATGGACATAGAGACAGTAAAACACTAACATATGGAGATAGAGGCAGGTAAACACTAACATATGGACATAGAGGCAGGTAAACACTATCATATGGACACAGAGGCTGGTAAACACTATCATATGGAGATAGAGGCAGGTAAACACTATCATATGGACATAGAGGCTGGTAAACACTAACAAATAGACAGAGATGCAAGTAAACATTAATATATGAACATGGAGGCAAGCAGAACACTTACATATGGATGGTTGAGTCCAGGTCTAATGTTCATATTCTTTCCTGCAATGTTAGGAGATCCGCCTAGAACATATTCCACCATGTTAACTCCAAGCGACCCGCTCCCTCCTGGTTCTGTACGAGAGAGGAAGTTATTGTCAAACCTTACAGCGGACGTACCGGGAAAACTGCCCGGCCTACGGTGGGATGCCATTGGTGGATAAGACGACGTAGCTTGTGTAACGTGTGGGTCTAAAATCACGGTTAGAATATTTCTTTTAAAATGGATCACAACGGCTTTGCTTTAACAGGTATTTGGATTTTTTTTAATTTATATTTAGTTTCTAATGTAATAATGGTTATATCAATTAAAAAATATTTCAGTAATCATTCAATGACCGATTATGCTCGTTATGTGTATTCTGGTCTACGGTGAATGTAATGTCAGTCATCTTAGGAATCAGATTTCTTAAAATTGTCATTTTTTTTTTGTTATAGAAAATAATCAAACTTGGCCAAGAATGCTATATTTATGCAGTTCAAGTGTAGAAGTATTTACATAAATGCATATTTAGTAAAAACCTGTGATTTAAAAGAAACACAACATGATTACAAGACTGTGCTAAAAATAGAATTAAAAATTGTTCTTAACTGCTTTATACACAGTCACCATTTACAATTTTATTGTTGTCATACAGTATACTATATGGCCCAGGGCCTTCTTTTGAAATTGGGGAGAGGCCCAAGCTTTTGAGATCAAGAAAAAACTGTGTGATTGAGGGAAAATTGGGAATCTTTTAAGGCTTGAGCAAACTGGAAAATAAATGTTTATGTTCTGTTTTTTGTTTTTTTTTAAATTTGAGGGAAAAAAATGAGTTTCTCAATTGGGAGAAATACATGATTTTTTAACTGGGAAGCCATCAAATTTTGGCTTGTTTTATTGGGTAAAAAAGCCCTACGACCATATATTTCGAAAAGATATTGTGACAAGACACCTGTGGCTTTTAACCCCAAAATATTTTTACGATTCACAACCCCCCACCCACCCATCATATGACCGACCGAAGCCGTAAACAAACAATATTTTAATTTAGACCTTGGACTCAAACTGACCTAGCCCCTTTATTTGAACAAACTAAACAAGAGGGCCAAGATGGCCCTATATCGCTCACCTGACTTACCTTGAGTCACCCAACTTCAGTAGATTATATAATACATGTACACTCAAAATTCCAAAAAAACGAGATGGGCAAGAAGTTAGAATTTTGATTTGTTTTGAAGATGTAACAGATGCGTAAAGTTTAAACTTGGTAGAGGTTTACCCATGGTAAATGTCAGTGAAATTACATTGAAATCAGGTCAGTAGATTCTGACAAGAAGGCTTTTGAAGTTTTTACTACAGCTGCCTATATAGTAAACTAGTACCTCAGTTAGCGTCATGATTTTTAACAAATCACAACGGCTTGAACAAACTTGGTAAAGCGTCACCCAAGGAATATTTCTGTGAAATGGGTTTAACATCGATCCGGATGTTTCTGACAAGAAGATTTTTTAAGTTTTTACTATAGCTTATATAGTAAACTAACCCCACCCTGGCTGCAATGTTTTTTGACAAATAAAGATGGCTTTAACAAACTTGGTAAAGCGTCACCCAAGGAACATTCCTGTGAAATTATTTTAAAATCGAGCCAGTAGTTTCTGACAAGAAGATTAAGTTTTTACTATAGCTTATATAGTAAACTAACCCCACCCCCTGGTCGCTATGTTTTTTTACCAATCAAGATGGCTTGAACAAACTTGGGAGAGGGTCACCCAAGGAACATTTCTGTGAAATTATTTTAAAATCGAGCCAGTAGTTTCGGACAAGAAGATTTTTTAAGTTTTTACTAATTAAACTTGCCCCACCCCCTGGTGGCCATGTTTTTTGACGAATCAAAATGGCTTGAACAAACTTGGTAGAGGGTCACCCAAGGAACATTTCTGTGAAGTTATATCAAAATTGGCCCAGTAGTTTCAGAGGAGAAGTTGTTAGAAGCTAAAAGTTAACAATTGCCAACGGACACCAGGCAATCACAAAAGCTCAACTTTGGCTCAGGTGAGCTAAAAACCCTATTAATAAGACGTCAGTGGTGAAAAACGCCAAACACCAGTTCAGGTCCCTTTCGTAGGGAAAATAGCGTCGTAATAATGAAAATGGGAAAACACAAAAACAATATAAATCTCATAAATATTATGTATGTTTAAAACAGATTACAGGTCAACATTCTTGTTTTTTGTTGTTTTAAAGCTGTTAAACTGGCATTAAACCCCATTAAAAAAAAGATTTTTTGTCGAGGGTAATTTATTTTTTTAGGGGATTTTTTTCATAAATTGCCATGTGGTTAAAGAGTAAATGAATATGTGTCATGCAGTGACCTGTTTTTGTTTGTTCTTTACTTAGACAATACATCAACCTTTTCTATGATGAATGACGAATGTTTACACATTTTAATATTTCTTAAATCGTAAAAATACAAGCATGGTATATATAACTTGGGATAAGATGGGATGAAGATCAAAACCACAGAAGCACAACCAAAGCAACATCAAATGAATGTGCGTAGTACAAGAATGGAAGCAACACGGACAAGTACAATATTTATATTTACTGAAAGAAAATCTACATTATCCACAAGTTTACAGAATAAAATATCTACATGTTTTATTAGCAGTTGGAAATTAGAGAAAAAATAAAGCTATACAAATTCTGAATTGAGATTAAAGTATCTAAACGGTTCTATGTGTGGGGATGAGGAGAAATTTCGTTCAAAGTTGGGAATAAAGCAAATTCAGAAATACAAGTTAAAGCAGAGATCTATAGATTTTTTATTTATAAGTTGGAAGTAAATAAATGGACAAATAAATGTATGAATGTGAGTGAATGAATGAATGAATGAAGTAACGAAGTAATGGAATTTCAGGGTACGCCAACACAGCACAAGTACCTAAGTCATTTTGTGCCTGCAAAGTTTAGTTGAAAACAAAGAATTTGTAAGTTTTTAATTTACATATAAAATCTAAATAATTCAAGTTTGGTTCTTGTTTGAAAATTATGCATTAATAAGTTTCAATAGACATTTGTTTGGTTTTCTTTTGCAATGGATAAGAAGCATTCACAAATTCTATTTGGCACTGATAAGAAAGATGAAATACGGGTATCAGAAAAAAAGCATCTCTAAGTTCTTTTCCTAGTTGAAAACAAACCATCTATACGTTATATTGAAAGTTAAAAACAAAGCATCTATAAATTTTATTGAGAGTTAAAAATAAACCATCTATAAATTTTATCGCAAGTTAAAAACAAAGCATCTATAAATTTTATTGAGAGTTAAAAATATTAAATTAGCATTTATAAGTTTGACTGCGAGTTGAAAAACAAACAGCTACACATTGAACACAGTTAAGAAGAAATGAAACTGATTCTCTTCTTTATTGTTTGTTCACAGAAGTTGATATCGTTTCTTTTGCTGTACCAAATAATTACCCATAACAAAACATTAAAACTGAGTAGTGTACATGTTATTAATAAAGCATGATTGGGTTCAGTTTGAATTTTAGTGCTAGAAGTTACAGAAAAGTTTTATTGGGTTCAGTTTGAATTTTAGTGCTAGAAGTTACAGAAAAGTTTTCAACACTTCAAAATTCCTGTATATTAGTTTTACTACATCTGTTGCCAATGTGACTGTTCTGTTTTTGGGAGAGGATATAATATATAAAATATCATTTATCTCCTTTTTTCTTTTCTTTTTGTAGACCCGATGTTACACAAGCTTCTTATTTTATTCACAAAATAATACAATTGACATTTAATTGGCATAATGATATGAAACTTCAATACGTCATTGAAGCCCGATTTTTTAACTTTGCCATCATCCAAATTAATAGACAAACAACATAATTTACACAATATATACATCATTCATCCAAAAAGATTTTAATCCACATCAATTGCCAGGGTTTTCATTTTTAACTGATCGCAGATTGAAATCATCGGTCAAAATTAGGTTTGGATCGGTTATTTTTCCAGAAACATTGAACATTTGCACCCTTGACCCCCGACCTGATCTGTTGTTTTTCTCTTTCAATCTGTTGTTTGATTTTAAAATGAAAACCCTGAATTGCAATTAGATAATTAATGTTAATATTTTAAAAAGCAAAACATAATTTTGTATTTAATTTCAGATTTTGCACAGTCATTTTAAAGAAAACAGAAATCATGAATACAAAAATTAAAAGCTTTGAACAGGTAATAAAGCTTGGGTATCTGCAATTTTGAGAGAGAAGGTAGGAGCACGGTAAACCAGGCTGTGTTTTTTTAAGGATGGCTTAAGCAGTGTGAACAACTCTTTAAAACGAGGAAACTAAAACGTTAAGAACTATATATTATATTCAGTGAAACTTCGGTAACTACTGGCTGACTCGGATCATCAACAATGTTTCTTGATGTTCACAGTTTCCAGTGCTTTCAAACTATTGCATAAAAATGATAAATAATTACTGGCTGAACTCCTCCCCTCCCCATCCCCCTCCCCCTCCCACACTGCCTCGATATAATGTAACGGCACTAATGCATCTATAATTTTCCGTCCAAATTATAGATCAATTCTACCTGCCTTATGCAACAATGAACTGAAAATCTGAAATCAGTCATCACTGTCAAATAAGCCTGTTTTAACGACATTATCAGTCTTTTATTTTTATCACAGTTAAATTATACATAATGAGAAGATATTTTTCTCTCAATTGATTTACATCCACTGCTGACCAGTGACCACATGCCAGACTTTTGTTTCCAAATCAATCCAAATTCTACAAAATATATCCAAATTTCTTCCACGACACCACCAAATCATTGGCGGCCAAACTTTATCCTCCAGTAAGTCAAATTGCTGAAACTTTTGCTGCTGGAGTTATCGATGTTTCACTGTTATTTATTTCAAGTGTTACTGTGCAGAACCAAGGGAAAAATGAAAAAGCGAAAGCAATATCAATATCCACAAAAAGTATCATCTGGTGAATAAGCCAATTTTCATGATTTTTTTTTTAAAAAATTGAAAGGATTAATCTAAATCAATGTAATTTCTACTCAAATTAAACTTAATAGTTTTGATTTAATTACGAATAAATGCCGGACAACATTTCTGCTGCTCTGCCTTGGCAAACTAGAATGTTTCTCTCCAACCCCACCAACCACCATATACCTTTCTGCAACTCCCAGACCTATATATTTCCCTTGACATAAAAACTGGCTTAAACAACATCAAACTCAAATCTATAAGACTGATGATATTTCAAAAACTCAATCAAAACATATGACACTCACAACTATAAAAATAAGAGATATCACACCAACTGCTTATGACAGAAAAAAGACTCGATAACAAGCCTGGCATTACGGATAACTCAGAATCAAAAACACACAAGATTTGATCAGCAGTGTTAGACGAAAGTAAATTATACGACTACCTCCCGGAGGACCTGCATTCCAGCCTCCATCATCCCTGGGTCGATTCCATGGATTGTTTTGAAACATAACCTGGTTAGGGTCCTGCTTGTTTCCTTCACCATCACCAATGTCCCAAAGCTTCTTTGGCTGCTGAAACAAAGTTTCCCGGTGTAATCTTAACAAGAATTCTTAGTAAAAACTTTGGGGGGAAAAAGTATATTCCAGGGCTAAGGGAATGGGCCAAATTTCTACCCCAAAGACTGAGTGCCCTAGATAGAAACAAGATAAGTCAATTTTTTTTTTAAAAAAATGTCCATTTCTCGTTAACCTCTGAAAAAAAATAGGGTTGGTAGGTAGGCTTCTCCTTTTTTTTTCTCCTGAGTTGCTATTAAATAAAGTCAATCGTAGGTTGTAGCTGTATGTTATATGTTAACCATATTATAAAATTGACATAAAACATCATTGTACTGTTGTGAGTAGCAATAATAAAAATGTTTCAGTCATATCAGGCTGTTGTCTGAGTACACGTGGCAGAATCTGTCACACTTGATGGACATGTTGGATATTGTGCAGCAAACAAATCAGTGTATTCAAAACTCAAACATTTTGTTAGGCATAATGTTGTGACATTGTATTGTAATGGAAATCATCTTGATGAACAAAACAAAAATTGGAGTCGACAGTAAAAATTAGGGACGGTGATTTGTTTTTTTCGGGCCATTAATAAATTTGTTCTATATGATGCCTAAACTTAATGTCACAATCCATTAGTAAACAATATATATCTATGGAAATATTTTTCACTTTCTTTGTATTTTGAAATTGGAAATTTTGGAACTTTGGTTTAGGAAAAAAAGATATATTCAGTATCTTGCATTTTTGGGGAGGGGGGAGTTGATCAGGATGGTTCATTCTCCCATGTCATAGGAGACCAAATAAAGTGACTGTTCATTATTCAAGGGACACTACTCAGATATCATATCGTGGTGCCAAGTCCAGTTATCCTGGATTAGTATTAAGTAATTACTGTGTAAAATTTGGTGAAGATTCAGTCAAACAATTGTTTGGATTTACCTCTCGGTCAATGGCCATTGTATGAAAATTTCTCTCCAACTCCTGAACTGTCATCCCTCGTTGCTGAAATGGAAATAATCATGTCATATGCACACTCTTGTGTCTGGTGGGTAAATGGTTAATTATAAATTGTACCATAGTGTCTATATCAGGCCACCCTTAATAAATTGCTTGTTTGCCACTTCCTACTCATACCAATTAGGTGTGGGTAGGTAGGTAAATTCTTTATTTTTTTTTGTAATCAATCAGAAAATCTTTTTAAGGACATGTAATGACCGAGAATATTTTAATTGAACACTATTCGAATCATAAATTGAGTAGGTCTTACAACTGCAAAACTTTATATATTCAATTCATGCTGAGGTATAAACTTTTACCAGAATTTCTTAGTCAAAGAGCAATAATTTGCAAAAATATCTGGCAAGAGTTACCTTACTTAGTTATTTTAGTATGTTTCATTACAAGGAAAAGTTTTAATCAAATATATTGAGTTGTTGGTGAGATATGGACTTGATGGTACTTGCACGCAAAACTTCAACCAGAATTTCGAAGTCAAAAAGAGCTATAATAGGCATTATATTCAAGCAAGAGGTATTTCACTAAGTTATTGTAACAGGATTGATGACTGGAAAGTCTTGTTAAGTTCCAATCAAATACATGCACTGGTTACTTGAATATAGCACTTGCATGCAAAACTTTAACCAGAAATTCTAAGTCAAACATGGGCCATTACTTTCCATTATATTCAAACAAGAGTTCTCTTACTTAGCTATTTCAGTATGGTTAGAGACTTGGGATTTTTGGGTGAAGTTTCAATCAAATATATCAGGTAGTTGGTGAGATATTGACTTGATGGTACTAGCAAGAATTCCAAGTCAAATAAGGCCCATAATTTGTATCATATAATCATGCAAGTTATCTCACTTTATTATTATAGCAGGTTTGATAAGTGAAGCTTCAATTTAATACATGCAATGATTACCGAGATAGTAACTTGCACGCAAAACTTTTATTGAGGTGTGACGATGATGCCAGGGTGTCTCTCCGCCGAGTCAAATCCTGTCTATACCCCACTTAGTGTAGATACAATTGACTTGCACGTCTAGTGGAACCGGTAAGTAGTGACCGATGATTGCCACTGCAAGCTGATGTATTTATCCACATGAATATCAACGAGTTTATATTATTTTGATGATTTAAACCAATTTGACACATTTTTCTAAATTAATAATGTCGTTTTTTTAAAATTCAAAAACTGTTTTGGGCTCTTAAAAATTGATGCACCCTGCTTGTTCAAAATTTTCAGACAAAATAAAGTCTTCCAACTTCATGATTGTGTCAGGTTAGGCCTAAATTAATTAGTAGTGTGGTTCCTATTACATAGAAATACAAAATAGGGTAGGTAAATTATTTATTTTGTGTTGTCTGTACTATCAGTTTTCTGCGAGTATATGTTATGTCTGTATGTGGACACACTTAACAAACATGATGGCGAGGCAGCTCTTGCTGGAGGCCACAATGTTGCTGCTATCATTCCTATGAACACTTCCGGCGATGCAATTCCCGCGATCGAGTATAAAAGTGAAAGGCCTACAATACAGCTGAACCATCGCCACCGGGAACAAAAATTGTGGGGTTTTTTGTCATTATTTTTTTTTTTTTTTTTTTTTGAATGGGGTTTAACGCCATTTTCAACACATTTCAGGTTATATATGGCATATCCAGTTTTATTGGTGGAGGAAGACCTCAGACTGAGTCAGACTGAGTAGAACCACCGTCCTTCCGCAAGTAACTGGAAACTTTCTCACATAAAGTTTTTGGAGCGAGCGGGACTCGAACCTACAACCATAGCGGTGAGAGGTAAATGATCTTGAGACGGCGCCTTAGACCACTCGGCCACGGAGGACCCTTTTTTTGTCATTAAGTATTTATAAAAACATGTCAATAAGTACATACCCTGTTTTGAATTGTACCGTATTTTTTTTTTCATACAGGAATGAAAGGCGTGCATTTGCTTTAAATTTATATTAGTACCATTATGGTTCAAATGGCCCATCTACCACAACAACCTATCCTTATAATGCTGCGGAAACCATTTTTTCTATTAACAAAACAGTGACCTTGACCTTTATTGGCTTCATCATGCAATATTTTGTAAAAATGTTTATAAAGAATTCGAGCAGACAGAAACACCTTAATTGTAACAGTATCAGACCAATATGACCGCAACAAAATAATGCAAATATTTATCTCAATTCATGAATCTTAAAAACACTGAGAAGACAGTCTGTGTTAATGCTAATCAGTTGTAGCAGATTGAAGCAGCGTTGTTAATGACTTTGGGTTGGTCATGTCACTGCTACCACTTAAATCGATCCTGGTGGGGTTTCATCCAATGTTTTTTTTTAATCACACTTCCATGTACAGTGTGGTATTTGAACAAAATGCTGTTAAAGCATGCAATCCTACTGACAGAATTTAAAGCAGTTGTGCAGGGAGTCATACCCAGTGCACGAAAAATATCTCACTGGACTGCTATCAGTCATGCAAATGCCCGTAACCCTCTTTCGGAAACAAAGCTTCCTATCGTAAGCAGAAATTGATTACTGGAAGTAACGAAAGAAAGAAAAGCAACGAGATTTCAGAAGACAACAATGCTCGCCTATGGGATAAAACTCACCACCCGTGAAAAGATTGAGATCGCAGGCAAACACCAAAACTTAAACGCAACTTAACGCAAGTCTACAGACGACGCTGACATTGACACCGGGGTCATGGCAATAGCTCTCCTGGACATTCATCCCGGCGAACTAAAAAGGGAGCTTTATGATAATTTGTCTCATTAAAGGGTTCAAAATAATGCTAGAAAGCTGCCTAAATGTAGAACTTGGTACAGTTTTATAATATGTTATGCAAAATACTCTCAGTGCCACAATGCAAGTATCTCTCACTACATCTCAACACACAATTATAGCTACAGACTAAAATGAAAAAGAGTTTTTCAAAATCTCAATGAATCATTAATAATCTTTTCATTCCTACATGAATGAACGTTTCCTCCAAAGTAATAACTTGCAAAGACTGACAAACTGAGACACCAATATTGCACATTACAGTTGCAGGGTCATAATAAATTATTTGACATTATGACTAATACAGGAACGGTTCTAATACAATGCTGAACAAAGAAAACCAGGACTTAAAGGTCATGGTCACTTTTGTTTTTCTCGCACTCGAAGGAAAATATAGGCATAAATGTGTCAACAACTGCATAAAAACACGTGGCAACCTATGAATAAAATTAATTTTACCTGTTCTAAAACGCTGTCATCGCCAACTGCCCATTTCTTGGTTGAATAGTTGCCAGGATCGCTCGTTTCTTGAGGCCTCTGGAAAAAGTAACTCACTCCTGCATCGTCTTTGGATATGTTGTTCTGTCGCATGTTCGCCATATTACCGTTTGACAACATCGCCCGACTGTCGTCCCAAGAAGTTTCGTTCATGCTTGGTACAGGCATTTATCATACATTCTTGAAAACGCGACCTATAACAAGAATAAAGGCACCTAAACGCCCTACTCAGTATCGAGTCACAGGAATAATGGCGGGAGAGAAAAGAAACACAATATAGGCTCAGTTTGTCATACTTGTGTAGACTTTATGGAACACCTATCACTAAAATATTGATATAAAACTACAGATGCGATATTAAACTTTAATTCGCGTAGCATGCATAGACGGAAAAACGTTAGAGTTTACCGTGATGGTTGCGGATTATCCTAACCCATTTATTTCCAATCCCAGTCCGAAGTAGACATTTTGTCTTCGAAGTGTATTGTGGGTAGCATGTGTGCCAGACATGACGTCATTCTGCGCGAGAATTAAAATTGGGAAAATCCCAAAATGAAAGTAGGTCACGTCATTAATTGATGGTGTCCCTTTGTTACCAAATACTTATCGATGGACATTGATAAGTATGCTTACGTATATATGTATATACAATTTCTGCATTTGCTCCTTTGCTTGCAGTGCTATGTGTGCTTCCCACAGGTTACTATTAAGTATAATACTAAGCTAATATTTATACAGTAATTTATAAAACTTCCATTCATCTTAGGAACACAAATCAACATAATGAAATTTTCATCAAAACAATACCATTCCCAAAAATTTGTGTTTAAAATTGTTGAAGTACTTCTGATTCTTGAGCAAGTCACTTTTCCGCATATGCGTAATACTGGTTCTAACCTGGAAGATTTCGAGCGTGATTTGCCTAAGTTATTTCTACTACCTTTAATTGCGTGATTAAACATATTAAAACAATTAAGATTACATACAACTTACATTTTAGGTACAAGAAAGAAATTGCCTGTGCATTCTGAATGATTACTTTGCTAAATAGTTAATCCTTCGTGTGCTATTTTATCAACATTTACTCAGGAGATGCAAGTTTCCTATCCTTCTATCCACGACTGGTATGATGGACTATAGTATAAGGTTCATTCATGATCAAATGCTGCACGTACCACCAATCAAAATTATTGCTCTTTTTTTGTTTAAAGTTGAGAAAACCGGTAAGTAGTGAACGATGACTGCCGCTGCAAACTGCAGATGTATTTATCCACATGAATATCATTGAGTTTATGTTATTTTGATGGTTTTAAACCAATTTAACACAGTTTTCTAAATAAAGATTGCAGGTCATTTTTTTTTTAAATTTAAAAATTGTTTTGGGCTCTTGAAAATTGATGTACCCATGCGTAAAATGCGACACGTACGTGAACGTTAATTAGAAGAAATACGGTAAATATCATTAAAGTTGTTTTAAGCAGTATGTACCAAAATATGACAACCAGCATCACAAAGTTAAACGTTACAATCTAAAATGGCTTGTTCAAAATGTTCACAGACGAAAAAAGTATTTTAACTTTGTGATTGTGTCAGGTCATTCACATTTTGCACAGATTTCTTTAGCCTAATCGGTGCATGTGCACTTCATGTAGAAACATTACCGAGGTACAGGCATTTGTGTAACCATTAGGGAATGAAAACACTTGCTAATTATTAGTACACCGTCCTACAGCAAATAATTCAGTATATAAGTCCTTGGAAAAATTAATCCGCTACCGGTATGATGGACCGTGGTATAATATTCATGGTGGGGTGATTCATTTACCGACAATCAAAATTATTGCTGCTTTTTTTTAAGTTGAGAAAATATGTTGCGTACTTTGTGGACTGGGAGAATATGGACAACGTGAAAACACCATTCTTGCAACTCGTTTTTTAGCCCCACAATAGATGCCGCGAGTCGGCGGAAGACGCCTTACGCTGTTTATATGATATTGTTAAAAGTCTGTAATAATTATCTATCTATATGCCATTAAGTCAAACTCCTGTTGGGGATCTAAACTGAATTGCCAGGGGTCCTCCGTGGCAGAGTGGTTTAAGACGCCGTCTCAAGATCACGTACCTCTCACCGCTGATGCCGTAGGTTTGAGTCCCGCTCCGTCCAAACCGTTTATGTGAGAAAAATTGCCAATTACTTGCGGATGGACGGTGGTTCTATTCAAATTCATTCTGAAGTAGTCCTCCATCAATACAACTGGATATGCCACATATAGATGCAATGTGTTGAAAAGGCATTAAACAACCATACAAAATAATATAATAATTCTCAAAACTACCAACTCGCACGCTATTAAATAATTATTCACTCTCATTCGTACTCCGTGATATTTGCCTGACATTCACGTACAGCTATGCTTATCTCAGAAGTTCGCGTCGTGCAAATCATGATATATTTCCCTTAATAGAGATGACTTCAATTCTGTTATTTATCTTTGCTTTCTTTTATGTTAAATGAATCGGTTATATAACGTGATTGTAGACAAATATCAAATAAACACACACAAAAAGGTAAATTTTAGATTTTCAACTTTAAACTTTGTTACACCATCTTTCGTACTAAGCTCAACATCTGATCCCGTGACATACAAACTCCCCAGAAGTGCTTATACTTAGCGAGAAATATAAAATTATATGTATATTTTATAGATAATTTATTTTCTTTACACTACAACTATATTTAGGGTCCTCCGTGGCCGAGTGGGACCGGTCCCGTCTTAGAGGCCATCGAAAGATCACTTACCTCTCACCGCTAAGGTTGTAGGTTTGAGTCCCGCTCGTTCAAAAAAAAATTATGTGAGAAATTTTACCATTTTTTTGGCGAAAGGACAGTGGTTCTATTTGTATATATATGAGATATATATGAGTGATTGATTGATTGAATAGTTAGCCTCATTTTTATGCCATCAAGTGCTAACAGATAATCAGTCAACTTAATCACTGTTTCGTGGGATCCTGAGAGGTTAACCTGTGTTCGAGCACACCCCATCTCCGCAAGTAACTGATAACTTTCCCAATTGAATTAGCGGTGAGAGATAAATCGGATAATGAGACACAATGTCGTATATTATAAGAAACATGTCTGTTTACATATACAAAACGTTGAAACTGAAAAACGAATCTATGGCCATAAAAAGAGAAAGATCAATTGTAAACCAAATGTATAAACTTTGATTGAATATGTATTCACGGTTAAAATGCAATATATACAACCTAGATCAGCTTTAGACATATTTCAGGTTATATATGGCACATCCAGTTTTACTGATGGAGGAAGAAATCAGACCTCAGACTGTGTCATTCTGAGTAGAACCACCGTCCTTCCGCAACTAACTAACTTTCTCACAAAGCGTTTTTAGAGCGAGCGGGTTTCGAACCTACGACTTTAGCGGTGAAAGGTAAGTGGTTTTGAGACGGCGCCAGAGTCATTATAGTAGTAATTGATGAATAGTTCCTTTTAAAATATGTTAACACACGGCTACCAAAGTGGAACAGTGTTTGTAATTACTATTAATATGACAACATATGTAACAACCTAATCTTTATATTTGTGAAATCATTAAATGTATATTTGTAATAAGGACTTTATAGAAGGATAGGAAACTTGCACCTCTCTACTAAATTTTGATAAAATAGTATGCACCAAATTAATAATTTGGCAAAATTAATCATTTAAATTTCACAGACAACTGATTTCTTTTACATAAAATGTAAGGCCCGTAGTATGTGATCTTTGATGTTTTATACTGTTTTAAACACACGAAATGATCTTGAATTTAAAATATTGCAGTTTGAAGTAAAATTTCAAGTACTTTCTTTGATTTTTTAGTTGCAGTATACAATTCATAAGTATATACTTCAACACTTTTAAACATACTTTGCTGGGAAGAGTCTCATTTTGTAGACAATTTTATAGTGCAAAGAAAGAATTTTGATTTGTATTTCTGAGATATATGGAAGTTAGGATATTTGAAAACGAGATTTCTCGAGAGTTTGCGTGAATACGCGAGCATTTATACGCTACAACATCTCAATCAGTTGCTTTTCCTTCTTTATATAAGTCCTTGTTACCAATATTCTGAAATGTTTTATCACAGGCCATAGGCCTACTTACCTATTTCAAATTATATTGTACAATTCCGTCGAAATCAAGCTATGCCGTGTTGGTCAACGCAAAAATGACCATACGTGACAGGGGATAATTTTTATTTCTCGAATTTCATTTTTTTCATGTATTTAAGGTAATGGTTAGTAACAAATTAAGCAGTAAAGATATATCGTGATTTATTTCGTTAACTGGTATCAATGACTTGTATAGAAGGATAGGAAACTTGCAACTCCTGACTAAATGTTGACGAAACAGCACACGAAGAATTCATAATTTGCAATTAACCATTCATAATTCATAGGCGACTGTTTCATGTACATAAACTGTAACGGTTGTATGTAATCTTAGATGTTTTAAACATGTTTCGATCACGCAAAATTCTCTTGAATTAAAGATATTGCAACAGAATACGATCCTGATTATATCTGTCTAACTATCTGTCTAAATAAGACTTACTTGTGAATACTGCCATTACCAGTAACACTGTCCACAGTGGGGTAATTCATAAACAATCATATTAAAAGAATATGACATTTAAGACTATTTCTACAAGGAACAACAATGATTATATACATGATCATCCATATTCACTATAAATGAACTTATACCTGTATATTTAAATATTGACATGAATCCAAATATTGATTTGACAAGAAATCTGGCACTGGGTGGGGTACACATAAAGTACCTTTCTAATTATGGTATTATTTCTGCATAGTCTAATACTGTGTGTAAATTAAATAATGCTTTGATGTTTTCCTGAGATGAATGGAAGTTAAGGTACTTAAAAGCGAGATATTGCTAGATTTTGCATGAATACGCGAGCGATCAGTTGTTTTTCCTTCTCTGTATAATTCCTTGCTAGTATCTACGCTTTCAATTATTTCAAACATTTGGATTTTCGACCTGGTCTCAGTCTATCTATTCTGGTATGTTTGAGCGGTCCATATCGCCGTCCCAAGTTCACTTATTTCTCATCGCTTTAATTTGGTCATAGATTCGCGTCTACTCAACTCTAGGCATGAGTGTTTGGGATCTTTATCCAATATAAAACTGCTCGTTACATTTGCTGTTTTGAAAATGACCAAATGTTATTTATGATTTGGTCTTGTACATTTTGTTTCAAGGAATTATCAGACATTTGTATAAAACTTTAGAAAGTTACATCGGTATCAGCGGCGCAAACCAAGGGGCAGGTCATGGTCGGTTCTAAAGCTCATCTTCTACATATGTTAGTTGGTATTCGTCTTGGCGACTTACAATACAATCCGCTCAGTTTGACTCGAGTCCTCCAGATCCGCTTGTGTTTTTTCTTTTGTTTAAATCATATGAATTTACAAACGTATCTAGTTGCGTTTTTTATAGTATGAAGGATCAACGTACCTATGTAAAGGCTATGTACCCATGCATCTGTAGTGGACCAAGACCGTTATATATCTATAAAAATAAATCATTACATATTCTCAAGGTCCTTGTAGAGGAGCGAACGTATTTTCAGTGTATTCGTTCGCAGGCGATACAATGAGCGGATGCGTCAAATTAGCGGACTTTTGATAGCAAATATTACGTGAAGATACAGAAAACAGACGGTAATCTTTTTGTACTCACTATTTTTCATAATGCATACTCCCAAGATGTAACTAAATAAATTGTCTTCCATCGGTAGTTCATTTCTGTTATGCATCGCCAACAAAAGACGCAATTCGAGAAAACCGAGACTGTTTACATTTTTGACTTTTCTACTCATTTCTATCGCCTAAGAACGAATGCACTCAAAATACGTTCGCCCTTTGGCAAGGACCTTGATACGATGCAGTGATTTATATTTATAGAAATAGAGAACACACTCTTTTGTAATCATACATAAGAGACTATCAAAAGCATTTACGTTCCTGTTACAGATATAATGAAGATCTAACCGTATTGAAATAAAGAAGGAACACATTATAATAACAGATTGATGAGTGATAAAGAACCAGCATTCTCTGATTATAAGAAACCCTTCTCTGAGATTATAGTTTGGCTCTTCACTCTGCTCTTTCAAACATTCACATTTAACCATCTTTCAAGTCCCGTTGGGTTTCTTTTCATCCTTTTGCAGATATATTTTGGACTCTTAATGTACAGAAGGGGAGATAAATACGCCATTATTCAAGATAGTAGGTTATGATTTTTTTTCTCTTCACTTTCACAAATTGCTTTCTATCCATGATCCAACTCGCCTTGGCATCCATTGCATACGTTTGCTTATTGCTTATATGCTTCGGAAAAGCAAAACTAACCAAACATGGAACACAACAGGGGAGATATTTGTGTCATTATTCATGAGAGAGTTATGGTTCTTTTACTCTGCACTTCCACACATTGCTCTATATCTATGATCCCAGTTGAGTTTGATTATCTTCCATATTTTTAAAGATATTCTCCGGACAAGCAACAAATATTAAAAAAGTACAAAATGGGAGATAATTCTGTCATTGTTCAAGATAAAGTTGTTTATTTTTCAGCTCTGCCTTTTCACACATTGTCCTCTATCCAGGTTCTAAGTGAAATTGAATTCCTTTCCATATGTTTGAAGGTATGATCGGGACAAGCAAAAATATATAAGTCCTTGATCCAAGCAAGTTTCATAACGTAGAGAAATAGCGCAGTCAAGGATTTGGAGACACACGGACGCACTCACGAAAGTACGGACTAAACAACGAGCGGACGACTATATATGCTTATTGCTATATGTAACTAAGTTAACTGCTAACAAGGGCTTATAAAGGACCTTGCTGCTAATAATAATAAATAGTCCTCTTCGCCCGAAAAATTCGCTCCAGGCTAATGAGCGAACTAACTCAAGTACGAATTGATAATGAAGAGCGAAGCAGGGAACCAGTCTCCCCACCCCCAGTTTCCAGCTTTTATTTTGATTATTTACATCGACATCGTATATTTGCTGTGTTATTTATAAGGTATTTCTTAGTGAGCCTTTCCCTATTGTTTAAGTTTTACCTATTATAAATGATCAGTACATTATCTATTGTGCTTCCTTTATAAACACACCTCTGGTCTAATTATAGAGTGTATAATAATCCAGATAGACACATATTCGGACGATTCTGCTTCCGCCCAATTAACAGCGTCTGAAGCATATTGCCATATGAGCGAAGAGGTTGCGTGTGATGTATGGTGGTGGGAATTGCTTAGCCTAATACCGCGATAAACCTATTACCGCGAATGCCAGTATAATAACAATCTGGGAAGACATGCACCAAGTTCCGTTAACGTTGGCATTTGTTTGCATTTCGTATCGGCAACTGTTTTTTACTCAGCACACTTAAGTAACCTTATTACTGTTGAGTATTGATGCCATTCTTTTCATGGTTGAACATTTTTTAGACTCACGGTATTAGGTATGACCAGTATAAATGGAAATAAATTGGGAATATGCATTTCTGTATTTGATGCATTGTGGTGTAACATTTGCACTTTTACGGGTAAACATCTACATTCACTTTCACTTTAATAAAGTGAAAGTAGATGTTTACCCTTAAAAGAATTTAGTTTAAAAATACAATCAATCTTCATGTTCTCATCTATTTTAGGAATTATTTTAATTATGTTGAAAGATCTGGAGTACTGCTATGTAATAACAGTTGAGAATGATGGGTCTTTATTTATGTTTTTGTATTAATGATTGATATGAGAAAAGTGTTCTAAGTTTCTTCATTTGACCCAGAAAAGGGGAATTTGATTTTTACATGGAAATGCAATGTCAAAACATGTGGACTTAATGATATAATACAGTCGAAAGTTCAGAATCAATATTTATTTCATCACTTGATAATAATTACTGTGATCTGTCACACAGGGGTAACTGTGGACGGACTGTGATATTCTAGTCTGATACGTTCTGAGATCTTCCTCCATCAATAAAACTGAATATGCCATATATAACCTGAAATATGTTGAAAATGGTGTTAAACTTTATTAAAAAAAAGGTCAAACAATTGTTCGCCTAATTTGTGCTTGAAAAGTATCTGACAAATGCGTATTGATTTATATACTGCAAATGTTTTCACTGGCTTCTGTTTCTCCAACAATTTACTTAAATGCTTAAACACTTAACTAAGATTTGACTGGTTATTTATCTTTTATATAATCAATATCAATATAACCATATGCAGTTTTACTGGAACCAGTCTAAAATCATTATACCACATTGCTGCTTTTCTTAGATTTAAATATTTTTAAGTGTATGTTGGCAAAACAGCTGCCAGGTTAACTTGTACATTTCATATTTTACAGGAACAAATGATTGTGTTTTTAGAGTGATCAGATACCGATCAAAAACTCAGAAGAGTTTGACACAAGAAAAACTTCCAATGTCAGTATGGGATAACACACCCGCCACTCTTACATCCTTTACTCCACTCAGCTCTGAGGTACAGACTTCCGGAAACTTCTTGTCCAGAATATTCAAACGAGGAAAAGGTAAACAAAAAGCACATTTTTAACTCACCGCAGCACAGCTCAAAAGTGAGCTATTCTAATCATCCTGTTTCTATCTGCCATGTCTAAACTTTTCGGTTGTCCTACAAATTTTTGTTGAATCATTACTCAACTTACACAGTAGTTATATAACCATAATATCTCGAATAAGGTCAGGAACTGGTCAGAGTGAAAAAAATTATTTTGGATTGATGACTCTTGAATCAAATTAAAAATATACTTTGTTATCACTCTGGTACCAACAGTACTAAATGGATCCTTGTAAACTTGCACAGAAGTAATATAACCATAATATCTCATACATTCGATCATCTGAGGTGCCAGTGTCATCTAACTACCAGTGTCATGTCACTGTACTGGTGTTCTATGACAACGGGCGCCAGTGTTATGTGACTGGGGATACTGGTGTTATGTGACTGGGGGTGCAAGTGTTATGTGTCTGGGAGTACCAGTGTTATGTGACTGGGGTGCCAGTGTCCGGTGACTGGGGGTACCAGTATTATATGAAGGGGAGTACCAGTGTCATGTGACTGTGTGCCAGTGTTATGCGACTGGGGGTACCAGTGAGTATTATGTGACTGGGGGTGCCAGTGTCATGTCACTGGGGGTTCCAGTGTCATATGACTGTACCAGTGTCATGTGACTGGGTGCCTGTGTTATGTGACTGGGGGTACCAGTATTATGTGACTGGGGGTGCCAGTGTTGGGTCACTGGGGGTACCAGTATTATGTGACTGGGGGTGCCAGTGTCAGGTCACTGGGGGTGCCAGTGTCATATGACTGTACCAGTGTTAAGTGACAGGGGGTACCAGTGTCTTGTGACAGGGGTTGCCAGTGTCAGGTCACTGGGGTGCCATTGTCAGGTGACTGGGAGTGCCAGTGTCATGTGACCTGGGATACCTGTGTTATGTGACTGGGGTGCCAGTGTCATATGACTGTACCCATGTCATGTGACTGGGTGCCAGTGTTATGTGATTGGGGGTTACAGTGTTTGTGACTGAGGGTGCCAGTGTCAGGTCACTGGTTGTGCAAGTTTCATGTGACTGAGGGTACCCAGTATTATGTGACTGTGGCTGCCAGTGTTTGTGACTGAGGGTGCCAGTGTCAGGTCACTGGTTGTGCAAGTTTCCTGTGACTGAGGGTACCAGTATTATGTGACTGGGGTTGCCAGTGTCAGGTCACTGGGGGTTCCAGTGTCATATGGCTGTACCAGTGTTATGTTACTGGGGGTGCCAGTGTCAGGTCACTGGGGTGCCATTGTCAGGTGACTGGGAGTGCCAGTGTCATGTGACCGGGGGTACCTGTGTTATGTGACTGGGGTGCCAGTGTCATATGACTGTACCAGTGTCATGTGACTGGGTGCCAGTGTTATGTGGTTGGGGGTTACAGTGTTTGTGACTGAGGGTGCCAGTATCAGGTCACTAGTTGTGCAAGTTTCATGTGACTGAGGGTACCCAGTATTATGTGACTGGGGGTGCCAGTGTTTGTGACTGAGGGTGCCAGTGTCAGGTCACTAGTTGTGCAAGTTTCATGTGACTGAGGGTACCGGTATTATGTGACTGGGGTGCCAGTGTCAGGTCACTGGGGGTTCCAGTGTCATATGACTGTACCAGTGTTATGTTACTGGGGGTGTCAGTCTAGGGTCACTGGGAGTGCCATTGTCTGGTGACATGGAATGCCAGTGTCATGTGAGGGGGGGGGGGTATTGGTGTCATGTGAGTGGGGGTGCCAGTGTCAAATGACTGTACCAGTGTCATGTGACTGGTTGCCAGTGTTATGTGACTGGGGGTACCAGTGTTTGTGACTGAGGGTGTCAGTGTCAGGTCACTGGGGGTACAAGTGTTATGTGACTGAGGGTACCAGTATTATGTGACTTGGGGCACAAGTGTTATGTGACTGAGGGTACCAGTATTATGTGACTGGGGGTGCCAGTGTCAGGTCACTGGGGGTTCCAGTGTCATGTGACTGTATCAGTATTATGTGACTGGGGGATACTTGTAAGTGGCAGTGCTACAATAATGTTTTTTATAATTAATTACTCCACTCTATCACGACTGAAAAAAAAACATGCTATTAACATCTTTATTCACCATGATAATCATTCCTTTCCAAATCAATACATTTTCATCTCTAATGTAAGGGAATCATTCAATGTCCGTATGTAATGTTGTGAGAACTTGTGGCCAGACCCTTTATCGTACAATCATATAATTTTTATAATTTACATGTACAATGTTAATTGTAATATGTGTTTATATAACAATAAAATAATGTATGAACTAAACTATACAACTCTAAGGTCATTATGAATTAATTACTAGACTATCATTGAACATTTTCTTAAAAAGAGGGAGGGGGTGGATTTTATTGTTTATTTTTTTACTATATATTGTTTTGATGAAAATAAAAAGGGTTTGGGCGGCATGAAAATTATGGGCTGGGTGGGGATGATAATCTAGCAATTAATTTTTTTAATGAAATTGGTTATTAATCAGCTAATTAAAGGAGTCACTAAAGCCATTAAATAACCTTGCCAGGATGATATTTTAGAGAAGGAAAATATTTATTTTCATGATATTTTTTCAATGTTTAAATTTGTTTTTATTTATTTGGAATATTTTAAACATTGACTTAAATTGTATTTGTTTAGCATGGCTTTCAACACATTTTTCAGTTATATCACGATAGGTCTACTTGAGACCGTATTCTAAATGCTGTGCACCACACCAGGAAGCTTCTCGTACCATTTCTCAAGTCTTTGGTATGACCCAGCCGTGGATCAAACCCATGACCTTCCGAATGCGAGGCAAATGCTCTACCCCTAGATCAGCTCTGCAGTTTGACTTAAATTAATCCTGTTTATAATCCTGACTTACAGATGATTCTGACCAGTCATCAGGTGACGGTAGCAAGGCATCCAGCAGGGAGGTATCCATGGAGAGAGGAACCTCCAGGGATCCATCAGTGGACAGAAGTCTCAACTTAAGGGAGCAGTCATTGGAGCAAAGTCAACATATGCCTGAGAGGTCTAGTTCTGGTGAAATAGAAAGTATGTTTAATTACCTGTAATAAAATAAGTTTGAGTAAAATTCAGCTGAATACATTACAGTAATTTACTGTAACTTGTTTTTATTTGAAATGTCGTCATGAAAACGGTGGCAAATCCACAAGAGTTTTTGGCTTTTTATACTTCATTTTCATGAAGACATGCTTAAAATATCACAAAATATCTTGCAATATGTTAAAATTAGGGAATTCATTAAATATAGGGGTGAATAAATCAAGTTTACCAACTATTGTTCAAGTGACATCGGTCATCCTAAATCATTCTTATTTCAATGTAAAGGGAGGTAATTTACTGATTTCTTACTTTCAGAAGAGGTATATGGATACAATGACGACATGTTAGAAACTTTTTACACATAGGTATTTATGTTGTGGTGTGATAGCTCATCATTTACACAGTTTCAGCTTTTTAACTGGACAAAAATGCTTTTATTTCACACAAAAAATGTTTACATAAAGGGGCAATAATATTTCAGCAAGACTACAGAATGAATCTATTGAAGTTTTTATACAGACTCAACAAATATAGTTTAATGTATCAAAAAATCTTAATCTTATTTTGTATTATAGTTATACTTGCTTGAAAGTGGTGACTTAACCTTTTGTTTTGAGTATATGTTATATATATGTTATACATATGGAGTTAAAATAAATTGTGTTAAGGCCATAATAAATTAATTGCTAGATTATCATCCCCGCCCACCCTCTAATTACATGCTGCCCCTACCCTTTTTATTTTCTTAAAAAAAAAAAAAAAATTAAAAATACAAAAAAACATAAAAAAAAATTAAAAATGAAAATAAAATATAAAATCCTCCTGCCCTCCCCATTTTTAATAAAAATTTGGATGATAATCTAGCAATTAATTTATAATGGCCTAAGTCATATTATTTATTTGCTTGTATTAACTGTTGAATTGTACTGTATCAGGAGCAATATTTTCTGCATCATTTTCTTATTTATAGGACCTGTATCGCAGCAGTCTGGTGAAGGGGCAGGTAACTCTACAGAGCCTGGCTCTTCATCAGGAGAGATAAAGTCGTACCAAGCAGACGCCTCCAAGAGAACCCTCAGCAGTGTAATAACCCGCCTGTCAGCCATATTGGAACGCAGAACAGCGGTAAGTGGTCAACTCACAGTCTTGTTCTTGGGAGTCCTTTGATGGCAGAAGTACATGTTCATATTTTTGTCAGTTACTTTGTAACATTTCAACAACCAAAGTAAATGCAAATCTCAAAATTTGTATTTTTTTCCATATGCGGACAAAAGTCTTCATTGTACTAAATTGTCAATGGACAAAGTGCATTATGCAGATAAAAATCATCCACACATTTTCTTTTTTTCTTCTGTTTACAAATAGCTTGAAACAAGTTTTAACACTTTGATAAATCACGCTCATATCTTCCTGGGTGGAACCAGTACTGGGCATATGTGGATAAAGTGTCTTGCTCATCTTTAATACAATTTCTAGAATTCTTTAAAAACACAAAGTGCACTTCACTCAACCTCGAATTTGAAAATATTTATACAGATTTGAGGTAGAAAGTTACAGGTATTTAAATTTATTTTGTTATCATGTGTTAATTTTTTTTTTGAGTTAAGCATGAAATCTGGAGTTGAGCACGGAACAAAGTTTAATAACCTCAGATCCTGAACTTCATAAATATTATAACTCTTTCAAAAATATTCAGACTGGCTCTCATATGTATGATTCCTCTTGTAATGCTAGACTCCTCAAGTATACCGGGACAGTGATTTTAAGCAGTATTGGATGCCCGACAGCAGTTGTCGTGAATGTTATGACTGTGGAGACAAATTTACAACGTTTCGACGACGACATCACTGCCGAATATGTGGCCAGATATTCTGCAATGCCTGCTGTAGTCAGGAGTTACCAGGAAAAATTATCGGTTACAAAGGTAAGATTTTTTTTTCATTGGTGGAGGAAAACTACACACTTATTCACATGAATCATAGTAGAACTATTGTCCATGGAAGACTTTTTCAAAAATTGTTTTTGGACTGACCTGAGTTTGGACCCGTGACCGCATTGGTGAGAGGCTCGTTATTTTGAGACAGAAATTCAGACCACTTGGTCACGGAAAAGCCCTGATTAGCTATATTGTGGTTACATACTTTAATTATGACAATTCTTGGAATCTCTTGGGATGTATTTAAGCTACTGTGTATATGAATTTTTTGGTGAAATGTATTTTTTGTGTTTGTACTTGCACTGGTTATAGAATTTTAAGTAAAATAAGATAAAAACATGAAAAAGGAAAAATTCAGAATATGTTAGGATGAAACAAAGAAGAAAAACTTTTATTAACCCTTGACCTGCTGTACACAACATAATGTTGTTTTCAGAGTCTCTATCAGTGCTGTGCACAACAAATGTTGTTTCTATATATGGGTTTTCGAAATCCCCTACACGTGACATTTTATAGCTTTGTATATAAAATAAGCATTGACGTTGGGTAGCACATGAATTTTCCAAGCTAAATATAGCACAACAATTCTGCATGAAGAGAAATGTGTTCATGGCACATGTGATTGACAAGAGCAGAGCAGTTTGCTTTTAACTATTCTTAAATGTGATTGGGCAATTCAGATAAGTTGAAATATTTTAAAGACGGGCTATGATTGAAAACTGTTCAAATGACAGCTAGATCATTTTTTAACCAGTTACGCAATGTTTTTACTGATATGCAGCGAGGTTGAACTTTGTCACATGTGAACTATAAAGACATACAGGCCAGAACAGTGAAAGAAATACGCTATGTTAATTTGAAACCAACTTTTAAGAAATTGTATGAACATACGAAAGTTAAAATGCAAGGCATGTTTAAACATGCTACTGATTAGTGTGTTGTATTTACAGGCAGTATACGAGTCTGTACCTACTGTTACTGTGTGTGTTGTATTTACAGGCAGTATATGAGTCTGTACCTACTGTTACTGTGTGTGTTGTATTTACAGGCAGTATACGAGTCTGTACCTACTGTTACCAAATTGTACAGAAATATGCTCAAAAGGCTGACCCTTCTGGTGACCCCAAGGTCACGAAAGAGGTCCTTCATAGATATCTGGAATCTGATGGGGCACTGTCACCAGAGCAAGGGGTTAAAGGTCAGAAAAGATCTGTACTAGATCAGCTTTTGTTAAGGTCAGTATGTTTTAACCCTTTATTCCATAGATACGCATTTTCCCACACCAATCACAGAAGGCCTTTGAAAACAGTGTAGGAAGTGTTCAGATTGCTCATAACGAGCAATTGGAACACTTCCTGCACTGTTTTCCACTCTGTCAATTAATATAAACATAATTCACCCAATAAATCAAAAGCTTTCTATATTAGGTGTCCAAAGGCGTTAATATTAGAGGTGTCCAAAGACGTCTATATTAGAGGTGTCCAAAGGCATCTATATGAAGTAAAGGGTTAAAGAAAAAGGAAAAACTCTTACAATTTTAATATGAATATTTTCAAGCATATGCCTTTTTATTGTGTCTTTACTTTCATTGAAATGACTAATTTAGGAGTCTGAAATATTTTATTTGGACTAATATAAGCAAATCATTGCATTGTACATTTTCTTACGGCCTGGAAGTAAATAACATCTATTCAATATTTTTTATATTTTACCAGTCAACATCATCAAATAATGTATTCATTATCTCTTGTTCATGCTCATTAATTTTGTTATTAAAATTTATTGAACTTGATGGGTGAAAATAGTAAAATGTTTCACTTTACATTATATATTTTGCCAATTCGTTCAATAAATTTAAAAATAAATAAGCACTTATCTATGATCTTTTATCAGGGCTAGAATTTAACTTTTTTGTGCACTGGCAATTTTGGCCAGTGCCTAAAATTTCAACTGGCCAAATTTGATACCAGCTAGCCAAACCAATTTTCGCAGAAACTTGAAGTCCTAAATGTCTAAATAAACCCAAAATTAATTGTTTCAAAGCCTGCGTGTTATTTAATATACATTATTAGCTTTTTTTTATTTATAGACAATGGTATCAAGGTTATTATATATGTTAAGGTACAATTCAAAGCAGTACTTTACAAAACAAAATATTTAAAAAAATAAAATTGTCTTTGTTATTTATTATACTACCATAAATAAATGCATACAATGATATATCATAAATAAACAATTTAACTTAACCAAAATATAAATCATAACAAGTGTACAGAGACTAAGATTGAGACATACACACATTTCTATTTATAGAATTAATATAGCCAATGGCCTTTCGTTTTAAAATAAGATCTAGATCTGGCCAAGGACGATTGTTTAACATGTGTAAATGTTGTGACATCATAGTAATATAGTTTAATTATTATGGATGATCTGTCGATCGCGGTGGTTTCTACAATTGACATACCATTTTGTCATTGTCAAGTTTATAGCCCTGTGTGATATTGAGCTGTCGCTCCCATTTCATTACAGTATTAACGGAAGGATTATTTGTCTTTTTTTCTTGTTGGAACTCACTTTCATTCGTCGGTACAATGGAGAAAAAGATGTTATTTTATCAGCCACTTTAACAGCTGACAAAATATGTAAACAATAAATTTGACGGGTTTCAACTTTACTTTTATTTTATAGAGTGAGTGCGCGATCAATCAAACTAGACGCAGTCTACTCATTATGTTGTTGATGGGTTTTAACTTTACTCCCTTTTTGCAGAATGAACTTGAGATCAAAAACAATTGGACTACACATATTAAATATTTAATACATGTCATTGACAATCGTGCTGCTAGGGGGTAATTTGGCACGAGAAGCAAAAGAAATTTGGTTAAATTGACAAGAACTCGTTATTTTTACCAGGATAATACTTGTTTATTTTCAAAAATCAATAAAATGAATACAATAAGTAATTTTCTCAACTTGAAATCCACTCGCAAAAAAATGCCAGCTTAAGTAATTTCAACTCGCATTTTCAAAATACAGCTCGCATTTTGCGAGTGGCGAGTGCTTAAATTTGAGCCCTGTTTTATACAAAAACATTTCTGTTTTTATTGTTTTTTCTTGTTTGATGTAAATAATTGAACTAGTTTATTTGCTATTTTAGACTATTTGATGGAAAATGTAGGAGCCACCATGTCTGTCTGTTGTCTGTCCTGTTTTTCATTCCCAACTCCCCTAAAGTTTTCATTGCAATAGCAAGAAATTGGCCCATAGTTCCAATATACAGTGTATACGCTGACATTGTTGTCATAGTGTCTCTCGATCATATGACTTTTTTCCCGGCAGTTTGCTCCTGTGCAGTTTTCTTGTGCATGCTTTTCATTATCATACAGATCACCTGGTGAACTGGACAACAATCAGGATGGTATTGCACCGTTTGACCTAACACCGCAGTCAGAGTTCGTTGTCATGGATAATTTCTCCAGTGAAAGACGACTTCTTATACAGGTGAGATTTTGTCGAAAACTTTTTATTTCTCACTCAGTATCTGAATTTAGATGTTGCCCTACTTTCTCGGTCAATCAAATCACTCTGGTTTTGCAAAATAGAACATATTATTTTATACAGAATGCCATGGCCGTCAGTAGATATTGACTTTCTACCTCAGCCGATGAAATTGCTCAACAGACGAGAAATTAAAACTCCATGCAACATCTAACCTATACAAATTTTGTTTCCACTGACATTGTTTTAACTCTTTTCTCCATGTGCATTTTAACTGGACTCTTCCAAATACCCATAATTAATTTCCATGAATAGATACATTTTACCAATTTATTCTGATAGGGAAAAAAACAGTGCAGAACCTGTTCTGATTGCTTGTTACACTGTTTTCAAAGCCTTCTATATAAGAGGTGTTCAAAGGTGTCCATATGAAGTGAAGGGTTAAAGCTCTATTTTATTTTTGTTTTACTGGGTATTCTTTGTTACCTGACAGGGAGAACATTGTATGTTTTGTTTGATATGTACCTCTTATTTTCAGGATTCCATGCAGCTACGTAACCTTTGGTCTTTAATACTGGATACAGACAAAGGAGTTGAGTTCCAAAACTATAGAATCAGACTGCGCACCTATCAGAAGTGTATAGCGGGGAACCGGCTGGTAGACTGGTTGCTGAACCAAGACAAGGTGGCCAACAGGTGAGTATTACTGCATAATTAGTGAAGAAATGTAAAAAAAATGTTCTTTAGATGTTAGTAAAAATACAACTTTAGAATTGGCTGGCTGTCCCTAATTTTTACTGCTGATAAAGGTCCATTTTCAAAAATAAAGATAAAAAATATATATTTGTAGGATTATTTGAATGATTTCTGTAACATGGTCACTGAATTATTATACCTAATGTTATATGTACATGTGTATTTTGAATATTGAAAAACACTTTATATTAGCGCAAACTTTATTTTTGCTATTATTCCCGAGTTTCATCTCTTGCAAATCCAAAGATTTCGCTTAAATTGCAATCATGTTCAGTCCGATTGTTAATTATATTCGAGATCATGTCAATCCAACGAGGACGTATTTCAAATGATTATGAATTCTGTTGAAAATTTATGTGGTAGGTTCACCTAAAGATGTTACAAAGTTTTCTAACCATTTAAATAAAATGTGAAAAATCAGAGCAAATTCGCGAAATAAAGTGTTTTACAGTACCTAATTTGTTTGTTGCACGATATCCAACATGACAGCCCAGAGTGAAGATTATTATTATAATATTCACATTGTAGTAGAATATCCCATAATTCTATTAATAAGAATACAAGTTTGAATTTTAACAGGTACCTGTATAAAGGACCACTTTCCTTTTTCCCTTTCAGAGGCTGCTTAAGATAAGTTTTCATTTTTAAGTCTGCATGCTCTCAACACATGGTATTTCTAAGACCTGGTTAAGAAGCCATTAATCAATCTAACATGCTATGAAACACTTACTATGTGTTATTTCAGGGTACAAGCAGTTGCAATAGGACAAGCCCTGATTGATGCTGATTATTTGGATCCCATACATACTGTCACCACACCATTTAGGGATGACTTCACGCTGTATAAACCTACCGATGTTAGTATACATCATCTAAATATATAAAATGTCAATTACATCATTGCACTTTATATCTATGGATGAAATATGCTGTATTTTGGTGAGATAATTAAAGTACATGCAATTTGATTGTACAACGTTGGTGCATCGTTACGAATATGAATAAAATAGTTTTGAGGTACTTCTTAAAATAAAGATATAACCAGGAAGTTTGAAATTAAACTTAAAATGGAGGTAACACATTTCTGGTAAACTGTAGACACACTTGAACTATAAATAAACTTTTTTTTTTTAAATAATATTCTATTGAATGAGTTTGACGGTACATGTACATAGAGAAATTATTTAATAAAACCTCCACATATAATTTATATGCATCAAATTTAAAATGTGTCCAATAGCTGTACAAGTAAGGGTAAAGTGTTCTTTTAAAGGAAGTATATCAGGAAAAACGCTATAAATGTCTTAAAAAATAAAACAATTATAAAAATGCATCAAAAGTATCTCATTATCATTAATTAATAAAATCTGAATGATTTGGTATGTCAAATCTACCAAAACGTGACAAAAGCAATATTTAAATTGGAGTGGTAAATGAAATCCCCATTCTAAAAATAGACAGCACTTAAATGCTGCTTGACATCATTCGGACTATTTCTAAAATGAAACTAGTTTTACTACATGTAAAGCTGTATGAAAATCAAATTGAAGTCAAAATGAAATGACGCCACTCATTAAATACGTCACAAAATATGTTGCACTTCTAAACAGGAAATCTATTTTTAAGTAGCCCAATTTAGGAAATCCCTTTTTCAATAGATTAATTTGGCATGTTTAACCGTTTACTTCATATAGACGCCTTTGGACACCTCTTACGTAGACGCCTTTGGACTTCTAATATAGAAGGCTTTTGAATGAATTATTGGGTGAATTATGTTTATATTAACTGACAGAGTGGAAAACAGTGCAGGAAGTGTTCAGATTGCTCGTTACGAGCAATCTGAACTCTTCCTGCACTGTTTTCAAAGGCCTTCTGTCATTGATGCAGAAAAATGCGTATCTATGGAGTAAAGTGTTAAATATATCTCCTTTTGGCAATACGGGGTCAGTGAGTATATACAGGCATGATTTATTAGAAAAAAAATGTTTTTAATCAATTTTAAAAGTTTGAAAACCCTGATAAATTCCCTTGAAATGAAATTTTGCTTTAACAAAATGTATATACAGATCAACATAAGTTAATGTATTCTGTCGCTTCAAATAGAATGAATAAAGCATACATAAATATTGGGGCAAATACAATTTATCTTATTAAAGATTGTTGTATAAACTGATTGTGTCATAAAGAGATTTTTCAAACATGTTATCAGCACAACAAAGCAGATGTTTGTGACAGTAAAGATTAACTTCTCCTAGCTATCAACCGGAAATACTCTTATCTCATAATTTTTGCATAACCTTTGAAAAAAGGTGAATACTTAAGGAAATAGTTTTGCGAGATAGAAATCCATCTGACAAATATACTACTGAAATAAGTATTCTGGGATTTCTATTTTGAACTGAAGAAACACTGAAATATTCTACCCACAAAAGTAGCCTACTATACAACAGGTACACAAGAAAATAAAAAGGTATTTGCATTTTTTCCATATATACTCTGTATAAATCATTTGACTTCTGTCTGTATTCTGACTTCTGCCTGTATTCACCAAGTGTAAAATATCTTGATTTTGCCAACTATAATTTACAGATGCCGCTGACAGATCCAGTTCCTCTAGACTTCAATAAAACGGTGGATTCTCTGAGTGAAGACAGCGCCCCACAGTGGTTCCAGGATATACAGTCTAACAATCAGGACAGTGGTATGGCTGTTTCTGGTGGTGCATACATTGTGTACAATATGGGCTGTTTCTAGTGGTGCATACATTGTTTACAATATGGGCTGTTTCTAGTGGTGTATACATTGTTTACAATATGGGCTGTTTCTATTGGTGCATACATTGTTTACAATATGGGCTGTTTCTATTGGTGCATACATTGTTTACAATATGGGCTGTTTCTGGTGGTGTATACATTGTTTACAATATGGGCTGTTTCTGGTGCTGTATACATTGTTTACAATATGGGCTGTTTCTAGTGGTGCATACATTGTTTACAATATGGGCTGTTTCTGGTGGTGTATACATTATTTACAATATGGGATGTATCTAGTGGTGCATACATTGTTTACAATATGGGCTGTTTCTAGTGCTGTATACATTGTTTACAATATGGGCTGTTTCTAGTGGTGCATACATTGTTTAAAATATGGGCTGTTTCTGGTGGTGTATACATTGTTTACAATATGGGCTGTTTCTAGTGGTGCATACATTGTTTACAATATGGGCTGTTTCTAGTGGTGCATACATTGTTTACAATATGGGCTGTTTCTGGTGCTGTATTACATTGTTTACAATATGGGCTGTTTCTAGTGGTGCATACATTGTTTATAATATGAGCTGTTTCTGGTGCTGTATACATTGTTTACAATATGGGCTGTTTCTGGTGCTGTATACATTGTTTACAATATGGGCTGTTTCTGGTGCTGTATACATTGTTAACAGTATGGGCTGTTTCTGGTGCTGTATACATATGTTACAATATGGGCTGTTTCTAGTGGTGCATACATTGTTTACAATATGGGCTGTTTCTGGTGTTGTATACATTGTTTACAATATGGGCTGTTTCTAGTGGTGTATACATTGTTTACAATATGGGCTGTTTCTAGTGCTGTGTACATTGTTTACAATATGGGCTGTTTCTGGTGCTGTATACATTATTTACAATATGGGCTGTTTCTAGTGCTGTATTACATTGTTTACAATATCGACTGTTTCTGGTGCTGTATACATTGTTTACAATATGGGCTGTTTCTAGTGCTGTATACATTGTTTACAATATCGACTGTTTCTGGTGCTGTATACATTGTTTACAATATGGGCTGTTTCTAGTGCTGTATACATTGTTTACAATATGGGCTGTTTCTAGTGGTGCATACATTGTTTACAATAAGGGCTGTTTCTGGTGCTGTACACATTTTTTACAATATGGGCTGTTTTATAGTGGTATATACATTGTTTACAATATGGGCTGTTTCTAGTGCTGTATACATTGTTTACAATATGGGCTGTTTCTGGTGCTGTATACATTGTTTACAATATGGGCTGTGGTTGGGAAGTGAAGAAAGTTGTGGTAATGAGGTGTTTTATATAGTAGATTATAAGTAAGGTAGTGGGAGGAGGGGGGCAAATTGGGAAAATTGAAAGGGGAGTGGGTCACAAATGTGTGAGGATGGAGGGAATTGAAGGGTAGTGAGTGATAAATTTGTAAGGTGGGGGAATTGAAGGGAGTGTTTATGAGGTGGGGGAATTAAAGGGGAGTGGGTCATAGTTTGTAAGATGGGTGAGGTGGTAAATTGAAGGGGAATGGATCACAGTTTGTAAGATGGGTATGGTGGGGGATTTGAAGGGGAGTGGGTCACAGTTTGTAAGATGGGTATGGTTGGTAATTGAAGGGGAGTAGGTCATAGTTTGTAAGATGGGTGAGGTGGGGATTGAAGGGGAGTGGGTTACAGTTTGTAAGATGGTTGAGGTGGACCAGACCCACTAAACTTTGTCTATAATTGTGTTATGGGTGGTACTACATAAACATGCAGCATTTTTTTTTAGATGACCTTGACCTCTACAAATTGTTTAATTTGGCTAACAAAATATTGGGTTTATGTGTCAAGCTCTGTTTTTTTTAAACTGTTTGCCCAAGAGTCACCAAAATTTGTTCATAGTTGTGTAGATTTTTGTATTACCACACTTTGCAATAAAGCAATATAGACAAGACATTTAATTATGTGGAATTTTCTTGACTACAAATATAATGAGGTAAAATAAAATCTGACAATTGATTCTTACTTTTGTATATTTCCAAAGGTGGAGGAGCCGATGATTCTACCTGCCAACAAGGTGGGAGTGTTACAGAGAATACGCTGACACAGAGCAGCAGTAGTGCCAGCTACAGTGAGTTGTCACAGGACTCGAGTGGCAAAATCAAAGGTTTGCATCATGTTGTTGTAGACAGTGGTGTATCTGCCTTTATGCCAAAACACCTGGGTTTGCACATTTTTTCTATTTTTTTATTTTCTTGCGAATACATAATCATATCTCCTGGAAATGTCCCCAAAACACACGAAATGTATCCTAAAAATAAAATTATGATGAGTAGGGGTGAAGGGGTGGGGTGAATGGCCCCAGACCCCCCTAGAAACTAGTGGACTTGTACACCAATATTAAGGTCAGCTGTGCCACAGGTAGCCATATCTCCATGTGTGCTTTTGTAAAATTGACAAATTTATTATTAGTCCCCTACCGGTATAATTGGAGGGATTTACTACTGTATAGGTTTACCCTCCATCCATCAGGCTCTACGGAATAATTACTAAAAAAAGTATCCAAGCTAGGTTTATGAAATTTGCATGTGGATAGAGGACAATAAAGAGATAATGCAGGTCATTTTATATTTTCAGTCGGAAAAAAATTATGGTTGCTGTAAAGCAGTAGAGGACTAATGTATTGTTTGCAATGCTCCAGTGTCATGTTTTGATTCTATTACGTGTAAATGAAATGTTCATTTAGATGATCTTTGTAACTAAATTAATTTTAACTTTCCTATAAAGGTAGAATAGATGGGTTTGATAATTTAAACAATGATTTGGGGGACTAAAGCTAGATTAGTTTAAACAATGATATTTGTGGGACTAAAGTTAGATTAGTTTAAACAATGATATTTGGGGGACTAAGGCTAGATTAGTTTAAACAATGATATTTGGGGGACTGAGGCTAGATTAGTTTAAACAATGATATATGGGGGACTAAAGCTAGATTAGTTTAAATAATGATATTTGGGGTACTGAGGCTAGATTAGTTTAAACAATGATACATGGGGGACTATAGCTAGATTAGTTTAAATAATGATATTTGGGGTACTGAGGCTAGATAAGTTTAAACAATGATATACGGGGGGACTGAGGTTAGACTGTTCTGTTGATGTACTCATCTTATTATAAAAAAAAGGAAGAGAGAATTTATTGTAAAGTGCCAGTGTTGCCAAACTTTATATTTAAAACTCTTTTTTAATATGATATCTAAGTACACATGCCTATTTGTGCAGCATTAATAACTAGACATGACATACATGTAGTTATACTCAAATTAATGCATTATTAAAACAATTCAATTAAAATACATGAAAAATGATGCATTGTTACACAGTCATGATGAAACATTAATTGTTTTACCATGTAGTCTAACCTGTGTAAGCAGTCACCTCTATTAAGCAGCCATCTGTCTTAAGCAACCATATTTTGTATTTCTCATTTCTATGCTTTCAGAGTAAATTAACCTGTATTAAGCAACACCCTGTTTTGAAAGTCCATTTTTGCTCATTCCCTTAACTGGCTGCTTAAGAAGGTTTTACTCTATACATGAATCTGTGTATAATGACATCATGTCTTTTGTGACAGATGAACAACATCTGTATTTTTTTTTATATAATTCATATAACTTCTCTGTCTTCCAAAATTTTTAAAAATAATTATATCAATTTTTTATCCCTTTTAATGGAGTCACAACGACAAATACAAATAATGATAATTTAGAGTTCTTGATATCTTGTTTACAAATCAATTTAATCTTTCTAAATATAGTGATACATTTGCGGAGTACAAAAGTCTTCCATGGCAGAGTTTATACAATGATGTTAAACTTTATTTTAAAAAAGATAACAGAGTTAAACAGACTTAAACGTCACTCCATTTTTCAGTGGATGAAAGACATTTTGATGAACCTTTCCCTCGGGAAAATCTGCTTGGTGCAGAAGATGTGCCAGAACCAATGTTTGGAAATGTTGTGGCGGAGACCGATAAAGCTATAAATGACAACTCTGCCACTTCCACCTGGAAAACACTTGACATAGCCAGTGAAGACTCCGTGGAGAAGGAGGCATTTGAGAGACTTCAGTAAGTCCAAACTATTTAGTAAACCTGTTATCTCTGTTCTGGCAAACTTGACTGTTCTGATAACCTTAACTGTTCTGATAAACATGACTGTTCTGACACACTTAACTGCTCTGACAAGGTTAACTGTTCTGATAGACTTAACTGTTCTGATAAACTTGGCTGTTCTGACAAACTTTACTGTTCTTATAAACTTGGCTCTTCTGACAAACTTTACTGTTATGAGAAGCTTTACTGTTCTGATAACCTTGACCGTTTTGACAAGCTTGACTGTTTTGACAAACTTGACTGTTCTGATAACCTTGGCTATTCTGATAAACTTGACTGTTCTGACACACTTGACTGTTCTGATAGACTTGGATGTTAAACTTAACTGTTCTGATAAACTTGGCTGTTCTGACAAACTTTACTGTTATGACAAACTTTACTGTTCTGATAACCTTGGCTGTTCTGATAAACTGTTCTGATAACCTTGGCTGCTCTAACAAACTTCACTGTTCTAACAAACTTGACTGTTCTGACAAACTTAACTGTTCTAATAAACTTGACTGTTCTGACAAACTTGACTGTTCTGACAAACTGGACTATTCTGACAAACTTGACTGTTCTGACAAACCATGTTATACATTGACAGTACAGACGGTTTGTGTATATTTTCAGGAGGGAGCATCATGAACATTTGACAGTACTGACAAACCAACTATTGAGTGAGGAGAATCTACATGCAGGCTGGGCAGACATCATCATCTCTACTGTTGACCGCGTCAGTCTCTTTGTCAGACCTGACGTCAAAAACAAAGATGACATGGATATACGACGATATGTACATATTAAGAAGGTATGTCACCAAGGTCTTGTTTTGTCACCTGGGAAATCAATATTTGCATTAGGCCATAATAAGTTGAAATTAATTGCAAGATTATCATCCTTGCCCGCCCCCCTAACCCTCTACCCCCTCTCCCTTGTCTTGTTGAGATTCATATCTCATCAGACTTCCCTCTCCTTCCACCTTAATATTCAGATTCTCAGTGCTTTTCCATCCTAAAATATTTGAGACAGTCTTGTAGAATAATTTTTTTTTTTTACATGGTATCAGCACTTAAAAATTCTATTACACCATCAGGAAGGAATATTCCAGGTTCACTCTCTTTTACAAATAAAGCAAACCAACAAACTATCAAAGAAAAAAACACTGAAATCGAAGACTGAGCCTGGAACCATGATACATTAAACTGCAGAGTATCGCCAAATTCTTATTAACTTCTTTTTTTAGCCTCCAAGCTACAGTTTCTTTTACTTGCCATCACTCATATTTAATATTTTAACCACTCTCTACTGAACATGGAAAAAAAAAAGATAAAATAGACTTGGCACTTATTTTTAGGATTCGTGGCCGACAGCAGATATTAACGGTGATCTACATGTATATGTACCTGGAACCACACAAACAAGGAAGTAATTTTCGAAAATAAGTATCAACCTTTTGATAACATCTTCAGATTCCTGGTGGTAAGAAGGAGCAAACTGGGCTACTGCATGGTGTGATTTTCAAGAAGAATATAGCTCACAAGAAAATGTCCCAGCAGATCAGCAACCCCGCAGTGCTTCTCCTTAATGGATCCATTGAATACCAACGAGTGGAGAATAAACTGTCGTCGTTTCAGCCCCAGATTCTGCAGGTATATTTGTGTAAAATTATAACTACCGGTATATGTATAATTATAATGAACAAGTTAAATGGCCAATACCTGTAGTTGGTACAGATCAAGATGGCAGCTTTGTCTAGATGCGGGAGGAACCTTCCATAATCTGACCAATCATCTCCCTCTAATATACAACAACTAGACACATAGTGGTGGAGCGCATGGTCCGGTGGTAGAGCATCAAACCCAGGATCGGAGGGTCAATGGTTTGATCCTCCCCTACGGCTATGTGTGGTATTGTGTGGCAAGACACTTTTTCCACATATACTTAGTACTGGTTCTACCCAGGAAGACCTTAAGTGTGAAATTTCTACTGAGGAAAACTTAAAAAGGAATTTATCAAACTTTTAAAATTGGCTAAATTATATTTTTTACAATATATCAGGCCTATATATACTCACAAAATTATATATATTTAAACATGCCAAAATAATATATTTGAAAAGGGATTTTCAACTTGGACTACATGCCTAAGATACATTAAAATAGATTTCCCGCTTAAAAGTGCAACATATTTTGTGACATTAAATCATTCAAGTGATTTTATTTTGATTTCAAATTGATCTGTTGTACACAGGGGTGGATCCAGGATTTCAGTTTAGAGAGGAGTGCAATACAAAATCTGAACAGGCGAACACGTTTTCAGTAGAAATATAATGCATTTTAATAACATATAGGAATTAAGGGGAGAGGGTGATTATGCCAAATTTTTTAAAGAGTGATGACTTATCTCCCATTGATACAAGTTTACAGGTAGTAAAAATTGTTTCATCTTGGAAAGAGTCTGAATGACATCAAGAAGTAGTTAAGTGCTGTCTATTTTTAGAATGGGGATTTTGTTTCAAGTTTACCACTCCAATTTAAATATCAATTTTATCACATTTTGGATGATTTGCCATACTGACCATTCGGGTTTGATTTATTAATGATAATGAGATGCTTTTTATCCATTTTGATAATTATCTTATTTTTTAAGAAATTTCTAGCATGTTTTCCTGATAAACTCCCTTCAGGCATGATATGTTTACATAAACTTCACAATTAAAGTAAAATAAATGAGTTCAAACTAATTTAACATGAACAGGAACCATGATTATAATTGCACTTTTGATGTTTTATAGGAAATCAGAATTTAAAAGATCAAATTCACCAACCGTGATTATCATCAGATCTGGTCTTATAAATATTATCTTCACAATAGTTTTATTTACCCATGGTCAAACATTCATATTTAAAATATATATGTACCAGTTAATGGTTTAACTTGAAATTAAATCTCAATATTTTAGGAAGAAGAATTTCTCCATAAAAGTATAGCAAAGATTGCAGCATTGAAGCCCAAACCTGATGTTGTGGTTGTTGAGAAGTCCGTGTCTAGACTCGCCCAGAATTTTCTTCTGAAGAAAGGCATTACCCTCGTCTACAATGTTAAATTGGTATGCGTACATTTTTATTAATTTCTAATTAAGGTTTAGGCTAGAGTAATGATCATGAAGCCTGAAGGACCTGATGAAAACTGAAAATTGTACTTGTAGTACAGTCTAACCTGTCTTAAGCAGCCAATCAAGCAAAGAAGCAAAAGTAGCCTTTTAAGACAGTTTGTTGCTAAATACAGGTGAATTTGCACTGAAAGCATAAAAATGGGATATAGCAAATGTGGCTGCTTAAGACAAATGGCTGCTTAATAGAGGTGGCCGCTTACTCGGGTTTGACTGTACTTACGTTTTCCAACTTTTGAAGAGAAAATCAGGCTGTTCCCAAACCATTGTCATGCTAATTGACTTTTAAGTGACTTTTCCCCATCATCAGTTCTGACTTACTCATTAATCCAACAAAATATTACACCTTTACTTGACTTGAGCAGTTTCAGTATTTTGTACATAGATGCACATACATGTAGATGCAGAAAGTACATCGTCTGCTGCTTATTTAACATGACTTTATTATGAATGGTATAAACCAAGATGGCTTCCATTGTAAAACTAAACTGCACTATAGATCAAAGTTACTGAAATCAGAGGCTGAATGAAGGAAAAAAAAAGAAATTCTTTCAAACCTGTGTGAATGATCACCTCTATTAAGTAGCCACCTGTCTTAAGCAGCTTTATTTTCTATTTTCCATTTCTTTGGTTTCAGAGTAAATTAACCTGTATTAAGCAGCAACCTGTCTTCAAAAAACACTTTTGCTAATTTCCTTAACTGGTTGCTTAAGACAGGTTTGACTAGTCTGCTCCTTGATAGCTCTTGTTTCTTAGAACATGTTCAATGTGTACTTTAAAAAATGAACTGGTGATGCCACCAAATATAGTTTAAAAGCTCGAGGAATATGGAAATATATACTGGTGACTGCTGAACCAATTTAAACAAAATATGTAAGACTGATATAAAACTATACACATTGTTCTATTCAAGCATTTTTATAAGAGGCTGCATGTTGGTACATGCTTTTTGAACTTAACACAAATGACACTTTATGGTAAGTAAAAATAGGATAAAAAACATTGTTATATAAACAAGAAAGGTTCGGTGATTTGTTTCTCAATCTGCCTCAAATTCTGTGTTTCAGAGTGTAATGGAACGCTTGGCCCGATTTCTAAACACTGAAATCGCCACTTCTGTGGATGGGTTTGTAAGTGGTGTAAAGCCGGGATTCTGCCATACGTTCTCTGTACGCAACTTCTCGCTTCCCTCTGGCGAAACCAAGACGTTGATCTATATGGATGGATGTGCAACCCATTTGGGGTGTGCAATAACTCTCAGAGGCGGTTCAACCATGGAATTGAAACGGGTGAGTTTGATTTGTGCTACATCACAGTTATGTTTACGTAAGGGTGAGTTTAATTTGTGCTACATCACAGTTATATTTACGTAAGGTTGAGTTTACTTTGCCTGGCATCATATTTTGGCACAGGCAGATGAGAGATTATACTGCCTTATGGCATAATTGTCGCACACAAAAGAAAGGGTGAGCTAATTTTGTCGTGCATCACAGTCAAACAAGTCGATAATCCATCAGTGATCGATATTGGTTGCTATGTCGCCATTTTCTTAAGAGAAACTTTTGATCTCTAAGTAAACACTACATTGTATTACATTGTATTTACTTGGACAAACAACACCATGTGGCCAGAGGGCGGAACGATAGCCACTCACGCGTCGTGTCAATTAAAAGTGAGCTATTTTTGTCTTTAAACACAGTTATGCACATAAGGTTTAGTTTATTTTGCCTTACATCAGTCATGCACAAAAACGGAAGTTTCATCCTCAAAGGAACATTTACCGTGTTGTTTTTTATGTCCCCAAAGGTCAAGATAACACTGAGGTCAAACATGAAAAAGGCTTTAAGTACATGTATTTATATATTTGAGTCAATGATTGTTCAAGCTTAGGCTAGGTATGCATTTTCTAGGTATGCATTTCTGCATTTTGTTTTCAGGACATAGCATTAGAAATAAAAAAACACATAAGTCAAGATTTTGCATACATGTATATAAAAAATTAAATTATTTTTTTTAAATACAAACATTTAAAAAAAAAATCCCCCCTCTCCCCCATTTTAAGAAACATTTGAATGAGAATCTAGCAATTAATTTATAATGGCCTTATTGGAGTTGTCAACATTGAATAGAAGGAATATGTCTTTAAAATAAATATCTGTAATAACAGAATGGTCTCAATATCAGCGTGGTCATAAGGTGAAGTTTCACTGTATATAGTATTGTTTCCATCTGCTTTCAGGTGAAGAAAATCATGCATTTCATGATATACGCATCCTACCATTCGAGACTGGAGATTTCCTTCTGTATGGATGAGTTTCTAATGCCACCGCTCAAGCATCAAATAGACTTAGATCTTGATCAGAATCAGACGGAGATTACAGGGGTAAAGGACTCTCAAAGGGGAGAAAATGGCAGGAAAGGGAAAACTGATGTTCCCCATCCTGACAGCTTTGTGAGAACTAGTGAGGCTGCAGATGTGAAAACTGAATTAAACAATGTTGAGCCTGAAATAAAAACTAGTGAAATATGGGATAAGGAGGACACAGAAGGGTTAGTACAACCTTCAGTTGCTCAGATAGAAGAAAGTGCAATAACTGGTGTTGCAGAAAAAGAATTTGAGAATATTGATTCTGATTCTAATAATGGTAATGGACCGGCAGTCAATAATGTATTGGGTATAGATGAGCTCTCTCCTCAAGAAAGAACAATTGAAGATGAGATCAAGACAAAAACTGAAGACAGTTTATCAGGTGGTCAACATGTTGCTATAATGAGGAAACAGAAGGAAATCGATCTAACAGATTACCAAGTAAAATAAAGACTGAGAGAACATCATCATTTATATGGGTTGATGAAACTGTAGAAGATATATTTGACAATGGTTCAGATGGTGCAAAAAAACTAACTATGGATACTGAATGTGTTCAACCTGAAGACAAAATCCAAACCTTGAATGAGTTAGATTCAAACATTCCAAATGTCTGTGATATTAACCAAACAAGCACAAATACTGTTGAGAATGACATATCAGATTTAAAGACAGTTCAAGACATTCTCTCTCTTTCCGATTCTATCTGTGATACTCCCATTAACCAGACTGAAGATACAGACAATAGTGATAAAACACAGAAAGTAAAGATGGGTCCAAAACTAACTCCGAACATGCTGGATCCTGATGGAGCTGTTACTAAACCAGAAAGTACAGTTGTCAGACAGAGAAATAGATCGTGGCAAAATTCAGATAGAAGTCCAAGTGCTAGAAGGAAGATTGAGTCAACACAGCTAACTGATAAGTCCGACCCTCTTCATAATTACCAGATCTGCCAGGATGATTCCATATTCCAGTCGTCATTAGCCCTTGAAGAACAGTTACACCCTCACAGGTGAGTTAATATCTATCACAGGTGAGTTAATATCCATCACAGGTGAGATAATATCCATCACAGGTGAGTTACTGTCTATCACAGGTGAGCTATTATCCAACACAGGTGAGTTACTATCTATCACAACTGAGGTAATATCCTTCACAGGTGATATAATAACCATGACAGGTGTGTTAGTATCCATGACAGGTGTGTTAATATCCAACACAGGTGAGATAATACCCATCACAGTTGAGTAACTATCTATTACAGATGAGTTATTATCCAACACAGGTGAGTTAATATCCATCACAGGTGAGTTAATATCCATCACAGGTGAGATAATATCCATGACAGATGAGTTACTATTTATCACAGGTGAGTTATTATCCAACACAGGAAAGTATATATTTATCACAGGTGAGTTAATATCCATCACAGGTAAGATAATATCCATCACAGGTGAATTACTATCTATCACAGGTGAGTTATTATCCAACACAGGTGCGTTACTATCCATCACAGGTGAGTTACTATCTATCACAGGTGAGTAATTTTCCAACTCAGGTGAGTTCATATCTATCACAGGTGAGTAAATATTCATCACAGGTGAGTTGATATCCATCAAAGGTAAGTTTTTATCCATCATAGGTGAGTCAGTATCAATAACAGGTAAGTTAATATCCAACAAAGATGAGTTAATATCTATCACAGGTGAGTTAATATCCGTCATAGGCGAGTTAATATCCATCACTGGTGATTTAATATCCATCACAAGCAACTTTCATAATCTTTTTATATAAAATGTTTTAATGAAGTTAAATTTCAAATGCATGACTATTAATTTTTTGCGAATATATAAATTTAAAAAAAGTGCGAAAATGTATAAAATGGTTTGTTTCATTCATGAGTGTAGTCTCCTGGATACATGCAAGGATTCATTATCAGTGCAAGATTTATATGGACTATTTTATGTTCATTTATTATTTATTAAATTTACCCTTTTGTAATAAACACAACTTGTAGTATAAGTCATGACACTGGGCTTAAATTTGGCATCATCCCCATCTGTCACTGTTTTACAAAAAATTGATACACCTGGACATGTACACTGAAATGGAATGGCAAACATCTTTAATATTTTGCTTGTAGCATGAACTAAGTTTGACAAAAAGATATCCTTGGGTCAAATTTTATCATCTTCTTTCTTTGACCTCAAGTTGTGTCCAGTTAGTGCTTAGGCCTTTTTGGTTAAATAATGAAATGTAAAATTCTGTATTCTGTTTTTATTCACAGGTTCAAATTCAGAAAGGCTTTGGAAAATGTGGCCCTGTCCACATCTCCATATATCAAATATGATTTACCGTATTTGGAGACAGAAGTCGGGTCTAAATGTGAACTGAGAAGGTATTTTCCAGAGGAAATCTATTGGTCAAGCCATATGAGGTAAAATATTATTTAATGACAAATTTGTAAGTCTACTGGCTACTTCACCTATTCTCTGCCAGATACAACTCCCTCTGGTATAACATAGGGATGGATATCACATAGAATTTCTTATTATGATACCATAAAACCTGCATAAGTGGTCACATTTATTAAGCAGTCACCTGTCTTAAGCAAGCATATTTTTCTATTTCCTATTTCTATGCTTTAAGAGTAAATTAACCTGTATTAAGCAACAACCTGTCTTAAAAGGCCACCTTTGCTCTTTCCATTGACTGGCTGCTTAAGACAGGTTCGACTGTATATCATGATACAGGACCAGTGCATCAGGCTATGTGTTTTCCTTTAGAAATCATATATCTTGTTACTTGGAAAGAGAAGAAAACATTTTAGGACAAATTAGTTAATTGATGGATTATTCCGAACACTCACTTTCTACGGAATTCACTGAGTGTATCGGTAATACCTGGTTCCTCCAATACAACAGCTTGACATCATGGTGGTGATGGAGCTATGGCATGCTGACGAGGACATGATGCTACAACAGCACGACCGTACAATGATGATGTAAAGATAGCATGATGGTGATGGAACGATGACAAAGACACGATATAGTATCATGTCTGGCAAAAAAAAGCTTTGCTTACATTGAACAAATTGCAAAGTTAATGATACAATTTGTGTCTTCAGTAGTAATATAAAATACATAATGAAAACGTTTTCAAGTAATCTTTTCACAAACAGCTACGGTTATGATTCTTTTATTTTAACCGGGCCCAAGTAACTCAGTTGTTAGCACGTCTGACTATCAATCCAGGGGTCGTGAGTTCAAATCCCACCCACCCACAATCTCTGTGATGGCTTATATATGACTGCATCTCATTACCATTCATCTTTCACTGCTGATTCAAGTGGGAAAGTTATCAGTTACTTGCAGAGATGGGGTGTGCTGGAGTACTGGTTTAACTTTCTAGTATCCCAGGAAACAGTGGTTAGGTTAACTGATCATCTGTTAGCCCACGATGGCATAAAAACAACATTAAATATTCAGTCAATCAGTCAATCTTTTATTATTGCACCCAATTTTCAAAATATAATGTTTACTACTTCTTTATATTCCAATTTTTAGGTCACCTGAGACCATGTCAGTTAGAACTGTTGGTAGTTGACCTTCCTGTGCTAAAGTTTTGTTTGTTTTCAGTTCGAAGTCAGTTCCGCCAAAGTGGAAGCCAAGATATGAAGAGATGGAGTCAGTGAAGAAGTTCGAGCCTCCCTCCAACATCTGTATCACAGAGGCCCATGAGTTCATACGATCCCAACTGAATCCTGCCTTACTATGACAGGGCTACTCAGGTAATGATAAATGTAGTTGACCATCCAATAATCATAGTAACTGACAGATGATTGATAACTGTAGATCATTCATTTTAACTGGACAGCAGTGGTTCACTGGTAGAGAGGAAACCTCATTTATACTAAGTACATGTATGTCTCAATCTCTCAGGGAGCCATTATTTTTGTGTCTGTCAGTCTGTAACAAAATGTAGTCCAAATAACTTCTCCCACATTTGTGGTCATAATTTATTTTGCTGAAACTTGCTAGAAAGGATCAGTTTTGAGCTCTAGTTTTACATATCCATTTTGTGTTCCTGTTTGATATGCTTTTGACTGAGTGATGGCCCTCCGCATTTCAGAACTCCTATGTCTGTGGTAGGATTTAGCCAAAGCTAGCTGGGATGGAGCAGTGAGGTCTATTTGGGCTTACCCTTTTTGTGTGACAGTTTGATGAATTTTGACTGAGTGACAACCCTTTGTTAGTTTTGGAGGTGACATCTGTATTTGGATTTAGCCAGAATCTTGCTTGGAAGAACTATATGTGAGGTTAAGCTGTGTATATCCATTTTGTGTTTTGGTTTGATGACTTTTGACTTAGTGATGGCCTTTTGCATTTTCGGAAACGAAATATATTGTCAGATAGCTCCTCCTACATATTGTCAGATAGTTCCTCCTACATTTTGCGGTCAGATGTAATATAACAATAGTGTGGTGACCTTAAATTTGGTTGAAAATTAATTTATTTACAATTCTGTGTTACAAAACTCTTTATAACATGTTGAGCTGTTGATTTTGGTGTTTATTAAGACAAGATTGCATGCTGTTTTTTTTTATATTATTTTTGCAGTACATGCTAGCGAAGTTTAGAGCATATGGTGGCAGAATCAACATTCTGGAATCAGTCAAAACTGTCAAATCTGAACAGAAGTCAAGTAAAATCAGGGAGAACCAGTCTAATAAAGGGAAACAGTCAGATGGAACAAAGGGAGATGACTCTGTGAGAGAGTATGGAATGTTTTGGGAGAAGAAACAAGACTGTCTGGACCCGTTCAAACATCAGCGGATTGCAGTTCTATTCAGCAGTTTTAGTTATGAGTCAGAGAACCATCCCAATCCTTGTGTGTATCCCTGGTAAGTGTTTGTTTAAATCATCATATGTTCCGGCTAGTTGTGCACCAGTAATAACCTGATTATAATTTATCTATTTAATAGTGTGTCCTCTGTGGCTTAGTGGTCTAAGGCACCATCTCAATATCATTTTCTTCACACTGCTAAGGTTGTAGGATCGAGTACTGCTCGCTCCAAAAATTTTATGTGAGAAAGTTTGCCAGTTTCTTGCGAAAGGACGGGTGGTTCTACTCAGATTCATTCTGAGGTCTTCCTCCACAAATAAAACTGGATATGCCGTATATAACCTGAAATGTGTTAAAAAAATGATTTGATAACTCCAGTACCAAGGTCTTGTATATTTATCGAGATACTTCACACATTCATCATTTAAATATAACAACATGTGATGATCTTTACTCATTGGTGGAAACCACCGTAAGGATTGGAAAGGAAGGGTGAAAATATACAAAATTCCTTGACAAACCAAAAATGTTCACATCAGTATCATTGTTATAAAAATTGACATCTCAAAATTATCAGATAATCAAAGGCCTGACCTCTGTTCAGGATAAGGTTGTTACATTCATTTAATCTGAGGTCCAATAAAGCTGGATGCCATATATAACTTAAATTAAACCTGCAACGTGTTAAAAAACAAATCAATGTTACTCATTTGAAAAAAAACAACAACAAAAACTATATATACTGAGCGGAACAGCTCATCCCCCACCTGACATTTTATGTACCTAACATTTGTATGAATTTTCTCAATAGGTATCAAGCGACATTTCTTGAAATTTGAACTTGAATAATAAAGAACATATAGGCTATGTAAAATAAACACTTGTCTGTTATTATTGTATACAAATAATAATAACACTACTCAATTTTTTGACGAAAATTTTGGAAATACAAAAGCGGCAGGTTAGCTAGTTCGGTTCAGTATAGCTTGGATGTAAGAGAGTGGATATGTTTTGATGAAATAGTACACATGTTAGAATGCTGCAGACGTAAATCTAGTTGCTTCATTTGTATGACCTTGGACATATTTGTGTTGGATTATTGGCATGACTCCAATAATTATATGAGACTGGCCGCTTTTATGTAAATACAGGTTTTTAACAAATTAAACTTAAATTGTTTGTTCATAACATGTATTTCTACTGTAGGGTTGTAACCATGGAGTTTTACGGCAGGAATGACATCACACTTGGAGGATTCCTGAAGAGATTCTGTTTTAGGTAAGTCTTATGTTAGGTATTGAGATATAAATAGCAGACATTAATCTACTGACCACAATTTGGTATTATTAAACTAAACAAGCCACATATAGAAAACCGTCAACTAACTTAGTAGAATAGTTCCAATGGCAGCTTGTAATATGGACCCCTGGCCCAGCCTGTAAGTCTGGCAGCCATATTTATTAGCGTTAAGTGACCTGAGTCAAAAGTTCATTTCATTATTATGATCACTTTTATCCTTCATCCTGTCTGTCTGTCTGTGAATGTCTGTGCATCTGTCGATAACATCTTTAAATGAAACTGATTGACAGAGTTTCTCAAAATTTTATGTGAAGCATTCTTACATGAACTCTCTGTTTTTATCAAATCTTGACCCTTGTGTCAAATTAGTAGTTTATCTTTTTATAACTTTTGCTTCAAATAACTTCTCTGAAACTGTACGACACATTTTCACCAAATTTTGTGTGAAGCATTCTTCATGAAGCTAGCTCAAGTTTGTTCAAATCATTACGCTAGGGTCAAATTTGGCCCCACCCCAGGAGCTTATCTTATTATAACTTTTGCTTCCAACAACTTCTCTGAAACTGCATGACAGATTTTCACCAAATTTTGTGTTAAGCATTCTTCATTAAGCTTGGAGCCAGGCCCCATTAGCTCAGTCGGTTACGCCTTTAACTATCAGTCTAGGGGTCGTGAGTTTGTATCCCCCGCCTGGCAACAGTCTCCGTGATGATTGATATACGATATTGTGTCTCATTATCATTCGTTTCTCACCACTGATGTAAGTGGGAAAGTTGTCAGTTACCTGCAGAGATGGGGTGTGCTTGAGTACTGGTAAATCCCAGGAAACAGTCTGTTAGCCCTCGATGGCATAAAATGATGCTAAATATTCAATCAATAAATCATGAAGCTTGCTCAAGTTTCTTCAAATCATGACACTTAGGTCAAATATGGCGCTGCCCCCAGGTGCTTATCAGTGTTTTTTTCAAAATTTCAAAAATCTTCTTATCAGCCTGGAGCTTTGATATTTTCATTCAGGTTTATTCAAGTCATAACCTTTGAGTTACAATTGGCCCTGTGTCAAATGTGTTCATATTTGGTATACAGTAAAACCTGTGTAAGTGGTCACCTCTATTAATCAGCCACTTGTCTTAAGCATCCATTTTCCATTTCTTTGCTTTCAGAACAATGTAACCTGTATTGAGCAAGCACCTGTCTTAAAAGGCCACTTTTGCTCCTTCCCCTGACTGGCTGCCTAAGACAGGTTTGACTGTAAATGATCTCTATGTAAAGGGGTTTCAAGTGTGTTCAAATATAGGAGCTAGGGTCCATTGGGGTATAGTATGAGAACATCATTTTTTTTACCCAAGAATACTATGGGAAAACAGGAAACTCTGTTTAAAGAGTTATTTCAATCATCTTGCAGACTGAAACATTGTTTAGTCTTAACAATTGAGGATGTGTCCCCTACAGGGGATTTAATATCCATAAGTGGTCAACTTGGGCCCAAAAAGGGATAAAATTGTGAATTATCAAAAATCTTCTTCTCAGGAACCTACTGGGTCAGCCAACTTTGTTCATGCATGTATTTGGTATGGAATGATCCTTATGAGTAGGGGTTTAAGTTCAAATAAAGGGGATAGGATATATTAGGATTTCTATTTTTATATAGGAATACGATGGAAAAATAGTTAAGTTTTTTTTTTTATTATCTTCAGATAGACCGCAGTGTGGTCTAGTGGGAGAGCACCGCCTTGCATGGGGAAGGTCATGGGTTCAATCCCTGACCGGTTCATACCAAAGACTTTAAAAATGGTACTAGAAGCTTCCTCCCTAGATGCTCAGTATTTACAGGAGAGTTATAGGTCTGATCGGCCCAGTGTCAGTATAATGTGCCTGGGTGGGGTATCATACCATGTGTCTGTGGCATGATATTCCAGTGTGACAGCGCTTAGAATACTGTTTCAAGTAGATATGACTGAAAAATTGTTGAAAGCGAAGCTAAACACCATACAACAAGTACAACAAAACAAAACATCATCTTGAGATATAGTATACAGTATCATTTAGTCATAACAGTTGGGTCCTTTTAAATGATTCAATATCCATAAGGGGCCAGAACTAACCAGCCAGATTTGTTCAAATTTGTTTTGTTTTTTTATTATTTCTATGAATAGTGGCTAGGGTCCATTTTGGCTCAGTAAGGGACTTTGACTTTCACACATGAATACTATGGACAAACGGAAACTTCTGTTTTTCTCATCTAATTTGCATGATTTCAATCGTCTTGATGTCTGGAGCATTGGTTAGTTGTAACAGTTGAAACTGGTTCCTTTAAATTGTATTTAATATTCATAAAGGATAAGCAGGGAACCAAAAAGAGATATTTTATCTTAACATTTTATAGTTTGTGTATGTGAGATTATATATTACTATTTGGTATTCTAGGGAATCATATGTGTGCCCGTCTGACTCATGTAGTACGTCTATGGAGAAACACATAAGAAGGTTTGTGCACGGGCAAGGCAGTATCAGTGTTATACTGAAGAAACTTGAGCAACCCATGGTGAACGGACAAAACAGCATCCACATCTGGAGCTGGTGTCACAAGTGTAAACAGGTGGGTTAGATATAGGGATATGATACTTTAAGTAGTTCAATGCACCCACTCAGTTTGTTTGAATGTTAAGCCGGCAAGTTTTATGCCATCGAGGACTTAAACAATCAATTAATCTATCTACTCTTTCCTGGGATCCTAGAAGGCTAACCCCGGTACACAGACATCTCTGCAAGTTACTGATAACTTTCTCACTTGAAATCGGTGGTGAGAGACGAATGATAGTGAGAATGCAATGCCATATATCAATCATCATTGAGACTTTGGCTGGTCCAGATCTAAAGTTTCAAAACAGGTCCTATGTGACTGAAGTCCTCAATGACTGATGAAGCTCTTGGGTTCAAGCCAATCTCTGCCAAATATTTTATGACAGAAAAGTTGCCATATACTTGCAAAACAATCAGTGGCTTTTCTGAGATTCATTCTGAGATCTTCCTCTGCCAGTAAAACTAGATGCCATGTATAAATTGTAATATGTTGAAAATGATGTAAAACCCCATTCAAAGAAAGATTTATATACCAAAATCATAGCAACTCAATACAGTTGATTTATACTTTTAGCCAAAAAAAAAACCCAGCAAAAAATCATGAAAGTTTCACCCAAAACATAATATTTTATTTATACAGGTGACTCCAGTTGTACCCATGAGCACAGATACTTGGAACATGTCATTTGCAAAGTATCTTCGAAATACGTTTCCACTGGCACCAACTTCCAGCGCAGAGCAAGCGCCGAGAAATGCATGCACTTCCCTCCACCATGAACATTTTCAGTACTTTGGATCTTGTGACACAGTTGCATCTTTCAAGTAAGTGTTGCTCAGTTTCTTCTATTGTACTTGATCAGTAAAGCATCAGATTAAGCAGGATGGTAGTGCAGTTGGTAGAGTGGTGGTCACTGACCCTGCAAAGGTCCGAAATTCTTTGTTACAAATGGTATTCCCCCGATAGACTTTCCCACCTCACCACCAATTAGGGTTGGAGAAATCAATAGTAGGTATTTATTTATTGATTTTTCTTTTGATTTTTAGCTCTACTGGCCAAAAACCAGCAGGGCTTATGTCATGGTAAATTGTTAGACATTTATAGTGAATTTTCTGATACACTTTAATGTGTCCACGCAAATGACTTTTTTATTTAATTCCTAGTTTATATGAGAATCGAAACAGTCATGAACTAGTTAAAACAAACTTATTTTGAGTGGTCAATTATTGTTTAAGGGATTTCTTATAGGCATTATCATACTTATTGTACTTATAGGTATTCACCTATTAAAGTGAAGGAGATCAAGTTACCTCCCTTGGTTATTTCGTGCAAGCCAATGATTGAGACCATTCAGTTGTACAGACTAAAGGATGAAGTCAAAAGACTTACACAAAAGTAAGTTGTCTCCCTTTTCGTTACACTGTTAATTAAAGTGAAATTTTGATACTAAAGTTACATCCCTTTTCTATACACTATCAGTTAAAGTGAAATATGATAAGAATGTTACATCCCTTTTCTATACACTATCAGTTAAAGTGAAATATGATAAGAATGTTACATCCCTTTTCTATACACTATCAGTTAAAGTGATATATGATGAGAATATTACATCTCTTTTCTATATACATGTGCTCTTAATTGAAGTGAAATAAGAAAAGGTACCTCTCTTTTCTATATACTGTTAGTTGAAGTGGAAGGATAAGTAAGTTACTTCCCTTTTCTATACACTGTTAATTGAAGTGAAATAAGAAAATACCTCCCTTTTCTATACACTGTTAATTAAAGTGAAATATAGTATGAAAGTTACCTCCCTTTTCTATACACTGTTAATTTGAGTGAAATATTGGTAAGAAAGTTACCTTCCTTTTCTATACACTGTTAATTGAAGTGCAATAATAAAAAAGTAACCCTATTGTACACACTTTTAATTGAAGAGAAATAATAAGAGAGCTACCTATCTATCCTATGATCTTACACACTGTCAAATGAAGTGGTATGATAAGAAAGTATCCTATTCTACAAAATGATCTACATATAGATCAACCAATTTGTTAATATATGTTTCCCCATATGATACATATATAATTCATTGTTTGTATGCGAGCTACTGGATATTAAGCAAGATGTGCATGCTATGTTTCAGAATGACTGATCTGTACAGCCTGATACTGGACTGTATGACCAAGATGAAGGCAGATTCACTCTGTGATAATCTGGCACGGGTCATTACTGACTGTATATCTCTACAACAGGTTGGTATAAAATAATATCTATATCTCAGCAGACAAAGTTTGAGAAGGGGTATATAGGTATCACTAGTCTATGTTTTGTTTGTCTGTTGATTTATCTGTAGTTCTACTTTTGCAGTTTTTAGGCAATTGACTTGATACGTTGCATACATTTTCAATATCAAGGGCAGATGTGTGTGATGGATTTTATCTGTCTATTTCTGTATTACCTTGCCTAAATGTTCATTGGTATAATGAATTGCTTTTGTCAACTTCTGTAGTACCATGTCCGAATATCTACCACTATAATGATTTGTATCTATCTACCACTTCCAGTGCCCAAAATGGTACATTGGTACCTGGGATGTATTCCATTTGTTTTTTGTTTAGGTAGACAATATTTATCAATTACCATTCTAAACTGATTCCTTATTCTCATATGCATTGTTTTAATTAACACAGACGGAAAAGACGAGGATGCGAGAGTTGGCACACAAAATCCGTGAAAAGCTGAATACCCTTCTTAAACAAGAGGAAGACAAGAAAGTTTTCATCATGACCACAGGTATAACATATTTTGCACTGATAAAAGGAATGCAGTTACATGTATATAAATTGAACTTAGCACAAGTGTGTGTGCTTATACTCTGAGGCAGTATGAAATATTGGGCTCATAACTTGAAAGTCAATGTCATATTTCAAGGTAAAAAGGTCATATTTTGTCTTAAAGCTTTGTGTTAAAATTTTGGTGCTAGTTGCGATTAACTGTACAGTGCTTTCAGTTATCTGAATGTAACTTGGTGCAAGGGTGTATGCTTATACTTTGAGGCATTTTATACCATTTAGGATCCTGTAAAGGATTCATGACTACTCACATGCTATATAAAGGACAGATTTAGAAACCTGTTGGATCATGAAGATACAGTGAAATCATATGTATTTTATTTCATAAACGGAGATGTATTTTATTTCTTAAAGGGAGATAATTGAAATCACAACGACGAAATTTCCAATTTTTGTGATCTTTTCAGATGCACATTCACATTGTATGATATAATGATATATATATATATATATATATATATATATATATATATTATGTATATATGGAGATAATTATTTGTGCACCTAGCTGCAATGCAAACCATAGACACAATATCAAGGCATCTGCCAAACCAATAAATTTCGTGTCAACCATGACTAATATACTATGGTGACCCGGGGTAAATATATATTTTTTTTTTATTAAAATACTCAACGCTTTTTATATTTTGGTACACCCAAGTCACCCATTATTAAGTAAGAATGTGAAGTGGTATCTTCCTCAATGATTGATCTCTGTTCGGTATGATATGTATGTAATGTCACATGTAATCTCACATGTTTGTCAGTGGTGACACAGTGTTATTTGCTCGGCGATAGTCTTCCAAGATTGCGTATACCATTTCTAATTTAGGATTTCTTTATGCTGTTGTATATCTCATATTTACAGAGCAGAAACGTTTGTATGGAGCAGGTGGAAGATGATATCGTGATTCTTAAAAAAGAGATAGCAGAGTGTGTCAACAGCTGGAACTCTAAGTGAGTGTTGTTGTATGGTGTTTAGCATCGCTTTCAACAATTTTTCAGTCATATCGCGACGGTGTCTACTTGAGATAGTATTCTGAGCGCTGTCACACTGGAGTATCATGCCACAGACACATGGTATGATACCCCACCCAGTCACATTATACTGACACCGGGCCGACCAGACCTAGAACAGCTCCTCTAACTGCTGAACGTCAAGCGAGGAAGCTTCTAGTACCATTTTTAAAGTCTCTAAGTGAGTGAAGGTGTTCATTAAGTTTTAATACACTGTGCGGCAAAATTGGTGAGCGTTTTGAGATTTTACCTTGGTTCAAAAGATGACGTAGTCAATGTAATTTCAGTCTTCAAGCACTTTCTTAACCTATTTAAATACAGATGCCAAGCCGGTGTGTAGGTTTATTTTCAGGGGTAAGCTCCGCCCTTTAATTGTAATTTATCGTGTTTTGTTTGTTATGAGGCCATTTTCTATTTGTTAGAAGGGCGCATAAAATATTGCTGTAAACAAATCGGCTCTTCAGTGATGAAATACCGATAATTGACAGTTGTATCAGAGCAAGTGGGCATCATAAAAATCTCAAGATGTGACGATATAAACACATGAGTAAAATGTCACTTTTTTATTTCAACTCATCATGAATTCGGAAAACTCTCATCATTTTCAAAACGCATCATATCTTGTGTTTATGTGGATGCTTTTGAGGCGAACTATCACTCTTAAATTTTAATTGCTTTTATACTTGTCATATTAAAATGTGACACTTTTGTCAAGTTTTTACAACTTGGACAAAACAAGCTCGAAATCTTGCTGGGTACAACCAGAATTAAGCACAGGCTGATAAAATGTAATTGCTCAAGGACACAATCAAGTTAGTTTTGAAGGAACAATTCTTGACTGTCAGACCCTAGGTCTGATGCTTAACGCTAGACATGCTGATCGAGTTGGTAAAACTCTCAATAATTTAAAAAAATTTAGTTTTGTAAAATATACATGTACCATGAGTGCAGAATTGTGAGGTCATTACCAGCAGTGCAGGAGTGTCTGTTACTGAATGTAACTTGGGATGCAATTTATTTGTCCTCTACCTGTTTTACTAGAGTTTACCCCTGGTCTAAGTATCTGCCCATCTGTCAGACTGCAAGTAACCGGCAAACTTTCTGACATAGTATTTTTGGAGCGAGCAGGACTCGAACTTACGACCTTAGTTGTGACAGGTGAGTGATCTTGAGATGGCAATTTAGACCACTCAGCCATTGAGGACCAATTTAAATCTAAAATAAAAAAATAAATTAAAAAACCTACCTATCATTTACGTTGTATACATCAGACATAGAATTCTGAATCAAGGGGTTAAGACAAAATTATCAAAGAAATGTATTCTTTATATATTGTAAATCTGCCAGATTACAGGAACTGTATGTGCAGCAGAAGAAAACAAAGCAGAATAGTAATCAAAAAAAGGAAAAAGATAAAGACACAGTCAGCATTGCCGGCTCTGTCACCATGGAAACAGATGAGAAAGACAGCAAGGTATGCAGTCTATAAATATTTGTTTTTTGGTGGTTTATAAGGTTAGGTTGATTTGCGGTTTTCACTGTGTTTTTAATTTTTGGGGTTGGGGTTGATGTATGTTTTGATTGGATTAACTCTGAGCAAGTGTCCCCCGAACCAGGTTTATTCATGACCCAAAGTTACCAAATGTTATAAATCTATATTATAGCTTTGCTGTAATGCTAGGATTACATAGTTATTTAAAAAGAAATTCTGCTACAAACCTGTGGAAAATTGAAGTTATGAATATGTTATATAACAACTTAAAATAGCCAAGGTGCTGCTGAGGGCAGTAAATGTTATAGTTGTAATATACAAGTCAAGTTTAAGTTTAATTTATACTTATTTATGTTTGATAGCTAAGAAAGTTGAAGATTATATGTTTTTGTTGTTATTTTTTTTAATTGGGTTTAACGTCATTTTCAACATATTTCAGATTACATGTATGTACAGCATATCTGATTTTATTGGTGGAGGAAGACCTCAGAATAAATCAGAGTAGAACCACCGTCCTTCTGCAAATAACTTGAAAACTTTCTCAGATAAATTTTTTGGAGCGAGTGGGAATCGAACCTACGACCTAAGTGGTGAGAGGTAAATGATCTTGAGACGGCACCTTAGATCACTCGACCATGGAGGACCCTCCTGTATCTGATAAGATAAATATGAAATTACAAACTTGCTATAACTAATAAAGTAAAAAGTACAGAGCTTATATGAATCATTCTCAAGTCTGCTTCCTGGGTAGAACCAGTACTGAGTGTCGTTTTTGAGAGGTGGATAGGTCAAACTTGAATATCATACCTGCAGCCTCTAGGGTCAAGTTGGGAATCAAATCAGCAACCTCTGGCAGGAACAGCCAACGCTATCCACTGTTCTACCGCCACTGTTAAGTTTTATAAATGATGATTGTTATTATATTTTACACAGAGTTTACCTGTCTCTGTATCCAAGTCTATGGAAACAGACTTCCTCATAAGTAGTCCACTTACACAGTCGGAGGATGCAGTGTTCTCCATGTCCTGACATGGACCTCAGTGAATCACACAGAAAGTCCGACTGTGGTTTTCACAACACTCCACCACCTATACGTAAGTTTTCTAGCAGTTTTTCACACCTATGGCAAAGGCTTTGTTATTTAGTATCTATTGAGGATTTTACTGTGAACATTTAAACAACTTAAACAATGCCAGATCTTAGAATTTTAGAAAGGGATTCAGCTGTTTAATTGTCAAAAAAAAAGATAAGTTATTTATGTATACATTGTATTACTTTCATGCATGTCAAAATAGAAATTCAATATACCCTGCTATATAATAGTTATTAGAATGTTTAGCTCAGCTTTTCATAGAATAAAAGCCACTATAGTTGCCCCTGCATAAAGATCTGCATCAGTGAGTGTCTGTTCCTGTATTATTGTTAGGAGCACATGGTCCAGTGGTAAAGCATTGGACACACTGATCAGCGGGTCTTGGGTTTGATCCTCCATCACAATAATGTGTGGTGTCCGTGAACATAACACTTTTTCCACATATGCTTAGTACTGGTTTACCCAGGAAGACTTTCAGCATGATTTGTCTAAGTTGTAAGAACTTGGTTCACAATTGAAATAAAATAAAATAAGTTTAAGCTGACATCTAGTTAGGTTTTGTATGTGACAATGGTCTATGATACTACTGCATTATATACTCAAAAAAAAAACAGTGAAGGACCATGCCCTATATAAAAAACTACTGAACTTAAATTCAAACTGTTCTGTGGACAAAACTAGAAAAGGTAATTAAAAATGTTTTTTTCCCTGAAATTTGCTGTTCTCTTAGCTTAACTTTAGCGAGGTCTTAAAATATAATTTCAATTTTTTTTTAAAATTTGTTGAAAAAAAGCATTTTTACCCCATAAATAGAAAAAAGTTTTATGTAAAATTTGTTAGACGAAAGATCAATGTCACTAGTATAAGGTTTGGGAAATCATTGACCTTTTATGGCTAGTCGGCTTCTTAGAAAGTAACTTCTGGACTATTGCATTCATCTTGAAACTTCACTCTGTTGAGAGGATGAGCCATTTGAGGTTTCTCAAGGTCAGAATTTGAAAAAAAAAGTACATGTAACTAATCTAAGGAAAATTATAGTTATCAGAAGCAAATACTTGGCAAATTTATTGCTCTTTTCATCCAGAGTACAATTACTTTGTACATGTATATTTGACAGCTCTTGGTACTTCTCACATTAAACACTGATGACAAAAAAGTTGCCACTTCAAACTGTAACAGTTACAGTCAAACCTGTGTAAGCTGTCACCTCTAATGAGCAGCCTCTTGTCTCACACAGCCACATTTGCTTTTTCTATGCTTTCAGAGAAAATTAACCCATATAAGGCAACAACCTGTCATAACCCTTTACTCCATAGATACGCGTTTTCCCGCACCAATCACAGAAGGCCTTTGAAAACAGTGCAGGAAGAGTTCAGATTGCTCGTTACGAGCAATCTGAACACTTCTTGCACTGTTTTCCACTCGGTCAGTTAATATAAACATAATTCACCCAATAATTCAAAAGCGTTCTATATTAGGTGTCAAAAGGTGTTTATATGAAGTAAAGGGTTAAAAGCCCACTTTTGCTCCTTCCAATGACTGGCTGCTTAAGACAGGTTTGACTATAATTTTATTGGATATGCATGTGTTTTCATTGATATTGATAACATAATAGATAAATAACCAGAAAAAATAAAGTTACATTTTCAAGTATTTCAGTAAAATATTGGTGAAACATAAGTCAGGACCATATATTGTATTAGAACTTTTGATTTTCTATCTCTCACCAGGAGCTGCCCCGTCTGCCACGTCCATAGATAGTTATATATATGGAGTGACTCCAGGTATCACAGCTGCAGGTGTTTTCCCTGGCAGTATGCACACCGGCTTCTCTGAAAGCTATGTTGTGTGCCATCGCACACCAGGTGACATACAAGCACGCGAAATACACAATGCAAACATGCAGAATGTATGCACACTCAATACATGACAAATACATGCTTAATGCACATGCCTTGATATGCTTGCTTGCTGACTCTCTACAGATGCATTGAAAAACAAACAGAAGAATGCACACAATAGGAACAATGAAATAATGCAATGTTTGTGGTTGGTATGTCATGTGCATCTAATGTTGAATGCACACAAAATATACCATGAACATACATTGAGTGTACACAAAAATAAATGGCACTGAATACATCCTACATGCAGTAAAACCTGTGTTAGTTGTCACCCCTATTAGGCAACCACTTGTCTTAGACAGCCACATTTTCTATTTACCATTTTTATAACTTAAGTTTTAATTAACCTGTATTAAGAGGCACCTGCATTAAGGAGTCATAATTGCTCTTTCCCTGGAATGGCTGCTTAGTACAGGTTTAACTGTACATGCAAAATGGATACAATTTTACTTGCTTAAAACTTGCAAAAAACATATTGGAAAGTGCACTACTGGATATCAACAAAATACATATTGGAAAGTGCACTACTGGATATCAACAAAATACATATTGGAAAGTGCACTACTGGATATCAACAAAATACATGTACAGAGCTTTCTGAACACAAGCACCATGCACGCAGAGCGTATCCAGAATGTAACACACCAAATTGTAGACACATACTTTATATCCAGCAGAAACCCCTGTATAGCAATATAATGCCCAGCATATTCTTCTTCTGTGCCTATCAGGATTTTTTTATGGGGTTTTCATGCTGTTTTCAACACATTACAGTTTATAAAGAATGTTGGCAACCAGTTTTATTGGTGGAGAAGACATCAGATGCATATAATAGTCTTTATGTGGGAACAGTCAAATAGCTGGTCAACTTCTCACATAAAGTATTTGACTGAGTTGGACTCATACTAATTATTTCAATGGTGAGAGGTTAATGAGTTTATCTAAATAATCAGTTTGTTCTTCCCATAAGATTGTATGTAATACAAAAAGCAATTGACCTGATGTTGGCTGTCAATCAAACAAGTTGATATTCCAATTAGCAATTGATATTGTTTCCAATTTGCCATTTTCCTTAAACAAGCGAATTGTCTCTAAGTAAACACTACATTCTTTTCACTTGGACAAAGAAGGTCATGTTGCCAGTGGGCTGAGCGATAGTCGCCAGACGCTCTCGTGTCGAGTCACTTTTGTCTTATCTTAATTATGATGGCTGTTTTATACAGAACAATGGGAATATTATTAAAATGGCTTAAAAGTGGAGAACATTAAAAAAACAAAATTTCATTTATTTTACATCAGTTGTGAAACAAGCTTTACTTCTTACACACATCTGTTGTTATGGTGAGAATAAAGGTGTAAATTGGGTCTCGGATAGAAAACCTAATTAAATTGTCTGCGAGAGGTACACTCGCATCACACAGACAGAAAATCAAATCAGTGCAAAATGCACTCCGTTTGAGATGGTTTATATTATGTGAATAAGTATTCATTAATACAAGTTACTCAACCTTCTTGATTGGATTAGAATGGAGTTCTGGCCCTTAATTGTTAGAAAAAATTTGGTACTTGCCTCTAACACTGTAGCAACTTTATGTTTTGTCTGATCCTGACTAAACTTGGTAGAATGTTTTGAAGTATTCAAGCTCAGATGACTTCTTGGTATGATAAAATCTGACTTAAAATGACAAAGTTATTGCCCTTGGATGATTAAAAAATGCTGATTTTTATCTTGTAAATACCCTAGGACCATCAGTTTTCATCAAATCAAACCTTCCATGGATGTCAAGTGACCATGAAATCTGTGATGCGTTTTTAAATCAGCCAAACTGAGCGTATAAATGAACAATAGAGCGATACAGGCCCTGTAAGGTCTCTTGTATATTTGTTATGCAATGAGCTGTAAAGAGGAACATTATTCTGCGGTGACTGTGTTAAATAAATATTTTACCAGTAGAAATAATCCACTATACAATATTTATATCCTACTAATATAATATACCTAAACAACTTATTTATATGCATTGGTGTTAGTGTTGGGTTTATGAGCAGTATTTCTAGAAATCTACATGTCTTTTATTCTTGTTGCAAAGTTATTCACAATGCTTTCTATGGTACATGCAGTGGTGTTAAGAGTTATGGGAAGTTTTTCTAAAAAACTTAATACCGATATGTATTTTTAATGATAGGTGGACTATATTTTAACCTTATAATACATGCATGTAGTCATGTACCTAATTACACATGCATGTACTAACTATTGTACTACCAATAATTGTATGCATTTTTATATTTAAAAAATAAATATTTTTTTCAAAATCAATAAATGTTATTGTAATGTAATACTTCTTTGTTATGTGATGGTCATTTTGCAAAGGTCATTGTGACACTAGACGTATATCATTGTTTTAAAGGAGCACTTGCCAATGTTGATATCAATTTTATTCATGTTCATTTTTCAACTTATCCTTTATGTTTAAAATTGTTGTTTTTTTGTCCTTTTTTTACGACCATGCTGTTAAAAATTAATTTACATTTTGTACTTCAAGTCGTCAATGACAAAAAATCATGCATCTGTATTCCATGGAGTATTTCAAAGTTATATTTGCTCTGTGTAGATACATGAATAAACTTTAAGAAATGATGTTATGTGAAAACTAATGAAAATTGCTGTGTGTCCCTTTAAGGTGTACACAGGAAAAAAAACCCCAAAAAAATCTCTATTTTACTTGTAATAATTACTATACTACTGCAGTCAAACCTGTCTTAAGCAGCCAGTCAAGGGAAGGAGCAAAAATAGCCTTTTAAGACAGGTGGTTGCTAATGCAGGTTAATTTGCACTAAAAACAGAGAAATGGGAAATAAGTTGCTGCTTAATAAAGGTGACCGCTTAGACAGGTTTTGCTGTATATGTAAATAGAGAGGATTTTTATGTTACTTTCCTCTGTGCTCTTGTATACACATACCATAGACATACATATTTGGTAATTTTGGAATATCTTGTTTGCAGATACTCCAATTATTGTAGAGAATTCCACCGATGATTTAGAAGCATTTGTTGATTCCCTAGATTCAGATGGACAGTTCATCCCCATAGCAACAAATCTGCCAGAGAAAGAACTGGAAATCATATCCAACGTTAAGAAGAATCCTGAAGAGCCCCCTGGTGGAGAGAAGATAAATATTCCTGATAATATCATTGTTAGAAAAAGTAAGGAACATCGACACAGTAAACTAACTTTATTTTTATTGTGAGCTTCACATAGTCATCACAATGGTGGCCCAAATGTCAAGGTCACACTTAGAGGTTAAAAGTCAGAAATAGGTACAAAACTTTGTGTCTGCTTCATAACCACTTGAAAAGATTTTGAAATAACATGTCATGGCACAAATGTTCTGAATAATCAAATGTTATTTCGGGCGCAAGACCCAGGTCCATAGTTTGAAGGTCAAGGTCACACTTCGAGGATAAAAGTCAAATAAATACAAAATTTCGTGTCCACTTTATATCCTGTAAACCACCAGACAAATTTTAAAATGACATGGCACAAATGTTCGCCATAATCAGATGATGTGTTGCACGCAAGATCCAGGTTTGTAGCCACTCTAAAATGCTGACTTATGTATGTTATTCAAATACATCTTATTTACTATAAAACATAACTTTAAATCAAAAATTGTTTACAATAGGAATATTATTGACTTGGTCAGCGTTTTCCGACTGGTCAGCGTTTTCATTGCATAATTTAGTCAGCCCATAGCTGACATCAGCTATGAAAGTCAGTGTTTTAGAGTGGCCCAGAATGATGATTTATTACTGATAAGCCAATATGGGATTAGCAATCCATTGTAGCAAATATGCATCATTGTGCTTTATGTAAGCGTATATGACAATGCACTTAATGCAGAAACTGCTCTCAATGTAGAACCTCTTCCATTTTTATTTGTTATTATATTTGACAAATGAAATTCTTCATAGCTCTCTAATACTAGAATGAGGTGTTGCATTAGTTGGGAAGGCTATGTTATTTGTCATGTTCTGGTATATCTGTAGGTCCAGCTGAGGTTGAAGTGGCAGATACTCAGGCAGCGGACAAGATTGGGGCCATCAAGAAGACATTAATGAACACAATCTGGCAGGGATCAGGGGCCTACCAGCTGCAGATGCCATTGTAAGTCAGAACAAAGAGTTGTGATTTAACTTATTTATATTTTACTTCAATTTTGAAACAAGACAAATTATGCTTGAAGTCTTCCAGGGTAGACACAGTACTAAGCTTAATGTGGATACAGTGTTTGCTCAAGGTCACTTTGCTTAAGGTCACCACTTACAGTCGTGGCAGAGGATCCATCTCGCAAACCTCTGATCCTGGGTCTGACAGTTCTACCACTGGACCATTTGCCCCACACAAGTCATAACAAGGCAGATAACAATGGAGAAAGAAATATAACAAGAGAGAATTGAGAGTAATTCATCACCAAAAAGAGAAAATAATAAGGGAGGGGAGGAAGTTGTAAGTAAAGTAAGATGAAATGAATGAGTGAATGATGTCACACTGTGACATGTGGATTTATTAATGTGACTTATATTTCACTGCTTATCCAGGCTGAAAAATAATACCAGTATTTAAAATAGGTTCTTATTTCTGTTCAATTTGACTTTGTCATAGATTTTTGTTGATTTTGTTTTCTGTTAACGTTTATGTTTTATTTTCAGTGATCCATTTGAGCATTACCTACTTCCCCCATGTGACAGACTCCCTGTTGTAGTATATGACCATGAACCCAGCTCAATCATTGCTTACTCTCTGAGGTACTTATTTACTTTATTTTCATTATATGCTGTTAAATGAAATATCCATTACAATCTGTAAATGTATGGAAAAATAAAGATAATAATATAGACCTGAAATAATCATTCTGAATCCCCTTAGTATCCACTACTATATTCCTACACAGTTCCTTATACAGTCAGACCTGCGTAAGCAGTCACCTCTATGAAGCAGCTACTTACCTTAAGCAGCCACAGAGCAAATTAACCTGTATTAAGCAACAACCTGTCTTAAAAGGCATCTTGTGTTCCTTCCCTTAACTGGCTGCTTAAGACAAGTTTGACTGTATGGAAATATAATTTTCAATCCCCCCACCCACACACACACTAAAGATATTTTAAAAAGTTATAGGATTTCATTATTGTTGCTACAGTATGATATAAAACAAAGTAATAAATAAAAACTTTTATATTGCTTTTATTTATTTATTTTCAGTTCCCATGACTACCATACAAAATTACATGAAATCCAGGTAACATTGTCTCAGGGTCAAAGGTTAGTCAAGTTATCGAATTTGGATTTTGAGTATAATTTCTTTTTGTAATATATTATTATTCACCAGTCAATTGTAAACCTTGCTCGACCAGGCCAAGACATAGTAGGTTGATGTTCCTCTCTGAAAAGCCCAGTTCAAGAACCTGCTGGAATACGTTTGTGGTAAAAGCCATGCAAAAAGTTCCTGTGGGGCCCTATTGTTTGCTATTGTTCAGTCTTGTTGTTGTTGACATATTGTCTTGCCGTAAACTTTTTTCATAACCCTAGTAGAGCATGGACAAAAAACTGCACAAGATCCCAGTACTCTCAGACATGAAACAATATTAATACACTGTATATTGTCAGGTGATCAAGTCCTTGTGTTTTATAGTACCTGAAATTGAAAAACCCAGTTCAATACACTATATATTGTCAATTGATCAAGTCCTTGTGTTTTACAGTACCTGTAATTGAAAAACCCAGTTCAATACACTATATATTGTCAGGTGATCAAGTCCTTGTGTTTTACAGTGCGGGTGATTGAAAATCCCAGTTCAATACACTATATATTGTCAGGTGATAAAGTCCTTGTGTTTTACAGTACCTGTAATTGAAAACCCCAGTTCAATACACTTTATATTGTTAGGTGATCAAGTCCTTGTGTTTTACAGTACCTGTAATTGAAAAACCCAGTTCAATACACTATATATTGTCAGGTGATCAAGTCCTTGTGTTTTACAGTACCGGTGATTGAAAATCCCAGTTCAATACACTATATATTGTCAGGTGATCAAGTCTTTGTGTTCTACAGTACCTGTAATTGAAAACCCAGTTCAATACACTGTATATTGTCACGTGATAAAGTCATTGTGTTTTACAGTACCTGTAATTGAAAACCCCAGTTCAATACACTATGTATTGTCAGGTGATAAAGTCCTTGTGTTTTACAGTACCTGTAATTGAAAACCCCAGTTCAATACACTATATATTGTCATGTGATCAAGTCCTTGTGTTTTACAGTACCTGTAATTGAAAACCCCAGTTCAATACACTGTATATTGTCAGGTGATCAAGTCCTTGTGTTTTACAGTACCTGTAATTGAAAACCCCAGTTCAATACACTATATATTGTCAGGTGATCAAGTCCTTGTGTTTTACATTACCGGTGATTGAAAATCCCAGTTCAATACACTATATATTGTCATGTGATCAAGTCCTTGTGTTTTACAGTACCTGTAATTGAAAAACTCAGTTCAATACACTATATATTGTCAGGTGATCAAGTCCTTGTGTTTTACATTACCGGTGATTGAAAATCCCAGTTCAATACACTATATATTGTCATGTGATCAAGTCTTTGTGTTTTACAGTACCTGTAATTGAAAACCCAGTTCAATACACTGTATATTGTCAGGTGATAAAGTCATTGTGTTTTACAGTACCTGTAATTGAAAACCCCAGTTCAATACACTATATATTGTCAGGTGATCAAGTCCTTGTGTTTTACAGTACCTGTAATTGAAAACCCTAGTTCAATACACTATATATTGTCATGTGATCAAGTCCTTGTGTTTTACAGTACCTGTAATTGAAAACCCCAGTTCAATACACTATATATTGTCATGTGATCAAGTCCTTGTGTTTTACAGTACCAGTAATTGAAAACCCCAGTTCAATACACTTTATATTGTCAGGTGATCAAGTCCTTGTGTTTTATAGTACCTGTAATTGAAAACCCCAGTTCAATACACTGTATATTGTTAGGTGATCAAGTCCTTGTGTTTTACAGTACCTGTAATTGAAAACCCCAGTTCAATACACTATATATTGTCAGGTGATCAAGTCCTTGTGTTTTATAGTACCTGTAATTGAAAACCCCAGTTCAATACACTGTATATTGTTAGGTGATCAAGTCCTTGTGTTTTACAGTACCTGTAATTGAAAACCCCAGTTCAATACACTATATATTGTCAGGTGATCAAGGCTTTGTGTTTTACAGTACCTGTAATTGAAAACCCCAGTTCAATACACTGTATATTGTCAGGTGATCAAGTCCTTGTGTTTTACAGTACCTGTAATTGAAAACCCCAGTTCAATACACTATATATTGTCAGGTGATCAATGCTTTGTGTTTTACAGTACCTGTAATTGAAAACCCCAGTTCAATACACTGTATATTGTCAGGTGATCAAGTCCTTGTGTTTTACAGTATCTGTGATTGAAAACCCCAGTTCAGTACACTGTATATTGTCATAATATCCATTTTGTTTTACAGAACCAGTAAAGCAGAATTAGAAATCACGGACAAATCAACGAAGGAGGAGACTACAGGTCTAGGTGGGTGGGATTGTTTGTCTTCAATGTTCAAATACTGGCTATTCATACGTTTATCATAAGTTGTAGTTCGTCACTTAAATTTGTTTATTTTTGTTTATTCAAACAATTACTAAAACTCAACAAAATATTTTGTCCAACAGTTTCATTGTTTTTATCAAGGAAGATGAAACCACAAATTATATTTTAATTTTGTTTCTGTATAGACATATTATGTGTTTGGCCCTTGCATTATCAAAAATGTCCTTCTTTGGCATTTTCTTGTCTGTTACAGGCCAATGTGGCCCACTTGTTTGCTTATTTGTTGGTTTTAGGCAATTTATCTGCAATATCTGCAACGACTTGTGATGGAACTAGAATATTTATTATAATTTCACTTAAATATAACCGCTATGAAGAAGTGTTTACCCCTACCAATCAAATCTTACTTCCTAATTCAAACTTTTTCTGCACAAAGTGCGGAGCTGCTTGTCTGGTTGATAATCAAGCATCAAAGGTGATCAGGGCTATGCAAAAAGCAAGATGTCTAAAACGGCTGCACAATTTTGATCTTTCGGTGTATGTCATAGTTATCAAAACTATTCAAACAAACTAGGCTGCGTTTCACAAAATAACATAAGATAAAAATCGCAGTAAGTCTATTTGACAATTACTAAGCAGTTTCTTTATATTTTGATCAACATTTAAAATAATCTTATTTTCTGCATGGTTTAGCAATTTTGGATTCATTTCGATGAATATTAAAACTAATATGAATAAGTGTTGGTTTACGACGATTTTTCTCGTAAGTTTTTTGTGTGAAACGCATGCCATGATTATCTGACAATTATTGCATTTCACCAAACAGTAGCTTTACATTCAACAATCACAGGCCACCCAACAGATAAGAACTCGAGTCACTTTTATTCACAATAGCAAATTATCATGGTATTGATCAAGACTGTTAACGAGTTTGTAGCTGTTAGTGTGTTCATTTATACCTGTATGTGGTTATGCACCTATTTTTAAGACAATATTAAGGATAAGAATTTAACATACGCTTATTATCACATACATAATGATGGTATGCCCCTATGTTCTTACTTTTGCTGAACGCTTATGTTCAAATATACGCTTATGTACCAGATTCTGCTGTATCCAATTATAAAAATAGAATGAGTTTAAAGAGTAAACATAACTTGGTTTTATGAAAATCCTGCTTTTTGACAGTGTCAGCTTGCTTTTATTAATTTGCAGCGAGACGGACATCGTATGCCAAACTAGTCATTTTTCAAAGGTGGTGGTAAAGATAGACAAGACCAGCCCGATACAGTTAGATATGTAAACAAACAAGACAATATGTCACTGGAAAGTCCCCAAGGTCTGTAGATGTTGTCTTGGCATGTTTGAAGCTGGATGCAAAACTTCTTTTTTTTCATCTAGGTGATGGACAGTTTTGCATTCAACATTCATAATGATGTTATGACCTTACTATCTCGGACAATTATTGTCAGAGTTCTGGCCCTCGAATCATCTTATATTGACTATTTGACCATGTATGCACTCTAGCAATCTGCAGTTCTCATTTGCTCTTCATCAAACTTACAGTAGTGATATGACCCCAATATATTGGACAAGTTCTTGAACTGATCAAATCAGTTGATTTGCTCTTGAATCATAAATAATTGCATTATTACTCTTGTACTCCCATTTTTAGCTCTACTGGCCAATGGCCAGAAGTGCCTATGCAATGGCGCGTTGTCCTGTTGTCCGTCGTCCTGTCGTCTGTCGTCTGTTAGCAGCACTGTCTCTGAAACCACTAGGCCAATTAAACTGAAACTTCACATGGATGTTTCTATTGCATAGGAGATTATACAGAAGATTTTTTTTTAATCTTAAATTCATGATGGCCACTGTTACTAAAACTAGTCCAAAACTTAAAAAAATCTTCTTCTCATTAACGGCCCGACATATTTTCAAAATGTTTATGTAAGTAAAGATGACCAACTATAGTTTTGTTAAATTTGTTCAAATCGTGTCCCTAGGGTTAAAAATGACCCCGCCCTGATATTTCTATTGCATAGGAGAATTTCAAAAAGTGCTATGGCCACTATGAGTAAGTAGAAGCATCCTCAGGCCCTCTTGGGCCTCTTGTTTCATTTGATTTTCATCAAACAGTACTTATATAACTAAAATATCTCTGATGAGTTCTAGAACTGGCCAAATTGGACGATTAAATATACGAGTTTCAACCCATAAATCATCAAAAATAGCTCTAATTGACATTTTGTGCACTCTTCTTCTTGAAGTTTTCATTTAATTTTCACAGAACTCATTAGTCATATAACCATAGTAATCTTGGACAAGTTTTTGAAATTGAAAAATCTGATAAATGTTGTTGTAGTTATCAGTGGCACTTGAATTGTGGAAAATTGTGTGTACTTGATGTGTGTGTCTCACTCTAGCACTCACAGTTTTCATTTGATCTTAACCAAGTCAGTTTAATTTTTTATTTATCCTGGTGATTTGAACTGGCAAGCATTTTAGCAAGCAATTAACCAAACTTACACAGTACTTATATAACGAAAATATCTTCAATTCTTGAACTGGCTAAAATCAGATAAGTGATATTGGAGTTTTACAAACAACTAATATCTACACTCCAGATGAGACGGACTACTCGGTGTTCACAGCCAGTACTGCTGAGGCGGTGGACAAGTCTAAATCAGGGAAACAAGTCAGCAACCAGCATATAGAACTACGTAAATATCACTTTATATTATACTGTATCTGTTCTTATTGCAATAAATAAAAAAATGTTTGTTTATTGGATATTATCTCTGATAAAGATATTCATGTAAGCCAGGCATTTGAATCTGCAGAATTCTCTTTCATAATATAGGTGTAATAAATATGGAGACATTATTTTGTGGGGAAGTTCAGTTGTTACCGAGTCCAATCTTCCCTGAAGTTTCAACAACAAACTAGTAAAATTAACCTACATTAAGCAATAACCTGTCTTAAAAGGTCACTTTTTAATCCTTCTCTTGACTGTCTGCTTAAAACAGGTTTGAGTGTATATATATTTGCTGACAGTATTAATATATTGTGTATGGTAGAGCTTTGCTGAGAGCACAGTGAGTTTTTACTGTAATATATACATTTTACTCACACAATATTTTTATTTTTATTGTAGAGTTTGCTGACAGCACAGCTAGATTCTATTGTAAGGTGTATTTTGCTGAACAGTTCAGACATCTTAGAAAACTCATATTCCGGATGGAGAGGAGATGTGAGTTGGAACAATTTTTTCTGTGCTTTTTTTAAAAACCATTTCCAATACATGACAGGCTATACATTGCATTTCAGTTGTATTGATGGAGGAAGACCTCAAATTGAATCTAAATAGAACCACATCCTTACTGATGTTGCAACTGGCAAACTTTCTCATATATAACTTTTTTAGGACTGAGCAAGGCTCGAATCAACAACTTCAGAGATATAGGGGTATAACATTATTTCACATGAAAATATCTTGATGATATTTTAAAGATAAGTTACCTATATTAAGAGGGAGGCAATTTATGATGAGAATACTTTAATAACATCTGTCATGGCTGATCAAAACTTTTAAGATTTTGTCAAGGTCATAGGACCTGACCGTGTTGTGACAGTTGTACTCATCAATCAATGACTTGTCCTTTATGAGTGATATAACATCATCAGGTGAAGTTTCATCACATCATATAGCTTGAATAAACCAACGAAAGTTGGGTCTTCGATTCAAGTCTGCTTTAAGTATTTTAATGTTGAATAAATGCCTCTTATAGGCACTATGTTTCATACAAAATATAAAATTTGATTTCTCGTAGCATTTTTCATAATGCACCTGTTATTTCTATGTTTCATACAAAATATAAAATTTGATTTCTCGTAGCATTTTTCATAATGCTCCTGTTATTTCTATGTTTCATACAAAATATAAAATTTGATTTCTCGTAGCATTTTTCATAATGCTCCTGTTATTTCTATGTTTCATACAAAATATAAAATTTGATTTCTCTTAGCATTTTTCATAATGCACCTGTTATTTCTGTGTTCCATACAAAATATAAAATTTGATTTCTCGTGCCATTTTTCATAATGCTCCTGTTATTTCTATGTTTCATACAAAATATAACATTTGATTTCTCATGCCATTTTTCATAATGTTCCTGTTATTTCTATGTTTCATACAAAATATAACATTTGATTTCTCATGCCATTTTTCATAATGTTCCTGTTATTTCTATGTTTCATACAAAATATAATTTCTTCATTCAAATATAACATTTGATTTCTCGTGCCATTTTTCATAATGCTCCTGTTATTTCTATGTTTCATACAAAATATAACATTTGATTTCTCGTGCCATTTTTCATAATGCTCCTGTTATTTCTATGTTTCATACAAAATATAAAATTTGATTTCTCGTAGCATTTTTCATAATGCACCTGTTATTTCTATGTTTCATACAAAATATAAAATTTGATTTCTCATACCATTTTCATAATGCTCCTGTTATTTCTTTTCAGGTTCATTCGATCTATAAGTCGGTGTAAACCTTGGGAAGCCAAGGGAGGTAAATCCGGGTCAGCATTCTGCAAAACTGATGGTAAGGCCATAATAAATCTATTGCTTGATTATCATCGCTGCCTGCCACTTGATTTTCAGCCACCCCTACCCTTGTTACATTTTAAAAAAAAAGAGTTCTTCCCCCCCTGGTCTCGCCTCGTCTGAGAATCATTTTTGTCATTAAGCATCCATTATTTCATTCTTTCTGCGCTATCAAAGAAACATCTATTGGTCAATACTTATCAATGCCATGTCTGTATTGTAGATGACAGATTTATCCTCAAACAGATGTCCAGCATGGAAGTAGAATCCTTTGAGAAGTTCGGATCTCATTATTTCCAGTACATATCTAAGTCGGAATTACAGCAGGTGATTTTTCTTTATTTTAACATTACCTCCTTAACCCTTTACTCCATAGATATGCGTTTTCCCACACCAATCACAGAATGCCTTTGAAAACAGTGCAGGAAGAGTTCAGATTGGCTCTAACGAGCAATCTGAACACATTCTGCACTGTTTTCCACTCTGTCAATTACTATAAACATAATTCACCCAATAATTCAAAAGCCTTCTATATTAGGTGTCCAAAGGCGTCTATATTAGGTGTCCAAAGGCGTCTATATTAGGTGTCCAAAGGCGTCTATTTTAGGTGTCCAAAGGCGTCTATATGATTTAAAGGGTTAATACTCAGATACAAGGGTCCTCTGTGGCTGAGTGTTTTAAGGCACTGTCTCAAGGTCACTTACCTCTCACTGCTAAGGTCGTAGGGTCGAGTACCGCTTGCAAAAAAAAACTTACTGTGAGAAAGTTTGCCAGTTATTTGCAGAAAGATGGTGGTTTTATTCAGATTCATTCTGAGGTCTTCCTCCACCGATAAAAACTGGATATGCCATATATAACCTGAAATGTGTAGAAAATAACATTAAACGCTATGAAAAAAGAATTACTCTCATTAAAGCGTATTTCGAGGGCTGGACAGGGCTGTGGGTTTAATCACTAATCAGGTCATACCACAAAGCTTCTTTGCTTGGTGACCAGAACTTAGAGAATACTTCTAGGTCTAGTCAGCCAGATGTCGGTATAATGTAACTGGGTGGTTTATTATACCATATGTCTGCGGCATGATACTCCAGTATGGCAGTGTTTGGAATACTGGTAATAATATCAGTAGACACTTTTGCGATATGACTGAAAAATTATTGAAAGCCACATTAAACACCATACAATTAAAACAATAAAGAAAACCATTCATTTTTACATGCGTATACATGTGATATTTTGAAGATTACGTTGTTATGTTTCTATAGCGACCTACAGCCCTGGCCAAGATTGTGGGTGTATACAGGATCGGGTTCAGAAACCAGCACACAAACAACGCCATGAAGCAGGACCTGCTGGTCATGGAGAACCTCTTCTACAACAGAAACATATCCCAGGTGAGTGAGGTGGCGTACCTGCCGTCACCGTACCCAGTGCTCCAGATAAACACTATTTGGAGGTATTTAAGCATTGAAATTTCTGAATAAAGCATTATAATTTAAATTAAGGGATATTCTCAATTTCAGTGTTGATTTGTTTGTTTTAAATGGCAATTTGATTATAATTTTTTTTCCTTAACGTTTTGAAATAAGCATTGCATACTACTAGTACTTTAAGACGTGAAATACTCATTTGAAGAAACACTTATCTGGAGCACTTCTGAACCAGAGGTACTACTGTAAATACTGATGAATAGGGTTTCAGTGCTGAATAAGGTCAGACAAAACGAAAGAAAAAACAGGGAGATGGTTGTCAAGATTTATGGTAGTATCATCGGAACAGTGACTGAGTGTTTAGCAGGCATGGATGGAGGCAATACAAATGTACAATGTACCTTAGCATCACTGTCATGTTGAACATTAGCCACTAGTTTAATGTCTGAATTGGAGAATTGGTATTCTGACACAATGAAACAACGTTAAGACATTAAAAGGAAGAAAATTACAAACACTTTCAAAACATATAACACACCAAACATAAAACAACAATAACATCAACAAATGAATATGCAGAATAACGTTGGATCTTTATATCTGTAGAACTGCAAACTTTCAGCAAACTGTAAAGTTAATATGCATGACAATTTATTGCACGGTATGTGATCCCATTCTTGTCATCACCCATGTATCACCCTGGATCCACATTGGAATTGATGAGTTAAGAACAATAATGAATATTTAAAAAACATGAAAAAGTACTCATTTGGAGTAATTCTAGCCCTTTGTAGAGATTTGCATTTCTTCTCTGATGGAAATTACTTGTCTTGTATTTTAACGCAAAAACCACTATTGTGTAAGAATAACCTAAGTTATGAAAATTAAATGTTTCAAGAATATTGCACAAAAAAAAACGTTATGAAATGGAATTTTCTAACCACTATAGAAATAAATGGTTCTTGCAGTTTTCTGTGATTTCTTTTTTTACAAATTAACTTCAGATCCAATTTAAACTATTGATTTATCAGACAGTTTCAAAATTAAAATGTTTAATTGACCAATCAGCTGAAGTATGTTGTTTGAATTATTTTCAGACGTTTGATTTGAAAGGTTCTGTAAGGAACAGGCTGGTGAAGGCAACCTGTAAACGTGATGAGGAACTCGTGCTCCTGGATGAAAACTTCCTCAAAGGTAGGCTGGTTTTCTTCCCTGCAACTCTACATGCATGTAGGCTTCATAGCATAATATAGTATGGAAGGTTGGGCATCTGTGTGGGATTAACACACATGTCATTGTTTTTATATGCGCAGCAAAGGAAGTTTGAGAGGAAATATATAGGAGTCTGTTGTAAGTCAGTCGGTCTGTCAGCAACTCATGAAGCGAGCAACTTTCACAGTTTCCAGACTAATGGAACTTTGCATATATATATTTAACATTAAGTGTATTGCATGGAGGAATTTGGTGATACTTACCTCATTGCCCCTTCACTTTGTGGAATGATTGTATTTACCATATTGCAATTCTTATGGAGCAAGCTTCTTCCAAAGTTTTCAGGCGATTCACTCTGCGTGCATGATCAACAAAAAAGTTTGTATTCATTCACAAGCAAACATCCACCTTCTTGTTGCAAAATCACATACTAGTCAAGGTGATGTTGCGGGGCTGTTAACCATCTACAGTGATAGGTGTAGTTGTTTATTTATAAACATTAAAATTATAAAGTTTAATAACCTGGGATGTTCCTATCTTCAGTATCATTGATTTAATTGGAGCCTCGTCATAGCCTCAATTTCAATGAAATAAGTTAGTTTTGGTTTGATATTATAAGAATGGTTCATGGCTTTGAGGTCCAGATAGAGAATTCTGTCTTGCAGGTTAACTGTTCTGGCGGAAATGCGTTTAGGTACGCAAAAACAGTTATCCCAAGGGACGGAATTGTCTATCCTAACAGAAAAAGCCGTGTAACATTATTTTTCTTGTATGACAAACACATTGAATAAAACTTTAATTTAAATTGATTTTTTAAGACGTCAAATTAGATATATTACATTATATATTATATGTAATGTCATAAATTGTTCAAACATCAGAGCAGTGTAGGATGAGTGGGTGGAGGGGTGGGGCGCAGGATGAAAAATCTATACCCAATAAAAATACATGTATTTGGAAACCCTTGTATGGTATGCAAGAATAATTATACTGTGTACATGTGTCTGACCTCAAAACATTGCAAATATGCATGCAGGTATGTTTGTTTAACCCTTTACACCATAAATACGCGTTTTTCCACTCTGTCAGTTAAAATAAACATAATTCACCCAATAAATCAAAATCCTTCTATATAAGGTATCCAAAGGTGTCTATATTAGAGGTGTCCGAAGGCGTCTATATTAGAGGTGTCCAAAGCCTTCTATATTAGAGATGTCCAAAGGCGTCTATATTAGAGGTGTCCAAAGGCGTCTTTATTAAAGGTGTCCAAAGCCTCTATATTAGAGGTGTCCAAAGCCTTCTATATTATAGGTGTCCAAAGCCTTCTATATTACAGGTGTCCAAAGGCGTGTATATTAGAGGTGTCCAAAGGCGTCTATATTAGAGGTGTCCAAAGGCGTCTTATATTAGAGATGTCCAAAGGCGTCTATATAAGAGATGTCCAAAGCCTTCTATAGTAGAGGTGTCCAAAGGCGTCTATATGATGTAAACGGTTAAAACAGTTTACATGTCTTTATCTCAACCACTTATACAGATGAAAGGTCATTGTTATGGTGTCTGTGTTGTATATTAGATATTTTCCTCCTGCAGTTAGTGTGGACTGTCCCCTGTATATTCTGTCACACTCAACCTCTTATACAGATGGAAGGTCATTGTTATGGTGTCAGTGTTGTATATTAGATGATTTCCTCCTGCAGTTAGTGTGGACTGTCCCCTGTATATTCTGTCACACTCCAAGACCATGCTGATGTGTGCTATAGGCCATGACTCTCAGTTCCTGTCCAGTAACCTCATCATGGATTACTCGCTCCTCGTCGGTGTGGATGAACAGAAGAAGGAACTCGTCGTGGGAATTATAGGTTTGTAAAGTTAATTCAACTTGATTGAATTGCCTGTGTGTAACTTGGAACTTAATCAAATTATATGTAGATATCTTTGTAAGAAGTAAAAGGTTTGGGTTAATAAAAAAGAATACTTAAAAATTAATGAGGCCTCAACTATTTTTTCGATCTTCGATGTAAAACTGTACATTTATATCAAACATCATATATTGTGGATATCCTGTTCAATATTTTGGTTATATTTTGTCTCTGTTATGTAAAATTCTTTCATATTGTTGGACCAAATACTAAATTGCATCCTGGGATGAAGGCACTCATAAGGCATTATCGGATTATACTAAAACATCATGGAATAAAACAAAAAATGCCAATGAATTTCTTATAAATAAGATAAACTACAAGGATGGAATCAACCTTTATCTTAGAATGGGACCTTCCTATTTGTAATTCAATAAACTCGCCAGAGCAGTTTTCAGTATATTTCAATAAAACAGTAATGTTGTTTTAAACTTGTTTAGTTTACTTCAATTGTAAATTGAGTTATTACAACAAATCATGCATGAAGTCTTCTTGGGTAGAATTTGAACTAAGTATATGCAGATAAAGTGTCTTGCTCAAGTACACCACACATAGCCGTAGGGGAGGATCGATCCCACAACCCTCCGATCATAGGGCTGATGCTCTACCACTGGATCACTCGCTCCAAGATTAGAACTGTTAGCCATTTGCTTAACCTTTTACTCCATAGATACGAATTTTCTCGCACCAATCACAGAAGGTCTTTGAAAACAGTGTAGGAAAAGTTCAGATTGCTCGTAACTCTGTCAGTTAATATAAACATAATTCACCCAATAATTCAAAAGCATTCTATATTAGATGTGTCCAAAGGCGCCTATATTAGAGGTGTCCTAATGCGTCTATATTAGAGGTGTCCAAAGGTGCCTATATTAGAGGCGTCCTAATGCGTCTAAATTAGAGGTGTCCTAAGGCATCTATATTAGAGGTGTCCAAAGGCGTCTATATTAGAGGTGTCCAAAGGCGTCTATATTAGAGGTGTCCAAAGGCGTCTATATTAGAGGTGTCCAAAGGCGTCTATATTAGAGGTGTCCAAAGCCTTCTATATTAGAGGTGTCCAAAAGCGTCTGTATGAAGTAAAGGTTTATAGGGGTTAAACATTAATATCTTACCTAAGGTTATGAAGTTATAAAGTGTTGGACAGTTGTGATGATAATTAACCCTGGATATCCGAGTATATGAATTAATAGATTGTTTTAGTATCTGTTTCTTTGTTTGTTTTCAGATTACATAAGAACTTTCACATGGGACAAAAAGTTAGAAACAATATTCAAGTCAAACTTTGGCGGCCAAGGTCAGTGTATTTTGTTTTTATCTTTGTACTTTCATGCTTTATTGTGCTAATTATATAGTGAGTTGTTTCGTTTTCATTCAAAGTATTTGATAATTTATTGGAAAATCTGACTTCATTATCCATGTCCTTTTCATAAATTAGCAGAGACTTAATTCCGGTCTACTTTGGAATGGGAACTTCAGAGGTCAGAATCATTTGTATGAATTTTTACATGCAATAATGGTTGCTTAACATACAACTGTGGGTAATTAAAGGCATCTCATTTGATTTTTTTCCAAATTAAAATAAGCAATACAAAAATAGAAAAAAAATTGGCTAGTTTCTTTGCATGTTTTATTGGTGTTAAAAATGTGGAAAATAGTTAAAGGGAGTAAATCAGAAAGAAACAATTTTAATGTTTTAAAAACGCAAATTATTTATAAATGTATAAAAAGCATCTTATTATAAATAAATAAAATCCGAATTGTTTGGTATATCAAGACCACCAAAACGTGACAAAATCGAAATTTCGATCAGATTGGTTAACCTAAAACAAAGCGTCATTCGGACTCTGTCTACATTGAAACAAATTTCACATTGTTTAAACTTGTATGATGGATCAAATTGAAATAAAAATGAAGTCTTGCGACTCATTTATTTAAGGTAGTTCGCTGCATTCCTATCAGATTTTTTTGACATATCAATAAAAATATTCACATGTCTCTCATATTTAGACTGAAGGATTAGGAGAAAGTAAATCAATTATAGGATACAGGAGATGTTACGTAAAGTGTAACATACACTAAATGTAATATACACTCAAGTTACCATACAGTAAGTGTAACATACACTAAATGTAATATACACTCAAGTTACCATACAGTAAGTGTAACATACACTAAATGTAATGTACACTCAATGTAGCATACAGTAAGTATAACATACACTAAATATAATGTACACTCAATGTAGCAAACAGTAAGTGTAACATACACTAAATGTAATGTACACTCAATGTAGCAATCAGTAAGTTTAACATACACTAAATATAATGTACACTCAATGTAGCATACAGTAAGTGTAACATACACTAAATATAATGTACACACAAAGTAGCAAACGGTAAGTGTAACATACACTAAATGTAATGTACACTCAATGTAGCAATCAGTAAGTTTAACATACACTAAATATAATGTACACTCAATGTAGCATACAGTAAGTGTAACATACACTAAATATAATGTACACACAAAGTAGCAAACGGTAAGTGTAACATACACTAAATGTAATGTACACTTAAAGTAGCAAACAGTAAGTGTAACATACACTAAATATAATGTACACGCAAAGTAGCAAACAGTAAGTGTAACATACACTAAACATAATGTACACTCAAAGTAGCAAACAGTAAGTTTAATATACACTAAACATAATGTACACGCAACTACCATACAGTAAGTGTAACATACACTAAACGTAATGTACACGCAATGTAGCATACAGTAAGTGTAAAATACACTAAATATAATGTACACTCAATGTAGCATACAGTAAGTGTAGCATATACTAAATTAAATGTGCACTCAATGTAGCAATCAGTAAGTTTAACATACACTAAATATAATGTACACTCAGTGTAGCAAACAGTAAGTGTAACATACACTAAATGAAATGTACACTCAGTATTGCAAACAGTAAGTGTAGCATTCACTAAATATAATATACACTCAATGTAGCAAACAGTAAGTATAACATACACTAAATGTAATGTACACTCAATGTAGCATACAGTAAGTGTAACATACACTAAATGTAATGTACACTCAATGTAGCATACAGTTAATGTAACATACACTAAATGTAATGTACACTCAATGTAGCAAACAGTAAGTGTAACATACACTAAATATAATGTACATTCAATGTAGCATACAGTAAGTGTAACATACAAAATATAACATACACTCAATGTAGCAAACAGTAAGTGTAACATACACTAAATATAATGTACACTCAATGTAGCATACAGTAAGTGTAACATACACTAAATATAATAAACACTCAATGAAGCATACAGTAAGTGTAACATACACTAAGTTTAATGTACAGTAAGTCAGACAAACAGTAAGTGTAATATACAGTAAGTGTAACATACAGTTAGTGTAACATACCGTACGTGTAACATACATTAAGTGTTACATACAGTAACTATAACATACAGTGTAACATACATTAAGTGTAACATACAGTTTAACATACAGTAAGTGTACATACAGTATGTGTAACATACATTGTACAGTAAGTGTAACATACAGTAAGTATAACATACAGTTTAACATACAGTATGTGTAACATACAGTAAGTGTAACATACAGTGTAACATAAAGTATGTGTAACATACAGTAAGTATAATATACAGTGTTACATACAATATGTGTAAAATACAGTAAGTATAACATACAGTAAGTGTAGCATACATTGTAACATACATTGTAACATACAGTGTAACATACAGTGTAACATACAGTAAGTATAACATACATTGTAACATACAGTATAACATACAGTAAGTATAACATACAGTATAACATACATTGTAACATACAGTGTAACAAACAGTAAGTATAACATACAGTATAACATACATTGTAACATACAGTGTAACATACAGTAAGTATAACATACAGTATAACATACGGTAAGTATAACATACAGTGTAACATACAGTAAGTGTAACATACAGTAAGTGTAGCATACATTGTAACATACAGTGTAACAAACAGTAAGTATAACATACAGTATAACATACATTGTAACATACAGTGTAACATACAGTAAGTATAACATACAGTATAACATACGGTAAGTATAAAATGCAGTGTAACTTACAGTAAGTGTATCATACAGTAAGTGTAGCATACAGTGTAACATACATTATAACAAACAGTGTAACATACAGTAAGTGTAGCATACAGTGTAACATACATTATAACAAACAGTGTAACATACAGTAAGTTTAACATACAGTATAACATACAGTGTAACATACAGTATGTGTAACATACAGTAAGTGTAAATTACAGTAAGTGTAGCATACAGTGTATTGTTGTTGTTGTATGGTGTTTAGCGTCGCTTTCAACAATTTTTCAGTCATATCGCGATGATGTTTACTTTAGACAGTATTCTAAGCGCTGTCACACTGGAGTATCATGCCGCAGACACATGGTATGATACCCCACCCAGTCACATTATACTGACACCGGGCTGACCAGACCTAGAACTCTCCTCTAAATGCTGAGCATCAAGCGAGGAAGCTTTTAGTACCATTTTTAAAGTCTTTTGTATGACCCGACCGGGGATTGAACCCATGACTTTCCGCATGCGAGGCTGATGCTCTACCACTTGACCACGTCGCAGTCAGCATACAGTGCATACAGTGTAACATACATTATAACATACAGTGTAACATACAGTAAGTGTAACATACAGTATAACATACAGTGTAACATACAGTAAGTGTAACATACAGTAAGTGTAGCATACAGTGTAACATACAGTAAGTATAACATACAATGTAACATACAGTATAACATACTGTAAGTATAACATACAGTGTAACATACAGTTAGTGTAACATACAGTAAGTATAACATACAGTGTAACATACGGTAAGTATAACATACAGTGTAACATACAGTACGCATAACATACAGCATAACATACATTATAACATACAGTGTAACATATAGTAAATGTAACATACAGTAAGTGTAACATACAGTAAGTATTACCTACAGTAAGTGTAACATACAGTAAGTGTAAAATAGAGTAAGTGTAACATACAGTAAGTGTAAGTGTAACATACAGTAAGTATAACATACAGTAAGTATAACATACAGTGTAACATACAGTAAGTCAAACATACAGTAAGTGTAACATACAGTAAGTATAACATACAGTGTAACATACAGTAAGTGCAAGATACAGTAAGTTTACATTCAGTAAGTGTAACATACAGTAAGTATAACATACAGTGTAACATACAGTAAGTATAACATACAGTGTAACAAACAGTTAGTGTAACATACAGTACATGTAATTGTAACATACAGTAAGTGTAACATACAGTAAGTGTAACATTCAGTAAGTGTAACATACAGTAAGTGTAACATACAGTAAGTGTAACATTCAGTAAGTGTAGCATAATCATGGAATCATACTTATCCATCTCATGCAAATCTACAAGTAAAATGAATATAATGAGTTCAAATGCCATTAATCTATAAAATAATTATTTCTTTCAGGTAAATTACCGACAGTTGTTTCCCCTGAATTATACAGGACAAGGTTTCAAGATGCAATGGCCAAGTATTTCCTGTCCGTGCCTGACCAGTGGAGTGGACTAGGACGTGATGTAGATGGCTGATGTAGCCGCATAGTTAGTGTTCATGTACCAGCCATGTCACAATGAAGTTTACACAATTGTGATTCATGCTGTGAGCAGATATTGATTGTTATATGATTCATTCTATGAGGCAGAGACTGGGTGTTATGTGATTCGTTCTGTGAGGTAGAAACTGGGTGTTATTTGATTAATGCTGTGAGACAGAGACTGACTGTTATATGATTCATTCTGTGAGCAGACTCTGGGTGTTAAGTGATTCATGCTGTAAGACAGAGACTGGGTGTTATGTGAGTCATGTTGTGAGGCAGAGACTGACTGTTATGTGATCCATGCTGTGAAATGAGACTGGATATTTTGTGATTCATGATGTGAGCAGAGACTGGGTTTTATGTGATCCATGCTGTGAAATGAGACTGGATATTATGTGATTCATGCTGTGAGCAGAGACTGACTGTTATGTGATCCATGCTGTGAAAAGAGACTGACTTATATTTGATTCATGCTGTGAGGCAGAGACTGACAATTATGTGATCCATGCTGTGAACAGAGACTGGATATTATGTGATTCATGGTGTGAGACAGAGACTAGACATTATGTGATTCATGTTGTGAGCAGAGACTGAGTGTTATATGATTCATGCTGTAAGCAGACTCTGGGTGTTATTTGAGTCATGCCATAAGCAGACTCTGGGTGTTATGTGATCCATGCTGTAAGCAGAGACTGACTGTTATATGATTCATGCTGTAAGCGAGACTGACTGTTATATGCTTCATGTTGTGAGGCAGAGACTGACTGTTATATGATTCATGCTGTAAGCAGAGACTGACTGTTATATGATTCATGCTGTAAGCAGAGACTGGGTGTTATGTGATTCATGTTGTGAGCAGAGACTGAGTGTTATATGATTCATGCTGTAAGCAGACTCTTGGTGTTATTTGAGTCATGCCGTAAGCAGACTCTGGGTGTTATGTGATCCATGCTGTAAGCAGAGACTGACTGTTATATGATTCATGCTGTAAGCGAGACTGACTGTTATATGCTTCATGTTGTGAGGCAGAGACTGACTGTTATATGATTCATGCTGTAAGCAGAGACTGACTGTTATATGATTCATGCTGTAAGTAGAGACTGGGTGTTATGTGATTCATGCTGTGAGCAGAGACTGACTGTTAAATGATTCGTGCTGTGAGTAGAGACTGACTGTTATGTTATTCATGCTGTGAGTAGAGACTGGGTGTTATGTGATTCATGCTGTAAGCAGAGACTGGGTGTTATGTGATTCATGCTGTAAGCAGAGACTGACTGTTATGTGCTTCATGTTGTAAGCAGAGATTGGGTGTTATGGGATTCATGCTGTGAGTAGAGACTGGGTGTTATGTGATTCATGCTGTAAGCAGAGACTGACTGTTATGTGATTCATGCGGTGAGTAGAGAATGGGTGTTATGTGATTCATGCTGTGAGCAGAGACTGGGTGTTATGTGATTCATGCTGTGAGTAGAGACTGGGTGTTATGTGATTCATGCGGTGAGTGGTGACAGACTGTTATGGGATTCTTGCTGTGAGTAGAGATTGACTGTTATGTGCAGGAGTTATTTATTACATGTTAAATATGATGTTGAGATTTGCTAGTATGTGTTATTTAAACATCTGTCTCTTTTGGTTGCCCCTCTTTTTGTCCTGGTATTATTATGAAATAATAAAGTGAAGAGGAATCAGACTGGGACATTTTTCTTTATTTTAAAGAATCGAAAGCGTGTTTAAATAGTGATTAGGAAGTATGATGTTATGTATCTCTTAGACTGCTTTAAATAACTTCCAGTGATATGTTATAGGTTATATATACATTCATACGAGATACCAGCGATTTCAATTGTTTTTTTAGATCAGTTTGTTATAAAAAAATAGGAAGAAGAAAAAACAGATCAATTAATTAATAATAAATTTACTAAACGATTTTTAATGATAATTATACATTCAGTTTTTGATGTTTTGTTGTTAATCTGTTATACATTTTATATTGTTTATAAACATTTTAATCTTAAATTAAGCAATTAAATGCATTTTAAATTGTACAAGTTGTCTGAGGTTTAGGCAAGGCTACCTCATGTCATATTTTCATTAACCCAGATACATGTAATAACATCAGATTTTCGCAAAAATCATTGTCACATACATGGAGAGTAAATAGGCGCTGATGAACATCCAGGATGACCCTTCAAGTTTGTGGTGAGAGAAAAAACAAAATGGTGGTACCAATACTCATGACAATTTGTTACAGAAAAAATATATTTATGCTATAGGATATTGCAAAATTAAATTATTGACAAAATGTTATAGGATTAAATTCATTTTTTCTGTTATTTTATTCATGTGTAAAGAATGTCGGATCACGCACAAATCAAATAAAGTCCAAAGGACTTAATGTCAGATTTGTGCGTGATTTGACATTCTTTACACATGCATACAAACCAGAAAAAATGAATTTAATCCTTATAATTCCAACCCTGATGATTATATTAAATTTGAGACTCCTCAAATGAATGAAACAACAAAACAAAAATAACTATAAGCTCCAAAGTAAATGCGTAAGAATACATCACCTCTGTCCTGGTTGACATCAAATTCTCTAGATTTAATATCCAATAATATCGCAATGGCTATTGTTTCCATTGTCAGATGAACTCTGTAACATTTGTTGGTTTATTGTAAAATGACGTAATATTTTGCAGTGAAAAAATTAAACACCCGCCTTTTATCTCTCGATTTAGACAAATAAAAAATCAATAATTCAAGGAAATACTCACACAGTGTAGACGCTGACATCATTGTTTAGTTTTTGTCTACATGCTTGTTTTTTAAAAAATGGGTCAATATTTACGAAGATTGGTCCAGAGTCACTAAACTTGGTTCATAAATGTGTTATGTGAAGTATTACCAAACAACATGCAGCGTTTAAGATAACATTCACCTCTACAACTAATCAACTTGGCCTTCAAAATGTTAAGTTTTAGTGTTAAACTTCATTTCTTTGAAACCATTTACCCAAGAGATTTGATTAACCCCCTTTATGAAATTAAATATGAATTAATTCACTGTATCTATATGATCCAACAGGTTTATAAATATGTCCTTTATATAGCATGTGAGTAGTCGTGAATCCATAACTGGATCCTACTCGTATAAAGCTGTCAGTAATTGTATGTAAATTTGTCCACCCTGTCCAGATGTGTTGCATGTAATTCCATAGTATATAACTCATGGTCGACACCAAATTTATTGGTTTGGCAGATGCCTTGATATTGTATCTATGGTTTGAATTGTAGCTAGGCGCACTTGCTGTAGTCTGGTCTGTACATATATGTCTTGGTTATTCACAAATAATTATATTATATAATTATGTGACACAATCGATGTAAAATAAATTAGTTATAACTCAATTTTAAAATGATGCTGGAAACTTCATATTTGTGTAGATTTGTAGAGTATTTAGTTGTAAGACAATGGACAAGAGATAAGAGAGTGACACAGTTTGATGCAACCTTTTGAATTTATTGAGATAGAGGGGAGAAGCATTTTTCTCCTTTCCTGGAACGAGCCGGCTCTACCATTGATGATAATGAAATACATTGTCATTTTATTTTGATTTTCATTTTTCATTCATAACACTATTTTGTTTAAGTCTTTCAAAGTTAAATTTACAAATGTGACAAGCTTACCACTACTGTTCAATTATAATATTTAATTACATATCACTGTTACTCTTTTTAAAGATATAGTGTTGTTTTTTTCAAAGCTATACAATCTCTATTTAAACTGTGTTTTGCTTTGTGTTAAAAAGTTTATTCTATAATTCTCTGTTGATTCACCTAAATAAATTGTCCATAGAAGTTGGAAAGTAGTGTACTAGAATAAATTCAATAAACTTGTTCAAAAAAATAAAATTATATTTAAATTAATATAAAATAACTAATTATCATTTATAACTTATATGAATTTGGAATTTCAAATCCGCTAAAATGTGACAAAAACAAAATATTCTGACCAGTTCTAAAAGTACATGTCATGCGTGTGTCATTGTGTTGATGATCTTCACCTAGTAATTTCAACTCTTTCCAAGAACATGAATATTCACCAGTATGTAACCAATAATATGGATCAAACCAAAATCGAATTGGAATGTGTCTCATTTGTTATATCGTAAATCTTGGTATTGCAATTTTGATTATTTTAATCTAACCATGTCATGTATGCCAAGATCAGAAACGATTTTCTAAACATTATTTTTGTATGCAGTAAGAGATACATGTATTGTAGTAAGAGCTCGGTGAGGATTTCTTATGACATACTGGAAATAAATATGTTTTTATGTCAATTTTAAAATTTTGAGTAAAAAACTCTGATACATCCTGCCTTTCAGCTCTATTGTTTTAATATTTGACAAAATATATGTTAAAAAATTCATCAAACATTCATAGTTAAAACTCAGACATTGGCTGCCATTTTGTGTAAATTTGTATAAAAGACAAACATGATTTTCAGACATTTTTCGAGTCAGATTTTGTTTATTCTGTAATTGGTTGTTAAACAAGAGTATCAGTCATGATTTTGCTGAATTGCTGTCTACATTGAATTTAAAACAATGTGTGTCGACAAGGAATTATATAGAGAAGGAAAGACAACTGACTGAGATATTATAATCGCTCACGTATTCACGCAAAGTCTTGCAATATCTCGTTTTTAATTATCTTCACTTTCATTCATCTCAGGAACACAAATCAAAATTCTTACACTACAGAATGAAATTGTCATCAAAACAAAACTTTTCCCAGAAATTTGTGTTTAAAGTTGTTGAAGTACTTGCGATTACAAAATGTGTATACTGCAGTTAAAATAAGGACAAATTGGAATAAATTCCAATTCAAACCTCAATATCTCAAGAGCATTTTGCATGATCGAAACATGTTTAAACATCGATTACACACAACTTACAGTTTATGTACAAGAAATCAATTGCCTGTGAATTATGAATGATTAATTTGCAAATTATGAATCCTTCTGTGCTGTTTCATCAACATTTAGTCAGGAGATGCAAGTTTCATATTCTACTATACACATCCTTGATTTAGGTTTTTATATATTGTAGCCAATTAAATTAAGAAAATGTGGTTGACCAGCTATTTGTGTGAACTTGTTTTTGGTTTTCCTTCGTAATTATTTTACAAGTACTTTTCCTCAAGTTTAAATATGTTAATGTAATTATTAAATAATAGTTTAACTACAAAGTTTTGTAGTTTTGCTTTTTTTTAACTAGTAAGTATTTAGAATTAATTGATGAAAGAGTAGAATAAATAGAGATTGTGTAGCTTTAACATGTAGTTTTTTTTTTATGTTTTTTGTTTTGTTAGTGCAATACTGTGTGTATACAAGTAACGGTATGTAAATGTACAAATGATTTAATTGTTTTGTATATGTATTTTAATATGTTAATGAATAAAAATAACAAGAAACAATATTTACTTGCATTTGTTTGTGTTTATAAAGCCGGGGCCGATTAGCTCAGTCGGTTACACGTCTGACTATCAATCCAGGGGTCGTGAGTTCAAATCCTCCGCCCGGCAACAGTCTCCGTGATGATTGATATACGTCATTGTGTCTCATTATCAATCGTCTCTCCCCACTGATTCAAGTGGGAAAGTTTTCAGTTACTTGCGGAGATGGGGTGTGCTCGAGTACTGGTTAATCCCAGTAAACAGTTGTTAGGTTAACTGATCGTCTGTTAGCCCTCGATGACATAAAAATGACGCTAAATATTCAATCAATCAATCATTGTGTTTGTAACATCCAGGAATTTTTAATTGAGGTCATTTAATATATTTAGTAGACCTATTTTAAAGAAGGTTAACTTTCATAGTGTTAATCTTCTATTGTTCATGCATCCGTGTAAACTTTGTCACAGAAGGAATATTAGGTCAAAGAGATTCAGACATATTCAATTGTTTGGGCTCCAGAGTATAAAGCGGACAGGGACCCCAAAAGGGTTTAAATCGTGCATTTTCAAAAAAAAAAATTCAAATCCCCTCAATCTCCAGTCGGTCAAATTTGTTCATACTTGATGGTTTTAAGTTTATTATCTCTTGTAGTTAGAGAGCAGATAGGAATGGTTTTATCCTTTCGAGATTTCGTGTGCACTAGTAAAATCCTTCAAATATTTTGCCAAACTTTGCTCGCAGTATCTTGTTTTCAATTATCTTAACTTCCATTCATCTCAGGAACACAGATCAAAATTCTTACACTGCAGAACAATACCATTCACAGAAATGTGTGTTTAAAAGAGTCGAAGTCCATGTGATTACAAAATTTGTATACTGCAGCTAAAAAAACGACAAATTGCGATAAATTTCCCTCCAAACCTCAATATCTTTAATTCAAGAGCATTTTTCGTGATTGAAACATGTTTAAACATCTTACATTACATACAACTTACAGTTTATGTACAAGAAATCAGTTGCCTGTGAATTATGAATGATTAATTTGCAAATTATGAATCCTTCGTGTGCTGTTTCATTAAAATTTAGTCAGGAGATGCAAGTTTCCTATCCTTCCATACAAGTCCTTGATGAAAATAATCATGAACAGCTATACATGCTAAATAATACAATTGATTACATATAGAATAGTGCAAGATTTGTGGTAAAACACTGTTGATCTAATTAAAATAATAATCAGTAGCATTTCAAAAGGAAAACTACTTGATCAGTTGAAATCAGTAAAATAAATGTTACTTTAACTAGTTTTTACATGCACCCAGTGTACTGGCATTCCTGGTGTTGACAGTAACAGTGTTCCACAAGTTGGGTACAGCATGCACGAAGCTTATATTGCCATACACCACTGTACGAGTCTTTGGCACAACTAGTGTCACGGAGTCTTGGGATCTTAAGTTCCTATTCGGCATGCACAATTTTAGTTCACTTTTGATAAAGGCTGGTGATTGATCGTGTTGGGCCTTGATCGTATAGGTCAGAAATTTGACTATGACGGAAAATCCTTGTTAGAATGCTAGCTGCTGTTTTCTGGACACGTAAGTTGTTTGAGAAGTATGGTATTTTGGATACCACTTAGAAGTCCACACCATTAGTTTAATCGTGACGTAACCAGGCAATTGACAAGGGATACCTTGGCATCACGGGTTAAGTACCATCTGATATGACATGTTCCATATTCTTAATGGAATCGAAAACCGCCCCAAGATTCCTAATGCAGTGCTTGATGCCACCACAGAGTCACTTTACCCGATGCATTATCAACATGCTTGGAGTTATACTTTGATGTGAGCGTCACTACTTAAAATTATGTCATCAGTATTGAGAGCATTGAGTTGAGCATGCTGCGATGCATCAACAACACGATTTAATCCAGGCTATGCTCAATATCTCACTCCGAGCTACAGCTTATGTTGGCCTTAAGGACAGGTTCAAAAGGGAGTTTTCATAGTCAGCGTAGAAAGGAGGTGAAGCAGTCCATAAGGTCTACATATGGCACCCACATGTTTGATGTATACTATGTTGTTCTTTGGACCGAATACTGATCCCTAGGGAACACTTACGTATTTCAACGCATGGGCGAAGAGAACTCAGTATAAACGCACGCCGTCTGGAAATGATATGATGAACGACATCAATGTGATTCCGAAATGGTGGTGTAGCAGTATAAGGGACCAGTGGTGTCGAACTCTGCAGAAATATCAAGTAGCACAAGGACCTTGAGTTGTTCCAGTCCAAAAACTGGAGGTCATGTATTACGTTGAATAAGGCCGACTTATTAAAATTGAACATTCTGTATGTCGACCGAAATCCCTGAATTTCAAAATGTTGCAAAAACTTCAAACATTCTTAAAAGAGGCTTGTTTTTTGTACCAGTTTTCAGTACAACTCGCACATTTTGTGATTTCTACAACCAATGTATTTAAAACATTTATTAATGACCCTAGCGGCACGGCTAAACATGATACATACACAGATGAAACATTTTCTCCTAACTTCGTTTCACCTATCTTCGTTCGAGATCGCCGAGTACCCAAATACATCTTTTGGAACATCATACGCAAGGGGGGGGGGGGGGGGGGGGACCTAAGTCACGTTCACCGCTAAATACGGTACCGGAACGTTGTTTCAAAAGCTAGTTTAAGTGATTTTTTCGTTTCAATTTTTGGTACATGTGCATATTTTATAGTTCCCACCGACCATCTGGGTATTATAGGAAGTTTGTAGGTCGCACTGAATTGTATATCAGTGAAACAGATTTCACTAATATCCAGACGATCGGTGGGAACTATAAAATCTACAAATGTACCCAACATTGACACGAAAAAACACTTGAGCTAGCTTTTGAAATAACGTTCCGGTACCATATTTAGCGGTGCACTAGAGGTAGGTTTTCACCCTTGATACGGCTAGCTTACACAGGCCTCATAAGCGTGTGTTTACTTCCTTATCCAGAACCTTTGCTGTGAATGGGAGATTCGTCACGTGCCTGTCAGCTGCGTAGTGTGCAAGTCCGACAGGTTCTTGACGGGTATGCAATCCGGAAATTTTCAAAATTTATGATGCATTTTATACGTTTTGGGTGCATTTCCAAGAGACTTAATGATGCATTCGCAAGAAAATGTGCAATCCCAGGCGTTGTGGCGTAATGACAGTTACGTCACTGCCTGTAGTGATTTAGTATATTAGGGTCTAGACCAAGGTCCTCAAAAAAGGTCTTATCCAAACTCTTAAATTCTTAAATCCTATGCGCGCTACTTCCCTAGGTGTATTGATTGTATCGATGATGTCTGTGATAAGAGATACGAGTTCATTCAGGCATAACTTTATGAGTCATGAGGATTTTCATATGATTACTCTCACCTCTTCTTGTGATACAGGAACCAGATCCACAACACGGTTCGCCATTACTTTATCCATTGTATCTAATTCTACTTTGTCTATGTCAGGCTCTCTACATTTGTAAGTTAATATTGCTTTTAATGATTTTGATTTTGTTAAAGAAAAAATCTGAAATTTTGTGTCCAGGGGACCAAGTAGTGTCGCCAGTGCCACAAAATAGATGTTAGTATCCTGAATAAACCGTTGTTATAGCGACCACAAGCCTGAGTAGTCCTCAAGTCAAGCATGTATGAGTAACTTGTTCACATCAGCGAAAAGTGCATACCAAAACACGTTGTCGAACGATGGGACTGTTACAGATGTTCTATAAGGTAGTTATAAACTCAAGTAACATTATCAAGAATGCTTGCTATAAAATTTATATACAAGATCAATAGATAGGATGGATTAAGGAATACAGGTTAATACCTAGAGGTATTGTCGTTATAGACAAATGGGGTGATATCAATTTTGGCCGTTTTAGACTTAATTAAGAGACAACAGATCTTGGTCCAGCTTCACTAGACATCTCGAGATTTTCTCAAATCATAAATTTCTCTGAATTATTTCTTGAGCTCATAATAAATGACACATATAATTGAGATAAAAACAAATCCGTACCCATTTTATAGGATAAAATGCTTAATCATCAATTTAAATAAAGTTATAGCATTTCAAAAACTTGAGTTGAACTGGTCGTTATGCCGTAAGGAACGATATCAAAAGACGCGTGGTTATTGATATAAGGGACGATATCAACATATGGGGTCGTTATAGACGTACATGAATAGGAAGATATCAACATATGGGGGTCGTTATAGACGTACATGAATAGGAAGATATCAACATATGGGGTCGTTATAGACGTACATGTATAGGAAGATATCAACATATGGGGTCGTTATAGACGTACATGAATAGGAAGATATCAACATATGGGGTCGTTATAGACGTACATGAATAGGAAGATATCAACATATGGGGTCGTTATAGACGTAAATGTATAGGAAGATATCAACATATGGGGTCGTTATAGACGTACATGTATAGGAAGATATCAACATATGGGGTCGTTATAGACGTACATGTATAGGAAGATATCAACATATGGGGTCGTTATAGACGTACATGTATAGGAAGATATCAACATATGGGATCGTTATAGACGTACATGTATAGGAAGATATCAACATATGGGGTCGTTATAGACGTACATGTATAGGAAGATATCAACATATGGGGTCGTTATAGACGTACATGTATAGGAAGATATCAACATATGGGGTCGTTATAGACGTACATGAATAGGAAGATATCAACATATGGGGTCGTTATAGACGTACATGTATAGGAAGATATCAACATATGGGGTCGTTATAGACGTACATGAATAAGAAGATATCAACATATGGGGTCGTTATAGACGTACATGAATAAGAAGATATCAACATATGGGGTCGTTATAGACGTACATGTATAGGAAGATATCAACATATGGGGTCGTTATAGACGTACATGTATAGGAATATATCAACATATGGGGTCGTTATAGACGTACATGTATAGGAAGATATCAACATATGGGGTCGTTATAGACGTACATGAATAGGAAGATATCAACATATGGGGTCGTTATAGACGTACATGAATAGGAAGATATCAACATATGGGATCGTTATAGACGTACATGAATAGGAAGATATCAACATATGGGGGTCGTTATAGACGTACATGTATAGGAAGATATCAACATATGGGGTCGTTATAGACGTACATGTATAGGAAGATATCAACATATGGGGTCGTTATAGACGTACATGTATAGGAAGATACCAACATATGAGATCGTTATAGACGTACATGTATAGGAAGATACCAACATATGGGGTCGTTTTAGACGTACATGAATAGGAAGATATCAACATATGGGGTCGTTATAGACGTACATGTATAGGAAGATATCAACATATGGGGTCGTTATAGACGTACATGAATAGGAAGATATCAACATATGGGGTCGTTATAGACGTACATGTATCGGAAGATATCAACATATGGGGTCGTTTTAGACGTACATGAATAGGACGATATCAACATATGGGGTCGTTATAGACGTACATGTATAGGAAGATATCAACATATGGGGTCGTTATAGACGTACATGAATAGGAAGATATCAACATATGGGGTCGTTATAGACGTACATGTATAGGAAGATATCAACATATGGGGTCGTACATGAATAGGAAGATATCAACATATGGGGTCGTTATAGACGTACATGTATAGGAAGATATCAACATATGGGGTCGTTATAGACGTACATGAATAGGAAGATATCAACATATGGGGTCGTTATAGACGTACATGTATAGGAAGATATCAACATATGGAGTCGTTATAGACGTACATGAATAGGAAGATATCAACATATGGGGTCGTTTTAGACGTACATGTATAGGAAGATATCAACATATGGGGTCGTTATAGACGTACATGTATAGGAAGATATCAACATATGGGGTCGTTATAGACGTACATGAATAGGAAGATATCAACATATGGGGTCGTTATAGACGTACATGTATAGGAAGATATCAACATATGGGGTCGTTATAGACGTACATGTATAGGAAGATATCAACATATGGGGTCGTTATAGACGTACATGTATAGGAAGATATCAACATATGGGGTCGTTATAAACGTACATGAATAGGAAGATATCAACATATGGGGTCGTTATAGACGTACATGTATAGGAAGATACCAACATATGGGGTCGTTATAGACGTACATGTATAGGAAGATATCAACATATGGGGTCGTTATAGACGTACATGTATAGGAAGATATCAACATATAGGGTCGTTATAGACGTACATGAATAGGAAGATATCAACATATGGGGTCGTTATAGACGTACATGTATAGGAAGATATCAACATATGGGGTCGTACATGAATAGGAAGATATCAACATATGGGGTCGTTATAGACGTACATGTATAGGAAGATATCAACATATGGGGTCGTTATAGACGTACATGAATAGGAAGATATCAACATATGGGGTCGTTATAGACGTACATGAATAGGAAGATATCAACATATGGGGTCGTTTTAGACGTACATGTATAGGAAGATATCAACATATGGGGTCGTTTTAGACGTACATGAATAGGAAGATATCAACATATGGGGTCGTTATAGACGTACATGTATAGGAAGATATCAACATATGGGGTCGTTATAGACGTACATGAATAGGAAGATATCAACATATTGGGTCGTTATAGACGTACATGTATAGGAAGATATCAACATATGGGGTCGTTATAGACGTACATGTATAGGAAGATATCAACATATGGAGTCGTTATAGACGTACATGTATAGGAAGATATCAACATATGGGGTCGTTATAGACGTACATGTATATGAAGATATCAATTGATGTGGCCGTAATAGGAAAATGGAACGATATTTAATCTTGTAACAGAACACCAAGGGTGTACATAGCCTTTAGTCTCTCTTTTATAATCATATGATTCGTCGAAAGCCTTGATAAAAAACAGATAAAGTACATGACTTCTTGAATAACAATTTATTTGTGTAAGCCTCGTTCCTCAAACGAACCATTTGTACACATATTTATTCGTAAGTTTATATAATTTAGGAAAGGGTAGTGATGAATATTTAAAAAAAAATACATAAGCATTAGCAAGTTAAAGCAATATTATGTTTGAGCCGTTTTCTTTTTAAAGCTACAGAAATATATTGTTCGCTTGATGATTGTTCCCTGAAATCGTTTGTTTGTAAACTGCTTTATATACCTTTGATATGCATGTTTTGTCCCTACGTTCGCACTTCTGATTTCAGTATAAATTGTAATGACAACTGGTAAGTACTGCATTGATAGGTATTAAGTAAACCCAGTGTTTTCGCGCATAATTCTTAAACTATTAAACATTCTTACATTGGGTTATTATATTCTTATTTATTGAAATATTCCTCTTACAGGACGGCAGTTTTCATAACTGAACGCCCCAAACCAACCTTGGATCACGTCTGTCAATGCTGGGATGTGTTTATTTGAGATATTCTTCCACTGAATCGTCAAGGATATCCATCCACTTTGTGTGGTGTTCGGGACTCATTTCTCCGGTGTATATGGACGCGAAACACTTGTCCCTAAATGTGCAGATGTCTGTATATCTATCATCAACGCACGTGATTACCTCTGCACTGGCCGCGTGTATGTATTTCTCCGGGTAGTCGATATCAGAAGCTAGCAACAATGCAAAATCCCTCTGCAGACTGAGGACATCAGATATGGATTTAATCTGAAGACGTCTTTCCTGCCATGTTTGTACATTTGATGCCATTTCATCACGTGATACTTGCTTCTCGGATGGTATTTTACGCAGAATGTATCGCAGACACCATTCTGCTTGAATAGCAAACAAGGGCATGTCAAGAAATTCTTCATAGCATCCCAAGAAGAACAATTTGTCGTTACCGCCCTTTGTCCATAGTGTTCCTTTATACAGATTATCTGGGAATTCATTCGTATGCTCTTGGACGTCAAATCGCAAATTTCCTTTAAGAAAATGGTAATGGTACATATACCCGGTGCAAAGCATAATGGAGTCCACCTCTGCGGATGACCCGTCTTTGAAATAAGCCGTATTGTTGTTAACCCGTTCGAGCAATTGGTGTTCTTCGATTCCTGGGGGCCATTTTAAGCCCATTGGCTCTTTTCTGCTACATATGACATTCTTTACTCCAAACTTAATTAACTGAAGCGCAATATCCCATGCACTAAATAGCCCGCCAATGATTAACACCGTCTGACCTTTAAATTCTACCGCGTTTCTGAAATCATGCGAGTGGAGAATACGTCCTGGAAACGTGTTCATTCCAGGGAATTCAGGATAATGAGGAACAGTAAACTTTCCACTACCAACAATGACATGAGAAAATGTTTCAGTTTTGTCGACATTGTTAATCAAATCTTTAACACAGACGACGAAATCATCCGTTTCCGGTCTGTAGTCAACGTTATTTACAGCATGCCGGAAGTTCACAAATGACGTCATGTCTCCGCACTTCCCTCTTGTCCATCTTCCTAAAAAACAGATGATAATGCCAGTTCTTAGAAACATAAAACAATATTTGCCAACTCTGAGAATCTAGATATTCTGTCGAGCTATACGGTTTATTCGGCGTCTGTGTATTCGAACTTTGGTGGAGTAAATTCGGCATGCACATGTAAACAAATGACTTAAAAGCACGATCCATTCTTTCAAGATCGAAGTTATCTTTTTTGTTCTTTTTAAAACAAAAAGACAGCCAAAAGGTTATATGAATTGATTAAGCAATATTACAAACGCATTTAATTTCAACAATTTGTGTTTTATTCAAAAGTTATGTTTTTCGAAAGTTTAATGGGGCTTTGATATAAAAACTTGCGTTGAGTTTATGACACTACTACACCGTAAATTATGTTAAACGTTGAACTTGTTAAACTATCTGGCCAAAAAAAAAAGATATAAAACTTGGTAGAGCCTTGCACGACGTATTTTGTTTAGCCTTTTAAACGCACGGTCCTCATTTATAGGAGTCGCCCGTTCCGAACCCGTTACGGTATCACCCGAGCGAGTATGGAACTGGAGAAGTGTGTGTTTTAAAAAAATCACGACAACATTTGAACTACAAGTCACCTCAGTATTATTATTCCAAATAAAATACATTTGTATAGCTAAACAACCTTGTCTTAAAAAAAAATAATTGTAACTTGTAAATTGTAATAATTATATTAAAATAATTGATCTTTTTTGACAAATGAAATTCGTAGTTTTAGTTGATAATAAAAATACCCAACCAGACGACAAAGTACTTAATATGCAGTAAATATGTTTCGCAAATTTTTGGTCAAAATAATTGCGGGTAAAATTAGTTTTGATTATATGCGACGCTTGCTTTTCTGAAAGACAAACGTCTTAACAAGTTGTGCAGAAGAAATGTTTGGACCTGGAAGTAGGATCTGATTGGCTGAAACAAAAACACCTATGCAATGGTTATGTTATAAAAATCATGAATATAGAAATAAACATCCAAACGATACTCTTTTGAAATACTATGAAAATATCTGAGGTAGTCCGATTGATTGAATTAATCAATCAAAAACGTTATTCGATTTTCGCTAAATAAAAATGATATTCATTCTCTGCCGAACTTGTCAAGATCTTTTTTTTTAGAAAAGCAAGCGTCGCATATGATCAAGACTAGGGTAATATGAGAAGCATTCCGATTGTTGTTTGCTCTATTTTGTGGGTAAAATGAAAAGTATTCCGATTGCTGTTTACATTGTGCGCGTTTGTAAAAACTAGGACGTTTAAAAGACGTTTTTCATCGATATAATAAAGTAGGCATTTATCTATGATAAACAAAATACATATTAAATAATATTAAATAAAAAAACCCTATGAGGCGAGCGCAGATGCATGACTTATAATAAGAAAATTATTCAAATAATCGATATTACTTATTCGAATAGGTGATATCGCTTATTCAAATAGGTGATATCACTTATTCGAATAGACGATATCACTTATTCGAATCGGTGATATCACTTTTCGAATCGGTGATATCACTTATTGGAATCGGTAATATCACTTATTCGAATAGGCGATATCACTTATTCGAATAGGTGATATCACTCATTCGAATAGGAGGTATTACTTATTCAAATATGTGATATCACTTATTAGAATAGGCAATATCGCTTATTCAAATATATTATATCACTTATTCGAATAGGTGAAATCACTTATTCAAATAGGTGATATCATTTGTCCGAACAAGTTGTTGACATTAGTGATTATTACAATATGTGTGGTTTTTATGTATGACCGGGACAACGTAACTAGAACGTTTCCCATACTCGCTAATAAATAAAATTTACTTGTTCCACGTTATTCTCATTGATAATTAACAATCCAGTTTGATTGCACACATCAACACAAGTGATATCACTTATTATGGTAAAATAGTTAAATGGCACCCCTTAGCCAACCTCCTACGTTAAAGTTGTACTATCTTTAGTTGTATATATACATTGCAAATTGGCGTGAATGTATGGTCACATGTACATCTTTATATATATATACAGACATTTGAAACAGACATTTGAACCTTCTTCTTATTTAAGTTTAGAAAAAGTAAAATATAAAAAAATTTCAGCTAAAATACTGTTATTATCACATAAACTAGCTAATGAAACAGGACGACATCAAACAATTGCAAGAGACCAAAGAAAATGTTTATTTTGAGACTTAAATGACATTGAAGACGAATACTATTTCATACTTATTTGCCCATTTTATATATACCTAAATATTATATTATTTATAACTAAATATATAACTCATCCAAGCATGTTTAAATTTATCTACCTTCTTAATATTGACAAAAAATCAATTTTAAACAAACTTGCAACTTATTGTATTAAGGGTTTCAAACTCATGGACTCTCGTTTAACAGTTTAATGTAGAATACATTGTATTGTACTTTAAATTTGTATTGAGTTTATGCTTAAAATAATTTTTGTATGATTGTTTCTAAATACCAAGATAACACTCTCACAAAATATCAACTTAATGAAACGATATCCATATACCACCTTATTTCAACGTATGTACTGATTTTGTATTTATGTATGACGATGAGCTGTAATGCTTAAGTTTAATAAAATATATGTTCTGTTCTGTTCTGTTGTTTCCTCAGAGTTTATTTATTTAGACAATTACACATGGGAATGGTTTTAAAACAGTGTGGAATTAAATATGATATGTTTTTGAAAAAGCATGAAATAAAGGTAGATATTTTGTTGTATTGAAAATTAAACGCTATAGTTTTGGAGTCAATTGATGCAGCCTTCATTTCACATTCTGTAGCCCATCCACCATGCTTTATCATTGAGCCCCAGTCAGAAAATTAGGTCAATATAGAGGAATGACAAAGTGTTGATATCTCTTTCCACTGATTCCAGTTTTTATACATGTCCGTACATATGGAATGCATCTGCGCCTTCGTTTCCGAGTAATCGCAATGAAAAAAGAAACCCAGACAATGAAAGAAACAGTTTCTGAGAAACAACAAGACTGTCTTACACATTTTTAATGTTGTTATGTAGACTAGTACATGTTTGGTCACTAATTTCTTTTGACACACATTGTCACAAATGTTTTTGACAGATATTTTTTTTTGTCAACGTGATCACCACAAATAAAGCCATTATAGGGGCTCTACCAGGGGAGGAAGTCCATGTTCCCCGGATATCTTGAAGTACTGGCCATTGTTCCAGATAATCCCAAAAATATTTGCCATAGTTCCCTAAAAGTATTTCCCCTCGAGATCTCTAAAAATAGGCCTTTGATCCATCGATCCCTGAAAATAATGGTCAATGTTCCCCAGATCCCTAAAAATAATTGGTCAAGTTCCAAAGATCTTCAAAACTCCCGGGAAGGCCTCACTATAAATAATTTTAGTTTTTTTTTTCACCAAATACAGTACCTGTATTTTTATATAAAATTCCACACTGCGTCAGTCGTGTTTTGACAGATGCGTTTTGACAGCACTTTGTTAGTAAACAAGTAATACAGACGATATATTTGGTTTGGAGGCGTTTTGCATAATTAATGTCCGCTTACATACACGTCGAGATTTTCTGCTAATTAATGTCCGCCTAACAAATTATTGGTCAACGAGAGACTTTCGTGATCTGTATCCAAATCTGAACAATTCGCCAATGTAATTCGTGCGTAGGCGGAAATGTCCGAGCGATATTCCGATTGATCTGTATCCTTCAGCTTTTGTATAATTAATTTCCGCCTAAGAAAAAAAAACGACGAAGTGTTTCCTAGCAAAAGCTAGTTTGTTTAGGTAGGCTTATGATAATGGTAATAATATATGGGGAATATTACTACATGTTGCAAAGACAATGTTTTAAACAAAACGATGTAAAATGAAAATTTGACAAAGTGTCACTTTAACCGTAGTTTGGTGAGAACGCCAAAACTATAGAATATGAACGCGAGTTACATAATCAAACCGTAATACAATACAGTCTTTAAAAATGTTTATATATTGATCGTCTGATAATTAATGTGAAATATATATATTGGTTACCATTAAGATACATTCTTACGAGCTCTCTCGGTAGAAAAGATGGCAAGTTTTTCCCGAAATGATCTTGAAATGTGTAATCCTGGAACTCAAACGTTTCCTTCGGGCCGTTAGCCCAGAGATGTCGGTACATGCTCCCGTTAACAAGTTCCCCGTACTCGTCCGTCCCTGAAAATAAAACATACTTTTTCATTAAATTTGTCTTCGAACTTCTGGATAACCCCATACGTTTCATTTAGTCTCAATCATCCTTTCTATACATAGTTCCCGACTATGGTAGTCCAACCTTTGTTAATATACTTCTATACTCATGTATTTATATTGATGAATTTAAGGGTTGCTAATTGCATATAAACGTATAAGTTCCTAATTTAATTTTATATGTTTTGGATGAATTTTGATTTCAAATATAACTATATTGGTATTGATGATTTCGTTTATAACAATATTATATTGATATTAATAATTTCATTGATAATTATATAGACGATTTCATATATAACTATATTGGTATTGATGATTTCATATATAACTATATTGGTATTGATCATTTCATTTATAACTATATTGGTATTGTTGATTTCATATAAAACTATATTGGTATTGATGATTTCATATATAACTATACTGGTATTGATGATTTCATATATAACTATATTGGTATTGATGATTTCATATATAACTATATTGATATTGTTGATTTCATTTTTAATTATATTGATATGGATGATTTCATATATAACTATATTGAAATTGTTGATTTCATTTATAACTATATTGAAATTGTTGATTTCATATATAATTATATTGATATTGATGATTTCATTGATAATTATATTGATATTGGTGATTTCATATATATATATATATTTATATTGATATTGTTGATTTAAATTCATGTTTTGCCAGTTTTACTCAACCTATTAATAGGTGGGGCATGGTCAGATTCAGTATATACTTTGGGCCCCCTCAATATTTTATCAAAAAATTTTAAAATCGCAAAATACTTTAACATCACAAGTAAATGACAAACATGTTCTACCCTTAAAACTTAAATGACTGCAGCATATAAAACAATCCAGCAGCCCAGATTTGATCAGCAAACATGGTAAACATAAAACATCTTATATAGCAATATATTTATTTCGGAAGTTTGTTGTTTTTGTTTCAACCACGTACTCGTATTATGATAAATTTCCATGATGTATGTACAGTAGAACATCGATGGCTCGAACTCGAAGGGACTGGACAAAATAGTTCGAGTTAAGGGTTGTTCGAGCCAAGAAGTGTTCAACTTCATACCATACATACATCGAAATAGGATTTTGGTCGAGACCGTATAAGTGGTTCGAGCTATATATGATGTTTCAGCCATCCTTATTAGTTCTACTGAATATTAATACATGTATACAATAATATATTATATGTGCATACATTAAGTTGAACATGCTTTCATGTAAGCTACACCCAGAAATCACAAGACATATCGAGTAGATTTGATCAGGACAGGGTCCACATGTATTGCCTAAATATGCTATCGTTTAACACGGTATTAAGAATCCAATATTGTTTATTTGTTTATATTGCCTTCGGATCAGTCTTATCCATGAGGCTTAACATAGTCAATACAATACACACGACAACACAATTATTATACATAACGGCAATTAAGTGAATACGATCAATATACAATAAGTATACCAAAGCACACATGGGCTTGTGTGTGCATAAATAATTAAACAATTTTAATTATTAGACGAACTGAACTTAACAATAACACAAATACATCAGTCCATTTATTGATATTTATATACCTGGGAGAAGGTAATTTAATTATTTGGATACATTACTTCCTTTCTTTTCTTAAAAGATTTAAAACCTAAACACTTAAGTTAAACAGAATTCTTACATTTTCACTTTTAACTAACTGAATAAATTAAATAATGGTTCATATAACAATTCGATATATATTTTTTATGTAATCTATTATACAGTGGACAACACAATACAAAATGATATTCATCCTCTAATACATTGCAAATTCTACATCATCTGTTATCAAAATCAATTCTATCACGTGACCATCTACCTACTTCAACTTCTAAACTATGTGATGACACTCTTAATTTTGACAAAATTTGTCGAAAGTTAAAGATAACTAGACCTATCACTGTAGTGATGAATACCCCCGAACGCCGCCATGACAGAAAATGGTTAACCATTGTATGAAGTTTTATTAAATTATATCCAATAGTTTTAAAGTAATGCTCCAGACAAAAGAAATTCTTAATAAAAAAGAATGTTATGGATTGAGTTGTTTGTATTGTTAATTTTTTTATGGTTTTGTTTAAATTAAAAACGGTCTTTTTAATTATTGTGCAGTGTACAAGCTTTCATGGCAATCAATAAATGTTATACTTTTTCGAGTTATGTTGAGGGACAACAATTTTATGGATAAGAAACAAACAAGAGCACTAGGAATACAATATCGAACCTGCTTTGCTCGAACTCCATGTATTCATCAACTTGGTTCTTTCATGAACTTTATTAAACTGTTATCACTGATGGCTTTAAAAGTACTTTAAAAGTACTGCACCAGACAAGGGAAATATATCAAAGGGCAATAACTTTGTAATTAGCAAGAATAGAGTTATGTTTCTTGTACACTGCACTTCCTTTCATTATATTCTACCATTGTATGAAGTTTGATGAAATTCCATCCAATACTTTAAAAGTAATGCTCCGGACAAGGGAAATATATCAAAGGGGCAATAACTCTGTAATTAGCAAGAATAGAGTTATGTTTCTTGTACACTGCACTTCCTTTCATTATATTCTACCATTGTATGAAGTTTGATGAAATTCCATCCAATACTTTAAAAGTAATGCTCAGGACAAGGCAAATATATCAAAGGGCAATAACTCTGTAATTAGCAAGAATAGAGTGATGTGTCCTGTACACTGCACTTCTTGTTATTATATTGTACCATTGTATGAAGTTTGATGAAATTCCATCCAATACTTTAAAAGTAATGCTCAGGACAAGGGAAATATATCAAAGGGTAATAACTCTGTAATTAGCAAGAATAGAGTGATGTGTCCTGTACACTGCACTTCTTGTTATTATATTGTACCATTGTATGAAGCTTGATGAAATTCCATCCAGTACTTTTCAAGTTTACTCCGGACAAGAAAAAATATCAAAGGGCAATAACTCTGTAATTAGCAAGAATAGAGTTATGTTTCTTGTACACTGCACTTCCTCTCATTATATTCTACCATTGTATGACGTTTGATGAAATTCCATCCAGTACTTTTCAAGTTATGCTCCGGACAAGGAAAATTGCGGACAGACCGACCGACAGACCGACAGACCGACAGACCGACCTCAGGGTGACTCCAGTATATCCCCTCAAAACTTCGTTTGTCGGGGGTATAAATATGGTTGGAAATCAAAAACATTGGGTAGATGACGATAAAATATGACTCGTGTAGAGTTTGCAAGTCTAGTGTTTCATTTCTGGGCGATGTAAATAGGGACAGGAATAGTTTGACATTACCAGCACCCTGGTTCAACCAAACTTCGTTAAAACCATAGTGTATCAGTAAACGTTTAACATATTTGCCCAATTATTAAGTCGGGAGTTATTTTCCATATTATCAAACTTGTATTTAGTGTTTTTTACATCACTACATTGCATTATTTTAAACCAATATTTAACAAGACTAACTAATCGTCTGGTTTTGCATGTTAGCCGTCCGAATTCCCCGCAAATGAAATCATTTTAGTTAGATTTCTTTACACTCAACAGTTGTTTTCAAAAATTATGTATGGATACTTTTAATAGCGTTAACCTGTGCAAAGCCCCTTACTTCAGCGTCATATGACAGTATTGGATATATAAACGTGTCAAACAAATCAACAATATGTTTCAAGTACATATTTCCAAATTTGTATAAATATTTGTATAACATATAAGAAGCCTTTAATGCATTTCCAGTTAGAATTTTAATTGTGTCAGAAAATGAACCGATGTTGTAACACTAATCCAAGGTATGTAAATTTCTGTATTCCTTACCAAACAACCATCATTAAAAAATACCATAACTTTTGTTCACAACAATTTTCACAACAATTTTTCCACTTTTGACAGTATTCATATAATACATTTAAACGATACTGTAAGTCGGTTTGAGATTTAGAAATTATTACAACACCATTTGTGTATAGTCATATAAAAAAACATTATATTAATGACATCTATACTACTTTTAATAAATTCCATCTCTAAATCATTTAACAACATTGAAAACAAAAAACGGAGATAAACATTGACCTCGGCGCACACCTAATAAACAAGCGAAATCACTTCCCAGTTTATTTTGTAAACTAACCAGTATACATAGACATAATGATATTTAACATTTTACCTCTTACACAATGTTTAATTAGTTTTGTAGTACAACATAATCAAATGCGTTTGTAAAAACAACAAAGGCACAGAATAATTTTTAACCGAATTAAGCATTTTATTTATAAAACCATGAATAATAAAAACAAGAGTGGCCATATTTTGTCGGAAACCGGATTGCGCCTCAACATACACATTATACGATTCTGCCCATTTCTTCAGCCTATTATGTAATACTCTAGTAAACAATTTACCCAACGTACTCAGTAGAGTTATACCCCGACCGTTTTCTACATTATTTACATTACCGTTTTATGCAACGGTATGACATATCCAGAATACCATGCTTTTGGAAAATAACCACTTGAGGAAAACAGTATTAAATAAATTAAGTAAAACAAATGCAATTGAATCAAAGCCATATTCAAAAAATCGTTAATGTATAAATCTGGACCGCTACTTTTACCATTTTTTAGTTGTTTCATTGCGTTTTTAAGTTCATCCATAGTGATTGTTTTTTCAAGTTCTTCAAACAGTTGTTTAAATTAATAAAATTGAAATAAATAATATCTTCATCAGGTGTAAAGAATTGATCTTCTGGATTGTAAACAGCTTTAAAATATTGCTCAAAATAACACAGTACCTGATTTTAAACCCGTTGCACCCCTTAACATATTCCAATATAATTTAACATTTTTAAAACAATTTTCAAGATTAGTGGTCTCCTGTTCTAGCTCTTTTTAGAGTTGATTTATAAATAAATCTAGCTTTAATCATCTCAATTTTAATTCGCTCTGTTTTCATTTGCCTGTAATCATTAAGCTTAAAATATACGTTCTGATTCAATACATCTTTCATCAAACCAACGCTGATTTTCATTAGTGTTATTAAAACAATTTTAAACTGTACTCAAATCCTTTTTAATCAGAAGATCACAATGCAATCTTATATTGGAAATTTCATCCACACAGCTATCAACATCAAAATTACTACTTCAAACTTTTATTTTTTCTTCGAAATATGTGAAACTATCTAATGTATCTGTACTTTCAAGAGGTGAAAATGATCGACATGTTTATGTGTTAATGTCTTATTACTACCAGAATCTTGTAAAAATATGTCGTGATCCATATCAAAATAAAATGCTCCTAATACCAGACAGTGATTTGACAATACATTGGGATCACCAACCTTAAAACCACGAACTTTGTTCAAAAGAGATTATGATATAAGAAATAATCAATGACGCTATTTCCCTACTACTATTATATGTAAACTGATCATTATAAGCATCAGAACGATATCTTTATTCATTTGCCTTAGGTCGAACTAAATCTTGAGAAACATGAGGCAAAGGGACATCGGGGTTATACTCAGCTGGTAATAATTCATTTTCAAGAATAACATCGTTCTCAAGATAATCAGATTCTGCATTTGTTCTTGCATTGAAATCACCTAATATAATTATATTTCTGTCCGACTCATACGCTAAATTATTATCAAACTTTACAATTGAATCACTTAGTCTATCAAAGATACACGTTTCAATCATATTTTGCCTAGAGGTACCTACAGGAAATATATAACAAAGACCTATAAGTAAGTCGGAATCTATATTTAACAAATGATCCGCTATTTTTACCTAAATGATATCGTCTTCGGATTTAGAAACAAGAGTATTTTATCCACAAAAATGTTTCTTATAAAAATAGCTATGCCACCAGAATCACGTTTTGTACTTGCTTTTTTTTAAATTTTGTTTAATTGAAAACATTCAATACCATCGTAATGAAAATCTAATAAATTGTTGCCTAATGTTTACGTAAAACAAACATCACCATTAGACTTAAAAATGTTCGGCACTTTTATGGAATGGGATTTGTTACAGTTTTTTTCTGACCAAACCTTGTATGTTTAACAAGGCAATATCAAGCACAACCATCTCCCCTGGATCCTATCCATCGTCATATTTGTTACCATGTCCTTGTTGGTTTGCAGAATTCTCGTCCCGGTCCTGACCTCCACGTGGTAAACGACGATCGCGTGACACATACACTTTATGAAGGCCTACTGGCTTTCATTTGCGTGCGCTCATTGGTGATTTAATGTTTGTATGCGATCCAGACGTATCACTGTGTGTATTTACTGAAGCAGACGACTTGTGTACTGGCATTTGTGCCAATGAAATGTCAAAACCGTCTTGTTTTTTTTTTTGGTTTACTAACGTGTGTATTTACATCAAAGCATGGACGTGATTGGTGTTCGTGTCTTATTGTCGAAAGATTTAAAGGAATCTGCTCTGAATTTGTTGATTTAATGAACTATGCTGGTGCATAGATGACAGCATGGTCTCATCGAGTTGTCATAAACAGGCTCCTGAAAATGTCTGCTAGGTGGTGAAAATAAAGATGTATTTGGATTATGAGAGTCTGAGACTGTGACTCGTGATTTAACATAGACACATTTAGAGGGGTTTCTTCTAGTATGTGTAGGTATTGTTGGCCGTGCTGCTGGTTTGATTGTTTTGAATATAAGGATGGAATAGAGTCATCAAAATGGCTCTTGGGCAAGTGGCTTTTGAAAACGACGGATATACCTGACCATACTGTCGTCTAGGTGGAATTAACAGACGACGATTCGTAGATGTTGCAGTCGTTTCTTCCTTGGCAACTTCATAAAATCTATGTGTAAGCGAACGTTTTGCATTAAGAGCCTGGCGCCATTTCGAAAATGCATCAGCTACTACCTTAACATTTAAGACAAGTATGGCGGACCTTTGATTGATGCACTCGTGCGTGGTGTATTTTTGGCATCTTTAAATTTGGGCCAAAGCCGCTTGTGTGCATCTACGATCTCAGCTGGAAAGTATCTGTGGATTGCATGTGATGAACCAAAACATTTAAATACTGCAGCCATAATATTCTGGACTTCCGTAAACCGACCGAAACATACTATGATAGATCGCAGCCTGTCCCTCCCCCAGGTCTCTCCAAGCCAGTGCTTTGTTCGATTTGTAATGTAGTATCAACTTGTAAACGATTTCGGATGAACGATGTCGCAAGATCTGCACATACAGCTGTATTACTATATGGAAAATTCGTGAAAATAAGATTATTCCTCCGGGACATGGCCTCCATGTCAATTTGTTTGTATGTGAGACAGTAATAGCATCGATACACCGAAATATGACCTCCGTAGCGTTATCGATTTTCTTATCAGCTTTTAGCACAATATTTTCCAGCCTAGATGTACCATCAGACTGACTTTTCCTGATCGTAGCTATTTCAGCAAATATGAGTCCCAGCTTTTCGTCAATGGTCTTATTCGAGAATGATTCACTTACATTTGTAGGGTTTGAATCCTTCATATTCTCACTTCAAGTGCTGATGCAATGTTTCCGTTTTCATGTAACCAACTCTAGCCTTGCATCACTTATATTCTCACTCTAGAAACACTCATCGATCTCAATATGTCCACGCTTGAGTTTGCACAACAACATCCGCCATATTGGATTTACACGGATTCCACCTGACTCTAATTACACAGGTGCAAGAAAATTTGTACAGCGAATTATGTCAGTAAAAAAAACCCAATATTAACACTGAAAGTCCTCTCATCTGATATTATATCCATAGAACATATTGTCTAAGTTAAAAAATGTTGAATTCTGCACTTTAAATTGCCTTTAAATTGCCTAGTCAATAAATTTACCGCACAAAGAAAACACGCTTTCTTCTGTTGATCACGTGACAATATTAGAGTTTTTGTTGTTGTTTGTTTGTTATCTTTCAGGGGATTGGGGAAGGGGGGGGGGGGAGGGGTGAGTCGGTTATTAAAGCGTAGATCCGCCATTTCATATAAACCATGAAACTGTGGTGGCTGATTTCTTCCATGTTGTGTTGTCGTTTTCGACAGTCGACAGGACAAAACTCGACAAATGCTGTTTGTATAGTATCCATTGACGTTGCGATAAATATTATCTTGTGTTTAAATATATATGTGTTATCTGTTCTCTACATTCATGCGGACTCTACTTACACACGTTTATTTTATTAACACAGATCGCATATATGTATCATGATAAGAAACATACAAATGGTAAAAAAATGACGAAATAAATAATAATTTAAATATAATTAATGAGTAAGCGTAAAATTGCAAATATTTTAAAGTTGATGGCGATTCATTCTTCAAAATACAGTGCCCATTAAACAATCATTTAATTCGTATATAGAATAGTACATTCGCATACTAGAATTACTGATCAGTTAATATAAATTTAAAAACACAATTAATCACTTGTAAAAGAGGTATAGCAGCTGTTATAAATTCGCGGAAGGCAATGAAAATTCACGAAAACGTTTGTCATTCATAAATATGTGATTCATTCATTCAAATTTACATACATACAAATCAGTATAAGAATAAATATGGATTAGAACGGAAGATAAATCTTATAGTGTTCTTCTCCATGACATAATTTTATTAATTGTGAACAGGTTTGGCAGATTATTTTATTTTGTTCTTATCATTACGAATATAAACTAATTCAAAATATACTTAATTTAATATCATAACATATTGTTAGGAATATTGGTTCTAATATGTTTTAGAAACTTCAAAAATGCAGCGAGTAATTAAAAAAGAGAAAAGTTATTATTGTTATTTAAATACTACTCGAATTCACATAATAATAGTATTAAACGTTTATGGACATGTTCTGAAAGATAAGCGATCAGTAGATGAAATGTATTTGTGAACTGCTTCAAATATTTTAACATTATTGTCATAAAAGAGTTGAGTTTTACCAAAGAGAAGTATATTTAAAGAAACTGTACATAAATCACTGACTGATGTTAGGAGTTGTATACGTTGAAGCTGGTAAGGACGACATTTAAGAAAGAAGTGAGCTGTGCTTTCTATTTGTCCACATATACACAGAGGGGAATCTTCAATGTGTTTGAGGAAAAAGATGTTGCTTAAGTGCACTACAGCTAGTTCGAAGGCGGGCATGCAGTAATTGGCATTTCCTTGTACCTATGTAAAACTATTTTAGTACTTTTGATTCGTTGTTATAAAGCTGGTGTTTCAAGGCATTCAGAAAAGATGCTTGTCTTGTTTCCAGTGGGAGACTGTTCCATTCACGGACAACGGAAGGAATAAAAGAACTTGAGAACAGCGTTGTTCTTAAAGTAGGAATTTGAAAGTTGTTATTATTTCTGAGGTTGTACACGGAAGTTGCATTTGTAAAATAGGAACCAATGAACATAAAAATGGTGGGACCATTCCGTGGATCATTTTATAAAAAAGAGTAAGTTTATGTTTAGTTCGGCGAGTTTCAAGGCTTTCCCATCTACTTCAGAAATAAAGATATTAACAAATATTATTTTTGTAGCTCCAGTTGTTATACGTGCAGCTGCGTTCTGTATTTTGTCAAGTTCATATTTTTCATATTTGTGCAGTTATCCCAAATAACATCGGCATATTCAAATAAAGTTCTAATAGATGACGTGTAAATAGTTTCGATTGATTTTCTATCTAACAGAAATTTAAGTTTTCTCAAAATATGTATTCAAGCCCAAGCTTTATTTTTAATGTAATCAATATGAGTGTGCCAGCTGCAATTATTTGATAAGTATATTCCTAGATGTTTATGTGATGATACTTCTATAATATGTTGATTCTGCATATGTTGGTCTCCTCACACCTGGAATGACAACACATTGGCGTCTGTCTTTAAGATAGTCAGTTAGAAGATTCAAGAGTTGGCAAACTATGTCAGATGCTTTCAATTTAGCCAACAGTTCTTTGTGCCAAACTCTATCAAAGGCTTTACTTCTATAAAACAACAATGACCATGACCTCTTTGCCATCATCAATCGCTTTGCAGAAAGCATTGTAAAGATAAGCTGATTGATAGTTGAATCACCAGGTACAAAACCAAATTGAAATGATGATAGAAAATTAGTATCTCGAAAAAAGTTGAACATATGCTTAAATATAAGCTTTTCAAATACTTTATTCACTACACTACACTAAGAAATGAAATTGGTCTGTAATTAATAGCCAAAGACAAGTCTACTTTCTTGTGAATAGCATATACGAACGCTTCCTTCCAACCTTTGGAATATAGACCTTTTATTAAACAAGTGTTAAATAAATCACACAATGGGGTCTATAATTCATTACTTAATTCCTGGAGCACATAATGATTGATTTCATCGGGACCTGAAGCTTTTCCAACTGGTTACAACTTAAGAATACTGCAAACATCGGTAGGTAGTAAGGAAAGATCAGGTATACCTGGGATGTTTTGTCTCGTTATTAAAATGGGTGGTTCGATGTTATCGTAATTAAGAACTGACTGAGATTGGAACAATGTATTCAGTTAGTTGCTTTTAAATCAAAATCGGAAACAATATATCCATTGTCTTTAAGAGGAGGGATTGCTGGCTTGTCATTTGAAGATATAAACGACTTTAATATTTTCCATCAGTTTTTAGGAGAGAGAGATGTAGAATTAAGTTTACTTGCTAAATTATCATAATATAACTGCTTTGCTTGGCGTATAAGTTTTTAAATAGTCTTTTACGGGCCCCGATATTCTTTTTTATCTCAATGGATATCCACGGTGGTTCATGCGGCTTAATTTTAATAATTTTATTTGGAATACATATATTTGAAAGTTCATTGATTCTATTTGCAATATTGTTAGCATACACGTTTACGTCATCGTTAGATAGTTCATTCCAATTTGTTTGATTAATTTTATTTTTTAAAAGAGCATAGTCACAAAGTTCATATTTCGAAATATATCTCTCAAAAGCTAGCTGCATGTTTTTCTTGAATTTGAATTCACCGTATATCGACAGTGAAATCTGATATTTTGATTTAGAAAAGGATCTGCGACACCACTTTTAATTAGGTTATCTTTATTACTTAAGAGTAAAACATAATTAAGAGACGATGAATTCTCGGTAAAGTGGGTGGGATCTTTAATAGATTGTAATAGACCAAACTGTTGACGGATATTGTTTAAATTTCGCGATGAAACATCATTCAACATACTACAGTTCAAGTCACCAGTGACAATTATATCTTTAATACAAATATCGACAGCACGATTTAAAGAATCATCAATTAAATTGTTTTAAACAGCGTTAGAATTTTGAGGTCTGTAAAATACTCCTCAGAGAATGTGTCAATGTTTGATAGTAATTTCAACACATAAGCTTTGCAGGCGATCAATTTCTAAGTCATTTTTACGAGAAAAATGAATTGTTTCTTTAATGTACATAACAACACAACCGTGGCTCTCCCCAGCGCAATCATTTCTTATTGGTTTATCGAATACTGGAAATTCTAGATCAGCTGACGCAACAGTGCCATTAAGCCAAGATTCGGAGAATGTTAATATATCAAACGCACATAGTTCAGAGTAAATTGTATCTAATTTAAATTTGATACTTTGAACATTATAATGAAGAAGAGAAAGATTCTGTGAAAACTATAAGGCTTCTAAACTATCATATAATCTATTTATATAATAAACATCTTTAGTTACTGGTTATGCTACTTTAAAGATATAATGTGCAATGGAAATATAGTATGTCCGACAAAACTCAAAATGTAAAATATAATATAATTCTTTACGTACACCTACTCAAGATGAAAATAACAGGTCGGTAAAGAACTATCAAACACTATTTTATTTTAGGCCTGATACAAGCTGGGTACTTATTTATTTTACTTCGATTTTAAAACAAGTTATTACTTATAGTACTAATAGTGCTTGAAGTCTTCCTGGGTAAAACCACACATAGCCGTAGGGGAGGATCGAACACACGACTCGCCGATCCTAGGTTCGATGTAAACCGATCAATGATATTTTTATCATGTAGATATGTGTGATGGACTCATATAGTTGTCAGCTCTACTTACAGTAACTAAAATTTTAACAGAACATTATTTGTGTTCCTAATCATGTTTTATCAGAATCAATACATTATTGACTGAGACTTTGTATTTTTTAATACAACACACTGTTATAACTGGTTCATTGACTTGGTATCTGTCGTAAACAGGGAGCATGTCCAATCTATTATCTTCATGGACGAGATTGACTCTATAGGGTCTTCAAGACAATGCACATCTCTACCGACACGACAACACGCTCAAACGCCAAATAGGCCGTTTGGCGTGTTGCCGTTGTGTCGTTCTGGCGGGCCACCAAGACTGGCGGGTTGCCGACACGACAGAACGCCAAAATAGGGCGCCAAAACGAAAACTCGCCACGCGCCAAATCCGTCGTGCTGTCGTGTCATGACACGACATGGCAGAAATCAGCCACCATATGAAACTGTTAAGATAAAATAAACGTTTAAACCGTACCTGTTCTCCACGTGTAGTTCCATTGTCCATTCCAGGTGTCCTGCTTCTCGTAACATGTGACATCAGGAGCTTTGTCACCAAGCAACTTAACCTGGTACAAGGCACACATACCTGCTGGGCCCGCCCCAATAACGCAAATGCGCGGTCTTTCTTCTACCATGTTACATAGATTGTTGAATCCAGTGAATGTGGTATATGTACAGCGGATTATTCGTTACACTTTATCATCCGTTACACATCCACACACAACGCGCCGGTATACATAACTGTGTGTAAATTATACCAAGCGCATAATATAGATAACATCATACATGTAGACGCTGCAGACATATATATGCTTAAAGGGACACGCGGCTCTTTAGGTGTGTTTCGTTTCCATCTTTTTATTGACATGACATATGTATGTTTTTAATCGGTGAAGAAGAATACGGTAGAATAATTGTCCTTCTGCAAAGTAACTAGCACACATGATGTTTTGTTTGGACCGAACTAGCCTCGAACCCACGACCTCTGCGATGAAAACTAGACTTTGAAAATAAGCGTAACTTTTGTTTATGGGCCAAAAGCATTAAATATCGGATATATGTCATGACGTATGATTAAAATATACAAATATTTCAATTTCTTTACTTTTTTTTCGGTTTGATATATAAACAAATTTATAGTCTACCTAAGAACCCGTTATCTCCCGAATTAGGTCTGTTAACCCAAAATGAAAAAGCAGGGAACTGTTATTGTTTTACATGTTCTGCAATTTAAAAATTAAAACGAATTGGTTATTATCCAATACGCTATTGTGAAACTACGATGTCTTATTTTAATAGATATCCATCCAACACTTTGAACCTATACTTGTATAGCCAATCACCTACTCCAGATGTTACCACGTGACCGTACAAATATGTAAAAATTTATTGATCAAATAGATGTTATATTGTACAGTTCAAAATTCAAGATGGCTATAAAAATAAAACGAAATAAATTTAGTAGAAATTTCAATAAAAACTAATAATCGACAAAATGTTCCACATGACGATCTCTGCTCATTTAATGAGAAAGTTATCAGTTACTTGCGGAGATAGGGTGTGCTCGAGTACTGGTTAACCTCCCAGGTTCCCAGGAAACAGTGGTAAGGTCAACTTAACGTCTGCTATCCCTCAATGGCGTAAAATGTTGCCAACTATTCAAACAAACAAATAGAACATATGTTTTACTTTTACATTACAAAAACACTTTGTTTGTTACGTTAATACATATTGATTATGTCACACCATTTTCCAGTGTCATAAAATGGTGTCAAATATTCAAACAAACAAATAGAGTATTTTTTTTTTCAACTTTACAATATATCATTACAAAAATACTTTGTTAATTATATCAATACATTCTGATTATGTCACATCATTCACCAGTGTCATAAAATGGTGCCAAATATTCAAATAAACAAATAGAACATATGTTTTACTTTTACATTACAAAAACACTTTGTTTGTTACGTTAATACATATTGATTTTGTCACACCATTTTCCAGTGTCATAAAATGGTGTCAAATATTCAAAAAAACAAATAGAATATATTTTTTTTCAACTTTACAATATTACATTACAAAATCACTTAATTTAATATGTCAATACATATTGATTATGTCACATCATTCACCAGTGTCATAAAATGGTGCCAAATATTCAAATAAACAAATAGAACATATGTTTTACTTTTACATTACAAAAACACTTTGTTTGTTACGTTAATACATATTGATTATGTCACACCATTTTCCAGTGTCATAAAATGGTGTCAAATATTCAAACAAACAAATAGAAGATTATTTTTTTTCAACTTTACAATATTACATTACAAAATCACTTAATTTAATATGTCGCTACATATTGATTATGTCACATCATTCACCAGTGTCATAAAATGGTGCCAAATATTCAAATAAACAAATAGAACATATGTTTTACTTTTACATTACAAAAACACTTTGTTTGTTACGTTAATACATATTGATTATGTCACACCATTTTCCAGTGTCATAAAATGGTGCCAAATATTCAAATAAACAAATAGAACATATGTTTTACTTTTACATTACAAAAACACTTTGTTTGTTACGTTAATACATATTGATTTTGTCACACCATTTTCCAGTATCATAAAATGGTGTCAAATATTAAAAAAAAACAAATAGAATTTTTTTTTTCAACTTTACAATATTACATTACAAAAACACTTTATTTAATATGTCAATACATATTGATTATGTCATATCATTCACCAGTGTCATAAAATGGTGCCAAATATTCAAACAAACAAATAGAACATATGTTTTACTTTTACATTACAAAAACACTTTGTTTGTTACGTTAATACATATTGATTATGTCACACCATTTTCCAGTGTCATAAAATGGTGTCAAATATTCAAACAAACAAATAGAGTATATTTTTTTTCAACTTTACAATATATCATTACAAAAACACTTTGTTAATTATATCAATACATTTTGATTATGTCACATCATTCACCAGTGTCATAAAATGGTGCCAAATATTCAAATAAACAAATAGAACATATGTTTTACTTTTACATTACAAAAACACTTTGTTTGTTACGTTAATACATATTGATTTTGTCACACCATTTTCCAGTATCATAAAATGGTGTCAAATATTAAAAAAAAACAAATAGAATTTTTTTTTTTCAACTTTACAATATTACATTACAAAAACACTTTATTTAATATGTCAATACATATTGATTATGTCATATCATTCACCAGTGTCATAAAATGGTGCCAAATATTCAAACAAACAAATAGAACATATGTTTTACTTTTACATTACAAAAACACTTTGTTTGTTACGTTAATACATATTGATTATGTCACATCATTCCCCAATGTCATAAAATGGTGCCAAATATTCAAACAAACAAATAGAACATAACTTTTCATCTTTACAATATTACATTACAAAAACACTTTATTTAATATGTCGATACATACTGAGTATGTCACATCATTCACCAATGTCATAAAATGGTGCCAAATATTCAAACAAACAAATAGAACATATTTTTTCAACTTTACAATATTACATTACAAAAACACTTTGTTTATTATGTCGATACATTCTGATTATGTCTGCCATGCAATTTTGTTTACTTGATAATTTTATATAAATGATATCGTATGCACCTGTAAAAGACCGGAGCCATATAGTGTTCTGTCCGTCCTTCACCTCATTTGCATACATTCGATAAAAACTTCTTGTACAACAATGTCAAGAGCACATAAGCGAGACTCCCTGGTCAGATTTTTCTTTTATCAGTTACCCCCCTTTTGACTTGCCAGTCGGCTATTTAAACAAAGTAGTAGTACTACAGCTGTATGCTTTATTGCTAATCCAACAGCCTGTTTATTTTGAAGACATATTCAAGTATTTTTGTTTTTCATGAGAAATTAAGTCTATCCATGGAAAATGATATCTCCCGAATCAGGTCTATGGACCACACTTGAAAAAGCAGTGAATTCCATATCAGTCCCGCAATTCATAGCAGTTGAATAAGGTGTATATTAGGGACATTGTGATATTTTACAAATTAAGTCGAAACAACGAAACAAAGAAACTACGAAGGTGATGTAACAGTATTGTAGCTCCGCCTACTTCATGTCAGTCAATTCACTGATAAGCCTCTCTGATACCACTGCTGGTCAATCTTGTACAGACTCTCTTACTATATACATCTCATAGTAAATACATTAGTTAGAGCACATACGTGTCGTTCTTATTTTATAACTCAAAGCAACATCCTAACATTACATGGTGTCAGAAGTTACGGATTTCAATAATTCCTGGACATTATTAGTGGACATTCTTAGTGAAGTAACGGAATTTCATAAATAATTATTTGGAATATTGAATTGATCTACTTATCCACGCAAAATGGAATTAGCTGGTGTGCCGATGCCATCAATGAATTGGGAAAGTGGGAATCTTTCAGAGCAATTCAAGAAATTTCGACAGCATTCGGAACTAATTTTTGCGGGAGCCCTGGTAAAGCAAACCGAAGAGGTGAAAGTAACATATCTACTTCTCTGGATTGGAGAGACAGGCAGAGAAATATATAACACTCTCGTCTTGTCAGATGAACAGAAAAAGTCAGTAGAATTAACATTTAATGCATTCCAAGCGCACGTGCAACCCAAATCAAATCCCGTGTTTGCGAGATTTAAATTCAACAACGAAATCCAAGGAACAAACACAATAGAACAGTTCATAACAAAACTAAAGTCTCTAGCTTTGGACTGTGCTTTTGGGGTTGATTATAGAGACGAACTGATTAGGGATCGCATTGTGTTTGGCGTCAAGTCAAACAAAATTCGGGAGAAGTTATTGACGGAGGGCGAAAAACTAACTCTTGAAAGAGCTACTCGGATATGTCAATCGTTTGAGTATGCTCAAGAGCAGTTACGTTCTATGCAGCCCGGTCAACCATATGATAACGTTAACACAATCAACAGACCGCGAACAAAGCGAGGAGGGCACAAGGGAGGTCCAGCCGGAGATTTATACCAGGGTGCGACCAACAATCGAGAGGGCGCTGTCGGTTCAAGACCAAAACAAACGGTGACACAGAATGGACACGACAAACATAAGTGTTATAACTGTGGTGGCTCACAGCACAAAACAAAGCAGCAGTGTCCGGCACATGGCAAACAGTGTCACAAATGTTCAAAATGGAACCACTTTATGTCAGTGTGCAAGTCCGCCAAGGTTCACGAGGTCGAAAATGGACACTCAGATAACTCAGACATTTTTGTTGATAGTGTTGAGTCCAAAGTGGTGAATGGCCAGGTATTTTCAGAGATAGACGTGGGGCCGCCAAAACAAAGAATTAAATTCAAGCTGGACACTGGAGCTCAGGTAAATATCATACCGTTTGATGTGTATCAGAATCTGGGTCTAAAGAATAAGTTAGATAAGCCTCTGTCTACTCTGTCTGCATATGACGGTAGTAAGCTTAGGGTTAAGGGTTGTGTCACACTACAGTGCAGGCATCCGGCTACAGGTCACACGGGTCCAGTAACATTTCATGTTGTTGACACTAAGTCAAAACCCTTGTTTGGTCTCCAGTCATGTATCGATTTCAGACTTATTAAATTAACATACTCTGTTGAAGGGAACCGTCAGGTAACACCCCTCACAAAATCGGCCGTGTTAGAAACACATGCAAAAGTATTTCAGGGTATCGGTCTGTTTCCCGGGGAATGCAACATACGGTTAGATCCCCAAGCTATTCCTGTGGTTCATCCTCCCCGAAAAGTCCCTGTAGCATTACATGATAGGCTTAGGGAAGAACTCTCCAGAATGGAGAGTGATGGGATCATTGCAAAAGTAAACGAGCCTACTGACTGGGTCAATTCGATGGTCGTAGCAGAGAAAGGTTCTGGCAAACTTAGAATATGTATTGATGCCAAAGACTTGAACTCAAATATCCTCCGACCACATTACCCTATGAGAACTTTGGATGACATTTTGCCCAAGCTCTCTGGTGCAAAATATTTCACCAAACTAGATGCCCGATCCGGTTACTGGGCCATCAAACTAGCTTCAAAGTCCTCCTATCTGACTACCTTTAACACCATATTTGGCAGATATCGTTATCTGAGACTACCATTTGGTCTGGTATGTTCTGGTGACGAATTCATCCGCAAAGTCGACGAAAGCTTTGAGGGTCTCAGTGGGGTAGCTGCAATTGTCCATGACATTCTTGTGTATGGGAAAACGCGAGAAGAACATGACCTTTATCTAAGGGCAGTATTAGACCGATCACTTGAGAGAGGCATCCGCTTTAATGAAGAGAAACTCCAAGTAGGTGTCACGGAAGTACAGTACTTCGGACATTTGCTTACATCTGAGGGTCTTAAAGCAGACCCAGCCAAGGTCAAGGCCATTAAAGAAATGCCCTCTCCAACAAACAAAGCTGAGGTAGAGACCATATTAGGGATGGTTACATATCTGTCGAGATATGCCCCAAATCTGGCCGAAATAACAAGTCCTTTGAGGCAGGTGTTATCAAAGGATGTTGAATTTTCATGGGACAAACCTCAGGTAGAAGCTTTTAACAAGGTTAAACAGGTTATAACACAACCGGGTAGTATCTTGTCCTATTATGACCCTAAGAAATCATTAACACTTCAAGTAGATGCAAGCAAGTTTGGCCTGGGTGCGACCATAATGCAGGACGGCAAACCCATTGCTTACGCATCAAAATCCCTCACACCATCCGAAATTAACTATGCTCAAATAGAAAAAGAGATGTACGCCATTGTATTCGGGTGCGAGCGGTTCCACCAGTTTGTTTATGGGCGCAAGGTGCATGTCGAAACCGACCACCTGCCGTTGGTATCAATTTTCAAAAAACCGCTCTACGCCGCTCCCGCTCGTCTACAACGCATGTTGTTACGGTTACAGAGATATGACCTTGAACTTAAGCATTTCTTCTCAAAGCAAATCCCTATTGCAGACACCTTAAGTAGGAAATTTCTAAGCGACACATATCCAGACCTATCAAAAGGTATGGATTTGCAAGTCAACATGGTCATAAAAAGCATGCCTGTAAGTGACAGAAAAATGCAAGAAATCAGACTACACACAGAGCAAGATATACAACTGTGTGCGCTTAAAACAGTTATCATACAAGGCTGGCCAAACTCTAGAAATCAATGTCAACCTGATATAGTTCCGTTCTGGACTTATCGAGATGAATTAACCCTAGTTGATGGAATTGTGATGAAAGGTCATAAGATAGTGATACCAAAATCCCTTCGGTCAAACATGCTTGATATAATTCATCTCGGGCACTCAGGTACTGATAAATGTCTGAAAAGGGCACGTGAGGTCATGTACTGGCCAGGAATTTCAAATGACATAACCAGTCTAGTGCTTAACTGCACTATTTGTGTACAGCATCGTAACTCTAATCAGAAAGAACCGCTGTGTACAACAGAGTTCCCTGATTATCCGTGGCAAATGATAGCCACTGATCTGTTCACCTGGGACAATAAAAGTTATCTTCTTGTAGTAGACTACTACAGCCGATACTTCGAGGTCAAAGAACTCCCAAATGTAAAAAGTGTGACTGTGATTAATCGAATGAAGAGCATTCTTTCTCACTGGGGGGTCTGTGAAACCATTATCTCTGACAATGGCCCATGCTACAGCTCACAGGAATTTTCTCAGTTTGCGAAGGAATGGGATTTCAAGCATGTGACTTCTAGTCCACATTATCCACAGTCAAACGGGCTTGCTGAGAAATATGTGCAAATATGCAAAAGAATTCTCACAAAAGCTAAGTCAGCCAAATCAGACCCATTGTTAGCATTTCTTGAATACAGAACCACACCCCTAGACAGTGGGTACTCCCCATCACAGCTATCAATGGGCAGACAATTAAGGTCAGTTTTACCTGCTTCAAAGGAAAACCTCCTTCCAACATATATCTCTCCAGACAGCATTAAGCATAAAATGATCTCACACAAGCAAAGGGGAAAAGATTATTATGATAAGCAGGCTAAAACACTTCAGATCTTAAAGGTAGGGGATTCAGCTAGGATCCAAAAACAAAACAAAACTTGGGCACCAGCGGTTGTAACTGAAAAGCACAACGACAGGTCTTATTCGGTTAAAACCTCTGATGGGGCCGAGTATAGGCGAAACAGGCGTCATTTATTGAAGACAAATGAATCTCATCATATCACTAACACCCATGATTCTGATATTTGCACACCAACGGATATTGAAAAGTTTGCCTTTCAGTCGCTGCATAAAGAATCGATCCCACCACCTATCTCTGGAGATACATCGGCATTACCACAACAGGATGAGCATTGTCCCATCAAACCATATGTGTCGAGATATGGGAGACTTGTTAAAAGAAAAATGATTGAATCAATGTAAAATGACAATCGGGTGCAAACATTAAGACTGGATATAATCATATGTGTCAAAATAGCATTGGACTATTACAAACAATATATAGGAAATGCTTATATAAACAACTTTTAAGTAGTACATAGTTGCACTACATACAATACAATTTTTGGGCAACATTTCTGGTTGCAATAATGATGTTTGTTCATTGTATAACACTTGTTGTTGTTAATTCATTATGACACTTGTTATATCTCATTAACTTCCTGTGACCAGCAGATGACTATAATAATATAACTATAAATTGTAACATGCGTCATTTCATTAAGACAACATAACTCTACCTGTAAACATAAAACCATGGGAAAGATGAATTAACCCTGCCATGAACTTAATCTTTGACCAGATCGTGTGTCAAACAGCTAATACAGCTGCCAGTTGCTGCAGTTAGATTACATTTATAGGCGTCAGTTTAAATGAAATGTGTTATTTTACCATTAAGCTTACATAATAAACCCCATTGGTTAAAGTGTAATCCTCTCTGGGAATTCACCGACAAGATGTTTAGTTGGTAGTTTATTTTGAAAAGAAGGGAGATGTAACAGTATTGTAGCTCCGCCTACTTCATGTCAGTCAATTCACTGATAAGCCTCTCTGATACCACTGCTGGTCAATCTTGTACAGACTCTCTTACTATATACATCTCATAGTAAATACATTAGTTAGAGCACATACGTGTCGTTCTTATTTTATAACTCAAAGCAACCTCTTAACATTACAGGTGAAAAGACAAAAGACGTTTTCACCATCGTAGTTTCGATTTTTCACAATCATAGTTTCGTTGTTTCAAATTTTCACCATAGTTGTTTCGACTTTAACCGTCGTAGTTCCGACTTTTAACCTTAAGTTTGTAGTTTCGACGTTTCACCATCGTTGTTTTGACTTTTCAACATCGCCGTTTCGGCTTTTAACCATCGTAGTTTCGAATTTCACCATCGTTGTTTCGGCTTTTTACCATCGCAGTTTCGACTTTTCACAACAGAACTACGATAAACTACGATGATTAAAAGTCGAATTTATTTATTTCGACTTTTCACCATCGTAGTTTCGTTATTTCGATTTTACTTAATTTAATAAATATTCTGCGATGGGCCCATCTGGATACCGTAGTTGAACGCTTACTAAACTGTGACGCCATTAAACTTTCAGTTGGAACAACTGACTAATCAGCGTGCTCAAATGAGGCTCTCCCAACATTGCTATTTAACGGACCCCGTCGGGAGAGCAGATTATGAGAAAATGACAAAAAAAAAAAACGTTCAAGAAAGCAGTGTAACGCCTGCAGGTAGTCGTTAGGTACTCAGAGTTGCGATAGTAAAAAAGTAAAAATACCGCTTGCAGTCGGTGCTTGGATTCGCCAGCGTCTTCTGCTCGCTCGCAATCAATTCCGCCAGACTTTCCTTTCTTTCTGGCGTTCCGCATATATCACTGCATTCTTTATTACTGTATTCTCTTCCAAGTTAGAATATAAGCGGCAATGACAGCCGCTACAACCGAAATGGCGCCGCAGTAATAGAATGTTTCGTCGTATCTTCCAGAAGCATCTGCTATCACGCCTGAAACGAGATAACACTTTAAAATATCTTACACCTAACTATTTAACTATTTTCATTTATACTAAAAGTTCAAAATCAATGTTCAATGTTTCGATCCCCAGGTTCGATCCACATGGGATTTTTATCAAGGATAAACTACGATTTCTCGAAGTACTACATCTTAGCGCTCATGTCCGAATCATCAATTGGAACATCGCTCGGCCATTTACGTCTACGTACGAAATAACCGAGCGATGTTCCGATCATTTCTCGTGCGGCATTCAGGTTGAAATATTCAAATATTCATCATGGCTGCTGTGCAGTGTTTAACCATATGTATTCCTTGATAAATTGCAATAGGGAGAATCTATCTGAATATTTATATTTACTTACCTGCTGAGAACACTGACAATTTAGAAATAGTTAGTGACTTAAATCAAAACAAAAAAAAACACAGGAATATCCATATCTGTTGGAACGCTTTTAAACAGTCAATTCTTTATTTTGTAGTTAAATAGATTGTCTTTATTTGTGTTTTAGAATTAAAATATATTTTGATTAAAAAATATGTTTGTATTGCTTTAAGAGTTAACGACAACTGCACTGCTATTTGTTATACAAGACATTGAATACGTGATATTTGGGATATGAACATAAGACGGTTTAAAACCTATGCAACACTAACGAATTTATATGTAAATAGTAAAAAATTTGTAATATATACGTGTCACATGTCAGCAAAACGACATAAATCTAAAACAATGTGTAGGGTTTCAAAATAGTATACAACTATTTTAAACACTATCGACATTTTACAGATAAAATACATATTCAAAATAATGTTAACAAAGATTGATATTGTCAGTTGAGTAGATAGAATAGTCGTTTGAAGACGAATAACTCCACAAAGATCGGTAACCAGACGTGTATGATCACTGTCGAATTCTCACTCAATGAAAACACATTTAAAAAAGTAATGCTTAAATTAAAAACGCATGATCACTGCTACTGCTACTACTACTACTACTACTACTACTACTACTACTACCACAACTACTACCACCACTACCTATATACTACTACTACTACTACGACTACTACCACCACAACTACCACCACTACCACGACTACTATACCACTACTACTACTACTACTACTTCTACTACTTCTACCACTTCTTCTACTACCACCACCACCACTACTACTACTACTACTACTACTACTACTACTACTACTACTACTACTACTACTACTACCACTACCACCACCACCAGTACTACTAATACAGTTATAAATCCAATAAACTTCTTTTTTTCTCAATTGAAAATTGAAGTAATTGAATGCACACAACTATAGACTGGTTTAAATAAATGTCATTTTGTGTAAATAAAAAGTAAATATATAATAATGGACAAAATATGCTACCTGCAATGGTACCTCCGAGGGCATTACCGATCCCCATGCCGAAGTATGACAGGCCCAGCCCGGTACTTAGATCCTCTGGCCCAAGCAGCTGTAATGGTATAGTCACGTGTACTAGATTGAAGATTGCTGCACCAATAGAAAACATTTAAACGCATATTATAAAATTAGATTTGGTACTCGTTCCAAAATATGTAAATGCATTCCTTGGTAGAACGAGTTATATAGATAACATGGCTGCACATGGTCCCGGCAGTGAGAATCGAACCCGAAACCATCGCAATACAAACTCATACTGGATATTTAGGATTGTACGTTTATCTTGTAAAATAGATGTGTAGTGTGTGTGTGTGTGTGTGTGTGTGTGTGTGTGTGTGTGTGTGTGTGGTCAGTGACATAACGATGTAGTTTGTAAATAGATACGGTCAGTGAAGACATTACATAATTTTATGACCCTCAATCAGGTCAACTTAACCAATTTAATGAAAATGCAACAACTCTATGTATATTTACATTTTGATACTCATCTCAACATTACATATGCAACAATGTATACACTATATGTATCTATACATTATGTAACCTGCAATCAGACCAATGTTACATATGTAACAATGTATACACTATATGTATCTATACATTATGTAACCCGTAATCAGACCAATGTTACATATGTAACAATGTATACACTATATGTATCTATACATTATGTAACCTGTAATCAGACCAATGTAACAAATGTAACAATGCATACACTATATGTATCTATACATTATGTAACCCATAAGCAGATCAATGTTACATATGTAACAATGTATACACTATATGTATCTATACATTATGTAACCCGTAATCAGACCAATGTTACATATGTGACAATGTTAACAGTATATGAATCTATACATTATGTAACCCGTAATCAGACCAATGTTACATATGTGACAATGTTAACAGTATATGAATCTATACATTATGTAACCCGTAATCAGACCAATGTTACATATGTAACAATGTAATCACTATATGTATCTATACATTATGTAATCCGTAATCACACCAATGTAACATATGAAACAAAGAATGCGTATGCCATAAGTATGTATATATACATAATGTAACCCGTAATCAGACCAATATTACATATGTGACAATGTATACACTACATTTATCAATATGTATCTATACATTATATAACCCGTAATCAGACCAATGTTACATATGTAACAATATATACACTATATGTCACTGTACATTATGTAACCCGTAATCAGACCAATGTTACATATGTAACAATGCATACACTATATGTATTTATACATTATGTAATCCGTTATCAGACCAATATTACATATGTATCAATGTATACACTATATGTTTCTATACATTACGTAACCTGTAATCAGACCAATGTTACATATGTAACAATTTATACACTATATGTCTCTATACATTATGTAACCCGTAATCAGATCAATATTACATATGTAACAATATATACACTATATGTCACTGTACATTATGTAACCCGTAATCAGACCAATGTTACATATGTAACAATGTATACACTATATGTATTTATACATTATGTAATCCGTTATCAGACCAATATTACATATGTATCAATGTATACACTATATGTTTCTATACATTACGTAACCTGTAATCAGACCAATGTTACATATGTAACAAAATATACACTTTATGTATTTATACATTATGTAACCCGTAATCAGACCAGTGTTACATATGTAACAATGTATACACTATATGTTTCTATACATTATGTAACCCGTAATCAGACCAATGTTACATATGTAACAATGTATACACTATATGTATCAATACATTATGTAACCCGTAATCAGACTAGTGTTTCATATGTAACAATGTATACACTATATATATTTATACATTATGTAACCCGTAATCAGATCAATGTTACATTTATAACAATGTATACACTATATGTATCTGTACATTATGTAACCCGTAATCAGACCAATGTTACATATGTAACAATGTAATCACTATATGTATCTATACATTATGTAATCCGTAATTAGACCAATGTAACATATGAAACAAAGAATGCGTATGCCATAAGAATGTATTTATACATTATGTAACCCGTAATCAGACCAATATTACATATATAACAATGTATACACTATATATATTTATACATTATGTAACCCGTAATCAGACCAATGTTACATATATAACAATGTATACACTATATGTATCTGTACATTATGTAACCCGTAATCAGACCAATGTTACATATGTAACAATGTAATCACTATATGTATCTATACATTATGTAATCCGTAATCAGACCAATATAACATATGAAACAAAGAATGCGTATGCCATAAGTATGTATCTATACATTATGTAACCCGTAATCAGACCATTGTAACACATTTAACAATGTATACACAATATGTATTTGTACATTATGTAACCCGTTATCAGACCAATATTACATATGTAACAATATATACACTATATGTTTCTATACATTATGTAACCCGTAATTAAATCAATGTTACATATGTAACAATGTATACACTATATGTATCTTTACATTACGTAGCCCGTAATCAGACCAATGTTACATGTGTTACAATGTATACACTATATGAATCTGTACATTATGTAACCCGTAATCAGACCAATATTACATATGTAACAATGTCTACACTATATGTATATGAACATTATGTAACCCGTAATCAGACCAATGTTACATATGTAACAAAATATACACTTTATGTATTTATACATTATGTAACCCGTAATCACACCAGTATTACATATGTAACAATGTATACACTATATGTATCTATACATTATGTAACCCGTTATCAGACCAATGTGATATAGATAACAAGGAATGTATATGCCATAATTATGTATCTATACATTATGTAACCCGTAATCAAACCAATATTACATATGTATCAAGAAATGTATATGCCATAATTATGTATCTATACATTTTGTAACCCGCAATCAAATTAATGTAACATGTATATTTCTAACAAAGATTGCATTCTCCATATACATCTGCTACAGAACAGATATTTACATATTTATTTTCTGTGTACATAACCAACGTTTCCTGTTAAAGAACGCTGACATCTTTACATATGTTAGTATGTATTATCTTAATCATATTAATCATCTGGTAGTCAACAGTACCTGACGTCAGACCAATGCTCCCAGCAACAATGCAATAGACAACATACTTAGTCACAAAGTTACAACAAACTGTCAACGTGCCAAACATAACAGCTGGAACGATGTGTAAAAGGGTTGTATCCAAACATTTCACGTCACCAAGGAAACCGAAACTAAATTTACCGACTAATTCTCCAATTCCCATCGATGTGGCTGAAAGAGAAACAAGAATACAAACCTATATACAAGACTGTTATGTTTTTTTGTTCTATAAACTAAATATAACATATGTGAAAAGAAATGTCAGTTTCGATGCCAGAAAAACGAATTATAAATAGAATCAGTTCGGCGATTATTTCAAGTAAACTCGATTATATAGGTTAACAGGTTCATCCCACACAACTCCCGGAAAAGTCAACAGGAAGTACAAACGCGCAATTAAAAAAAATACAATTTGTATAATTTTCCGATTTAAAGTTGCCTTCCTTGATCACTAAGGTAACAATAAATTATACTTCATTTGCTGGCAAACTGCTTTGACACGTGATTCGTAATTACTGACATTAATTAACACGAATTAGATGAGTATATTTACCGATAAAGGCAGCTTGTTGCTTAGTAACGAAACCACGTGACACGGCGCTGTCAGGTATATAAAGGTACGGTACAGTGAGGACCATAGCTAAAGTGAACCAAGACATCAAAAACGCCCCGTATTTTGATAAAACACAACTTCTTTCTCAGTCGTCCTATCACAGATGTGGGGCGACAACAATGTTCACGCAAAACGTGTTTAATGTTTTGTGTATCGGCACTAACCATAACGGTACAATCTACAAATAAATTGTAAATAAAACTGTTGCCCACTTTACGGTTTTAAAGTTATTTAATATCAAAATAGTAAACATTAGAGACACTTTAAACGGTAACTAACTTTTTATATATTTGTTTCAGAAAAAAAGGACATAAGGAAGAGGGGAGCTTGAATAAACAGCATGAAATATCATTGTTCAAATAAACAAACCATTTATAATTTCAACAGTAATCAATGTTAAAATAAAACAAAACAGTAGCACAGAGGTACGAGTTTCTTTACGAAACTAAATCATCAACATGTCAGTTTAAAGTTCTGGTAATTGTTATTTTGCACCCCCCCCCCCCCCAAAGTGTATATAACTTTTAAATTGGTCAAATGTGTAAGGGTTGGAGGGTATGCATATACATATATCAATATAAATAAACCTAAACAAATGTCAATCGAGATTTGTACCATGGTAACTTTATTCACTGCTATTTTAAAAGTGAATATATCTTCAAGATGCTAATGGTACAGAAAACTATATTTTAGGAAAGACACACTTATAAAATGGGGCGTTGTGAAAGTGCAGCGAATAGAGTGCTGATCTCTTATACCAGGTATCGAGGGTTCGATCAGAGACTCGACCTGGTGACCTCTCAGAACACAGTACTGGTTCAAGAGCGATTCATATGAACTCTGAGATTACTTCGAAATCGAATTAATAAAACATTAATCCTCTACGGAGGCCAGCCTAAGTAGATTTCCTGTAAGGTATTCTGTTCAAAATGAAACAAGTTAATACAACGCAATATGGTGCAGGGTACCATTAACATCGGATACATTCTGTATTCTTTGCTAAGTTACTCAAAAAGACAAGCCGTTCATTTTAAAAGGAACATTTATAAATATAAACTATAATTTCAATCGGTAAAAGTGGATCTGATTTGATCGCCTTGAAAATATTACGAATACAATGTTATGGAAATTTTGAATGGGAGACTCACGGGTCCTATAAAATTCGGTAAGTTCCGACTTTAAGGGTTTGTGAGTTTGAATCCCAGCCCGGTCACATTCTCCGCGATGCGTCTCATTATCATTCGTCTCTCACCACTTATTCAAGTGGTAAATGTGCGTTCTAGAAAAATGGGATGTGCTTGTGTACTGGTTAACCTTCCAGGGTTCCAGGAAACAGTGCTTGTGTTAGCTGATCGTCTGTTAGCCCTCGATTGCATAACATGACGCTGAATATTCAAACAAACAAATAACATCGCGACAGTCAATTACCTGTTTTACCTCGAGGTCTGGTCACGAACACGAGCGATACAACGAGACAATTCAAGCAGATTCCACCAAGGAGTAAAAACGTACCACTGAAACCGTACTCGTCTAAAATAGTAAAATTAAAATCTATATCGATGAAAATGTCTTTGAAGCTACAAAGTATTTATGTGATTTTTAAAATAAAATAATGATGCCCGGAAATTTCTGAACGTTTACAGATATAACTACTAAATCAATTACATTGTTCCAAGGGTCAGGTCTAATTAAAAATCGGCTGAAATAGCGAGTTTAAATATATGTTTTTGTTGACAAACTTGTATTTTGCACCAGACATGATCTAGATAGTCACAATTAATACTAAATATTACATTTAAACCAGTTTTTGTTTGGAAGGGTATAAATATTGCCGCTTTAAAGTACACCTACAAATTCTTATGATATCGATATTTCGATATTCATTATTCAGCTACCTATTACCGTAACCTTCTCGGCCTCCAATGTTGAAGAGTTACACACTCTAATATGGAACTCGAAAATCCAACAGACGCCTAGCTTCACAGCAGGCTCCTGTTTCACCAACATATTTAAATACTTTAAAATTTTGAATCTAAGTAAAAGCAGTCAGGAGATCATGATTTTAGACTGTTTCCAGTTAAACTACACATGTTTTCATTAATCTTGATTACATATTAAATAAATTACCAGTCGAAAGTATTTAAGAAAATTGTTGGTGAAACAGAGCTTTGTTATATTTGTCAAATGGTCATTAAAGCACTTTTAGGTAGTTTGACCAGTCACCGAAAAGTTTACCTGACATGGAATATCAAATAAACAAGTCGATAAGCCAATCAACGATCGATATTGGTTGCTACACCGTCATTTTCCTTAAACAAGCTGATGATGTCCAAGTAAACACTACAGTTTTACACCTACTGTTGACACGTGGCCAGTGGCCGGAGCGATAGTCGTTCTAGCACCCGGTCAATTGAATGCATACCTTCATGACACATGTTAGATACGTAGTTCGAAGGCAGGGATAACATCGTTTACATTCGCTCTTCTTGTAGATAAGACACACACGCGTATACTGCGTTTACTCACCTAAGCATTTCTGCGTGAGGACAGGAATAACAAAAGTTCCAACACTGGCACCGGAATACCCAATACCGTACATGAGAGTTGTGTGCCTTTTGAAGCTTTCAAAGACGACAACCGGCGCTGTTGTGAGCAGCAGAGACTCTCCGAACCCTTAAACAATTAATACCTAGATGTTATGATACATACCTGGTGTGCTTTCAAGTTTATATTGGTTCACCTATCGGCCTGACGCGGGCTGTAAATCAAGCAAGTCGCTAATTAGCGATCGATATTTGTTGCTTCGCCGCCATTTTTCATAGACAAGCTAAGTATGGATAAGTCAACACGACATTTTATTCACTCTAGACAGTGTCACGTGGCCAGTGGATAGGAAGTGCCATAACGTAGGGTTTAGCCCGAGGGTCATTAACTTAATATATGTGCCGATATAGACACAGCAGGTTAACACAAAAACATTGTTATGACATATTGTTATGACATATTGTTAAGTACAAATCTGAATTATCAATCAGTCACAGCTACAAAAAAAAGTAAAAAAAAAACAAACAAGTTTTCTATCTGATTTTTTGCCTTCCCTCTTTATTGATTTTTTTTACTGAACTGACCGGTATTATTCTCCTCCCACCCCCAAACCCCCACCGATTATAATGTGTTTCTATTAATGTTTCTATTAATAGCAACATATAAGATAACGTACCAAATCCAATATTGAAGAGTTATATTAACTGAATACAGATAGTGGAAAAACGAAGAACAAACAATTTTTTTTCTGCTAGTTTTTTTTTCATTTTTATTTTTTCCAGTCAGTCACATGAGTGGATGTAACTTTAGTTATGTCGTCCTCGCATAGTAAGTATTATATAAGTATAATGTAACATATCTCGATGGAGGGCATAAGAACGTGGTCTCCAGGTGTAAAAACACAATACCTCCTATATAAATGTGATACTGTTTTATTTTCAAATTTTAATGGTATACTTTGTATCCATATACATAGTAAATTTCTCCATTTATATGCGCCATTCTATCCATATAAAATTGTTTTAAACTTCTGTGTTCTAGTTTTATCTTAATATGGGTACCGTATATATAATATCTCAGACAGTATATTTAAACATGATATCTCATATTTCAGTTAGATCATATTGCAAATGACGCAGTTGTAGATCTTACTATTTTTATGTTACGCAATAAACGTATTTCATTTCATTTACATACATAATTAGCCGGGCTCGATTAGCTCAGTCGGTTACGCGTCTGGCTATCAATCCAGGGGTCGTGAGTTCGAATCCCCCGCCCGACAACAGTCTCCGTGATGATTGATATACGACATTGTGTCTCATTATCATTCGTCTCTTACCACTGATTCAAGTGGGAAAGTTATCAGTTACTTGCGGAGATGGGGTGTGCTCGAGTACTGGTTGATCCCAGGAAACAGTGGTAAGGTTAACTGATCATCTGTTAGCCATCGATGGCATAAAAATGATGCTTAATATTCAATCAATCAATCAATCAATCATCAATCAATCAATCAATCAATACATACATACATACATACATAATTGATGACACATGGATGATAGAATAAACGTGACGTTTATACTAAAAAGGTAGGTTAAGAACTATGCCCTATATACTGGACTTAAATTCGAACAGTTACTGTTCTGCATACATGCCCAGAAATGGTCATTAAAAACGGTTTTCTGAACCTTGCTAAGTTAACTTAGCTTTGGGGAATTCTGTAAAAAAAATTGAATTTTACAATTTGTTAAAGCATTTTTATCCTAAATGTAGTTGTGTTCTGTTGGAATGATACATTTATTATATGCAAAATTTTGATTGAATTATAGGATATAGAGAATTTTAAAACAGAAATCGGACTTTTTTCACACCAAAATGTATGCGTTTTATTTGGAGATTTTTTTTGAAAATCGGAGGATGGTCCAGTTATCTTAACACTTTTTCAAAATGATGTTTATGTTGTAATAACATGGTCAAATTTTAAATTAAAAAATAAGAGTTTTAAACGAAAAATACAAAAAGTTCAAAAATATAAATTTTGGGGCAAAAACTGTTATTTTTTTAAATATACTTTTTTTAAATAATGTAAACTAATATATATATATATATTGGTTAATATTGCTTTGAATATATTGCCCACACTTGTTATGCCATTCATTTTGCAGCCCAAACTTTGTTTTTAAACTATTTATGTATATCTGTTCACAACTAAGAGGTTCTCCTAGGGTTTTTGGAGATCTTGGGAATATGGCTAATTAGTTTTAGAGATCTGGGGAACATTGGCAATTACTTTTAGGGGTTTAGGGATCAAAGTTCTAATTTCAGGGAACTATGTCAAATATTTTTGGGGATAACCTAACAATGTATAACTACTGCCATGAACTAACACAGGTACTATGGTGTTCTTACCTGCTATTATCCCATACGTGACGTATAAAACTTGGAGTGACGGGCTAAATGCACTGAGGACAAATCCTGCAGTGGTTGTCAGGGAACCGATTACACCAGCAGTCCGGCATCCGAATCGATTCAATAATTTACAGGCGAAAGGTGCTGAAATATAGTATAATAATATCTACAAGGAGATCTGTGTACATGTGTGATGTCGCTTATTGTCCGTTTTACGCCCTTTGTCCGCAACGCTTTTTGGCCGCAGAAAAAAATAGAAAAACGTCGACTTGTGTCCATATGTGGATAAAGTTCTCCATTGTACTAAATTATCTGTGGACAAAAGGCGTTCTGCTGACAAATCTTCATTTTTTCTATTTTTTCTGCGAAACACATGCATTAAACCAAAACGAAACAAGAATCAAACAAATCTACCGACAAATTCTAATATTTATAGAACTCACAAAACGAACTCCTAGTATCTATTTGCAAAGACAAATGGCTGTCCCAGAGAGAATGAATAAGCAAACTAACAAAACTAAATCATGAGACATTTTAAACCTTATAAGTTGTCCTCGGATGTCAACATATACAAATTAATATACCAGTGCTAACTTGCGAAAACATACATTTATATGTGGTTATTACAGTCTGAAGAACTTTCGGACGGACATCAGCTAAAATTATCAAAACAATAAGTTGCGACACAGAATATACTGATATTTTAAAAATGAAAAACAAAATAGAAATAGAATCAAACTACTCTACACTTATGTGAAATATAAGTAATCCCATAGTGTCTCTGTTTTAAAACTGAGCAATGCATTCGAGTACGAAAGCTAAATTTAAAACCAAGAAATTAATAAACAGTGTGTAACGTTATGTCATCATAGGACGTAACACCGTATGGGGTTTGGTATTGGCTCCTGTAGAACAAAGGCTTACTATCGATACGACTAGTAAAACAGGGATAGGTATATTAAGTCTCCAATATAGGGACTGTTCGGTTGGGCATTGCAGTAAATGTTCAAATCCCTATATGTTGTTATCGACACTCCTGTCAAAATTGTCCCTCCCAGGGGCGTAGCTTGGCTGGAAACGATGTGTAGACAGAGTTGTTCAGCTAGACTGGCTTAGGTGCGTTTTGACGTATATTTCTTATGTTTTAGGTGCCCGGTTATCCTAAATATTTACCTTAAATTCACTGTTTTACAACCAAATTAATGTAATGTTTTAACGGTTCACTTTAATTAAGGGAAAAATGAAGTAGCCTAGGATTCGATTTTTATTGCATTTTTTGCATTTTTTCCCCCGATTTCTCAGGAAAAAAATGTAGGCACGTTCCTTCAGAAAGCTATGCCCCTGCATCCTGTCGTTTTCGTCTCTAAAGTATACTCGTACATGTTTCGTATTACAGCATGTTACTTCCCTTTGTTTTTTTTGAAATTATTGGAGAATGCGAAAAAAATGTAAACAATATTGAAATTATGGTTTTGAGTGTTCCCGCCGCAAGAAACGCGTTATAAAGGGTTCAACTCACTGGTAAGGCACAAGATGTATGCGGACATCATTGCGCTAAAATGTTTTTCTTTTTTCTTTTGTTATGTGAGGCCTGATCAGTGAGCTTTTTTCTATACTTTTGGAAACTTTAAACCTATTTCTGCGGTGTAAAAATGACATTTTCAAAAATTAATTTATATTATAGTCACCCGAGTGTTCTTATCACGTGATTGTTTATTTTTTTTGAAGGAACTAAAATCCTTATCATCACATCATGCTTGTAGACAGGCTTGACAGGGAGAGAACCGGACAGGAAATTGTGAATATTTTGTTCTTACCTGCACAGAGTTGTGTTCCCACATTTAAAGACTGAACCCAGGAGGTTTGAGTCTTAGTACCACCGAATCTCTCGAGCAACTCTATATACATCACTCCAAAACTCTGAACCATTCCCCAAAAACAAAAATAAAACATAAAACTCCCGAGCTCAATCAAAGCCAATCGTGTTTTTGAGAATGACGTAGTTCTATCATCGTCGGTGTTATTGTCTGCTTTATGTCGCTCGTGGGGAAAGTCTATACCTAATTCAGTAACGTATATAGGCGCCGCATTTTCCGAATCTTTAGCCTTCAGTTCGATGTTATTAATCATATTCACTTTCTCTTTTCCTGAAAAAATACCTGGGTACTTCCCAATAACAGTTACTATTATAACATATATTCCCAATGTCTCTCTTTCCATATACAGCCTTTATTAATCTGGTCAAAATAAATCCGACTGTGGTCACAAAAATAACAGAATGTCTCCTCAGTTCCAGTAACGACACGTCCGATAGACGAATATCAGCAACAACTGACATAGAAATAGACTTGCGTTTAATGTAAACAATATTCTTCCCCCTCCCCCCCCCCACCCCCCAAGTACGAGTGAACCCATATTAATTTATGTCACTGACACTACCAGGTTTTGTGGTGTTTATTTCATTATCAGTGTTAAAAAAGTGGTAAACATAGGCGGATCCAGAATTTCAGTTAAAGGGAGTGCAACACAAAATCTGAACGGGCACACATGATTTTCAGTAGAACTATAGCGGATCAAACACTAAAATATTGGAGTTTACGGGATGTGGGCCTATGTCGTTTTTTTAAAGAGTTTTAGTAAAGACGGGATTAAAGAAGTTTAGTGCTAATCACTGCTTCAAACATTCGTGGTTAACTAACTTTTCTATTCAATCAGGCCGTCTTTTGTTTATAAATGTTATATAAACGTATTTCGTTAAAACATCACGTGACAAGAACAAACAGCTGACTATACCAGTTCTAATGACATGTAACGTAAAACTCATAATGAGCTAGGAATCTAATGTGCATGTTAGGGGTCCTCCGTGGCCGAGTGGTCTAAGGCGCCGTCTCAAGACCATTTACCTCTCACCGCTATGGTCGTAGGTTCGAGTCCCGCTCGCTCCAAAAACTTTATGTGAGAAAGTTTCCAGTTACTTGCGGAAGGACGGTGGTTCTACTCAATCTGACTCAGTCTGAGGTCTTCCTCCACCAGTAAAACTGGATATGCCATATATATAACATGAAATGTGTTGAAAATGGCGTTAAACCCCATTCAAAAAAAAAAAAAAATTTGCATGTTAACTTCAGGAATTATACCATTGAATTGTTGTCGACCTGCATTTGGTTGAGGTATGGTACCACTATTAGAAAAAGGCAGTGCTTCCGTGGGGTAGTCGTGTAATGGCGGTTATAAAATTAAAAATCCTTTTTTTTACTTCTTTAAAAATGCATTTTCCTTATTTTAATGCTCATTTTTTATTTGAATGGCATTGTTGGTGTATTTTGAACATTTTGGAAGCATTGTTATGTTTGAATTGAGAATTTAGAAAAAAAAGTAATGTCACTGGTAAGTGTCGCATGGCCCCAAAAGGGTCTGCAAAAAAAAAAAAAAATTTAATAGGTATCGCTGTATTCATGAACATCAAGAATAATGGACTGACGTTTCAGACTAAACATTCAATTTCATGTTTTTTTTTACATTAAAGCATGACCTTGAGCTTTGTGTATCTTGACCTTGACATTTGATGTAATGGTCTGGATATTTATATAGGTAAATGCAGGTGACACATCATCATGACATGCGGATCACTTGTGTCAAGCTATTTTAAAATCCCTCCATGTAAGACAAAGTTACAGACCAGACATGGAATATCAAACAAACTGAAAGTGTGACCAAGAGGTAAGGTTCTGGGTCTTAACTTGACACGTCGTCATGTCAATTTATAAACTGAGCCAAGTGCTTTTGAAATCCATCAATGTATGATAAAGTTACAGGACATACTAGAAATCTCAAACAGATTCGAAGTGTTGTCATACAAACTCAAAGTGTGACCTTTTGTAGTACGGGTCTAGGTCTTACGTGTGACACGTTGTTATGTCATCTTGATCAACTGAGCCAAGTTCAAGACAAAATTACAGATCAGACATGCAATATCAAACAAATTGAAAGTGTGACCTTGACCTTTGAGGAAAGGTTCTGGGTCTTACATGCGACACTTAATTATGTCATGTTGAGCCGAGTGTTTTTTAAATTTATCCATAGGTGACAAAGTTATAGACCGGACAGGAAATCTCAAACAGACAGAAAGTGTTGTCAAAGTTAAAGTGTGACCTTGACCTCTGAGGTACGCATGTTGGTCTCACGCGTGACAGTCGTCAAGTCATGCTGATGAATTGAGCCAAGTGTCTTTGAAATTTATCCATAGGTGAAAAAGCTACAGACCGGACACGAAATCTCAATCAGACTGAAAGTGTCATCAAACAAATTTAATTTTTGGCCTTGAACTTTGTAATGGGAGCCTTTGGCCAGTAGAGCTTAAAATAAATATCATAGTTGTTTCTTTTAAATTTCATATACTTATATTATATCGTCTCCCCCCTTATTTTTCAATAGGCAATCAAGGATACATAAAACTATTTTCCAATAGACGTTCCCAAAAAACAATGGTTATCTACTCGGTGATACTCTTGTTGGCAAAACACAAAACAGCACAACAACAAACACCAACAGCAACACATCAACTAATTAATTAAAACTTTCTCCCTTGAACCATCTGTTGGAAATCAATGAAATTAAATGGGAAGGATAAACCTGAACCATAAATCAGGGATTTTGGGTTGAGTTATGGCCCTTTGATGTTTCCAAATAAAAAATTTGCCAATGTTTCTTATTCATAGGCAATGACGATGTTTAGATAAAAACTTAATACGATTAATCGATGTTAAGGCTCAGAGTGTATTATCCTGCTTTTGGTGCCGTTGCAAGTATGAGTGTGTAATAAATTAAACAAGAGATTCTAGGTTGCCTTGTGGTAACGACATGCCCAGTTAGTCAACTACCCACAGGGGATTTTATCGCCGCGCCCCACCTGGGTTCGTGATAATAAGCCTCCTTGTAATTGAATTATTAGCAGCAGAACATTTATTCCATAATGGAATAAAATCTTAAAACGTCCAACTTGCCATGTCCGCAAGTGTTCCACTTGCTAGCCAATGGCACTAGCCTGAGTAAATAATAAGTGGATTTATGATTTGGATATGTGATTTGTAGTCCATTTGCTGTCTTGGGAGATGCAAAATAAAAGTCTTAAAAACGCTTCTTGGAGCCGGGCAATTTATCGCATTACGACTGCACAATCATAATGTGAAAATATCTTCTATAGTATGGCAAATTACTGTTCATTGTTAAGTTCATCACATACTTGTTACTACCAGTGGCAATGCACCCTAGTCACTCGCTATCTCTTGTAATTATTGATTGACTGAATATTTAGCGTCATTTTTATGCCATCTAGGGCTAACAGACGATCAGTTAACCTAACCACTCTTTCCTGGGATTAACCAGTACTCGAGCACACCCCATCTTCGCAAGTAACTGATTACTTTCCCACTTGAATCAGTGGTGAGAGATGAATGATAATGAGACACAATGTCGTATATCAATCATCACCGGACTGTTGCTGGTGGGGTGGGGGGTTCCCAATAAAACTATTCCTGATAAGTATTTATCTGAATGTTGCGAATTGGAAATTAAACATTCCAAATCAAGAATACACCCCTTAATTACGTTTCTGTCTTGGAAAGGGTCAATTACAACATTTTATTTCATGCATGTGGGATCAAGCATGTCAGACATATTATTGGTAAGATAGAAATAAATCCAGAGAAACAATCTATTTGTACATGTATTTCAAAAGATCTTAATACCCATTTTCAAAACTAGTGTGAGATGACTGGTTTTACAAAAACTGTTAATAATGTCTAAAACATGAGGTAACAGGTAGCCAACTTTGATATCAATATCTCTCTTAGTTCATACATTCATATGTATACAGACTGACTAAATCATGGTGGCGAACCGATGTTATTTAATACTATGGAGTGGTGTAAAATATCGGAGGAAAAGTGCCCGCTTCAGGTAACATTTTTGCAGATAACTTTCTAAATATTTCATGAATATTCACGACACAAAGATGAACATCTTTGTATAGAGATAAACCATCGGTGCTCTCAAGTTGCCATGCAAAACTTGTGTAATTTTTTTTTTGTGAAAAAAAAAAAAAAAAATGCAACAGTGTATTTTTGTTAATTACACCACTCCATACCATAATTGTTTCAACTGAGCACAATACGACATTGCACTTTTTTTTTTTAAAATATATGAATTTTCATTCACAATTAAGACCAATATCTCCAAAAAATATTATCAGAAGTGGGCACTTTTTCTTTGATTTTTTGCACCACTCCATAGCATCAGGTCACATGGGTTCGCCACCGTGTTGATGTATAAGTAGCAAGATCTTACAGTTATATCTCTATCAATCAGATAAATCTTCAGTAACACAGTAATAGATACATGTGCAGTCAAACCTGTGTAAACGGTCACCTCCATTGAGCAGCCACTTGTCTTAAGCAGCCACATTTGCTATTTCTCATTTCTATGCTTCCAAAACAAATTAACCTGTATTAAGCAATAACCTGCCTTAAAAGGCCACTTTTGTTCCTTCCCTTGGCTGGCTGCTTAAGACAGGTTTGACTGTGCAGGCAAGAAGGAGGAATGTGTATAAATAATGATATTAACAACACAGAACAAAAAAGTAAACTGTACAAATGATGGTGTGAGGGTCTCCAGCAGACATTAGAATAGAGATGGTTATTGTCCGATGAGCTTCAAGTACGTGTACCACATGATTTTTTTAAATGGGGCTTAACGCCTTTTCAACTCATTTCAGGTTATAGAGTAAAACCTGTGTAAGCGGTCACCTCAATCAAGCAGTCACTTGCCTTAAGCAGCCACATTTGTTATTTCCAATTTCTATGCTTTCAGAGCAAATTCACCTGTATTAAGCAACAACCTGTCTTAAAAGGCCACTAAATGCTATGAAAGTCAATAAAAAAGTTTGGGTAGCTGCGGTTTTAAGGCAGTAGGTAGGAGCATGGTAAACAATATATTTTCAGGATGGCCTTACTGTTGTTCTTGACAGGGAGATTATGGAGATGTACATGTAGTCTATTTGGATATTTGAATTATAAAAAAGCATTTGATTCTGCTGCTAACAATCTCTTCATTACGAAGTTACAAAATTATGGTGTTAATGGGCAAGACATTGAGTAGTGACAGTTGTACTTTTACAGCGACGACAATATGCACAAATGTACATCATACTGATCCTCACTAACAAATATGACCATAATCAGTTGAGAAGATTAGGATAAGGGCTTGAACTCTGCCAAAAGATGATGAAGCAGACTGCTCTGACCATAACAGCAATGACTGGACATCATACTGATATTCCCAAACAAGTTTGGTAAAAATCAGTTGAGAAGTTAAAAAGAAGTGGTGACAACTGATACTACCTGAACTTTAAATTTTGTTGAGAAGGTGTGAGAAGTACAGCTGACAAAAACATGTGACATAAATTTACGATTTAAAATAAATAAACGCCCTTAACTCTGCTGAAAGCTGATGGACTGGAATTCAATTATTAAAATATATAATCTGACCAAGCAAACAAAATGGAATCTAAGGTACCAAAGGGGAAATTCATTCTGTCAATAATCAAGACAGAGTTATGGCACATTACCATCTATCCATGTTCCGAGTCAAGTTGAATTTCCTTCCCTATATTTTATATGCTCCTAACAAGTGGGGCATGTGGTTCAGTGGTAGAGCATAGTACCCTTGATTAGATGGTGGTGGGCTCGATACTCCGCCCTGTCTTCATGTGGGGTCCTTGAGCAAGATACTTTTTACAAATGTGCTTTGTACTGGTTCTACCAAGGAAGATTTTGATCTTATAAGACTTATTTAACAATAAAAGTAAAATAAATAAGTTTAAAATAAGAAACAAGTACTAAAACATTAAGGACAAAAGATCAATTTTGAAGACAGAGTTATGGTTCTTTTACTTTACACTTTTACACATAGCCATTTATTATGTTCCCTTTCATATTTTCGAAAACAAGCAAAAATAACAAAAAAAAAAAAAAATACAATAGGGAAGATAATTCTGTCATTATTCAATATGAAGTAATGGTTGTTTTAGCCCTTCACTTCCACACATTACCCACTATCAATATCCCAAGTGTCATTGGAATCCCATTAAGTACTTTTGCATTTATGTTCTGGAAGTGAATCTGGAAAGATGCACAGACGGATGGACAAAGCAACATCTATATACACTCTGCCTTATTGTGCTGTAAAAGTGTACAAAGAATTCTCTATGGTTTCAAGACCAGCAACGTTCAGTATTACAAAAAGGGAAATAAATCTATCAACAAAACAACACAGAGCTATGCGCTTGTGCATTGCACTGCCTCATTGCGTTTATAAAACTGTGTACAAGTTTCAGCGAACAACATTCTGTAAATTTCAGGTAAGATAATGAATGGAAGGAAGGATGGATGGACAAATTGGTAACTAATCTATTAGTTCCTTCCATTTTTTTTCCGGGAGCATAAAAACAGAGCCAGCAGTTGGTTGGAAATTAATAAAGAATTATAAGAACAAGTTCATTTGTATCATATTACAAAACTGAAAGTAATTCAAAGTTATAAACAACTTACATCTAAAGTGGAGTTACAAGTCCAATTTGACCTTTTCATGCTAATATTTGACCCTGAACTAGAATATAGCAACCCTTTTATGGAACAAAATGGCCTAATCTGATGGTACATACTGCCTTAGTGTTTAAGTATGCAGACTTGCATCCATATAACTGAAAGTCATGCACATACATGAACTGTCTGCACCAAACCTATAACTTAGCTAGGTGATGGACATTTACATACATCAACACTGGAAGTTCCCCCCAATTGAATACATAAACTATTCATAAGTCGAGTTAAAAATGGATTTCAAAATGTGTATAATCGCCAAATTGCCTTCTACCTTCATGTCAAGTTTCACCAAAATATCTCTTGGACTTTTTTCATCATTGCAGGATTTCCAGATTTACCCTGATAGAATGCTGAAGGAGCCAACTGATGGTAAACCTGGATCTGTAAAGGGAAGACAACAAAGCTCGCCCCTGGGTGTCTAAGTCCAAAAAGGGCCATAACTGTGCCAAAATGCAATACAGAGTTATGGTTCTTGTCTGTGTGTGTTCCACTGTTGATGGTGAACACACATGCAAAGTTTCATTCACATCCAATGAGTGGTTGCATAGATATCTTAAACTTAAATGCAAAAGTTTAACCTGGGTGTCTACAGACGAAGACGCTGACAACGATGCTGCCACCGATGACGCCTGGGTCATGGCAATAGCTTTTCTTGGACTTTGTCCCGGCGAGCTAAAAAGTATGTTACCAATAAAACATGTGTATGATTCAAATTTATTAGCCAAATCAGAAATGCATTATCCTGCTTCAAACAGTGTGCTCGTCTTAATTTCCTTAGGTTACCTGTAGATTCATTCATAAACACAAAAACATAACATGTAGCATTAAAAATACATAAAAACATAAATATTATTTTGCACAAAAACACAGAATATTTTGCCCGCAGAAATAACCTGCTACACCTCTTTGCAGTTCTATTTATTCTGTAGAACTTCAGTCATGGTCCAGTGAAAAATGTAACTTAAACAAAAACAAGAAGTAAATGAAAGCTGGATGGAAGACACCAACAGAGTTCTTCCAAGAGCCCACCTTGGACATCAGCTTCAAGTGAGTTGGGTTGGTATTCACCAACCATTCTTAATAATATTCTTAGATTTGAAATCAAGAATGAACTTTTTAAAAAACAAATTTAGAGACTGTTTTTTGAGGTCAAAATTTTCAAGAATGTATGGACAATTAATAATTATATAGTTAAGTAAACTCTGTCACGGTAAACTAAATATCTAAGGCTAATATTTGGATTTTCACGTTCAAATCTAAGAATAGTGTTAAGAATGGTTGATGAATACCGCCCATGATGATTGATGATACAATGACTGGTGTAGAGTGCAATCCCTTTTATGATAAAAATAAACTCTGCACAGCTTTAGGCCGTCTATAAAAACGAAAAAAAAAATTCTTTGAAGATTTCTGTAATAAAACATATAAACTGTAATATTTTTAAAGTAAAAATATGAAAATAAAATGAAATTAGGTTCCCCATAAAAATTATTACAACTGTGAAATAATGTCATATGTTAATATTGATGCTCTCACAAAATTAATCATTTTGTTTAAAGTGTGAAATTGAGACAAGTGTTACATGAAGATGGATGAGACACTGAGTGTTCTTGTTTTGTCATATAGATACCAAACATGTAGTATCCTAACTCTTCTTCAATACATTCAAACATAACATTTCTCAATACACAGCCAGGCTCCAGTTTCACCTAACATCTCAACTTGAGATTTTCCTCAAATCAAATTTTGAAATGCTCTAACTTCATTTGCAACCTTCCTTAAAGGGATTATATTAGCAAGTAACACAAACACGCTGTTAATCCAGACTTTTCCTGTATGCAGTGTGCACAAAATAATGCTTATGTATTGACGTATAACCTTTATTTACTTGAAAATTATCAAATTAACAGTAATTGAATATTGGCCAAAACTTTAATACGTCCCGCAATAAAGTATTGCGCAATGCTTACATTGAACTCCGTAAACTTCCCGAACAAAGCCTCGAAAATGAGATCGGGAACGAGTCTTCACGATGTTATCTAATGAATGATCCGAAACCTGAAAGAGGTTCGTTGAAAATGGCAAATGTAAACAAAAACAAAAACGTGGCTTCAGAAACCCGATGTTTGTTATAAAGAGGTTATGCAATTAGACACTTTAGATGCGTATATCTCTAAGTTATAAGTGTATCTTCATGCTAGACGTGTGTATTTAGGACAGGGAATTGACGGTAATATGCCAATGTAATCCCTTTAATAAAAAAAAATTATAAAGTGACAGTGTGATTTACCTTTGTTTCTAACAACTAAAAAAAAAATCATGCTCTTTTATCATCTTTTTATCTCTTCTCTCCGACCTTTTCTGTCCTAAAAGCTGTTTTTAATAATGCATTCATAAGCAAATATAAAATAAAAAATGTAAAATGTATTATGTATGTAATTAATGTAAATGTATATGAATGTATATGTACTATGGAAAAAAAACAATAAAAAAAGTAACAACAACAAAAAAACTTCATTTACATTTATCATTGTTCCTATTATTCTTCAATAATGAGAAGAAATTTGTGATGACTTGAATACTGTGTGGTCATTTATGATTTAACATGTAATTAATTAAAATAAATCATTTAGAGAAATTGTGAATTCTGAGTCGAGGAAAAATCTCAAATTGAGATGTCTGGTGGAACCTATCACAAGACTTATAAACAGAAGAAATACTTTGGAAGTGATATGACATTGTCCAAATATTGTCAAACCTGTGTAAGTGATCACCTAAAATAGGCAACCACTCATCTTATCTTAGACAGCCACATTTGCTGTATATTCCATTTTATGCTTTCAGTGCAAATTCACTTCTATTCAGCAACAACCTGTCTTCAAAAGCATCTCTTCATCCTTCCCTTGACTGATTGCTTAAGACAGGTTCGACTACTCCTGTTAATTTACCAAATAAACACAATGTCATTTATTACACATTTCAGTTCCTTCAGGAACAAAATCACACTTAACGAAATATTTAAAATAGATTCTGTTCTTATCGCGAGTCACAAGTGGATCCTCTATATCATACAGGAAAGCATCCTTATTCCAGTAGTCACATTCACAATGATATTTTTTTAGCATTAATCACATGGTTGCTATGTCACTGCAACTTTACCGAAATCTTCCGCTACTCTTTTTAACCATTTCACAACTGCAACACATCCATTCAAGGGAGATTATCCATCTCACCGCACAACTGCCCTTCCACAACAGGAAGTTAACAAAATGATTTAACAAGAAGATATATGTATGCTATCGATATGGCAACATGTATCGTATATAGTCATGCAGTTGTGAAAATGATTCACATATAGATGTCCAATGATTCCAGGATAAAACTATAGATGCCACTAGAATTCCTGTGGTGATGATTCTTGTCCTGAAAAATAAAATAAGAGAATAATTTGATCTGGAGTCTTTGATTTTGGAGACAATGAACAGGTCACGTATAACATAATATTGTTAAGGCCATTATAAACTAGAGCTATCACTGAAGGTGATGAATACCCCCGAACGCTGCCATGACAGAAAATGGTTAACCATTGTATGAAGTTTTATTAAATTATATCCAACAGTTTTAAAGTTATGCTCCAGACAAAAAAAAATTCTTAATAAAAGAGAATGTTATGGATTGAGTTTTTTGTATTGTTAATTTTTTTATGGTTTTGTTAAAATTAAAAACGGTCTTTTTAATTATTGTGCAGTGTACAAGCTTTCATGGCAATCAATAAATGTTATACTTTTTCGAGTTATGTTGAGGGACAACAATTTTATGGATAAGAAACAAACAAGAGCACTAGGAATACAATATCGAAGCTGCTTTGCTCGAACTCCATGTATTCATCAACTTGGTTCTTTCATGAACTTTATTAAACTGTTATCACTGATGGCTTTAAAAGTACTTTAAAAGTACTGCACCAGACAAGGGAAATATATCAAAGGGCAATAACTTTGTAATTAGCAAGAATAGAGTTATGTTTCTTGTACACTGCACTTCCTCTCATTATATTCTACCATTATATGACGTTTGATGAAATTCCATCCAGTACTTTTCAAGTGATGCTCCGGACAAGGAAAATTGCAACAGACAGACCGACCGACAGACCGACCTCAGGGTGACTCCAATATACCCCCTCAAAACTTTGTTTGTCGGTGGTATAATTAATTGCTTGATTTTCATCCAATTTTTTCTTAAAAACAGGGAGAGCGGGAGAATTTTATTTTTTATTTTTGTTTTTAAAATTTTTAATTTTATTTTTAATAAATGAAAATAAAAACGGTCGAGGCGGCATGAAAATTAGGGGGCGGGCGGGGATGATAATCTAGCAATTAATTTATTATGGCCTAAGGTAGCTAAATTTTTTGACATGAAGAGTAAATTATCAATAATCTGTACACTTTTACCATGAAGTCTCAGCTTTCATTTTAGCTTTGCTTTTTTTTAATAAAGTACCACAGTTTCTCGTTAACCAGTGCCCCTTAGTGGTACATATTTTTCGGACAATTTATGCCATATTTCCCTTATAAAATGCTCAATATTAATGCAAAATTGTTATTAATAACATTTTTAAGTTACTTATTTAAGTTTCTGTGATAAGATTATAATTTTTATACAGATAAAACATAAATTGTGATACCTTTACACCTAATCATTGTAACAGAGTTGATTTAAACGCAAATTTAGAGGTCAAAGTTTCCATTCTTCTTCAAATACTTTCAATTTTCTTGAAATGGATTATTATAAAAAGCCTCTTTTCTGAGGGAGGTTTATGGGTATTTGAATCACTGATTAACACAGGCATTCAATGAGATCTTTACGGTTCTCTCCATACACAAAACTTAAAGGCTTTACATCCTCCTTGATTTGTAGACAATGTAGGCATTTCAAAACCTGATAGTGACCCCACGGGAAATTGAACCAAGCACCTTCGGCTATGGGCACAAGTAAGCTAACCACTAGACCACCACAGCTCTTGTTAGTCGAAGATACATGGTTTTGAGCAGTACTGTGCACTAAATAACTACACATACCATATGACCATATATAGTAAACAAGAGGACCAAGAGGACATGAATCACTCTACTGGCAACAGATGCTACATATAAAATATCTAAGGTCTAGGCCCTAAACTTTCAGAGAAAATGTTTTTTAAAATTTTACTTGAAATGTGCTTATAAGCCCTGTGGCTGGGGCATTTGTGGTCCAATGATGCTGGTTCAAAAACTTGTCCGAGATCTTGTGGTTATATAAGTGTTGTGCAAGTTTGGTTAAGATTCAATGAAAAATGAAGGTGCTATCACGTCTGCAAGGAAAAGGTTAACAGACAGACAGATGACGGAAGTCAGACAATTTACCATGACATAAGCCCTGATAGCCTTTGGCCAGTAGAGCTAAAAAGATATTGTAACCAGCGCCTATGACTTTATATCAGTAGGTTTATATATGTGTAGTTTAAAACTGGTCTACCTTGCTTTGGGAACAATTTTAATTCTATTTTTAGCACATGTGAAATTTTGATACAATATGAATTTTAAAACTATGATTGCAATTACTTAACTGAATATGTTTACCATACCTGGTGGTTAGGAAAGGTGCTAACAGGTTGGCAGCCGTGGAAACAAACACAAGTATCACAGCAAGTAGGGCAAGGACGACATTGATAAGTTTGGTCAGAATTGTACGAAATGTTACATTCTCTACCATCTCCATGGAGATGATCTGTTGCTGCTGCTGCTGTAACTCCATCTTAGTTACCTGTATTGAAAATCATATAATATATGTAACAAGCATTGCAATACAAAGCATAAAGTTTCGAAAACATACTGCCGTTTCCCATTCCAAAGTTTTTAGTTTTTAAGGTTAAACAGGGGTGCAGGTTGTACTAGAATATAGAAATACATTTCACTTTTCAGATCCTATCCGAAGTTTTCCCCAAAATGGTGGCACATGTAAAAACATCTGATTTCATGCCTGCACTCTTGTTATACAAAACTAAAAACTTTTCCAACCTGGTTTGGCTTCAAATAAGTCCAAGGGTTATTCTCGAAACTTTGCGGTACAACATCATTATCAGTTTTATTTTCTTTACCAAATGAAAATTAAATCAATAAAATATATCAAAACAAGTGACCCCAAGCTGGTCTCGGGTCACTCACCAAGTAAGAACCTGGGGGCAGGGTCAAATAAGGTTCCTGGGTCATTAATTCTACAAAATTGACAAGGGATCATAACATTATGCTATGTGCATGACCTCGAGGTCATGATTTGAACAATCTGCATAAAGGAACATAAGCACATGTTACATATACAATATCATTTGTATTTTATGAAGATTTTTATAAAAACAAGTGTGAAAGCCTGAACCCCCTGGATGGGCTGGGGCATTATTTAAACAAACTTTATAGCAGACCATTACCCTATGTTACAATCAAAATATGAAGCCAAAATCTAAAGTTCTGGAAAGTTTCCGTATCCTTATTCAAGAACAAGTCATCTATCCCATTCCCTGGCCTACAGACAAATCCAAAACAAATTCTGACTTTTACATGTTTTCTTTCTTCCCTCGCACCATTGTCCAGTGGAAGCCACTCCCAGGAAATATTGTCTCTCTTGAGCCCATTCAGACAGGCAGTGTGCCGGGTTGAACATTTGTTCCCCTAGAAACATGCTCTGTTTTTATCATGCTTTTAAAAACGACTGGTATATTATCTCTTTTATGCTTTTTTCCCCTCCTTTTGTCAGTTGATGCATTTCAAAGCCTATGTTTTCACGAGGGGTTTGGTTATGTCAAGGATAGATAGATAGACCTGAATGCAATGAAGATATGTAGAACTACAGACTTCACATAATACACACCTACTGCAAGTTTGTTAAAATTGTATGACAAGTCTAGGAGGAGTAGTCTGAACAAGAAAGTGTGACATACGGACTGACAAGTGCAACTCTTAGCCAACTCTCCATAATATATGGCAGGGGCATATGTGAATTTTCTGTTTTGCCAAGATATTTCCATATAAATATTAAAATCTCCTTATGGTGTCCCAATGGACCATAGTCTCTTAAATCAAACACACTCGAAATATTATTCATATGTTTATTAATTTATTTAAAATATTAACAAATATGGTAGAAGATTTTTTAAAATTTTCTGTTTCAACCTGACTATGAAGTTGCACCATTTTGACAGATTTATATCTCTTTGACCAAATAATGCAATAAAGTATTGTGGAAAAAGTCAGGTAGTCAGACAGACCATCTGCAGGAAAAGCTCAACAGCAATTTCTTGGATGAGATAAAAATAACAGTATCAAAAACACAATAACATACCCTAGTCTGGCAGTTTTCTAAAAGGTCATGGATATCTGAGGTTCTCTCGTCAAGTCTGTACTCTATCTTCTCTTCCATACTCCCGATGTCCTAAAACAAATGACAAGTGATAAATTAAGCAGAACACTGTAAAATCAAGTTCAGTTTGAAAGACATATCAGGTTTCTGTAAGGATTTGTCTAAAGATTACTTATCTCTCACCGCTAAGGTTGTAGGTTTGAGTCCCACACACTCCAAATAAACTTAATATGAGTTTACCAGTTACTTGTGGAAGGACCCTGGTTTTACTTGGATTCATTCTGAACTTGAAGTCTTCATCCAGCAATATAAATGGATATGCCATATATAACCTGACATGTGTTGAAAATAGCAAAAAAAGAAGACATATCACTTACAATCTGACTGACAAAACAGTACATCTCTCACCTTTAAACTAATAAAAATTACCTTTTAAACTACTATAGCTTGAAGAAGATCTAATAAAAACTACGATTGCCAGAGAACACACAGGGTAATATACTTGACCTGTATTTTATAATTATACAGCTATATTAAATATAAAGACCCTTTCAGAAGTAATTGACTGGAAACCAATTTGACCTTGGACAAACAGGCGAGAGAGCAGTCAGGCAAACCTATGGAATTTCTCTTCACCATTCTTTCAATGACGAGGGCATAAAAATTCTTTTAACTCTCTGTAGTAACCACACGTGACCGCAGAAACATCCATAAGAGCTGGGGGTTTGAATTCTGATAGAACTATATTTGGTGATAATCTCTAATCAAGAACTAGACACATCTTATCATGCAAGCAACTGACTACTTCCCCACATATTAAGGTGGGATATTCATGACAGTAGTTCATGACCGATCATTACAGAGATTGTGGCCATGTGCACATTCAAACTCATGACTCCAAGATTGAAAGACAGCCATGTTAACAACAGAGAAATCCATTGAGTGTTTAATGAAGTTTTGTAAGCCTTGTAAATAATATTCTTTTAAAATTTGACACTTTTCTATACATGTATTTTGTTTGTATGAAAATCTTAAGACTTACGAAGGTTAGTGAAACAGGCCCCTGTTCTCCTGTTTATCTCAACCTTTAACAGAGATTATCTCAACCTTTAACAAACAGAGATTGTCTCAACCTTTAACAGACATTATCTCAACGTTTAACATAGATTTCCTCAATGCTTAACAGAGATTGTCTCAACTTTAACAGATATTATCTCAACGTTTAACAGAGATTTCCTCAACATTTCACAGAGATTATCTCAACCTTTAACAGAGAATGTCTTAACCTTTAACAGAGATTATCTCAACGTTTAACAGAAATTATCTCAACATTTAACAGTGATTATCTCAATGTTTAACAGTGATTATCTCAATGTTTAACAGAGATTATCTCAACCTTTAACAGAGATTTTCTCAACCTTTAACAGAGATTGTCTTAACCTTTAACAGAGATTATTTCAACATTTAACAGAGATTGTCTCAACCTTCAACAGAGATTGTCTCAACCTTTAACAGAGATTATCTCAACCTTTAATAGAGATTATCTCAACATTTAACATAGATTGTCTCAATGTTTAACATAGATTATCTCAACCTTTAACAGAGATAATCTCAATCTTTAACAGAGATTATCTCAACATTTAACAGAGATTGTCTCAACCTTTAACATAGATTATTTCAATGTTTAACAGAGATTGTCTCAACCTTTAATAGAGATTATCTCAAGATTTAACATAGATTATTTCAATGTTTAACAGAGATTATCTCAACCTTTAACAGAGATTATTTCAACCTTTAATAGAGATTATCTCAACATTTAACATAGATTATCTCAATGTTTAATAGAGATTATCTCAACCTTTAACAGAGATTATCTCAACATTTAACAGAGATTATCTCAAACCTTTAACAGAGATTATCTCAACCTTTAATAGAGATTGTCTCACCCTTTAACAGAGATTATCTCAACATTTAACAGAGATTAGTTCAACCTTTAACAGAGATGAGTATCACATTTACCTGTTTAAGATTGTTCACCTCGTGTTGGTTCAGTTCAGTGACATCGTTCATCTGTTCCTCTATCCTCTCCATCCTAAATTTTACATCCTCCTCTATGATCCCCTTTAGTAAATTAACCTCATGTTGATTAATCATCTGAAATATAGAAAATCTTGTCAAATAACATAATATTGTAAAATTCCCATTAAATGGTTAATTCAAATTAAAACTTCCCAACATATCTGGGCTAATTTCTAAGTACAACGGCAAACAAACATTATCTTAATTAAGGCCCAGCATAATCATCGTTTTAGCAAAATGCTTCAATTTTTTTCAAGCACTTAATTGTGATCTGAAATATTTTTTCTAATATTTTTTAACAAGAACGGGACTGCCAGTAAAATTCATACCTTATAAGTTTCAAACTCTTCACTGACTCGTTGTAAAGATTCCTGCAGCAATTTGTTGGTTTCCTTAGCCTCCTGCAGTTCGGCAACAAGACTGTCAATTGCCGCCTGGGGTATCATGATCTGCTGTGAGGCATTTTGGGAATTAGAGTGTGGACTGCTGTGGGCTCCAAAACCTGATCCAGATGTTATACTCGAATTTTCCTCATCTGATCCATATTTAAAACTGAAACGATTAAATTATGTATCAAAATAAAAATAGATGAATAACAATATAATGTACATGTATATACTGGATAACAAACACTTTAAGTTAAGAGATATCTAATTGTTACTGAGGTCTATCTTAACTGAACTGTTATTGTAAATGAAAACTACAGGTTATTGAGGTTCATTTTTAACTGAACTGTCATTAATTCTACTGGTTACTTAGGTCTGCTGGTTACTTAGGTCTACTGGTTACTTAGGTCTACTGGTTACTTAGGCCTACTGGTTACTTAGGCTGACTGGTTACTTAGGTCTACTGGTTACTAAGGTCTACTGGTTACTTAGGTCTGCTGGTTACTTAGGTCTACTGGTTACTTAGGTCTGCTGGTTACTTAGGTCTACTGGTTACTTAGGCTGACTGGTTACTTAGGTCTACTGGTTACTTAGGTCTACTGGTTACTTAGGCTGACTGGTTACTTAGGCCTACTGGTAACTTAGGTCTACTGGTTATTTAGGCTGACTGGTTACTTACGTCTACTGGTAACTTAAGTCTACTGGTTACTTAGGCCTACTGTGGTTACTTAGGTCTACTGGTTACTTAGGCTGACTGGTTACTTAGGCCTACTTGTTACTTAGGCCTACTTGTTACTTAGGCTGACTGGTTACTTTCGTTTACTGGTAACTTAGGTCTACTGGTTACTTAGGCCTACTGGTTACTTAGGTCTGCTGGTTACTTAGGCCTACTGGTTACTTAGGCTGACTGGTTACTTAGGCCTACTGGTAACTTAGGTCTACTGGTTATTTAGGCTGACTGGTTACTTACGTCTACTGGTAACTTAAGTCTACTGGTTACTTAGGCCTACTGGTTACTTAGGTCTACTGGTTACTTAGGCTGACTGGTTACTTAGGCCTACTTGTTACTTAGGCCTACTTGTTACTTAGGCTGACTGGTTACTTTCGTTTACTGGTAACTTAGGTCTACTGGTTACTTAGGCCTACTGGTTACTTAGGTCTGCTGGTTACTTAGGCCTACTGGTTACTTAGGCTGACTGGTTACTTAGACTGACTGGTTACTTATGTCTACTGGTAACTTAGGTCTACTGGTTACTTAGGCCTACTGGTTACTCAGGTCTACTGGTTACTTAGGCCTACTGGTTACTTAGGCCTACTGGTTACTTAGGCTGACTGGTTACTTAGGTCTACTGGTTACTTAGGTCTACTGGTTACTTAGGCAGACTGGTTACTTAGGCCTACTGGTTACTTAGGCTGACTGGTAACTTAGGTCTACTGGTTACTTAGGTCTACTGGTTACTTAGGCCAACTGGTTACTTAAGCCTACTGGTTACTTAGGCCTAATGGTTACTTAGGCTGACTGGTTACTTAGGTCTACTGGTTACTTAGGTCTACTGGTTACTTAGGCCGACTGGTAACTTAAGTCTACTGGTTACTTAGGTCTACTGGTTACTTAGGTCGACTGGTTACTCAGGTCTACTGGTTACTTAGGCTGACTGGTTACTTAGGTCTACTGGTAACTTAGGCTGACTGGTAACTTAGGTCTACTGGTTACTTTGACCTGCTGGTTACTTAGGTCTACTGGTTACTTAGGCCTGCTGGTTACTTATGTCTACTGGTTACTTAGACCAACTGGTTACTTAGGCCTGCTGGTTACTTAGGCCTGCTGGTTACTTAGGCCTACTGTGGTTACTTAGGTCTAATGGTTACTTAGGCCTGCTGGTTACTTAAATCTATTGGTTGCTTAGACCAACTGGTTACTTAGGCCTAATGGTTACTTAGGCCTACTGGTTATTTATACCTAGTGGTTACTTAGACCTTCTGGTTACTTGGTTACTAAGGCCAACTGGTTATTGGGCCTAATGGTTACTTGGTTACAACTATCATTGTAACATAGCTGAGCTCTACAGATTAATGAACTATCATTGTTACTGATCTCAAGTGTTAATATCATACATGTTGTAACTAAGCTCAACTGATTACTTAAATATCATAGTAACAATTATACTGGTTACAGAGCTTTAATAGATAAACAGCTCTACCTGGTATTCAAGACTTATAAGTCACTGAATTCTACTGGTTACTGGACATGCAGATATGTGTTAATAGTTACTAGGCAAAACTAATAGCTGTGCGATTACTGGATTACACAAGTTATATACGGTATGTGAAGCTGGGTGGATTGGTGCAAGTCAGTGGCTTTAGATCCACTCAATCCCTTTTGCATTACTTTTGAAGACAAAGTCTCTCTCCATCTTCAGTAATAAAACTCGTGTTTTATGATGAAGTTAATTTTGAGCTCTAGCTTCTTTTAAGTCTGATATTAAGGTTGAAGAAGACGTGAGATTAATGTCCTGTTAAAGGATGGAGATTCTCTTCATTCCATATGATTACTCTTCTAATACCTGACATTTATATGCAGAGTTACCGGCCAAGAACCAATCGCGATGAAGAACCCACCTGACTTTATGTTATGGAGTGGAGTAAAAATTTGGAGAAAAAGTACCCTCTCTAGGTAACATTTTTGCAGATAACCTTCTTAATTTTTTTGTAAATTGCACAGCTACATAAACATAATTGTCTCAGCTAAGCACAATCACTGATGCACTTACTTTTTGCAAAAATACAAGTTTTACATGGTTACTTTATATCACTGATGGTTCTTCCCTATACAGAACCGGTGTTCATCTTTGTTTCGTAAATTTTCATTAAATATTGAGAAAATTATCTGCGAAAATGTTCCTGAAGTGACACTTTTACTCAATTTTTTTACACCACTCCATAGCATGAAGTCAAGTGGGTTCACCAACTTGACAATGTTTTCATGAGAATACATTCAATTTATCTACACTTCATTCAATTTGTTTACACTTCATGCACTTTATTTACACTTCAACTAAATACCTACAGGTATATAAATTTTTCAAGAAATAATGAGTCACATGATGATCACATTATGATCACATGATGTGAAGAATGATAGTAAATGCAAATATCAATTTCACAACAAATTAATGAACTATGCAATAGTAAACTAGAAAACAAAAGTAGTCAATTCACAATAAGTAACATAATAGTGAAAGAAGAACAGACTGTAGTTCCTTAGTGGGATGGTGCTGCCATTGTTTTTTAAAAAAAAATTGTATATATATTTTTTTTGAATGGGGTTTAATGCCATTTTCAACACATTTCAGGTTATATATGGCATATCCAGTTTTATTAGCAGAAGAAGATCTCACAATGAATCTGAGTAGAACCACCGTCCTTCCACAAGTAACTGGCAAACTTTCTCACATACAGTATTTGAAGTGAGTGAGACTCATACCTATGACCTTAGCGATGAGAGGTTAGTGATTCTGAGATGGCGCCTTGGCCATGGAGGACCCTTTTTTTTTAAATAGCACAATGTTTATAAAGCGGTTTGGTTTATAACACAATTTGATTCTTTGGTTCCTGTGGGTACATATATGTATGGGTATATATATATATGGTATATACATGAGTCTATACTATATATAAACTATCTTAGACCTAGCTGGCATTTGAGTTTTGGAGATGATTTTGTAAACAGGCAACAAATAAACAGTGATCAGAAAACCATCACCTTGTTCGTTTGCCCATCTGAGCTAACCGTTATTAGGTACAATGTATTCACAATCTTGTGATTATATTGTGGTGATGTAAGTTTGGACAAGATCTATCAAAAATGTATATTGTCTAGATATAATTAATTCTGAACAAGAAAATGAACATTTTCCACAATAATTATGAAGTATAAGGGAAATAATACGTCTCAAATTAAAGTGAATGTTATGTCACAGCCATATTAAAGACTTCAGATTTCTTTAAATTGCCTTATCTCGATTGTTTTATTATAGAAAATGATTAAACTTGTTCATGTATGATATACTGATGCGGTTGAGGTGTAGAAGTAATTACAAGCCTGCATATTTCATAAATGTGTGCTTTAACCCTTTACTCCATAGATACGCGTTTTCCCACACCAATCACAGAAGGCCTTTGAAAACAGTGCAAGAAGAGTTCAGATTGCTCATAACGAGCAATCTGAACACTTCCTGCACTGTTTTCCACTCTGTCAGTTAATATAAACATGATATACCTATTGCTGATATGTGGTGAATTAATGCTTTCATTACTAGAGGTGTCCAAAGACGTCTATATGAAGTAAACGTTAAAAGATAAAAAAAACAATATCTGTCAACTCAAGTATCTTTATTATTATAAATGCAAAATAATTTTTGAAACATGTATAAAGTACCATACACATGATAGTTACTTTTTTTGATAAAAAATCAATTTAAATGCACTATAACTTTTATGACATGACAATATAACTTGAAAAATTCACCTAAATGAGAAGCAAAGACACATGCACTTGGGAGAAATTTGTGGTTATGTGATGTCAGGCATATTTTGCACATGGTTTCTATCTCAAAATAAATCAATTCTCGAAGAGTCGTCATACAGATAACCTCTTGTCTAACAAACGCTATAATGCTATTCGAATATGTTTAGTAAGTTAAGAACATATTTAGACATGGTCTGTAGTTCCATTGTTTGAAGGAATATGTGTTGCATGCCACGGATGTATGTTTCCGCATTCAAAGAGGTTTGCTTTTAAGCAAGCGGCCTGTATTCCAATGATGAATAAATAACAACATGCATTAAATAAAGGAGAAAGAAATGTAAATAAGCAAACAAGCAAACTAGCATTTTTCACATGTTAGGTTCAATATTATGCTGTTTTGCGAAATATGATTTATTTCAAATATTATACTTGTATGTATTAAACAAATAATATAACTTTCACATAGTTCTGCATGTTAAAATAAAGCGCACAACTTATACAATGCAGAAGGTGTTTTGTTGTAGTTTAGAGGAAATCTCATTAAAATCAAATCAACCTTAAGCTTCGATACTCTATGCACAGTAAATCTGATGGCGTTGCATAAAAGGTAACCTGACATTGACCTTTCCACCAGCCAATCAGAACAATGCTTTCAAGATTTTAAAAGCGAAAGTAGAAGTCTATTTTAACTGAAAAAAAATCTTTTATTTAGCTGGGATCCCAATATCATGTGCGATTATCAAGCGTTTATAATTTTTACGACGAAAACATTAGGGCTGCGACCATGTAAAATGTAAATGATTTTCATATTATAAAAGAAATTAGGGACGTGCTGGGACTTTTTATTTATACACCAACATGGGAAGATCACTATGGCCACAACACAGTACTTTGTAAGAATGTATCAATCAACGTCATGATGTAAATCTCAATGAACTGCAAATGAATCTATTAATCTGAATGGCTGAATTGTTATGAATATTAATTACATGAAAGGTCAATCTGACTTTTATACAATGCTGACAGATCTACTTTGTGTAGAGTATGAAAGCTTAAAATTTGATCTGATTTTAATGAGATTGTAGAAAACTTAGATTGGGACGAGTTGAGAATATTTGAATGTAATAAAAGCATAATACTCTACAAGCAACAACAGTCAACACAAATCACGGTATAACCACAACATCACGGTATAACCACAACATCATGGTATAACCACAACATCACGGTATAACCACAACATTACGGTATAACCGCAACATCACGGTATAACCAAAACATCACAGTATAACCACAACCTACCTAGGAGCCTGGTTATCATCAGATTTGCTGCCACCCGTATCCCTGAAACATTTTGTTATCACAAAATTAATCTCTCTGCTTGAAACCATAATGAAACCATAAGCTTGATACATTCCATATAATTATGCAGCTTGAAAAAAAATTTTAACCTCATACTGCCAACAATTTAAAATTATCGGGAGAAGCTTGTGTGTACATGCACTCTAAATTGTAAACAAATACACCTGGATCTGTGTTTATACACTCTCAGCAGGTTTGATGCAACCAATTAAAATGGTATATTTTAGCACCAAGTACAATAACTGACAGGTAGAGAATACAGTGGGTGCACATTAGTCACTCCTACAAACTTCTCTACCAAGGTAGAATATTTTGGGCCTTTAATGAATCTACTCTGACCTGCTGTTAGTAATTGAACAACATTTCGGATCCTAATAAAACAAGAGGTGGGTGCATGACTCTGGAGCCTCCGACTGACAAGACACAAGTGGTTTCATGTTTGTCATAATATCTGTATGATTTTAAGGTTATCAAATAAATTGTGAAATGCCAAAGTCACTATGACCCATATTGTGATCTTTTATTTGGTAAAAATATGCTTTCCGTGGATTTATATCTTTACTTTAAAGTTACTGGTGTGACAAGAAATTCTCCCTCCCCTCTGGGTTGTAGATATATTACTCCCCCTACTACTCCCCTGAAAATGTCTTTATTCCACACCATATAGCACAAGGTGGAAATTGTAATGGTCTTCATATGTTAAACACGCGTGGTACTATTTACATGAGAAACATACATTTTGTCAAGTATGTTAAATGTATGCTTAACATGCATGGCATTTTTACCTGTGTAAGGTCAAGGTCAAAGTTATGAATAAAATTAACACAAGAAATAACTCTAATAAGTGACAAATGACCCTAACAAAGTCTGTGAATGTGTTTTGTGACTATATTAATTTAGGGTATTGAACATAAAATGTGTTCTTAACCTTTGAGTTCTGCCATTGGATTTTATGCGCAATACCTTGTCATGGTGATCATTTGTGCCAAGTTATTTAAAAATCCCTAAATGAACGACAGATACAGACATAACTCAAATACTATTTACTATATAGATATATAAGGCCATATACATATTCAATATATTAAGTTTGACCTCAAAATACGACCTTCACTTATGGGCTAATAGACCCCTTCTAATGAGCTTAAATGGGACCATTAGCACATAATGATATATAAAATATCTAAGTTTTTCTGAGATAAAAACTTTTTAAGGTTTTCTTATATAAACCAAAAATTCTCAACTTATTCCTTTAAGGGCCACATGGCCCCTTTTAGATATTTAAATTTATGTTTTGGTGAACACTTTTGTGAAGTTATTTGAAAATTGGTCCATGCATGTAACTGTTATAGAACAGACATGAAGGTGTGGCCAGAAGATTGGAATGAAGAAGGCTGTATGTAGGAATGATCCACACCAAATTTAATGAAAATCTGTCAATCGGTTTCAGAGTGCCAATTGTTTGAAGCGTAAGTATACCACAGACGACAGACACAGGGTGATCACAAATACTCACCTGTGAGCTTCATCTCAGTTGAGCAAATAACTATGTATAAATGTTCTTCACATAAAGCCGATGTTCAGAATGCAACAAACTCTATGGTTAAAGCCAGACTTTGGTGTTGAAGTTAGGTACAGATGTTTGTCACATGAAGACAATATTACAAGTGCAGTGCTGAAATTCAATCCCGTGCAAGGTCAAATGATAAGCAACCTTATGTTCTACTTTGAAAAAAATCAGGCAACGCGAGTTTGAGTTAATGAGCGAATAAACATAATTTTACGAATAGTATTGAAGGGGCATAAGTGATGTACCATTGTACATGCGAGTCTGTAATACAATCCCATGCAAGATCTTATGTTAAGCAACCTTGTGTACAGAAAAAATAATTGTGCGATATCTGAGTAATTGAGTTGATGTTGTATAAGACATAATTTTACATATGAAAAAGGGACATAACTCATGGAAATTACTACATACAGAGATGAAATTAATCCAATGTAATGTCTACAAATTTGATTAAAAATTTTTTTATGGGGTTTAATGCTATTAAGATAATATATGGCATATCTAATTTTACTGGTGGAGGAAGACCTCAGACTGAGTAGAACCACCCACTGTTCTTCCAGAAGGAAACTTTCTCACATAAATTTTATGGAGCAAGCGGGCCTCGAATCTATGACGTTAGTGATGAGAAGTAAGTGATTTTAAGACAATGCCTTAGACCACTCGGCCACACAGAACCCTAAATTTTACAGAAAATACAGGGAGTAACTTTGACATACAAGCTTAAAATACCATCCTACATAAGGTATTGTGATAAGCAACCTTGTGGTGAAAATTTAATTAAAATATCTTACATCAAACTAGTGTTATTGAACAGAAATCATTTTTCTATTTATAGTAACAGTGGCATTGACACAACTCACTACAAAATCAACTAAAAGCTTCCCTTTTATGCCAATAACCTTTACAGAAAATTTAATTAAAATATCTTACATCAAACTAGTGTTATTGACAGAAATCATTTTTCTATTTATAGTAACAGTGGCATTGACTCAATTCACTACAAAATCAATTAAAATCGTATTGTCATTTGTCTCTCACCGCAGATTCAAGTTGGAAAGTTACCAGTTACTTGGAGAGATGGTTTTCAAGAGAACTGATAAAAATCTAAAGAAAGAGTGGTAGATCAATTGAGTGTCTGTTAGCCTTTGATGACATAAAAATGACATATAAATTATTCACTATTCAAACAAACAACAAACAAACCCTTTTCCTGTTAGCAACTTAAACACAAGATTTTATCAAAATATCTTACACACACCTTATAACAGGTATTTAGCGGAAAAAATATTTTTCTATTTTTATCAAAAGTGATCTTGATTTAGTTTACCTAAAAAACCAATCCCCAGCACTCTGAATACTAAAATATCTGAGACTGTGCACATCTGTATACGACAACACAAGCAATTTAAACTGTAACATGCATGCAAAATTCATACTGTTTTGCTGAATGATTGAATATGTTATACTATGCTTCTCCTGTTGTTTTTACTTTACTACTCCTGTCAATTTACCTGAGGACAGCGACCATCATTCCGCCCACTGGTCATGTGGTGTTGTTTGTCCAAGTAAATATAATGTAATAAAATGATGCATGACAACAATCACCTGCCCACTGGCCATGTGGTGTTGTTTGTCCAAGTAAATATAATGTAATAAAATGATGCATGACAACTATCACCTGCCCACTGGCCATGTGGACTTGTTTGTCTGAGCAAACACAATGTAATACAATGATGCATGACAACTATCACCTGCCCACTGACCATGTTGCATTGTTTGTCTGAGTAAATACAATGTAATACAATGACGCATGACAACTATCACCTGCCCACTGACCATGTTGCATTGTTTGTCTGAGTAAATACAATGTAATACAATGATGCATGACAACTATCACCTGCCCACTGGCCACGTGACATTGTTTGTCTGAGCAAATACAATGTAATACAATGATGCACGACAACAATCACCTGCCCACTGGCCACGTGACATTGTTTGTCTGAGCAAATACAATGTAATATAATGACGCATGGCAACTATCACCTGCCCACTGGTCAAGTGGAGTTGTTTGTCTGAGCAAATACAATGTAATACAATGATGCACGACAACTATCACCTGCCCACTGGTCAAGTGGAGTTGTTTGTCTGAGCAAATACAATGTAATACAATGATGCAGGACAACTATCACCTGCCCACTGGCCACGTGACATTGTTTGTCTGAGCAAATACAATGTAATACAATGATGCATGACAACTATCACCTGCCCACTGGCCATGTGGAGTTGTTTGTCTGAGCAAATACAATGTAATACAATGATGCACGACAACTATCACCTGCCCACTAGCCACGTGGTGTTGTTTGTCCGAGCAAATACAATGTAATACAATGACGCATGACAACTATCACCTGCCCACTTGCCAAGTTGAGTTGTTTGTCTGAGCAAATACAATGTAATAAAATGATGCACGACAACTATCAACTGCCCACTGGCCACATCGAGTTGTTTGTCTGAACAAATACAATGTAATACAATGATGCACGACAACTATCACCTGCCCACTGGTCAAGTGGAGTTGTTTGTCTGAGCAAATACAATGTAATACAATGATGCACGACAACTATCACCTGCCCACTGGCCACGTGACATTGTTTGTCTGAGCAAATACAATGTAATACAATGATGCATGACAACTATCACCTGCCCACTGACCATGCTGCATTGTTTGTCTGAGTAAATACAATGTAATACAATGACGCATGACAACTATCACCTGCCCACTGGCCATGTGGAGTTGTTTGTCTGAGCAAATACAATGTAATACAATGATGCACGACAACTATTACCTGCCCACTAGCCACGTGGTGTTGTTTGTCCGAGCAAATACAATGTAATACAATGACGCATGACAACTATCACCTGCCCACTTGCCAAGTTGAGTTGTTTGTCTGAGCAAATACAATGTAATAAAATGATGCACAACAACTATCAACTGCCCACTGGCCACATCGAGTTGTTTGTCTGAGCAAATACAATGTAATACAATGATGCATGACAACTATCACCTGCCCACTGGCCATGTGGTGTTGTTTGTCTGAGCAAATACAATGTAATACAATGATGCACGACAACTATCACCTGCCCACTGGCCACGTGGAGTTGTTTGTCTGAACAAATACAATGTAATACAATGACACATGACAACTATCATCTGCCCACTGGCCTTGTTGCATTGTTTGTCCAAGTAAATACAATGTAATATAATGACACATGACAACTATCACCTGCCCACTGGCCACATGACATTGTTTGTCTGAGTAAATACAATGTAGTGGGCCCAGTGACATTGTCTGTCTGAGTAAATACAATGAAATACAATGACTCATGATAATTATCACCTGCCAACTGGCCATGTTACATTGTTTATCAGAGTAAATACAATGTTAAACAATGACGCATGACAACTTTCACCTGCCCACTGGCACTGGCCATGTTGCATTGTTTGTCCAAGTTAATACAATGTAATACAATGACGCATGACAACTACCACCAGCCGTATGGCCATGTGACATTGTTTCTCTGAGTAAATGAAATGTAATACAATGACACATGATAACTATCACCTGCCCAATGACCATGTTGCATTGTTTTTTCTGAGTAAATACAATGTAATACAATGACGCATGACAACTATCACCTGCCCACTGGCCATGTTGCATTGTTTGTCCGAGTAAATACAATGTAATACAATGACGCATGACAACTATCACCTGCCCACTGGCCATGTTGCATTGTTTGTCCAAGTAAATACAATGTAATAAAAAGACGCATGACAACTATCACCTGCCCACTGGCAATGCTGCATTTTTTGTCCAATGACGCATGACAACTCTCACCTGCCCACTGGCCACATGGAGTGTTTCACCAAGTAAATACAATGTAATATAATGACACATGACAACTATCACCTGCCCAGCCATGTGGTATTGTTTGTCCAAGTAAATACAATGTAATATAATGACGCATGACAACTATCACCTGCCCAGCCATGTGGCATTGTTTGTCCAAGTAAATACAATGTAATACAATGACACATGGCAACGATCACCTGCCCACTGGCCATGTTGCACTGTTTGTCCAAGTAAATACATTGTAATACAATGACACATGACAACTATCACCTGCCCACTGGCCATGTTTGTCCAAGTAAATACAATGTAATATAATGACGCATGACAACTATCACCTGCCCACTGGCCATGCTGCATTTTTTGTCCAATGACGCATGACAACTATCACCTTACCAGCCATGTGGCATTGTTTGTCCAAGTAAATACAATGTAATACAATGACGCATGACAACTATCACCTGCCCACTGGCCATGTTGCATTGTTTGTCCAAGTAAATACAATGTAATACAATGAGGCATGACAACTATCACCAGCCGTATGGCCATGTGACATTGTTGTCCAAGTAAATAAAATGTAATACAATGAGGCATGACAACTTTCGTCTGCCCACTGGCCATGTGACATTGTTTGTCCAAGTAAATACAATGTAATACAATGAGGCATGACAACTATCACCAGTCGTATGGCCATGTGACATTGTTGTCCAAGTAAATAAAATGTAATACAATGAGGCATGACAACTTTCACCTGCCCACTGGCCACGTGACATTGTTTGTCTGAGTAAATACAATGTAATACAATGATGCATGACAACTATCACCTGCCCAATGACCACGTAACATTATTTGTCCAAGTAAATACAATGTAATACAATGACGCATGACAACTTTCACCTGCCCCCTGGCCATGTTGCATTGTATGTCCAAGTAAATACAATGCAATACAATGACGCATGACAACTATCACCAGCCGTATGGCCATGTGACATTGTTGTCCAAGTATATAAAATGTAATACAATGACGCATGACAACTATCACCTGCCCACTGGCCATGTGACATTGTTTGTCCAAGTTAATACAATGTAATACAATGACGCATGACAACTATCACCTGCCCACCGGCCACGTGACATTGTTTGTCCAAGTAATACAATGTAATACAATGAAGCATGACAACTATCACCAGCCGTATGGCCATGTGACATTGTTGTCCAAGTAAATAAAATGTAATACAATGAGGCATGACAACTGTCACCTGCCCACGGGCCATGTGACATTGTTTGTCTGAGTAAATACAATGTAATACAATGACGCATGACAACTATCACCTGCCCAATGACCAGGTAACAGTATTTGTCCAAGTAAATACAATGTAATACAATGACGCATGACAACTTTCACCTGCCCACTGGCCATGTGACATTGTTTGTCCAAGTTAATACAATGCAATACAATGACGCATGACAACTACCACCAGCCGTATGGCCATGTGACATTGTTGTCCAAGTAAATAAAATGTAATACAATGACGCATGACAACTATCACCTGCCCACTGGCCATGTGACATTGTTTGTCCAAGTCAATACAATGTAATACAATGATGCATGGCAACTATCACCTGCCCACTGGCCATGTGGAGTTGTTTGTCCAAGTCAATACAATGTAATACAATGATACATGACAACTATCACCTGCCCACTGGCCACGTGGAGTTGTTTAACTGAGCAATTACAATGTAATACAATGATGCATGACAACTGTTGCTCTGCCCACTGGCCTTGTTGCATTGTTTGTTCAAGTAAATACAATGTAATACAATGAAAGCGACTATCACTCTGCCCACTGGCCACATGACATTGTTTGTCCAAGTAATACAATGTAGTGTTTACTAAGTGACTGTTTGCTTGTTTAAGGAAAATGTCAACCTTGGAAACAATATGTTAAAGATCGCTGATTGGATTACCAACTTGTTTGATTGACAGCCAACATCAAGGGAATTCATACTCCTTCCAAAGTTTAAAATATCTTATTTATTACCCAATAATAATTTGACAATTTGTTAAGTGATTATAACATGCAAAAAATGTTTAAGTTTTATCAACATCATCATAAACCCTGTTATATATTGATGTATTTCTGGGACAGGGACTTTTAATGTTAATTTTGTTACAATCCTCCTTTATGATATTGGTGAACTGTGTATTATGAAATCTGTAATTTATATTTTTAATTATGTAAAAAATATGTATAAACCATGTTTCCTTTTCCTTTAAAACATATACACAAAATTTCTAAAATATTTTAAAATAAAAAAAACAAGAGGGTATAATGGCTCTTAATCGCTCGGCTGGTGGACAGGAAGCAATATCAAAGAAGTTATTAACGTTTGGTATGACTAGGCCATGGATTGAACCCACAACCTTCCGCATGTGAGGTGGACACTGCACCACTAGACCACTGCTGTGGTGTCAATACCGCAGAAGACAATTTTTAATAAAGTAAACACCATACCTCAGACAGTTAACTTTGGTCAGATAAAATATTATAGATTTATAACAACTGTTCACGTAGCATCAATGAAGATTCAAGGGCCATAAATATGACATTAATTAATATCCAATGTGACCCATTAAAAATAGTAAAGAATATTATGTTGATACAAACAAGTGCATGTTCAGTGAAGATCAAACAAAAACTGCATGTGCTAGAGTACACACAACTTCAAATAACACAATTTTTGAAAATTCAAGGGCCAGGTCTATGACAATATTTATGTGATTACCACAGTTATCCGAAACTTATCCAGAATATTATGGCATATTACTGTGTCAGTTTGGTGAAGCTGAATGAAAACTGCATGCATGCTAGTGTACGCAAGATTTGTTATGTATGGTGTTTAGCGTGGCTTTCAACAATTTTTCAGTCATATCGCGATGGTGTCTACTTGAGTGTCTACACACTGGAGTATCATGCCGCAGACACATGTTATGATACCCCACCCAGTCACATTATACTGGCACCGGGCCGACCAGACCTAGAACTCTCCTCTAAATGCTGAACGTCAAGCGAGGAAGCTACTAGTACCATTTTTAAAGTCTTTGGTATGACCCGGCTGGGGATTGAACCCACGACCTTCCACATGTGAGGTAGACGCTCTATCACTAGACCACGCCACGGTCTGTACGAAAGATATAGTAACACAAATTTAATAAATTCAAGAGCCAAAACTCTGACACTAATTTTCCCATTTGTCTAGTTCTAGAACTTATTGCTACATAACTGCTGTGTAAGTTTAATGAGGATCAAAAACAACTAGTAATACCAGAATGCACACATCAAATATGCACAATTGTTAATGATTAAAGGGATGTTACTTCAACAATATTTATCTTATTTGTTCAATTCAAGAGAAATTATGGTAACGATCGAATTTGGCAGGTTCAATATATTCTTTTATATAAAACTACTACGTAATACCAAATGAAAAATATGGGTACTAGAGTGCATATAACAAAAAGTTTGTGAACGGATGACAGACAAAGGGCAATTAGAACAACTGAGCTTAAAATATATTCAGTTGAAACTGTTTGTTTTTTTCTATGTTCAGTACCAGTGACCTTGTACTGTTGAGGGGTTCATTAGATGATTTTTTTACTATATCAACCCTTTACTTTATATAGACGCCGTTGGACACCTAATATAGAAGGCTTTTGATTTATTGGGTGAATTTTGTTTATATAAACTGACAGAGTGGAAAACAGTGCAGGAAGTGTTCAGATTGCTCGTTACAACCAATCTGAACTCTTCCTGCACTGTTTTCAAAGGCCTTCTGTGATTGGTGTCTATGAAGTAAGGGGTTAAGTAAAAATGTCCATCTTGAATTTGGATTGATAACATCTTCTGTATGGTTAGAAAATCCTCACAATACCATAGTTGCTATGCAAATATATTAATTCAACACAAAAATGAAATATTTTTTTCTACTTTCTTGTTTAAATAAGGCTATTCTCCATTTAAAAAGTTTTTCAATCAAAAGTATTTACTAAAACATTAAAAATCAGTCAGATAACAGTGAAGTAAAAAATAATAGCAGCTTTAATATAACCTTAAATCGCGGATAAGACCTCTGGGAAGATGACCATTTGAAACATGTGATTAAAACGATCAACTACATTCAATACTAATGGTTATATCTATTTTTTTGTTTTTATCAAATAAAAATATTTCAAAGCAATGCATTATTTTATAACACACACCTCGTAGGAGCCAGATAAGGCTCAAGGATGTCTTGTGTTATGAATTTTTATACATTTTTTCGGCAGTCATTTTGTTGATGTATTGTCTGTACAGTGCAATATTTTTTTCACGCCTCTGTCTTGATTATGATGAGACACACTACCTTTTAATTAAATAAATGTTTGTGACTGATTACAGTGTTTTATTTGGTTACAAGTGATTATGTGTTAATTCAAACTTGATACTCTGTAACATAGACACGATTTTAAATATTACGATGATTAGTAAGTGCTCAACAATAGTACTTGGTTGTTACACATCTATCAGGTTAGTATATTTGTTGTAAAATGGAAGCTCACAAAATTCACCAAAGGCAATATTTTGATAACATAATAATATAAAAAAATTAAATATTTTAGTAATATTGATAAAACAATTTCTATAAACCAGTTGTTGAATACTTTATAACACAAGACACCACCTACTTGTTATTTGTCAATTCTTTTCAAATCTCAACTTCTATGTCAAAAGCAATCTCACCTATAAGGCCATAATAAATTAATTGCTTGATTATCATCCCCGCCCGCCCCCTAATTTCCATGCTTTCACAACCATTTTTATTTTCATAAAAAAAAAATCAAAAAAAAATCCTCTCCCATCCCCCTCTTTACGAAAAATTTGGATGATAATCTAGCAATTAATTTATTAATTAAGATGGTCTAATATAGCATCTATACTAAAAATAATAAACTTGTATTTGATTGTTAATCTCATAAAGGCAAGATGACATTTAACTCTGAAGTCAGAAATACAACAACCACCTATTTTCCAATTTATTTCTGACTACCAATTCAAGGTCATACTAAAAACCAAGGGCTGCATAAATTTATGAATTTAACAGAAATTTTCCATGACTACATGTATATCATCTCTGCTGAACATGATATAATATATATCCATCAAGTTTGTATGGTTGGATATCTGATTTACGCATTCATAAAGAGTGTTTGTGTCTTTGAAATGTAATAAAAAATATATAAAACAAGAGGCCAAAGGGACCTAAGTAACTCCCCTGATCAACTGTCATTTCTGATCAAATGAACTATACCTATGAAAAACACATGTTTATAGTTGAGAAAGTGAAATTTATTTTTCTCGTAGCATTTCCATGTAGAAAAAAAACAAATTAAAATCCTAAAATAGATGAAAAATACAGAATTTTCTGTTTAACATTTCTGTGTAAAAGTCAATGCACATTTAACTGAGCCCAAATAAACCCAAGCTCCTTTACTTCAACAAATTTGAAACCCCTTCTCACCAAAGTGCCCTTACTGGGCTCAAATTGGCTTCAGCCCTATTATTTAAATAAATTTAAAACCCCTATTCATAGAGGTGATTTATATGAATAAATATGACTACCAGTTCCCTGTTAAACTGTCAAGTCCCCACTTTGGTATCAATTTTTTGTCATGGTTTGAACAAACCTGAGAGAAATCGATTAGGTGATACTATGTGCAAAATATCAAAGCTCCAGACTTTTCTGAGATAAAGATTTTTGAAATTTCAAAAAAGTACCATGATAAAATTTCCAGTTTGGAAGGTGTAGTGGTGTAAGGAAAATATGGTTAGGTATAATAGAATAATGTTAAATGTACATAGAAAGAACTTTTTATGTATTGAAATTGTTGTAATGTATATTCTATTTTAAGAATTACTCTTTAGCAGAATTTTCATTGAAATGCTAAGCATAAATTATTTAATATTTATTTTCTTAACTGAACTGTGGTGGGTGGGGTACCAGTAATAAAAAGCATTATTTCTTTTATCTCTCACTTCGGATAAGTCAAACTATTTTTAAGGTTTTTTGAAATTTGGAGAGCAAGAGTTGACTGTATGCAAAATTACAATGCTAAATTTATGCATTGTAGGGGACCATAACCTTAAAAGGGAATTTATCAGGATTTTTTAAAAAAATTTAAAATTGGGTAAAACAATGTTTTCCAATATATCATGTATATATACACTCACTGACCCTGTATTGCCAAAAAAGATATCTAGTTAAACATGCTTGAGTGGGTCCTCCGTGGCCGAGTGGTCTAAGGCGCCGTCTCAAGATCACTTACCTCTCACCGCTATGGTCGTAGGTTCGAGTCCCGCTCGCTCCAAAAACTTTATGTGAGAAAGTTTCCAGTTACTTGCGGAAGGACGGTGGTTCTACTCAGTCTGACTCAGTCTGAGGTCTTCCTCCACCAGTAAAACTGGATATGCCATATATAACCTGAAATATGTTGAAAATGGCGTTAAACCCCATTCCAAAAAAAAAAAAAATAAAAAAAAAAAAATAAACATGCTTCATGCCTAGGTTAGACCAAAAAGGATTTCCAGCTTAAAATTGCAACATATTTTATGACGTATTATATGAGTCTCGTGACTATATTCTGATTTCTATTTGATCTATTATACAGGCTTACACAGGATATCCCTTTTGAATATATTATTTTGGTATGTTGAAATATTTATCCTTTTCACAATAAGGGATCAGTGAGTATATATATATACATAATATATGGGAAAAAAATGTTTTTGCAAATTTTAAAATTCTGAAAAATCCTGATAGAGTGGAGTTAAAAGTATTCAAACTTCTATGCTGAGTCTGAAAAGCAACACTTCAAACACCCCTATAATAAAAACAAACTTTTTTTAAATGACATTAGAGACTGACTGCTAAATCTTTTAAGCTAACTTGTATGAATGGAGATACAAGAGGTGTTCATCTCAAATGTACCACTACTGGAACATTTATAAAATGCTATTAATAAACATTTTATTGTATTGAACTTTCATTTAAAGATCCATGACTACAGTAAATCAATGTACACCTCTTTGGCCAGCTGACTAGAGTTCTGTTAATAGAAAATGAATCCAATTTATTCCATTTGTCCTTAAGTGCAGTCTTTTTTTTAGTATATTCAATTCTTAAAATTCACCATATCCCATAATCCATTGGCACTGCATCTGGACTATTTGGCATTCTTTCTATTAGCTTTACATGTGTTCAGGAGCTTGGCCATGTGATTAGTGGCTTTGCTTTGATCAAACATCATATCCTTTTCCCAATCAGGAAACAGTCGAGGTACATCTTTGTCGAAAAATGGTTTCGGCACATTGTCAATAATTATAGTAGATTTCACTTTGACACATCAAACTATAAAAACTCCAACTCACACCATGAAGCTCCGTGCTTCAGTTTATAGCAACCAATTCTCCCAGAATGTAGTCACTATGTAGAATACATCTCTCCAGCCTTCTACACATATAAAATGTTAACTCATCTGTGGTAATAACAATTTTCCAACTGTTGGATTTCAACTTCAGGTACAGCATCTAGGCACGAGAATGTCGATTGCGGATTTGATTTTTGCTTAGTTTGTAAACTTTGCATTTTCGTCAAAGTTTAATTTTGTGAATCTGTTAATTCAGTTGACAGTTGCAAAGGACACTTCATATAGGACACGGCTAGGTCATCCATTTCTCTGTATTCCTTCCTCAAGTCATATTTGGTAAAATAGTGGTAGTAGAAATACTGTGTTCCATTGATTTTAACGTTTTTTCTAGATATTTAATTTAGACATCTTTTGTCTCAAAAGTCCAGAGTCAAAAGCCTTCAAATAAATCACCAACTTTAAACCAAACTACTTTGATTTGAATGCTCAGATTGATACATTATTATACATGTAATTCTGAATGTAAGTAAAATTAAAACCAATTTTTGCAAGGGTAGGGCTTGATTTAAAATACTGTTTGTTTGACACTTCTGGCCTACCAACAACAATCAAAAAAAAAATATTTTTAGTCATTAAAAATATTTTCAGTCATTAAAAATTTTCTCCAATTGATTAATACAGAATTTTTTATTATCTATCCACCTACCCACATCTAAATGGTATGGATTTTTAGTGTCAAACAAACAATTTTTAGGGTGGCCTAGTGCATAATTGCGTTTTAATTGCGTTATGTTATGAAATGAACACCTCTTAAGGCTATACTTGTTAAACATTTAACTAAAACTCTAAAACTCAACACTGGCTATAGAATATGCTGTATGTTAGTGTGCCGATAATGATACACAATCCCGCCATTATCTTACGAATCAAAGACAAATCCAACAAATTTGGATAAAATAAAGTAAAAAACACCATGCATTTAAGATATAAATAAATAAAAGCTAATAGTATTTATATTAAGCAATTATTGCCTTGGTGGGGATAAATGATAGATGAGGAGTATGAATTAAACGCTACCTGAGGTAGAGAGGCCTCAATCTGCAGAAAGAGTCAAACAATACATATAAAATACAGTCAAACCTGTGTTAGCAGTCACCTCGTTTAAGCAGCCACCTGTCTTAAGCAGCCACATCTGCTATTTCCCTCTATTTCTACGCTTTCAAAGCAAATAAACCTCTATTACAAAACATCTCCTTTTCTGTGCTTTCAAAGCAAATAAACCTTTATAATGCAACAACCTGTCTTAAAAGACCATTTTTGCTCCTTCCATTGACTGGCTGCTTAAGACAGGTTTGTCTGCATAGAATAGAACTCTCAAGTCTGTACTGTAGAGAATAAGAAATATGAAATATACATGTAGGACTCCAAAGAACTTGCCTATCAAAAGCAATATAGTTTACAACTAATAATTAATATTTACCACTTCTGGGACCTCTTTTTATAGTATCTAATTTATCAAATTACATATATTCTATATAAGTTTGATTAAGATCAAATGCATAGTGAAAGAGCTACTATTTATTACAGTATATAGTTATATATTATTATATTATAAGGTCACATTTGTTGAATTGATATCAGGGTCCTCCATGGCCAAGTGCTCTATGACGCCATCTCAAGATCACTTACCTCTCATCGCTAAGGTCGTAGTTTTGAGTCCAGCTCTCTCAAAAAAAAACTTATGTGAGAAAGTTTGCCAGTTACTAGCAAAAGGATGGTGGTTCTACTCAGTCTGAGGTCTCTTCCTCCACCAGTAAAACTGGATATGCCATATATATATAAAATCTGAAATGTGTTGAAAATGACGTTAAATCCCATAAAAAAAAAATTGAATTGATATCCTCCAATGAAATTGTTACATAATTAGCAGTAAAACTTCAAAATCTGGTGGTCAACTCGAACCGTATAAAAAAACAAGTGTTTCGGATGTTTTCATATTACTAAATAAACTATTCAAATTTAGAGCAAAATTGCCTCATTATTTAATGTATTGCTGTTATGGTTTTTACAATAGTTCTTTATTGACGTTTATTCTGATAATTGTTTTATTTATTTGAAATTGCATTTGGACGTGTTTGTTTGATGCACATACTGTGAACCTCACATTTATTATGAAATTGTATCGGTACAAACATATACAGTGATGAACGTTGTAAATGAATGTACCAAACAAAAGGGAGATAAAAAGAAGTCCTGGTTAAATCCACAAGTATCTGATCAACATTAAGACAGAAATATGTAAAATAGAAGTGTGAAATACACATTGCAACACAGCTATAAATGAACAAGCAGAAATAAAATGTGTGACATTTTCATACACAGGTGACTCTAGTCTAACAGTGGAAGATTATAAGAAGGGTTTGAGGTTCGGACAGAAAATTCCATCCCGAGAATTAACTGTTTTGGAGGGACTGTGGCTCTGCTGAGTTCCCATGAAAACAGATATCCCAAGGGATGGAATTTTTTATATCCTTACTGAAAAAGCGATGAATGATTAATTTTCTTGCATACCACATTAAATAATTATTAACTAAAGTTATCATTATAGATTTCACAACCATCACTTTTAAGACGTTTAAATGATTGGAGTCATCTGGTCGGTTCCAACAACACAGCGTGAGAATCTTATTTCAGCCTTAAGGCGAGATAGAAATATCTAACTATGGTAAAAATGCAAATATCTTTATCCGGTATGTAAGAAATATCGAGGACTGATACTGAACCTCAAGGTTTGTGGTTTCTGATGCTCAAGATACCAACCACAAGTAATGTGTACTTGTATATGAAATGTGTACACAATCTTTCTGGACCAAACCTTGGGTTTAATAGCGGATCTGCTCGAGTTATTGAAGTTTCACTATACATGTTATATTGAAGCATGGTCTTGGGGTAGAGAGCCTATCTCGCATGTGAAAGGTCATGGGCTTGATCCCCTGCAAAGCCATTCCAAAGACCAAAGGTATAAGAAGCCTTCTCGCTTGGCGTTTAGCATTTAGAGGATAGTTCTAGGTCTGGTCGGCCTGGTGTCAGTATAATGTGACTGGGTGGGGTATCATACAAGGTATCTGCAGCATGATACCCAAGTGTGGCAGCGCTTAGAATACCGATACTGTCTCAAGCAGACTGTCATGATATGACTGTAAAATTGTTGAAAGTGACACTTAACACCATACAATAACAACAACAACAACTATACATGTTATTCAGAGAGTGAAGCTACAATTAGGGGCAATAACTCTGGAAATACTTTCATGATTCTGCACACGCTACCTGGGATTAATCACACTATTGGGAGTATTTGTGCTATTTTTAATTTAAAACTGGACAACACCTAATAATCTTAAAGCATAGATTAAAATATTGTTTATTTACTCTCTTCCTACCTACAATCAAAAAGTTGCTTTCTCAACAAAAAACAATTCTCTCCAGACTCTGGGAAGCAATATTTTATCAAGGCAATTACACGTACATACATGTCTATGGCATTTATTGATATTTGCACAATGGTTATCAAGAAACTACATTACTACAATGCGGAAACCACTACGAAATAAGTAATTTCACTGCAGTCTGGTTGTAACACGGTCCCCGGGAACCAACGAGCCGGACCGAACTATAAACAGAACAAACAAAACTACATGTAGTTCTACTGCACCATGAATAAAATGTAGAACTGAAATAAATGCTGATGTCTTTCTTTCTGTTTCTTTCAATATATTGTGTAACTTATCGTGAAATGACTATCTGCATTCTTTACTTTTTTCTATTCAAGTGTAACTGTATATTATGTTTGAAAAACAGAGCAGAGGTTTGTCTGTGAGCTAATTGTGGCCATAAATTGATATTATCAGGTCAGTATGTATAAATAAGAAGGTATAATTGACAAAACACATCTTCGCAAAAACATCACTATTAAATGTTAAGTTTACATTTTAGTCAATTCGTCAACTTACATAACACGATTTTTAACAACTTTGATTTGACCTAATAAATCTACTGTTTTCACAAATATGACCCTTATCCACTGACCGCCCCTTTTCCAATAATATTCTTTTGTAAAAAATCTAAATCCTCCAGTCCATTAATTTGAACAAATTTAACAAACCGTTACCCTTTGAGGTAGCTTATGTCAATATTATTATTATGAACATTTATTGCGACATGTCAGAATATTTTATGTGCCAAGTTATGACAAACAATCAATATGACAATAATCAAATAGTCAAACCTGTATAAGCGGTCACCTCTATTAAGCAGCCACTTGCCTTAAGCAGTCACATTTGTTATTTCGCATTTAAATACTTTTAAAGCAAATTAACCTGCATTTAACAACAACCTGTCTTAAAAGGCCATTTTTGTTCCATCCATTGACTGGCTGCTTAAGAAAGGTTTGACTGTACATACATATGTATAGAACAATTAATATCAGAAAGAAAAACAACTGCAATTTGATGTTCATGACATCATGTTCACGGAAGGTATTTCGTCCAGGTATCAAACAATTGTCCTACATTAGAATTTTCTTGTGAAGGAATTCCTGTACTTCCTTTATTGTATGGGGGTGGAGGTTGAATAGGTGAGAGATGCGAGACAAACATACATAGCATATCGACAGAAATAACACACCATTGCTATAGTGAAGCAGGGAATGATGATGCGCAACTTAAACATTTTGCTTAAAGTATTAAAGGATTAAAGAGGTAAATGAAATGTCTGGAATGCAAATCACTGTAACTACATGTATAATGAAATATTGAAGTTTGACATGTGACAGTATGTATGCAATATGAAACAGTGGCAGTAATGACCGTGTGTTTGATACAGACCTGGCTGGAAGTGTGCCGCCGCCTGGTTTTTCAGTATCTTCCAGTTGGCATTCCTCAGACACTTCTGTAAATAATATAATTTGAGTCACACAGAGTAGAAGGCAACATTTTGTCACTGTTGCATAAATATATGTATAATAAAAACAAAAAAAAACACCTAAAACATTGTTATTAAGTTTCAACAACATAACCATACATTGGCTATCAAAAATGTCTATGAAATATTATAAAAAAAAAATAAAAAAAATTAATGACCATTGCATGGTTATGTTGTAGAAATAAAAAACACTGTTTTAAGATTCTCACACACCCCCCACTCCCAATTTTTTAAAAATTTATTTTTATACACATATTATTTTATATATAGTGACGAAGCAATTTATAATAAATCATAACAAAGCTACGCATATACCCCCTGTGAATGTTTCATTCTGAAGTCTATTAAACAAGAGAACAATCGTGCCCCTCAAGTGCTCACCTTTAGCACATATATATAGACTGTACCAAAGAAGAATATTTTCAATAATCAAAGTGTCATTATTACAATTGATACACATAACTTAATCAATTAGACCAGTTCAAGATTTTGTGGAATTATTTTAGCTTTATAACTACACCTTAAACCTGTTTTAATGCTGTCTGTAGGAGATGGGAGTCAGATAATGTTATAAACATTGCATGGGGGTTGGTAGTGTAGTGGATAAGGTTGACCATTCACGCCTGAGTTTGCTGATTTTATCCCCAGCTCGACCCGATGCCTCTCAAATAACAACACTCAATATTAGTTTTATCCAGGAAGCAGACTTGAGAGAGGTTCATATAAGCTCTGAACTTTCTTTGCAATCAAGCTAAAACAAATAAGTATAAACCAATCTAACCGATTTCAATTGTTATCCATGAATAAAATATATTTCTACCAGATTTCTTTGATTATATCATGAAATCACAACTTTATTTATGCTTCGATAATTTGTCCAAAACTTTTGACAGCATAGACTAAAGACAAACACAACTTCAGTCATTTTTAGGTAAGGATAAGGCCATTATAAATTAATTGCTTGATGGGGAGGGGGTGGGAGGATTTTATTTTTTGTTGTTTAAAAAAAAATTTAAAAAAATTATTTTATATTTTTTATTTTTAAACAAGAATTGTCAGAAGACAACAAAGATTGCCTCTGGGTGTCTAAGTCCAAAAAGGGCCATAACTGTGCAAAATTGCAATCCAGAGTTATGGTTCTTATCTGTGTGTGTTCCATTGATGATGGTGAATACACATGCGAAGTTTCATTCACATCCAATGAGTGGTTGCATAGATATCTTAAACTTAAACGCAAAAGTTTAGCCTGGGTGCCTACAGACGCCGCCGCCACCACCGGGGTCATGGCAATAGCTCTCCTTGGACTTCGTCCCCGCGAGATAGTAAATAAAACGGATCAGAAAACGCATGAAAATGATAATCTAGCAGTTGATTTATTATGGCCTAAAGCTCTATTATGCTATGTCAAATTGTGTCTGGTATACTGATATCTTACTTAGTTGGTTTATGTTGTCAGCACTTCCAAATTTGTTCTTTATCAGATGAGCAAACTCTCGTGGTTTGGAAACAATCGTCCTGAAATGATAGGGAGGATAATCAAGTTAACAAAGAAGTGTAATAACACATAAAATGTCAACCAATTTATCACCAGAAATGTATCTGTGTATTTGCATACATTTTGAATGCACAAATTATTAACAGTACTTTTTCAAGTAAATGAAATGACTAAAACTTTCTTTTACTGTAAGGAGTCTAACAATAACATTTCCTTTTAAAATTGATTGTGCCATTATTCAAAGTAAACTAATGAGCAATAATAAGTTATAAGAAGTTTCCAAGCAAAAATTTTTCTCAAGAAAAGATATACCAAATCAAGGAGCTCAAGTCGCTGACAAGATTTTCATTTGTCACTTTTTTTTTCAAATTTTGAATGGACTAGCCTATGAAGAAGTTTTAGCTTGGGAGAGGATCATAAAATATACAAGTCTGTTCATTTTAAATTCACTTGCCTTATCAGTGAGGATAAAATGAGGAGTTTTATGAGAATGTAAATTACTATTTCAGTGGGTAGTTTTTTTATCCTATGTGGGTTATCATTTTCTATCCTCTCTAACCCTGTCTGTTATGATCAAGTTAGCATGTGTAATGATGTATAAATGGACCAATATATAACAATTTGTTTTTAACTTTACAAATTACAAAACTCAGCCCTCATCTGATATACGACATTGTGTCTAATTATCATTCGTCTCTCACCACTGATTCAAGTGGGAAAGTTATCAGTTACTTGCAGAGATGGGGTGTGCTCAAGTACTGGTTAATCCCAGGAAACAGTGGTTAGGTTAACTGATTGTCTGTTAGCCCTCGATGGCATAAAAATGACGCTAAATATTCAATCAATGATCACTGATTGGATTATCAACCTGTTGACTGATTGGATTATCAACCTGTTGACTGATTGGATTATCAACCTGTTTACTGATTGGATTATCAACCTGTTTACTGATTGGATTATCAACCTGTTTACTGATTGGATTACCAACCTGTTTGATCTGACAGCTCTCATCAGGTCAATTACATGTCAGCAAGAGTAATTCAATATATTATTATGTTACTTGTTAAATATGCATGAGCTTGTAGCTTGTGTATATTTTGCAGATGTCTTATAAAGTACATTAAGACAAATGTAACTTTATGATTGTCAATGAGCACTGAGCTTAAATAAGGTCAAATCATAGAAAACATACTTACTCTTTGGCACCTTTAATATTGACTACTACGCCTCTGTAAAATAAGAAAACACAATATTATAAACTTTCCAATATATAAATTCTTCAAGATAAATAGCTTTCCAATCTATAAATACTTCAAGATAAATATCTTTCCAATCTATAAATACTTCAAGATAAATATCTTTCCAATCTATAAATACAGATAAATATCTTTCCAAACTATAAATACTTTAAGATAAATATCTTTCCAATCTATAAATACAGATAAATATCTTTCCAATCTATAAATACTTCAAGATGAATATTTTTTCCAATCTATAAATACTTCAATATAAATATTTTTCAAATCTATAAATTCTTCAAGATGAGTAGAACTTTTTGTAATGGATTCGTAAAACAATATAAAATCAATGCACTGTCTAGTAGTGCATGACAAGTCTGCTGATGCATGTCTGACATGGATTAGATTTATACAGTTTAAAAACAATGACATGAGAGAAAGAATAGTGGATTAGTGGTCCAGTGGTTAAGGCCTTGGACTGCAAACCAAGGGATCAAAGGTTCGAGTTCACGCTCCTCCAACTAAAATTACTTATCAGTCTTTTGGATGGCACTGTAACAAAATTCGAGGTCCCAAGTATCGGTGCTAAACACCGGGCATGTTAAAAAACCATGAATGCTACAAAATATATAAAAAATATTAGATAGTATAAAATATGTCACAACAATGTCACGATATGTCACGTTCAGTGCTTGAACATCAAGACATTGTCACATGTTTTCAATTTGCCCCTGGCTTGTTTGTGAGCACCATTACAGCATATACTTACTTCAGACCTTGTCCAATGTCTTCCAGTTTATCCTTGGCTTGTTTGTGAGCACCATAACAGCGTATACTTACTTCAGACCTTGTCCAATGTCTTCCAATTTATCCTTGGCTTGTTTGTGAGCAACATAGCAGTGTATACTTACTTCAGACCTTGTCCCATGTCTTTCAGTTTATCCCTGGCTTGTTTGTGAGCACCATAGCAGCGCATACTTACTTCAGACCTTGTCCTATGTCTTTCAGTTTATCCCTGGCTTATTTGAGTACCATAGCAGCATATAGTTACTTCAGACCTTGTCCCATGTCTTTCAGTTTATCCCTGGCTTGTTTGTGAGCACCATAGCAGTGTATATTTACTTCAGATCTTGTCCCATGTCTTTCAGTTTATCCCTGGCTTGTTTGTGAGCAACATAGCAGTGTATACTTACTTCAGACCTTGTCCCATGTCTTTCAGATAATCCCTGGCTTGTTAGTGAGCACCATAGCAGTGTATACTTACTTCAGACCTTGTCCCATGTTTTTCAGTTAACCCTGCCTTGTTTGTGGGCACCAGAGCAGTGTATACTTACTTCAGACCTTGTCCCATTTCTTTCAGTTTATTCCTGGCTTGTTTGTGAGCACCATAGCACCATAACAGCATATACTTACTTCAGACCTTGTCCCATGTATTCCAGTTTATCCCTGGCTTGTTAGTGAGCACCATAGCAGTGTATACTTACTTCAGACCTTGTCCCATGTCTTTCAGTTTATTCCTGGCTTGTTAGTGAGCAACATAGCAGTGTATACTTACTTCAGACCTTGCCCCATGTCTTTCAGTTTATCCCTGGCTTGTTAGTGAACATCATAGCAGTGTGTACTTACTTCAGACCTTGTCCAATGTCTTTCAGTTTATTCCTGGCTTGTTAGTGAGCAACATAGCAGTGTATACTTACTTCAGACCTTGTCCCATGTATTCCAGTTTATCCCTGGCTTGTTAGTGAGCACCATAGCAGTGTATACTTACTTCAGACCTTGTCCCATGTCTTTCAGTTTATTCCTGGCTTGTTAGTGAGCAACATAGCAGTGTATACTTACTTCAGACCTTGCCCCATGTCTTTCAGTTTATCCCTGGCTTGTTAGTGAACATCATAGCAGTGTGTACTTACTTCAGACCTTGTCCCATGTCTTTCAGTTTATCCCTGGCTTGTTAGTGAACACCATAGCAGTGTATACTTACTTCAGACCTTGTCCCATGTCTTTCAGTTTATCCCTGGCTTATTTGAGTATCATAGTAGCATATACTTACTTCAGACCTTGTCCAATGTCTTTCAGTTTATCCATGGCATGTTTGTGAGCACCATAGTAACGTATACTTACTTCAGACCTTGTCCTATGTCTTTCAGTTTATTCATGGCATGATTGTGAGCACCATAGCAGCGCATACTTACTTCAGACCTTGTCTCATGTCTTTCAGTTTATTCCTGGCTTGTTTGTGAGCACAATAACAGTGCATACTTACTTCAGACCTTGTCCCATGTTTTCAGTTTATTCCTGGCTTGTTAGTGAGCAACATAGCAGTGTATACTTACTTCAGACCTTGTCCCATGTCTTTCAGTTTATCCCTGGCTTGTTAGTGAGCACCATAGCAGCTCATACTTACTTCAGACCTTGTCCAATGTCTTCCAGTTTATCCTTGGCTTGTTTGTGAGCACCATAGCAGTGTATACTTACTTCAGACCTTGTCCTATGTCTTTCAGTTTATCCCTGGCTTGTTAGTGAGCAAAATAGCAGCTCATACTTACTTCAGACCTTGTCCCATGTCTTTCAGTTTATCCCTGGCTTGTTTGTGAGCACCGTATGTTTGGACATCATGTAAAGCTTTGTGGTACTTTTCCAGCTTTTTCTGTAGAATACTAAGGGATGCCGTCGACTTCTGATTTTTCTTCTCAAACACTTGTTTAATTCTCTGCAACTGCACTTTGTCTGCCTCACCTGCCAGTTTAAGGTATTCGTTGACGTTTGCTACAATACAGAGATTTAATTTTGCCATAATATATTGCGATACAATTAGGTTTAATGCCAATTTTAACACATTAAGATTATATATGACATATCCAGTTTTAATTGGTGGAGGAAGACCTCAGAATGAATCTGAGTAGAACCACCGTCATTCCTCAAGTAACTGACAAACTTTCTCACGTGATGTTTTTGGAGTGAGTGAGTTTCAAACATACGACTTTAGCGGTAAGAGGTGATTTTCCGACAGTGGAGGACCCTTACAAATCAAAACATCAGTTTTTTAAATTTTACCAACATTCCTACTTTTGGGGGATGAATTCATAAAATAGTTAATTATAATTAAAAATTATAAACCTTCTTTAGTGGCCTGTTCCTCTTTAATCTGTTCCATAGTTTTGGATATTTTCTCCTGAATATGTTCAATGGCTGCATGTTTGCGAACTGTGTCTGAGGTGCCCCCGTCCATAGCTCCACTGTCAACTTCGTCCATGATGTCACTACATCCACTGCCATTCTCCTTGGTTCCTGAGTCATCCTTGACATGAGAAAACAAAACAATTTTTTAACAATGTGCACAGTGAGTTTACAGTCAAACCTATATAAACGGTCACCTCTGCTAAGCACCTGCTTGTCATTACAGCCACAATTGCTATTTTCTCTATGCTTTCAGAGCATATTAACTTGTATAAAGCAAAACCTGTCTAAAATTGCAAATTTTGCCCCTTCCCATGACTGGCTGTTAAAGACTGGCTTGATTGTACTTTAGAAACTTAAACAAATACATCCTCATCATAGATCTATGGGACACCATCTATTTAACACAAAAACAACCAGATAAATTGGTATGCAGTGTTTTTATTCCCCCCTCAAGAATGTTTTTCCTCCCTTAATTGTTTAAGTAGGGTTTATGCCAGTTTAACAGTTTAAAACAATGAAGAACAGGGATGTTGACCTGTTTAAATGTTTTAAATATACATCTTTTGCTTTTTTTATTTTATTTTACGACCTATTAAAATTCCCCCAAATGCTCATTATCCCCTTTCAGAAGGCACCAACCCCCTTCCCCTTAAAGTAAAAAACAAACACTGGTATGGTAAGTGATTTATGAATAAAACTTGCTATTAAGGTAATTTACATATTGATCTTCTTAATTTTAATGTATTTCTAACTGTGCATGGACTTAGTCATCAACACAAAATTTGCATCAAGCACATCTACACCGGATGTTAATCAAGTATGCAAAGTTTCAAAACCGCTGCCTGAAAACTGTAGTAGTTTGCTCCAAAAGAATTGCATAATGGTAACAAGGGCAATAACTCTAATGAAGTCAGCATCACAAACTATGCATCATGCACAATCTATAATTATACTTGATGTTGATCATGTATGCCAAGTTTCAAGTCAATTACCTGAAAACTGTGGAGGAAGTCTGCAAGAATTGCAATATGGTAAATACAGCAGTTTTACTTAGTGCAAGGGCAATAACTCTGCATGGAATTTGCATCAGACACATCTACAACCCCCTGAAAACTGTGAAAGGAGTTCATTCCACATAAAAATTAAGGGCAGGGGCATCAACTATGCATGGAACCATGCATACATCAATCACACATGCACTTGATTATATTAACATATATACATGCATAGTTTTAAATCAATCAACTGAAAACTGTGGAAGTAATGCACTCCACAAATTTCTGACAGACCAAAAGATTGACCAATAGTAATAATCTCTAACAAGTTAAGAAATTTTGGAGGATTGATTGATTGAATATTTAGCATCATTTTTATGCCATTGATGGCTAACAGATGATCAGTTAACCTAACTACTGTTTCCTGGGATCCTGGAAGGTTAACCAGTACTCAAGCACACTCTATCTCCCCAAGTAACTGATAACTTTCCCACTGTAATCAGCAATGAGAGACAAATGGTATGAGATGCAATGTCGTATATCAATCATCACAGAGACTGTGCCCGAGCGGGGATTCAAACTCACGACCCCTGGATTTAAAGTCAGACGTGCTACCGACTGAGCTAATCAGGCCCAGCACCTTTTGAGGAGAAGAGCCAATGCCAAGTGTGACGAAAGTATTGACAGACTGACGAAAGTATGGACAGACTGATGAGTGCAACACTATAATTATGCACCCCTTCACTCTATAAATAGCAGTGGTATAATTATTTTTTTTATATCTGAGAACACGGGCATTAACTGCTACCAGTTCATTTAGGAGAAAAGTCTTTTACTTACATCTTTGTCTTTATCTAGATCATCTAGACTACGTGATATGTGTTGTATGGAGTCCTCAGGTAGCTGGAGTGTGTTACTGCCGGCTCGAGGCTTAGTAATATTATCTGGCGAGAGCTGACGTTTTGGAAGACTTGGACTTTTAGAAACAGATTTCTTCACACCAGGTTTGAGCAAAGGCAGTCGCCCCTCAGCCTTTTTCCTGCAAAATTAACAAATGATCCATGACCTTGAAGCACTATCCTGAGGATCCTGACTGGATATTATTTGATTTTGTATGACAGCACCAAAATTGGTACCTTTATAGACATGGTGCATAGAAATACCATATATTAGGGTAATACCGCATTAACCACATGTTTTGAGACAGTACAAATTTTAATCTTTTTTTTGGTCCCAAATACATTATGATGAATACCAAAATTGATTTGATATCTGACGATTTATATCGAATCTAAACAAAAAATGCCATAATTATAAAATTGTTTGTAAACGTAATTTATTAATGTACAAATCAATGAGGAACACCATAAATCCATTAGATAACAACCCTCTCCCCACCACCACCCCGCTCCCTTTGGCTTATGTAGCCGTTTACTTGAGTCTCTTGGAAGGTCACTCAAGACAGTGTAGATGAAAATTGAGAATTTTCCAAAGTATTCCAGTGTTTTTTTTCGGCCATTTTTATAGCCGTTATTGGGTCATATTCCCAATGGCAAATATTATCTTTTTTTCCCAAATGAGTGGTAAAAATTCCCAAATGAAAGTTTCAATAATTATAAATTGAAACTTGCCATAATTCTTTGATAAAATAAAGTTTTCCCCATTCTGAATTGAGTATGACATTAATTCTTTAATTAAATGGCCAGAGAAGCAAGTGTACACATTTTTATGAAGTTGAACAAATCAATTTAATGCAAAAATTTTCCCAATGTTAATGAAAACGCCGATAAAATTCCCAATTCAAGGGTATGGGTCATCTTCCCAAACTGGTGGAAAAAACCACTGTATTCCTATGTATAGTTTAAACTTTTCTTATTATGTATGTTATGTATATCAACATATACAAATGAATATAAAATTGTAAGTCGAAATCCCCTTACAGGGCCTTAAATTTGAAAGCCCCCCCCCCCCCCCCCATTCATCGAGACTATTGTATGAATAGTTCACCAAATACATGTACAAAACATTTTGTTGGTCGTTCCTTGAAAAACCTCTGACCCAGGTGAGCTATAATGAGTTCTCTGATTTTAATCATGTATGGATTAAATATGTGTTTATAAAAACCCGCCTCAGAGTGACCAACAGTAGCTTAAGTTTTTGCCTGAATTTTATTTTGCATCTTGTCATTTTAAACAAAACTGGACATAAATCATAATAAAAAATCAACGCCTTCAAATTCAAAAAAACATTTGCATCGGTAGCTGCAATTCTGAGTTGATAGATGGGAGCATGGCAAACATTTTGTAAGAACAGCCTGGGCCATTAAATTTTAAAGCTTTAAATTGTATACATACATTGTCCTTTGCTGGCCAAGCCTCTGTGTGACTAGGTGGTATCCTAGAAACCAATCAATGTCATTGTCAACAGATATACCAAGGTTCCCATGCTGTCTGTGATCTACATCTTGAGCTTATCCTTAAATGACAAGTAAAGAGATTATTATAATAATAACTGTTAAGGTGTTCTCTGTATATTTTCAATGTAGAATGCAGAATTAAGTCAATTTCATTTAATACTGTTTTCATGTATTTTTTTTTTTTAGTTACCTGTACAGTTTAACTTTGATGACTTGAACCCGATGGGACTGAATTAGTTAACCCTTTACTCCATAGATATGCGTTTTCCCGCACCAATCACAGAAGGCCTTTGAAAACAGTGCAGGAAGAGTTCAAATTGCTCGTAACAAGCAATCTGAACACTGCCTGCAATGTTTTCCACTCTGTCAGTTAATATAAAGATAATTCACCCAATAATTCAAAAGCCTTCTATATTAGGTGTCCAAAGGCGTCTATATTAGAGGTGTCCAAAGGTGTCTATATTAGAGGTGTCCAAAGGCGTCTATATGAAGTAAAGGGTTAAGGGTTGTTCGAGTCAAAGTATTGTTCAACATCATGCCATACAGGTAAACACATCGTAATAGGAATCGGCCGTGATTAGATAAGTGGTTCAAGCTTTAGGTATATGTATGTGTTACAAGCGTTTCTGATTATATTATTTAAGTATGTATGTTAAACGTATGTTTTGAAACGAATGTTAATCCTGTGAAGAGAGAAAAAAAATGCGACTGAATGGAATTTTGTGAATGCTTGCTTATTCATGTAAAATCACTTTTCAGTTATCTTTACCTCCATTCATCTCAGAAATACACCTTATTCTCATAGGTAAATTCCTTCTCATTGATTTCTCCCCTTGAGAATATCATAGATTCCATGTTTGTGTACCTATTCATTGTGTCTGGATGGACTGTATAAGATTTTGGATGATTATTTAACATCAATTTTATCACGGAAAAATAACATATAAATGTACTTTTTCATGATATTTCACACTTTGTTATTTTTTTATAGTGGACAAGTAAAAAGCTTGTTAAAACATAAGACAAATGTTTTTGTTCGCCAAAAATCATCCTATACATAATAAAATATTCTATGCCATTGCTGAACATGATAGTACCGGTTGAAGATTCCCATAATGGTGGCTTTTTTTTAGCAATCAATCAGAGGGGATGGTTGAATCAATAAGAAAGCTTTTCAGGTTTTAGATTATCGAGACAGCTTTGGAAATTTATCATGTAATATCTTGTTGGAATCATATATCTGATTGTTGATTTATATTGTTTGTATTCATAACACACAGAAATTTGTTTAGTACGAAATCTGACAGAAATGAATTATGGTGGTAATTTGTCTTTTTATTTTAATACACATGACATTATGGAACGATAATTGATCATGATGATGACGGCGGTTATTTTACACATTATTGTTTAAATGGTTTTGATATAAATAAATGAATACAATTGAACATTTTTCTACTTGTTTCTGTTCAATGACAGACTAGACTGTATGACTTGGCTTAAATGAGTATTTGTATATCACTGTTATGTTTTAAAATTTATGTTATAATAAAAATGATGAAATAATATGTCAACTAAAACAGATTTCTTTTTCTGTTTATAACAGTATTATTTTAAAACTACATATATAACCAAGGACTTATATAGGATAGCAATCTTGCTTCTCCTGATTAAATGTTGATAAAGTAGCACATTTCATTCCGTAGTGTAAGAATTTTGATTTGTGTTCTTGAGATGAGTGTTTTCTCCAGCTTCAATTTTTTGGGGGTCATTGATGACCCACTGACTAAAAATCTAGGGGTCATTTTCAAAATCTGGGGGTCTTCAATTGACTAGTTTTAAACTTAATAAACATGAATAAATGGAGTTAAAAATACATATTTTACTAAAACAGTTTTACTTCCTGTTTCACACAAATTTCTCCATCAAAACTGCAACTTAAGATAATAACTTCAAAACAATTTAACTCCAAACGAATGTTTCAATTCTGGCAATAAGTTACAACAACTTGAAACTTAGCAGTTGTTTTATATGATTTTGGCCCTTTGGTCGTGAACTTTTCAAATGTCATGGCCACAGCTCAATCACCAGGGCCCTAACTATTTTTAATGAAAAACACTAAAATTCTTTCAATATTTTATATTTGCTAAGCTACATGTTTAACATTATACTCTTTGGAAAACAAAACATTGTTTTTATTTTCTTTTTCCCAAAAGCATTTCTCTTCAAAGCTAGATTCATTTAAGAGAAATTTTATCTTAAAAAAATAATATAAAATACATTTTAATGGTAACTTCACAAAAAATAATTAAATTTTTGAAATAAAGTAATCATTTTTCAATTTTTTTTTTCAACAACCTTTTAATCGTCCGTTACAGAAACATAAACGGCGCCGGGAATACTGCCCTAAAAGTTGGACCGGCCGATGTTTAAACTGGTATTAAAATATCGTGCATGCGCGTCTCGATACCTTATAGAAAACAAAATAAAAAGTTTTTCAGATAGGGTATCGTCCGTACATTTTAAACAACTTTTATGAAATAAAATATGTCAGTACTATTGTTACAGGGTATGTTTGTTTTCACAGATGTTGTCTTCAAACTACACTATTGCTTCGCGGAAAATTATGTATGTGATCACAATCGTCTATGCGATTGCATCAATAAAGCGTTCGTAACCAATTAAAGCGTTTATTTAACTTGGTAGAATCGCATGACCAGGATTGCCCTGAATCAGACCACGTGATCTGTCAAATTGGCTGGCATTGTAAAAATAACTCTGAAACCAGCTTGCCGAAACAAATATGCATAATTTGAATTTCTGTATTTTTAAGGTTGCATCACATTGGACACACTGAACAAAGTTGATTGCGTCAGATGAGAATTTATTGCGTCAAAAACGCAAGAAACACGCTCTGGAGAAAACACTGTGAGTGGACGTTAAAATAATTGAAAACGAGATATTGCGAGATTATCGTGAAGCATTCACAATATATCAATCAGTTGCCTTTCTTTCTCTATGTAAGTCCTTGATATAACTAATAGTCTGGTTTAGTCACGAATTAGTGGTGCAGTGGTTAATGCCTCAGACTGTGAACCCAGGGGTCCCAGTTTGGTTCCCCGCTCCTCCATCTAAAAATACTAATCAGTCTTTCGGATGAGACTTTATCAAAAATCAACATCCCATGTATCGATGCATAACACCAGGCATGTAAAAGAACCAGTGACACTACAAAAGGGTCTTCTGTATCTCTGCACTACCCTCCAAAAATCTAAAATTACTAATACTATATTGGAGGCGTCGTCAATATGGGAAATGGGTGGTGACAATTAATAAAATTATAATCATCATCAATGGTCTGGTCATAGTTTGATTGGAACAGGGACCTCACCCTTGCATAATTGTCATTTCTTTTGCTGTCTATTGGATTATCACACCTGGTGAATCGGCAGGCTTAATAACAATACACAAAAATAAGTTTCATGAACAGGTTTCTAGATGAAACCACCAACAGCTGCAGAAATATATGGTAAATAATGCCCATTCATGAACAAACTGTGCACCTTACTTCCTTAGCCTAAGGGGTATGAGTCAACGGATCAACAGCATACAAATGAAAATTATAATGATTTTTTTTTACAAATATACTGCAACTAAAAAACACCAAAACTACTTGAAATTTTATATCAAATTGCAATGTTTTTAATTCAAAATCGCTGTGCACGATCAAAACATTAAATATCTAAGGTTACAATTACGGTTTACATTTTATGTATAAGAAATCGGTTGTCTGTAAATTTTTAATGACTAATACGCCAAAAAACTTAATATTTCAAGCGCTATCTTATCAACATTTCTTTAGGAGATGTAAGTTGTCCATCTTCTATACATGTCCTTGATTAATGAAATAAAGAAAACAGAAAAAAACAAATCTACTAAATGAAAATCAAACTTGGATCATATCCTGTCAAAAATACGCAGCAACATTCTTTTTGATGCAGATATCATTATCGCCAAAAGATCGGCTGATTACATAAACAATGATTTTTATGTGTACGAACCTGACAATAATGCAGAAAACATAAACGCTAAAATTTTCATAAATTTTCCAATCGAACCGGAAGTGATTCAATATGCAGATAAGGCGAAATAACTCGCAAAGAAACAGTTGCTTCCCCTGTTTAAAATAGTAGTGAATAGTTTCTTTAAATATTTATAGCTTCAGGGTGTGGCGAAATGACGTGTTTTTTTTGGCATCCAACACAGCTAATTTTCTAAATACCTTTAGACGTTCTTATCTACACCGTACGTTGAACTGTCAATTTTGACCATGACTCAACGGAAAATTACTTCTATGGCTATGATAAGAAGATAAAAAAAATTAATAAATAGATTTAAGAAAGTTAGAAGCAGATAAAGAAATAAACAAGTCATAATTATAGGTCCGTTACAAATATATAAGAGACAAACAATACAATGATATAGACATATAATATGTGGAGAGATACATAATAAAAAAGAAAGACATATGAAAGTGTAGTCCTACCCAGTTGCTTTTATTATGGAGTGATTTTCATGACATTATTATTTAAAACTTTATTTATAAATACTCAAGGACTTATATAGAGATCCTTGTAAATACTTTATTACTTTTTATCTTCAAATATAATATGTCCATTTCTTGTAATGCATGATGTCAAATTTGCTAAATACCAAGTTCGCAATATGCCTATTTAAATTACTATTGTACACAACTTGCATTGTTTTATTTTCATTCTCCATTACAATATTACAATTTCAATTTACAAAACATTTATAGCGCTTACACAAGTGTGTTTTTTTTATAATGTCATCCATATATAAATCGCTCTAGGACTACAGACCCCAAATTGGCATGTTTAAGACATATCATTAATTCAAGATCACATATGGTATTTATGTTATATATGGTATTATATGTTATATTATATAACAGTAAGTTAAGCATTTTAAGTAGATATTCTAATATACTATGTTTAAATTGAATGTCTGATTATTAATCAAGTTTTATATGAGAAGAATTTTAAACTTTCGTTTAATGTATTGATTGTTGAAGCCAAATTGATAATAGCAATTGAAGGCGCGAAAACCTATTGAATTATGTTTAGGCTACATACCTTTTTTTAAATCATGTAGGCCTTTAGCCCAGTATATTTGTTTGTATTTTGTGTTTTTATTTGGCGATGCATTTTCTAACCGACATGTACTGATCAACTTTCTTATCAACACTTTTCTCAAAAATTGACTGACCAATCCAACTGATTTTTAAATTTCTTATTATCATTATCAGTTTATAAAATGGCGGTGAAAAAAAATCAAAGTATCAAAAGGACCGACTACCGCTGATCATGGTATATAATAATTAAAACTGTTAAAATAAGCAAAATTTGAGTCTACTACATGTGAATACATGAAGGTTGTAATTTTTTAATCGACAGAAGCACCAGACTTGGTTATTCTCAGTTTACAGTAATGGTTACCTATACTGTATGCAGCTGCCTAAAAATGAGAATTAATGCTCTCACGTCTCTTGAAAGTAAGAGTGTAAATTTAGTATATTTCATTGAACGTTTCAATGGGTTTTATATGCAACGGCATTCGTTAAACAAATACCATGGGTCGTATTCACCAACTATTCTTGAGAATATTCAAAATTAAACCTTAGATATCTAGTTTACCATGACAGATATAATAATTGTTAGTGTTTATTTGACTTTATATTTAGTGTCCTTGCAGCATGCAAATTTTGGTCTAAAAATGATCTCTAAGTGTATTTTTCAAAATCCATTCTTGAGTTCAAGTCTAAGAATATTCCGAGTTAACAATGGTTGGTGAAAACCGGTCCAGGGATGCGTTTCACAAAAAAAACTTACGATAAAAATCGCCGTAAGTCTATTTGACAGTTACATATTGTTTGTATAAATTTTGATTGACATTTAAAAAAATTGTATTTTCAGAAAATACTTGAAATCTTTTTCTGCATGGTTAAGCAATTTTAGATTAATTTCGATGACTATTAAAAATAATATGAATAAGTGTTGGTTCACGTTTACGACGATTTTTGTCGTAAGTTTTTTTTTTTTTTTGTAAAACGCACCCCAGGACTATTTGGTCTATAAAAACAGTGTCGCACTTACACTTACAAATTTACGAACTCTGTAGATCTAGCATTAAACTTGAAATTGATAATGGTGTTTTGGTGTTTCGCTAGCATAATCGTGTAACTTCTAACCGGTTTAGATGTTAATCTACTTTCTCGTTCCTGGAGTGATCACGCTGGTTGAGGAAGTAGGTCACCATCTACCGGCGAGCATGACAATATGGGTAAAATGGAAAGTTCTATTTTGAAAAAGTATGAGCGATTTTATTGGCTGAGAAAGTAGGACAACAACTAAAAGAACTTTCGAAAACTTTGTAAATATGTTTTCCATTTAGAATTCGCAATAACTTTCCATTAATTGAACGTCTGTAGATGTCACGTTTTTTTTTCCGTGCGAATATATTAAGACTTACGAAGGGAAATGAAATGGGCCAGGCCGCCTGTTCAGTTTAAAGATGCATAACCTATAACTGTATGTTCAGTAAATGATTGAAGGAGAAGGTTCCATCGGAAAATAATGGTTGATTCCGTCCTTGTATTTTTTTCACTAATGAGAAATTCGTTAATACACTGGTCGGCTTATATCGTTTTATCCGTAGGTGTTTTAGCCTAACCCAATTCTGGCCGAGTGGTGACTTTATCGTGACATCGATTTAGTATTTGGTCAACAAAATTAAAGATTTTTACACTACTGAGACAAAATACAATTTATATTATTGAACAGAATATCCATAATATATGATGTTTGATACACAGTTTTACTGCTAAGATAAAAAATATCGGCAATATAGGTGAGGTCTCTTTAATTTAACTTATTTGTGCTGGCACATTTTATCTATCGGCTCTTATACCAAAACAAGTTAACTCCGTGTGGGTAAACACTAAACAGCAACGCTGGGTAGTTTGCCAATTTATTTCATTATAAACTAAATCAGTGATTTGTTTTCTGGTGTGCATACTGGATCTGAATTCATCTATGACCAAAAGACGAACCTGATAACAGTGTGGCTAAATAAGGATAGTGTCTATAGTGTTATAACGATTGTCCTGACAGGGGATTATTGTTTAATCTTAACCCCAGATGAAGATCAGGCACGGCAGTGAACAGATTACACGGTGTACGGTATAAATAGAATATTGTTATTACTCTGCATATATCCTTATGTGGTGGGGGAAATATACCGACTTGTGTAATTAAGATACGGTTACGTTACCGCCATCATTTCATTAAAAACATGTGGTTAATCTTTTCGTAATGGATTTATTTAATCTTAAACTATATATATGACTGATTATTATGAAACATATAAAATGTACTAGATATATACCTAGCGGTTGAAGTCTGCATGACAATGAAACAGCGGGAAACAATGTTTGGTCAGTCTGACGGCGTCGCGTCAAGCGTTGTTTTTGTTGTTGAGAATCGCGAACTTCATGCCTCAAAGGAGGTCCTCGCTCTTTGCTCTCCGATGTTCCGTAAAATGTTCGAATCCGATTTTCGGGAGAGGTCTGCGGATGTTATACCGTTACCAGGAAAAGTATATAAAGATATGGTGGAGTTCTTGTTGTGTCTGTATCCTGATACTCAAAAACCACTAACAGGTAAATTAGTTTGGTTAACAAACCCTACACTGTGTCCGGATCCCTTGGTCCATACGTCTATGCATTTATATGAATTTTGTTATTTTTCTTATATATGTACACATGTAATCCGTACTTTCGTTAATTAATTGAATATGTAGATCTATTAAAATGTGTAAGAATTGCAACGTCACAGCTCATATACTTACTATTTAGAACAGAACATACCATATATTTCATTTGACTTATACATAGTACATCGTCATAACTATACATTTGTTAACAAATATATTTAGAACATGTCACGTGGAAACACACACACACACGCGCACACGCACACACATACGCCTCCCCTCCCCCCAACAAAATAATATATAAATATACTTTCATATAGCAGTGTTCGAGTGCTGAAATTAAATGAGGATGACAACATTCAACTATGTGCCAAAGACAATCTAATAGATAAATCACATTTTATATATTTTGCTAATTAAAAAGAGTATTTCTATTATCTGACTGTAATAATTCTATGAATCAAAACATACTAGGTCTCTGAAAAAAATTAAGATATGGTGTCTTGATACAATTTTACTATTTTTGTTTATTTTGTCAGTAAATAAATGTACCGTTAATTGAAGATGTGTTTCATTCATTTCTTTTCGAATACCCAACTTATGATCATCTTGGACCACTATATTTTAAAAAAACTTGACTAAGAACAACATAAGATGTCAAAGGTTATGCCTTTCATGTTGTTTTATTATTTGAACTGCTGATTTCCAATGTCGTTTATTGTATGGTAAATATATACATACACATACACCCAAGAGACATGAATACGCAATAAATACTTAAGGACAACAGTCTTGTACATCTATATTAAATATAAATATCACAGCTCGGAGGCAACCGATTTTTAGACATTTGGTTTCGTTGGAAATAACAGCTCAATGCCAATAAGCGTGTTAAGTTCTGATTAATTTAATTTATTGATTTTATCACAATTGACGTTTGAATTTACCTACTGTATTTTTGACAATAATTCATTTTGTAAAAATGGCACCTACTGTTATCATGTTTAAATTTCAATATCTCGTGTGTCCCCCACGGGCATTAACCAATGCAACACAACGTCGGCGCATCGGCAAGACGGAGAAATAGAGCCGGTAGCTGAACTCAACAATTATCAACAAGTAAACACCTGGGGCCGTATTCGTAAAGCTGTTTAGATTTTCGCTAAGAAAATATCTTAACTCAGTAATGTGTTCTTAGCTGAGATGAAAATACATTTTTAACTTAAGTGGTATTCATAAAACCACTAAGACAAATCTTAGTTAAGAAAACGTATAAGAAAATAATAATTCTTAAATCAAATATTTCATCTTAAAAAAAATCTTAACTCGGTAACTAAGGAAGTCTGGGATTTCCAAATCTTAAAATAGTATCGGAAGTGATAGTTTGGAAAATACCTTCTATACTATAATCTACTTTAAATGAGTATTGAAATGTCAATGTGGTATTTGAGCTTGTGTGTAGTGTGTTTGTGTATATAAACTATGTACATGTAAGTCACTCAACTCGTTTTGTGTTGATGTGTTTAGATATATATGTTACTACAACAGTGTACTTTGATGAGAAACTGTGTATAGTCTTCTTCCTCTTCTTCTTTTTTCAACTTTTTCTTCTTCTCCTTCTTCTTCTTATTCGTATTATACTACAACTGGAAATGTAAAATCAAATACAGGGGAACGTCATACTTGTGAACTTTTTTTTAGAAAAATAATGAATAGATATATATAAATAATAAGTGTATCTTAATGTATTCAAAAGTTTTCAGTGAATTACTTTAAAAATGTCCCTATTAAAATAGTGTTATGATTATAAATGATATTGCCGCTGTTTTTCTTCCATAATAAAACCGCTGCGTTGGCCAAGTGGTGTAGCATTTCATATGTTCGGCATGGTACTTAAGTGTGCTAGCACTGAACAGTGTTGAAAACTGCAATAAACACCAGAAAATACAATACACTCAGTAAAATATCACTTGAACGCTTAAATTGTTAACTCAGAGGGTCGTGGGTTTGATCCTCCGCCACGGTTATGTGTGAGACGGACACTATATCAGTATATGCTTAGTACTGGTTCTACCCAGGATAACAGCGAGCGTGATTTGTCTAAGTTATAATAACTTGTGTCACAATCAAAGTGAAATAAATGCATTTTAGGATGATCAGTTAATTCATCTGCGCAAGTAATTGATATTTTTCCCGTTTCAAAGTTATTGATAAAACAATGGAAAATGGATTGATTGATTGATTAATTGATTGATTGATTGATTGAATATTTAGCGGTAACTGTATGTCATCAAGGGCTAACAGACGATCAGTTAACCTTACCACTAGTTCCCGGGATCCTGACAGGTTAACTAGTACTCGAGCACACCCCATCTCCGCAAGTAATGTAAAATGGAATAATGTAATTCCATTGAATTGAACTGAAAAGAAGATCATTGAAACTATGATGATATAGTTTGTTTGTACTAGTCTTTGTAAATGGGATAGATGCTTTCCAACTGTCGAGTGTTGAGTAAGACAATTGAGTGTCAAGCAAGGACAGTCGAGTAAGAAAGTCGAGTGTCGAGTTAGGAAGTCGAATATCAAGTAAAAGAATCGAGTGATTAGTCAGAAAGTCGAATGTCAAGAAAGAAAATATTGAGGGTCGAGTAAAAAAGTTATCGAGTAAAAAAGTTAACTTTCGAGTAAGAAAGTAGAGTGTCGAGTAACAAAGTCGAGTGTCAAGCAAGAAAGTCGAAATACTTTAACATATGAGAAACATATTGATCTAATGCTTTTTTAAATCAATATGATCGCAAGATATTGTGAAAATAAACTATTCAAGAAGGTCAAATATTTAAATAAACAAGTTAAATGTTTTATATAAAAAATAAGGTAGTTTTACTACTATTTTATTATAAATAAAACACTTAGCAGTAGATTTTTAAAACTATTTTATAAAAAAGAGACACTGATCAGCAATTAATGTTTTATCCATGATGGGGTGTCAAAAAAAGCTAGTGACATTAATGTATCTGTTGAAATGGCCAGAGTTTGTTTACAAAACAAATTCTCTGCTGCTGGTATAACCCAAAATAATTCAAAGTGATAATTCAGTTTCTCATCTATATGGTATCAATTTAAAAACAAAATAAATATTGTTATATTTGAGGTAGATTTTAAGTTGAAATACATCAATGTTTCTTCTTTATTTTGAACCGACATAACAGTGTTGAATGACAGAGAAAATCGCAGACTTCTCCTAGAATATAGTAAGGTATGTGTAACAAATATTTTTAAATATGTTAGTTGAAATTTAAATAGAAGTTCTCTAAATTGAGTGTTGAGTTAAAAATTAAATGTCTGAGAATCATGTAAGAAGATAGAGTGATTAAGAAAGTCGAGTGTCGAGTAAGAATATAGAAATCTATCATTAGAATTTGTGTGATAGAATAAACTCACACTTTTGGTAAAACTTTCATGAAGAGACAAGGCTCTGCCAAGTTCCCTGCAATTTTGACCAACAGGGTAAGATTTGACTATTCCACATGGATAAACTGATGATGGATTTTATCTCCTATTCATCTCATACAAATGATAGACCCTCGATAATGGCCGTCATCACAAAAATGTCCTATTTTTTAATTGGGTGTTTAACAACCAAAACCATTTTCTTACTCGACACTCGATTTTCTTACTAAATATTCGATTTTCCTACTCAACACTCGACACTTAACTTTCTCACTTGACCCTCGACTTCTTACTCGACTTGCTCACTCGACACTCGACATTCTTACTCGACACTCGTTTTTCTTACTCGAATTTCTTATTCGACCCTCTACCAATTGTGACACACCGCCCAGCCTTAGTCTCTGTGATGACTGACTGATATACGGCATTGCGTCTTATTGTTATTTGCCTCACACCGCTGATTTAAATGGGAAAATCATCAGTTACTTGCGTGCTCGAGTACTGGTTGACCTTCTATGATCCAAGGAAAAAGTGGTCGCCTGTTAGCCCTCGATGGCGTAAACATGCTGCTAAATATTCAATCAACAAGCGAAAGAACAAACAAACAAACGAACGAACGAACGAACGAAGATAGAAGGACGGACGGAGGGACGGACGGAGGGACGGACGGACGGGCGGGCGGGAGGGCAGACGGACGGACGGGCGGGCGGACGGACGGACGGACGGACAGAGAGAGAGAGAGAGAGACAGACAAATCGCTTTAACTGTCAAGTATACATAAAGGATAGATAGGTCAACTATAAATAAAGAATAAAGGTCAATCAATATAAAAATGTATATTGCTAAAGTCTAGTGACAAATGTATGCTGAAATCATGCTCAAATACATACTTTTGGTGCAAGTATCATTTCTTTAAACCAAGTCCCAGGTTTTAAGAAATTTGTTAAATAGTTAATACACCTCAGAGCTATCTTACAGTTGAGAGGGAAAACGTTCTATTCTTAGATGACTTTTTCGCCAAGATGCTTTCTGAATAACACTTAAGAAATAATTTTAATCTTAGATGAAAATGTGGATTTTAGATGAAAAGTTAAGAACATTTTGAATATCTTACATGAAAATAAATCTTAGAAGCTTTATGAATACGGCCCAGGGTGTCCTCCAAATTCCATAATTATGTGCATCACGTATGTACCAAAATTGCCACGTGCTCCTTTAATGGAACAGCTTAATGTTGATAAGTTTATTTTTATGGTTTATTTTAACGGTATGATAAGTTTACCTTTGTGTATTGCATAAACTTGGCTCGATCACTAACATTTAAGCGTTTAGATAACCATTAGGGTTTAGTTACACATTTCAATGACAGGCAGATTGATTAACAGTTAATAGCACTAAAATCAATATATATCCCACACTGACGCATAATGGTGTATAACTAATAGAGTAATGATAGGTAAAGTAGACATTTGCAACAAACGTCCCCCTTTATTACGCTGCAGATCTTCTTTTTTTTTAATAGAGGTTTAACGACATTTTCAACACATTTCAGGTCATATATATATATATATGGCTTATCCAGTTTTATTGGTGGCGGAAGACGTCAGAAAGAATCTGGTGTAGAATCACCTTCCTTCCACAAGTAACTGGCAGAGGCGATAGTGTAATAGATAGAGTGTTGGCCGCTCACGCCAGAGATTTCGAGTTCGAGTCCCCGGTCGAGCCGATGCCTCTCATAAAGCAACACTCAGTACTGATTCTTCCCAGCAAGCGGACTCATATAAGCTCTGAGCTTTCATCGCCATCGAGCTAAATTAATTAATGTAAACTAAGTAACTGTCAAACTCTCTCATATAAAGTTTTTGGAACGTCTTAGACCACTCGGCCACGGACTGCAGTTAATAAAAACATCTAAGTTTTCACAACATGAAGTAATACTGCGTTGCTCTTTATCAATAATCATTGTTAACGACTGTTCCAAATGTATGTAATAATTATGCTTTTTCGTTATTTAAACAGATGTGTCAATCAAGTAAATCATTGTAAGTCGGAGAATCATTTAAATATCTGTTAGAATATGATACAACATTTTACTTATCGCTCAAAAGCTGAGTTTTACGGTTTACCGACACTAATTATATTTACTTGATTTATGTCACGTCGTGGCATATATCTGAATCCAGGGTCACCAGGACGCGCGTCACCATTCGATTTAAAATTCAGTGATTTTGTATGGAACGCCATGGCGATCTTCTGTGAATTACATTGAAATTTATAATGCAGTGTCCTTATTGTGCTCTTCTGTGAATTGTTTTATGATGCTGTACTTTTGTTATATGTTGTAGCACTTGTATCATACGAATTATATAATCGTGTACATTTATTCTGTTAGTTTAAACATATTTCATAACTTTTGATAGAGATAAGTAACATCACATGATAACACATATTTATATATAACATACGCAAATGGATTGAATATAACACCATTAGTTACAGTTCTCTCCATCATTTTGTTGTTTGGTGCTCTGCATTTGTTATTTAATGCGATCATTTTATTATATGGTGCTGTGTATTTGATATGTGATGCGATCACTTTGTATGGTTCTGTACATTTTTATGTGATGCTGTACATTTATCATGAGATAATGACCTTTTGTTATGTGATGCTGTGTATTTATTACGTGATGAGGACCTTTTGTTATGTGATGCTGTGTAATATTACGTGATGAGGACCTTTTGTTATGTGATGCTCTGTATTTATTACGTGATGAAGACTTTTTGTTATGTGATGCTGTGTATTTATTACGTGATGAGGACCTTTTGTTTTGTGATGCTGTACATTTATTACGTGATGAGGACCTTTTGTTATGTGATGCTCGCATTCATTACGTGATGAGGACCTTTTATTATATGATGCTGTGTATTTGATATGTGATGCGATCACTTTGTATGGTTCTGTACATTTTTATCTGATGCTGTACATTTATCATAAGATGATGACCTTTTGTTATATGATGCTGTGTAATATTACGTGATGAGGACCTTTTGTTATGTGATGCTCTGTATTTATTACGTGATGAAGACTTTTTGTTATGTGATGCTGTGTATTTATTAAGTGATGAGGACCTTTTGTTATGTGATGCTGTGTATTGATTACGTGATGAAGACTTTTTGTTATGTGATGCTGTGTATTTATTACGTGATGAGGACCTTTTGTTATGTGATGCTGTGCATTATACGTGATGAGGACCTTTTGTTATATGATGCTGTGTGTTTATTATGTGATGAGGACCTTTTGTTATGTGATGCTGTGCATTTATTACGTGATGAGGACCTTTTGTTATGTGACGCTGCGCATTTATTACATGATGGGACCTTTTGTTATGTGATGCTGTGTATTTATTACGTGATGAGGACCTTTTGTTATGTGATACTGTGCATTTATTACGTGATGAAGACTTTTTATGTGATGCTGTGCATTTATTATATGATGAGGACCTTTTGTTATGTGATGCTGTGTATTTATTACGTGATGAGGACCTTTTGTTATGTGATGCTGTGAATTTATTACGTGATGAAGACTTTTTATGTGATGCTGTGCATTTATTATATGATGAGGACCTTTTGTTATGTGATGCTGTGTATTTATTACGTGATGAGGACCTTTTGTTATGTGATGCTGTGAATTTATTACGTGATGAAGACTCTTTGTTATGTGATGCTGTGTATTTATTACATGGTGGGGACCTTTTGTTATGTGATGCTGTGCATTTATTACGTGAAGAACACTTTTTGTAATGTGATGCTGTGCATTTGTTAAGTGATGAGGACCTTTTGTTATGTGATGCTGTGTATTTATTGCGTGATGAGGACCTTTTGTTATGTGATGCTGTGCATTTATTACGTGATGAGAACCTTTTGTTATATGCTGCTGTGCATTTATTACGTGATGAGGACTTTTTGTTATATGATTCTGTGCATTTATTACGTGATGACATTTTATTATATGATGCTGTGCATTTATTACGTGATGAGGACTTTTTGTTATGTGATGCTGTGCATTTATTACGTGATGAAGACTTTTTGTTATGTGATGCTGTGTATTTATTACGTGATGAGGACCTTTTGTTATATGATGCTGTGCATTTATTACGTGTAGAGATTTTTTTGTTATGTGATGTTGTGCATTTATTACGTGATGAAGACTTTTTGTTATGTGATGCTGTGCATTTATTACGTTATGAGGACCTTTTGTTATATGATTCTGTGCATGTATAACGTGCATGATGAAGACTTTTTATTATGTGATGCTCTGTATTTATTACGTGATGAAGACTTTTTGTTATGTGATGCTGTGTATTTATTACGTGATAAGGACTTTTTGTTCTATGATGCTGTGCATTTATTATGTGATGAGGAACTTTTGTTATGTGATGCTGTGTATTTATTACGTGCGTGATGAAGACTTTTTGATATGTGATGCTCTGCATTTATTACGTGATGAAGACTTTTTGTTATATGATGCTGTGTATTTATTACGTGACGAAGACTTTTTGCTATATGATGCTGTGCATTTATAACGTGATGAGGACATTTTGATATGTGATGCATGTACATTTATTACGTGATGATGACCTTTTGTTATGTGATGCATGTACATTTATTATGTGATGAGAACATTTTGTTGTGATGCTGTGCATTGTCGATGTGATGAGGACCTTTTGTTATGTGATGTTATGCGTTTATGATATGATACGGTTCTTTTGTTATGTGACGCTGTGCATTTATAACGTGATGAGAACCTTTTGATGTCTGATGCTGTGCATTATTAACGTGATGAGGTCCTTTTGTTGTGTGATGATGTGGATATATTATGTAATGAGGACCTTTTGTTATGTGATGATGTGCATTTATTATGTGATGAGGACCTTTTGTTTTGTGATGCTGTGCATTGATTATGTAATAATGTCCTTTAGTTATGTGATGCTGTGCATTGATCATGTGATAATGTCCTTTTGTTGTGTGATGATGTGCATTTATTATGTGATGAGAACCTTTTGTTATGTGATGCTGTGCATTTATTATGTGATGAGGTCCTTTTGTTGTGTGATGATGTGCATTTATTATGTGATGATGTCCTTTTGTTATGTGATGCTGGGCATTTATTATGTGATGAGGTCCTTTTGTTATGTGATGATTTGCATTTATCATATGATAAGGACCTTTTGTTGTGTGATGATGTGGATTTATTATGTGATTAGGTCCTTTTGTTATATGATGATGTATATTTATTATGTGATGTTATCCTTCTGTTATATTATGCTGTGCATTTATTATATAATGAGGTCCTTTTGTTAGTATGTGATATGGTCCTTTTGTTAGTACGTGATACGGTACTTTTGTTAGTACGTGATATGGTCCTTTTGTTTGTACGTGTATGGTCCTTTTGTAAGTACGTGATTTAGTATGTGATACGGTACTTTTGTTAGTATGTGATACGGTCCTTTTGTTAGTATGTGATACGGTACTTTTGTTAGTATATGATACGGTACTTTTGTTAGTATATGATACGGTCCTTTTGTTAGTATGTGATACGGTCCTTTTGTTAGAATGTGATATTATGTGATACGGTCCTTTTGTTAGTACGTAATACGGTCCTTTTGTTAGTATGTGGTACGGTCCTTTTGTTAGTATGTGATACGGTCCTTTTGTTAGTATGTGATACGGTCCTTTTGTAAGTATGTGGTACGGTACTTTTGTTAGTATGTGGTACGGTCCTTTTGTTAGAATGTGATACGTTTCTTTTGTTAGTATGTGGTACGGTACTTTTGTTAGTATGTGGTACGGTCCTTTTGTTAGTATGTGATATGGTCCTTGTGTTACGGTCGTTTTGTTAGTATGTGATACGGTCGTTTTGTAAGTATGTGATACTGTCCTTTTGTTAGTATGTGATACGGTCTTTTTGTTAGTACGTGATACGGTCCTTTCGTTAGTATGTGATACGGTACTTTTGTTAGTATGTGATATGGTCTTTTTGTTAGTATGTGATACGGTCCTTTTGTTAGTATGTGATACGGTCCTTTTGTTAGAATGTGATATTATGTGATACGGTCCTTTTGTTAGTACGTAATACGGTCCTTTTGTTAGTATGTGGTACGGTCCTTTTGTTAGTATGTGATACGGTCCTTTTGTTAGTATGTGATACGGTCCTTTTGTTAGTATGTGGTACGGTACTTTTGTTAGTATGTGGTACGGTCCTTTTTTTAGTATGTGATACGGCCCTCGGTACTTTTGTTAGTATGTGGTACGGTCCTTTTGTAAGTATGTGATATGGTCCTTGTGTTACGGTCGTTTTGTTAGTATGTGATACGGTCGTTTTGTAAGTATGTGATACTGTCCTTTTGTTAGTATGTGATACGGTCTTTTTGTTAGTACGTGATACGGTCCTTTCGTTAGTATGTGATACGGTACTTTTGTTAGTATGTGATACGTCCTTTTGTTAGTACGTGATACGGTCCTTTTGTTTGTACGTGATACGGTACTTTTGTTAGTACGTGATATGGTCCTTTTGTTAGAACGTGATACGGTCCTTTTGTTAGTACGTGATATGGTCCTTTTGTAATTACGTGATATGATCCTTTTGTTAGTACGTGATATGGTACTTTTGTTAGTATGTGATATGGTCCTTTTGTTATTATGTGATATGGTCCTTTTGTTAATATGTGATACGATACTTTTGTTAGTCTGGATACGGTACTTTTGTAAATATGTGATACGGTACTTTTGTTAGTTCGTGATATGGTACTTTTGTTAGTACGTGATATGGTACTTTTGTTAGTATGTGATACGGTCCTTTTGTTAGTATGTGATACGGCACTTTTGTTAGTCTGGATACGGTTCTTTTGTAAGTATGTGATACGGTACTTTTGTTAGTCTGGATACGGTACTTTTGTTAGTCTGGATACGGTACTTTTGTAAGTATGTGATACGGTACTTTTGTTAGTATGTGATACGGTACTTTTGTTAGTATGTGATATGGTCCTTTTGTTATTATGTGATACGATACTTTTGTTATTATGTGATACGGTACTTTTGTTAGTATGTGATATGGTCCTTTTGTTATTATGTGATATGGTCCTTTTGTTATTAGGTAATACCGTACTTTTGTTATTATGTAATATGGTCTTTTGTTAGTATGTGATACGGTACTTTTGTAAGTATATGATACGGTGCTTTTGTCAAATGATTGTTTGCATTTACAAGTATTGTGTGATACTTCAGAATCGACTTATAGCAATATCGTTTTGTTGATGGAATTTATCCCGAGTTTTCATTGCAATAATGATTTCCTGATTTAACCATTTAGGTTGTTTTAATCGTTTGACGCGTTCATGTTGTTTGTAACGCATGTTTGTTTAGAATAGACTTGAAAACATTAAAGCATAGTTTGCATTATTTACACTCAGTAATAGACCAATTTGTTATTAATTGTTCTTCATTAAATAAGTGTGCTTTTTCTGTTGCGCATGGCAGCATGTGCTGGTCTCTGTTGGAATCTGATGTTTTGTCTTGTTATGCATACCGGATAATGGTCACTTATAGAATAAACAAAGGAAGAGGACAAAATGCTCGTCAATAACTGTAATGATTCCACTCAATTGGACTTTTATAGTGATAATATAATTACATGTCCGTCAACTAATACACATTGTGCTGTTAATTCTTAGCCAGTTTTCACATAAAAAACTGAAATAGCATTTGCAAACGATGTTTATTTAATATACATAGTATAGTGTACATAAAGGAAAGGAAACCAGTTTTATTGTAAATTACATCTTCAATGTCACTTTTGTCACCTGTGTATCTATGCATATAACATTAAATGAGACGATTTTTCTTGCTTCAGACGTCAAAGAAAATGATTGTTACTCTGCTGTTTAACTCTTGTCTCTTTGCACTGCACCTTATTTGGTCTTAAAACAGAGCAAATGCGAAGTGCAATGTAGCTAAGAATACATTTTATCAATACTGACGTTTTGTGTGATTTGGACCTTCTGATATCTTTTTTTTTGTTTCGGCAAGATTGGTTATTCGGGTATCATGTCATCATATGTAAAAACTTAAAATAATAATATGTTTAATATTTTTTAACCTAACATTTAATTTGTTCGTAACAAATACTGCGTTGTATTGTGTAAAATTGTTATTCATTTTGCCTTGTATTATATGTATTATTTCTTTTCTATTTATATTGTAGTTTGTTATTCAAGTGTTTACATGTGCTCTCCACATAGGAGGAAATAAAGAATAAAAACAAATCAAAATTCTTATATTCTAATTTCGTTTCAATGAATCTCCTGAAATGATATGTTTTATATTTTCAGAAGAAACAGTGTTCCCAGTAATGTGTTTAGCAGACGAGTATCAGGTTGACATTTTAATACGGAAGTGTGAGAACTATTTGATGTCGCGGTGTAAAGATACGGATGCTCCGCTATGTGAATTGGTCAACATAATGCTTTGCGCGGATAGATACAATATGAAGGACTTATTCAATGCCACTTTCGATAGAGTTTCGAAAGCGCATCCTAACGAGCATAAAACTATTCCAGAATTTGTGAAATTACCGGAAGACACTCGTCACAAAGTGTTACGACTACGATCACAGGCATTGGATGTCAAGTTGACAGGTTTGCATTATTCTACATACAGTTCACAAAAGTTATCGGTAACGTGGATTTGTTGATATTTCGTCAACACGAGAGTTTAAAGTTCATAATCTAATCAACAATCTTATAAACAAATGCATTGTGCATATTTTCTACACTGGGCATTTAAATATATATATATCAATAACCAATAATTTGAAATGTATACATTGATAACCAGTGGTCGTATTCATCAACCATTCTTGAGAATATTCTTGAGACTTGAGCTTTAAAATCCAAATTTCAACCTTAGATATTTAGTTCACCATTATAGATAAATAAATTGTGAGATATTATTTGGCTATATATTAGGTTTCCCTACATGCTTCCACATTTTGGCCTTAAAATATGGTCTCCAAGTATATTTTTCAAAAGTTCAAATCTAAGCCTGTTCTTAAGAATGGTTTGTGAATACCACCCACACAATGCTAAGATTACAATATTTTATCACACTTGTTAATTAGACAATATCGAAAGTGTATGGTTTCATATCACTTGAAATGTGATATTTTCCAGTTTTCTAAAGCCATGTTCATTTTGGAATTCATAAAAAATGCTTTTCTTCTAGATGGAAATGCTCACGATGTACTACGTATCGCTGCCGATTACAAGGACTCTGAACTGATGGATAAATGTGAGAAACATATGATTGCAAGATGCAAAAAATCTGAAAAGCCCCTCATACACGGACTTGTCAGCATGCTGAGTGCTGCAGACAAACATAAGCTTACCAAACTAAAGGAAGAAGTTTTAGAACTAGCTGTGAAACGAAAGTCCAATGACCTCGAGGCATCGCCTATCTTTAAAACATTAACGCCGGACACAAGATGTAGAATTATGTCAAAGCGATTGAAGATATTTGAAGAATTATTTACAAAACTATGCAAACTGCGATGTCACTGCTGCAGAAAACATTCTGATTACAATTGTAAGATTTGTTATATTTCAACAACTAAAGACTCATTTGAGACGGCCGGATTAGTTTTCTGACGGATCCTTTATGGGACTAGCAGCGGATGACAAATAGACTGGGGATGCATTTGTGAGCGGGACACATTGGAATATAAAAAATCATAAACGAGTCCATCATTTTAAACACCAGACGACGCTATTCCCAAATATTTACGTCACGACTTAGTTACGGCAAAATGTTCTTTGATTTTGTAATAATTCCAAAAGAAATGTTTGCATTTAAATGTTCTACGGACGCATGTTATTAAAACGGAAGTACACTTTTTGAAAATTTGTCCATGGAAATGAAAACTTTGAACAAGCTCTCCCCCGAGACTGCTGAAACCTTGCATATGTTAATTTAGCATGGTGGCCCTCTACCAAAATTGCATTTTTTGTACCAGAGCGTAAAACAAAATGGTCTTCAATTTTACATGGTTTAAACTTATTTATTTTATTCGATTGTGAAACAAACCGCGTTCAAAGTGTCTTGTTCACCACACATAGCCGTGACGGAGGATCGAAACCATGACCATCTGATCCCAAGTTCGATGCTGTCCACATCCACTTTACTTGTCTTTTATAGGAAAAATATTCTTTCTCTAAGAACATGGTGCCCTTTCAGATATGTATTTTTTTATCATCTGTCATCCAAATTTAACAAAGAGCATTTCAGATTCGTTTTTGTCATCGGTCATCCAATATGACAGTCACGGCTCTGCAAGATATATGATAAGATTTTAAATTTTTAAAAAACATTTTCCTCTGAAACTGCAGAAGAAATTTTCAATGCAATTCTGTATAAGTGTTTCTCTGTTGTTACACTCTACCAAAATATGTTTGTGGTCGGTAGATAGTCACCAGGTCTTAGATATTTTGTATTTATGCTCATTTAGGCGAAACTTAAATATACCTTCTCTGAAGCCCTCCCTATGTGTTCCCGTGGCTCGTAATAGCTTGCAATAGTAGTACGATACGTGCGTATGCCGTGCGAACCTCGTGTAACATCACTCGTGTTCCTATGTCTTCGCACGCGTGCCGTGCAGTTATCGTGTGAGTAATTGCCCCTGCTATATATACCCCTCTCTCCGCAGAACACTGCTAGTTGTACCACACGAACAAGAAGACGAAACGATGGAGCTGATAGCCCCACAGAGGTTGAGATTGTAACAGCTGAGACTCCGATTGAGAATCGCACGTGACCTGCACGAGCTGCTTACGGGCCTTGCTAGAGAATCCGATTATCGTACGATGCTCGTATGATTATCCTGCGTTTCTGTTCCGATTGTAGACCGTTATTTTCAAACTTTGACTCGCACGCACCTCATAGACAATGTGACCGCAACAATCGGTAAAAGTACAACGCGCGATGTTGCAATACCCACGATTCATCGCCAAAAAATATCCTACGCGCCCTCTACCCTATCTGACTGAGGCTTAATTAGACTACAAGCGCAAGGGGTTTGGTGTTTTGAATGCGGTATAAGCACATTGGTGCTCTTTCTGTGATAGTCCCTAAAACTATTGAGCCAATTTTGAGCCATTAAACATTTGTGAAATTGTATATATTTGATTAAATATACTAACATTTGTCTGGACGATGGACTACCAGTATTTGCCATGGTATATGCCCTTCTGGTCATAATAGCTAACTTATTATTAGACGTCATTTTTCCTGGGTGACTGATATGTGTTGAAAGTGACGTTAAATCTCAATAAAAAAAACCTGGACAAATTTGCTCATATTTTATAGTCGCATTACAAAGTGATCCATAAATAGTAACACCTTTTAAAAACCGAAGGACGCCGCGTGGTCAAAAGAAGTTCAACAGTTGAGTTCGTCAAAATTTAAAACCGTATGCATACTCGTATACAACCCTGAAATTAAGATAACTATGTTAAAATATCAAACATTTTGTTCAAGTGAATTGAAATCGTTTATCACATATTTAACTAATTCGCGAACATAATTAATTAATGTCGAGAATATGTTAATTTTATTTTACTGTGAATTCAGATAAAAACACAAAATTGTGTTGTCACCAAATTATCATAATATCTTTGTGTGTATAGTTATATAGTTATAGCGGGGAAAATGGTCAGTTTTAGCGAACTATTTTAACCAGTTCGCGCATAGACAAATCATCGCGAAGGAATATGAGTAAGAGCATGCACCATTCAACGTTTATAACTATAAGTTTTGCGAAGTTCATTTTCGAAGAAATTAATAAAATACACAAGCTGTCTTTTTATTAATATTATTATGGGTTTATTTTATCGCAAGTTTGTGATGAAACATGCGATTTAATCGATATTTGTATAACATTTAAAGTCACCACTCTGTCAGTTTGTCAAAAGATGACCGAATATAGTTATTTCATTGGCATTATTGTTTTCGCCCCCGTATGTTTTGTTTTCTCTATGGATAAGCATTGAGGCTCTCCCAGGGGTTTTGGAGATCTGGGGAACGTGGCTAATTACTTTTAGAGGTCTTGGAAACACGTTCAATTACTTTTAGAGATCTAGAGAACATTTGCCATTACTTTCAGGGATACAGTGAACAGATGCCTAATTTTAGAGATCTAGGGAAATACGTTTGAGGAAATTTGGCAAATACTTTTTGGGGTCTGGGGAACAATGACCTTAAGAGATACAGGGAACACGGAACCCCCTGGGAGGGCCTCAGTACTCCATCGTCTTATAAATAGACAGGTATCCCCGTCCCTTCAGGACATGTACACACTTGCACCGTCATGTAAATAAATACTACGAGTCACCTGTTTCCCCAGATTAGGAGTTTTGGGTTCCATTAATATTAGCTAAATGTGTGCTGACCATCAAGGTTTAACTACTTTGAAATACATGAGCCAACAATTTGGATATTGAACTTTTTTATAAACTATTATAACATCTTAAAGAATCAACTTTCTTTAAAATATACCTAACGCTGTTCAAAACGCACGGAAGTTTTTGAACGTTGAACTTATTTTTATCCCATACCTGCTTTCATTTATATCGGTTCATATATGACCGAAATTAATTTGTTAAAATTGCGTTTTGAAATTGTTGGAATACAATTGAAAAATAAGGTAAGAATGTTTGTCTTTCAAATTTATTAATCAGCTTCGAGATAATGAGTCTGTACATCTAGATAATCTTGGAGAATTAATTATTTATGTTTATAATAAGTAAACTTAAAAATTACATGAATTTGTCTTTGAAATACACAATTATTTAGAGAGATTAAATAGATACTTGAACTTTGAGAACGATTTTGTTTTAAATATATATAGTTCAATTCAAAGATTAAACTTTTTATTTAAATATACACATGATTGATATTATGATTGACATGCTATAAGTATACACAGTAAGTTAAGTTGGAGATTATGTTTTAAATATACGAGGGACGGTTAATAAATATTGTTATATTGGTAATATAATAAATAAAACAACAACATATAATATCTTGATCATATTTGGTTCATACCTTGAAAGTTGTCTCCTTTAACAGAAATACACCTTTTCCATATATTTTTACTACAGTTTCCGAAATATGTCTTCGTACTTTGTTTTGTGTACATCAATCAGACACTGAAATACCACAATTCTATCTGCGATGCAAGACCTTCGTCTGTTTTTGGTGGCAATATTTTGCTGTCATTCTTTATATGGGACTCGAAATAGTAAAACTAATGTTTAATTTTCCTGCTTTAACCATATACATATGAAAATCTGCGATGCCCGTACTACACTTGTGCAAGGCGCATTCATGTAGCTCCGTGTTTGCGCACATTCAGCAACTCTTTTTCCAACTATGTATACGACTGTTTGTGACCAAGACTACGATAAAAGTCTTCAGAAAATCGAAGGATCTATGTGTTGGTGTCATTGGATGCACAACAAATAAATCTATCTGACAGTGAAATTACAATATTTATATGATAGCGGTTAATAGTTTATGGGACGAATATCATTACTTATTGAAAGCCCCTCGTACCTATGTATATCAACTTAACCTCTAACTTGGAGATTGAACGTTCTTTGAAATATTTATACATATATCTATCATCTTGGATACTGAGCTCCGAACTATTATTTTTAGTTAAAATAAATTATTATCCTGTCTTATGTATCAACTTGTTGTACCAATACAACAAACACCGGTTTGTAAATAGTTATATCTACTAAATCACTTTCCAGCTTACATAATGTTCTGGGCCACATAATAAATAAATGAATAATAAATTTTAAACACGTGCGGTTTGTTTACGTGTTGATGATTCATGATGACGTCAACCTTCGTAATGAACACATATTGGGTATATATTTAATGTCCTGTACGTCTTTTCGGAAGTCATCGGTTAGTCTGAACTTATTTGTTTTACTTAGATTGTAAAACAAGTTATCATTGGACAAAACACGCTCGAAGTCTTCCTTGGTAGAACCAGTAGGCCTACTACGCATATACGGAAAAAGTATCTTACCCAAGGGCGTCACACATAACAGTGACACGGTAATAGTGTAGGATCGACCTCACGGCCTCCGATCCTGGGTCAAATGCTCTCCGCTGGACCACGAGCGCAACATCACAGGTTGTTCTCCATTTGAAATATTAAACTATTTGAGACTTACATACCCTTATACGACTGACATTTTACACTTGTAGATTCCGTGCTGCTGAACATGTCTTTATGGTTGTTTTTCCCGCTGCCATCTTCTCCGATGACTTTATGATCAGTTTCAGTTGGCATTTGGAAATATGAAAGAACATTAACCAAATCTGTACTACCAAACTAAGTAATTAAAATAACTCCATGATTATTGAAATGGGTCATCAAATCAGTTTTTAGTTTTATACCAGGAAAGTTATCAGGAGTATGTGTTAAATGTCATTTTACAAACTTAACCCTAATTATTTTTGTAGTAGTTCTAAAAGTAGCCTAAAACGTTCGACTGGGGTATTAGTCAAAAAGTCACAAAAGGACACCATGTGCAAAATTGTTAACCGGAATAGATGTAAACCATCAACATTTATAGTTGAGACGTATGTTATACCATCATAAATGGTTTGTTTTCAATTAATTTTGTCATAACCGTAATATTCTTGATTTTAATTTATTTATCAGTATTTTGTGTAATATGTTGCCTAATATCATTTTACAAATTAAACACAATTATAAAAAAATATACATTCTTATGTAAAGTAGTTATATACCAAGCATTCGATTGAGTTATAAGACCAAAGATTACCAAACGGCGAATTGTGCAAGATGACGAAGCTGAAGAGAAAAGGGAAATTAAAGATTACAATAACACTGATGTTATTAGTCGTACATGTACATTATAGGCCATTACAACAAAGTGTCACAGAAATGCAAGGCTTCGTTAAACAATACCCTGCACATTGAATAGTTGGGGAGGGGAGGCAACTAACACCGAACCGATATTAAGGCTATCATCAGTTACATCGCTTGACTAAAACAGTTAGATTGAAATACCAGAAGCTAAATGGTTTAGTTATGCGGTAGTACCCATGCAAATATTACACTAAAATCACGTTTTACAGATAAAAGCATTCAGGAATTCTCAAATTATTTATCAAGTTACTTGGTATTTATGAAACAAGATGTTTTATAAAGCCTAAGTTACAATAATCTTTACCTCGATCCGAATACATTCAAAATTCGAGCCTTCCATTTTGTGTAAGAAACCTATACACAAAGTTTCGTTAAATTAGTTTAAAGGAAACTAAAACTATTTTTCTATTTTTGGTAACAATGACCTTGATCTTGACCCGGTTAACATCAAAATCCCAAGCCTCCGTTTTGTGGTAGAAACATATACTTGTATACACACATTTTTTACGTATTTTCGTGTATCAGGTAACGTTTACTTGAATTGAGAGGATATTGCATATACTTTTACAAGAAGTATGTTGGTAATTCAACATGACTGATATACAATCTCCCTGAAGGTCTAGTAATAAGCATTTTCGAGTACAAATTTAAAAATTCAAACATTTTGTTAGAGTTATTGAGTATATGTTGATTAAAATGAAATGTAATGGTAAATACAGGGGTATAACTCATATAAAATAGATGCGAGAGCCTGGATTACAAGCCCATGTAAGGTAGTGTGATAAAACATTGTGTACATAATTAAAAAAGAATCAAGCAATATTTCTTTTTAGTTATTGAGCGGATGCTGAATAAACCGTAATTCCACGTTAAAAAGGGGCATAACTCATACAACTTTACATACAGAGCTGAAAATCTATCCCACACAAAGTCTAGTGGTAAACAGTCTTGTGTCAAAATGAAACGAATCAGGCAATGCTTCTATGTTGATTAAAATGCAATGTTTATGAACAAATTAAAACATACGGGGCTGCATTTCAAACTCATGCAAGGTCTAATGACAGCCAACCTTGTGCATAAGTGTAACATATATCATGCCACGAGCGTTTGAATTGATGAGTGAATGATGATTTAAAGGAAATGTTTAGTTAAAAAGGGGCCACAACTCCTGTAAATTAAAACTCACGGAGCTGAATTTCAATCCCATGCAAAGTATTGTAATAAGTAATTGTTTATTTGAACCAGGCAACGATTGTGCGCGTTACTGAGCAGATGTTGACAAAATGTACTTTTTTGTTTAAAAAAGGAATATAATTCGTGTTAAAGATATTGAACGGATGTTACGTGTGGGAGCCGACGCCAGGAAAATGGCATAAAAATGTTACTGTTTTAATTGTTTTTACAATGCCAGATTTTTCAAGATGTTTATTGAGGTTGGCGTGGAGAACATACTGCTTTTTGTAGTATACTTTAAATATCAAATCATCCGTGTTTAATATTACTTCTTTGTTTTGTGGCCCAGTTTTGTCTATATAAATATATATTGCAAGATTTTGGTAGTTAAAATAAGCACTTATATGCATTTCATTGAAAAATTACTTATATTTAAATACAGTCTCAGCGTTAGAATACCTCATATCAAAAACATGGAGCGATTCAGAATGTTCGCTTATTTTTCACCTGGTGACCTTCGGTCATATTTTTTTTATGCCTGTTAATACTTTTTGACAACATACGAAGTATGGTCAAGAACTGTTTAAAGTCAGTTTCTATTACCACAGACTTCATCTGAACTTTATGCGATGACAATAACTGATTAAAGTCAGTTTCTATTACCACAGACTTCATCTGTACTTTATGCGATGACAAGAACTGTTTAAAGTCAGTTTCTATTACCACATACTTCATCTGTACTTCGTGCGATGACATTTCTCATAATTTCATCCAATGATGGAAACAAAGGAATTTATTAGTGTTTAATACTTTCACAAAGAACGGATGCAAGGTTCAAACAAAACAAAACAATGTCATAATAGTATGGTAAAAACTAAATAAATAATACCATTTATCTGGTCAAGTCATTTAAATTAATTAACATCTGCCCTGTGTTGGCAAGAACTATTTAATTATTAAAGAAAAATTAATAATGGAGACACTACACTAAAATATATATTTAAATATTTCATAAAAACACACTTGGCTCTGGAGTGCTTACAAATGATGAATAATGATGTCAGATAACTGGCTTCTTATACAACACTTCTTACTTAACACGTTAGATGAAACTATAACGTACACATGTGCGAAACTTACATATTTGGGACTTGGTGCAAAACTAGTATATTTACCTTCTTATTCAATTATATTGTTTTAGACTAGTTTTGCATTAGGGCCTTGGTATAAAATTTAGCTAAATGTTTATCTGTTTTTTAAAAGTAATCCATATGCAGTTCTGACGACGGTGAGCACCACAATGCCAATTATAAATATTGCCGGCTGCAAATCTAAACACAGAGCCAAAAACGTAAACGCACACACTAAAAATATCGTTTCTGAAAAATGTTTGTCACACGATGTTAAATCACATGACAGTAAATTACGTGGACAATGTCGTGTTATATTTTCATTTTTAATCGTATTTTCTTTAAGCAAACTATCGTGTTTTAAATCAAGCCGCGTACTTGTGGTGTCCACAACTGGTTTTATTTCCCTTCGCGTTGCAACACTGAATGTTGAATCACCCGTTGCGTAAGATCTATTGACCACTATTTTCGAAATAGGAAACTGGTTTGTAAAGACGCCATTCTCGCCAGTTTCTACAGCACTGTGAGAGTTCGCCTTATTCGTTTTGGTTTCATTTGTTTCAAATGCATTGTTTGAAATATTATTGCAATTTTCACATTGGTTGTATTTCTCATTTACAATCCGTATATTGTTGGCATTTACTTTTTCAACACATGGCAAAGAATCAATATCCGCGCCAATCTCTGAATGAACGAGACGTTTAGAACGAAAATGCGATGTGTTCTTGTGCATGTCTTTCCCATGTGTTTCTTTTGAATTATTCATACATGTCCCTGCAGTATCGCAGTAAATATCACCATTGCTTTTCACATCTGGAGTAACTATGTTCATCTCATCAACACCTACGAATGTCACAGTCACTTGCATAGTATCGTCCGGTTCATTATCGAAAACGTCTTCACTGCCAATTTCCAAATCAACGTCATCTGAAGAAAAATAAAAACATGTATCAATAATTAATTTGCATCTAGCAGGAAATAATGTAATTATCTCTCCAAATGTTTGGTTAACTGGTAAGTACTTTTGATATCAATCAGTGAGATTGAACCATTAAAGATAAGTTATTCAACTTACGGATTAGTCAGTTTCTTCACAAATGAAATGTATTTCACATGTAAGCCGAAATACGTAAATGATTCCATCACTCACACGCACTTACACAAAGATGTTTTACAATTTCTCCTACAGCTGTCTGAGACAATTGATTTTTAACTTGTAGCGCACCAGGCAACACACGCATTCGGTCACAAAAATGAACATAACAGCGATGAACAAAACTGCTTTTTAAAGATAAAAATAATACACATTTGTCACATTTTATCGCTCTGCAGATATCAGCAGTTGGTCCAGCTGGGTTAATTACTCCTGCGAGTATTATCAACAATGAAGGGTTGACAAGATGCTTGATTATGATACACATTTGTCACATTTTATCACTCTGCAGATATCATCAGTTGGTCCAGTCGGGTTGATTATTCCTGCGAGTATTATCAACAATGAAGGGTTGACAAGATGCTTGTTTGATCTTTATAATAATGATCATATCGGCAATGGATTTGTTCAAAATATTTCTAAATTCATCTTTATATAGTGAATACTATGTTAGTAGAATATAGTATAATATTTATCAGGTGAGGCAGAGAAAACAATACGCATTGACGAGTGCTTATTTTTTTCCCGAACTAAACCAAACTATCAGGCATTAATATAATATACAGTAGAACTTCGATAGCTCGAACCTGACTGAACGGGAAAAAAATAGTTCGAGTTAAGGGTTGTTCGAGCCAAGTATTGTTTACATTATACCATACATGTACATGTACATACATCGAAATGAAAATTCGGCCGGAACCTGATAAGTAGTTCGTACTATATGTGTTGTTCCAGCCATCCGTGTTCGAGCCATCGAAGTTATACTGTACTATTTATCATGCAATTATTTGTGTGGCTTAATTTGTTTTTATTAAAAAAATACGGATTAATTTCTAGCAAATAAAAGCATGTGCACAGTAAATGCGCATGAAAAAAGTTACACATTTTATTGACGAAACTAAAACAAATGTATTTTCTTTTGTTACTTTTATTTCAATTTAGTTTTACAAAATCAGACATGTCAATACTAAATAGTTCATGACAATTATATTTGCATTTAGAAATATCTAAACGTGTTTCACTGTCTGTAAGAATTGAATGAGTAACGAACAGTGCTCACTAAATCCAGATATTTTAATTGAGTGGTTCAATGGCCAGTTTAATGTAAATTTTAGTAAATTGTTCGACTAGTAAGTACAAGTTCATTTCTGCATTGTAAACTATCATAGCTGACAGGTAGTTTAAAATCAGTTTCTATTACAACATACTTCATCTGTACTTTGTGCGATGACAATTCTCATAATTTCATCCAACGATGGAAACAAAGGAAACACGATCCAAACTTATTAGTGTTTAATTATTTCACAAGAACGGATGAAAGGTTCAAACAAAACAAAAACAATGTCATAATAGTATGGTATCAACTAAATAAATAATACCATTTATCTTGTCAAGTCATTTAAATCTAATTATCATTTATAACTAACATACGAATTATCTGGAAATTCAAATCCACCAAAACGATATTTTGATAAATTTATTAGTGAAATTAAAGCATAATTAAAATTCTAAAAATAAATATCAAGCACGCTGTATTGCTGGACGACCTTCCCCTTGTCATTCGGACTATTTATACAGCCATCTAAAGCCAGCAACAGGTTACAACGTAACTGATCGAATCGTTAAACGTCATGAAAGATATTACAATTTTAAGCATGGAAACTATTTTAGTTCTAACACGAGCGCGTAGGTCAACTAAGTAATCCCTTTTCAACATAATATTTTGGTATGTTTTAATAGAAAACTAAATTGAAATAAGGGCTCTTTGAGTATATCTAAGCATATTTTATTGGAATTAAAAGATGATTTGCTACTACAATATTTTCAAAAAACAAACAAGCATTTACATCTCGCATCTTTTGGGCGCATTTATATTCCACAATGCAGAAAAGCGCTCTGGGACTGTTTATTTATTGCTCGTGACGTATGCTGAAGGGAACAGCTAACCTGTCACCTGTCATTTGATGTACCTGACATTTATATATTTTTTTTTCTAAAAAAAGAGCAATTTCTTTGAACTTTGGGCTTAAATAAGAAAGAACATTTAGGTTACGTAATATTAATACATAGTGTCTGTTTATGCCGTATACACATTTTAATAACGCCGGGTGTTTAATATGTTGACGAAGATATTAGAAATAAAAAAGTAGCGGGTTAGCTGTTCCATTCAGTATATATGTTTGCCAGCTGGTTTATATCATATCTATGCAACTGTTGGTTTATGCATCCTACCCTATCAGTTGCCTCGTTACAAAAAACAGCTCAGGAATAATCTGTTTCGGTTTACATATTTTACTCATCTCCTCACCTTGACTTGTGACGTCATCCATATTGTATGCCCATTCGCCGAGAAACGTGGGCCAGCTGACTGGAGATCTGCGAGCAATATTGGAATATATCGGGGTCAAAGGTGAGTCCGGCTGGCGTTCCACTGCAAGCGTCTCTCGCCTCTCTTCTGCTTCATGTTCTACAATGGCAGGAAATAGAGGTGCGCACGCCACTGTCCTGGTTTTCTTCTTTTTCCTGTTCCGGTTTTTGGATTTAGCTGAAGAAGAAATGTATGTTATTGTCCAGTAAGCTCCAAAAAATGTTTGTAGACTTTGTTAGATCTAGGATATAACTAGATCTATATAACCATTTCTGACACAGAGTACACATGTATGCTAGGAAACATGCATTACTAAATTGAGTGTTTGTCATAAGTATAGTTGTGTACTTATACATTTTAAATTGTTAAAATTATATTGTTATGTTCTTCATGTTATTGCAGAAAGCAACGTTGAAAATATGATGTGTACCTTGATTTCAGTAGTATTATGTTATAATGTGCTGACTTCCATCAATAAAGATATTGCTATTATTATTATCATTATCAATATTAGCATTTAATTTATCATTATTAGTATCATCATTATTATTTATTATTATTATTATTATTATCATTATTATTATTTATTATTATTATTATTATTATTATTATCAATTTAATCATTATTATTATCATCATTATTATTTATTGTTATAATCAATATAATCATTATTATTATCATCATTATTATTATTTATTATTATTATTATTATCATCATCAATATAATCATTATTATTAGAATCATTATTACTTATTATTATTATTATCATTATTATTATCCTTATCATTATCATTATCATTATTATTATGTGAAGCTTGACACATGACCGTTTTCTAATATAGCTACTGAAAGTTGTTTTATTAATATTACTATTTAACTGCTGTTAAAATCCCAATATGTTAACTATTCTTAAGCATTTGTTAAATTCATTTCATGTGTAATCTACTGTAGCTGTTATTATAGACCCAATGAGTCCACTAATTTTAGCGATCATAAATGTTTAATATTCCTTAGTTATTGTTAGAGCATATATACCTTATGTTTAGTAGTTTTTAGTTATTGTGAGAGCATATATAACCTATGTTTAGTAGTCTTAAGTTATTGTTAGAACCCCAAACGCTTACTGTTAACTAGCTGTTGTTAACCCTACATATGTCCAATACTTTCTTAACTGTTGTTAACCCGGCATATGTCCAATACTTTCTTAACTGTTGCTAACCCCACATATGCCCCAATATTTCTTGACTGTTGTTAACTCCAAATATGTCCAATACGTTTTTAACTGTTGTTAACCCCGTACATGTCCAATACTTTCTTAACTGTTGTTAACCCCGCATATGTCCAATACTTTCTTAACTGTTGTTAACCCCACATATGTCTAATACTTTCTTAACTGTTGTTCAACCCACATATGTCCAATACTTTCTTAACTGTTGTTAACCCCACATATGTCTAATACTTTCTTAACTGTTGTTCAACCCACATATGTCCAATACTTTCTTAACTGTTGTTAACCCAACATATGTCCCAATACTTTCTTAACTGATGTTAACCCCACATATGCCCAATACTTTATTAACTGTTGTTAAACCAACATATGCCCCAATACTTTCTTAACTGTTGTTAACCCCACATATGTCTAATACTTTCTTAACTGTTGTTAACCCCACATATGTCTAATACTTTCTTAACTGATGTTAACCTCACATATGTCTAATACTTTCTTAACTGATGTTAACCCCGCATATGTCTAATACTTTCTTAACTGATGTTAACCCCGCATATGTCTAATACTTTCTTAACTGTTGTTAACCCCACATATGTCTAATACTTTCTTAACTGATGTTAACCTCACATATTTCTAATACTTTCTTAACTGATGTTAACCCCACATATGTCTAATACTTTCTTAACTGATGTTAACCCCGCATATGTCTAATACTTTCTTAACTGTTGTTAACCCCACATATGTCTAATACTTTCTTAACTGATGTTAACCTCACATATGTCTAATACTTTCTTAACTGATGTTAACCCCACATATGTCTAATACTTTCTTAACTGTTGTTAACCCCACATATGCCCAATACTTTCTTAACTGTTGTTTACCCGGCATATGTCCAATACTTTCTTAACTGTTGCTGCCCCACATATGCCCCAATACTTTCTTAACTGTTGTTTACCCCACATATGTCTAATACTTTCTTAACTGATGTTAACCCCCATATGTCTAATACTTTATTAACTGTTGTTAACCCCACATATGCCCAATACTTTCTTAACTGTTGTTCAACCCACATATGTCCAATACTTTCTTAACTGTTGTTAACCCCACATATGCCCAATACTTTCTTAACTGTTGTTAACCCCACATATGTCCAATACTTTCTTAACTGTTGTTAACCCCACATATGTCCAATACTTTCTTAACTGTTGTTAACCCCACATATGCCCAATACTTTCTTAACTGTTGTTCAACCCACATATGCCCAATACTTTCTTAACTGTTGTTAACCCCACATATGCCCAATACTTTCTTAACTGTTGTTCAACCCACATATGCCCAATACTTTCTTAACTGTTGTTAACCCCAAATATGTCCAATACTTTCTTAACTGTTGTTAACCCCACATATGTCCAATACTTTCTTTACTGTTGTTAACCCCACATATGCCCAATACTTTCTTAACTGTTGTTAACCCCACATATGCCCAATACTTTCTTAACTGTTGTTCAACCCACATATGCCCAATACTTTCTTAACTGTTGTTAACCCCACATATGTCCAATACTTTATTAAATGTTGTTCAACCCACATATGCCCAATACTGTCTTAACTGTTGTTAACCCCACATATGTCCAATACTTTATTAAATGTTGTTTACCCCACATATGCCCAATACTTTCTTAACTGTTGTTAACCCCACATATGCCCAATACTTTCTTAACTGTTGTTCAACCCACATATGTCCAATACTTTCTTAACTGTTGTTAACCCCACATATGTCCAATACTTTATTAAATGTTGTTCAACCCACATATGCCCAATACTTTCTTAACTGTTGTTAACCCACATATGCCCAATACTTTCTTAACTGATGTTAACCCCACATATGCCCAATACTTTCTTAACTGTTGTTAACCCCACATATGCCCAATACTTTCTTAACTGTTGTTAACCCCACATATGCCCAATACTTTCTTAACTGTTGTTAACCCCACATATGCCCAATACTTTCTTAACTGTTGTTAACCCCACATATGCCCAATACTTTCTTAACTGATGTTAACCCCACATATGCCCAATATTTTCTTAACTGTTGTTAACCCCACATATGCCCAATACTTTCTTAACTGTTGTTCAACCCACATATGCCCAATACTTTCTTAACTGTTGTTAACCCCACATATGTCCAATACTTTCTTAACTGTTGTTAACCCCACATATGCCCAATACTTTCTTAACTGTTGTTAACCCCACATATGTCCAATACTTTATTAAATGTTGTTCAACCCACATATGCCCAATACTTTCTTAACTGTTGTTAACCCCACATATGTCTAATACTTTATTAACTGTTGTTAACCCCACATATGTCCAATACTTTCTTAACTGATGTTAACCCCACATGTCTAATACTTTATTAACTGTTGTTAACCCCACATATGTCCAATACTTTCTTAACTGATGTTAACCCCACATGTCTAATACTTTCTTAACTGTTGTTAACCCCACATATGTCCAATACTTTATTAAATGTTGTTCAACCCACATATGCCCAATACTTTCTTAACTGTTGTTAACCCCACATATGTCTAATACTTTATTAACTGTTGTTAACCCCACATATGTCCAATACTTTCTTAACTGATGTTAACCCCACATGTCTAATACTTTCTTAACTGTTGTTAACCCCACATATGCCCAATACTTTCTTAACTGTTGTTAACCCCACATATGCCCAATACTTTCTTAACTGTTGTTAACCCCACATATGCCCAATACTTTCTTAACTGTTGTTAACCCCACATATGCCCAATACTTTCTTAACTGATGTTAACCCCACATATGCCCAATACTTTCTTAACTGTTGTTAACCCCACATATGCCCAATACTTTCTTAACTGTTGTTCAACCCACATATGCCCAATACTTTCTTAACTGTTGTTAACCCCACATATGTCCAATACTTTCTTAACTGTTGTTAACCCCACATATGCCCAATACTTTCTTAACTGTTGTTAACCCCACATATGTCCAATACTTTATTAAATGTTGTTCAACCCACATATGCCCAATACTTTCTTAACTGTTGTTAACCCCACATATGTCTAATACTTTATTAACTGTTGTTAACCCCACATATGTCCAATACTTTCTTAACTGATGTTAACCCCACATGTCTAATACTTTATTAACTGTTGTTAACCCCACATATGTCCAATACTTTCTTAACTGATGTTAACCCCACATGTCTAATACTTTCTTAACTGTTGTTAACCCCACATATGTCCAATACTTTATTAAATGTTGTTCAACCCACATATGCCCAATACTTTCTTAACTGTTGTTAACCCCACATATGTCTAATACTTTATTAACTGTTGTTAACCCCACATATGTCCAATACTTTCTTAACTGATGTTAACCCCACATGTCTAATACTTTCTTAACTGTTGTTAACCCCACATATGCCCCAATACTTTCTTAACTGATGTTAACCCCACATATGTCCAATACTTTCTTAACTGTTGTTAACCCCAAATATGTCCAATACTTTCTTAACTGTTGTTAAAGCCTCTAAATGAAGTCTTTGTTCTGACTGTTGGACTCTGCTCTGGCTGTTGGACTCTGCTCTGCTGTTGTTACAGACCCAATATGCCCACTGATCCCCAGCTATAATTAGATCCACATATAAGTTTGATATTGCCCAGCTGTTGGTTAAATCTGCATTTGTATAATAGTCTCTGGAACACGCTTGTATAATCAGCACTAGCTCTGTTCTAGAGGTTGTAAATGTCATATACATGTATCCTTTAGCAGTTGTAAGAGTCCCCATGTTCAATATTGTCTATCTGTTGTTAGAGTAGGTTTATGTGTAATCTGTTCTAGCTGTTATTATAGCCCCAATATGTCCCTATTCCCTAGTGGCTGTCATTGGTCATTAGTAGCAGTGTAAATAATACTTGGAGGGAGAACCTAGTAAGCTTGTATCTCGTTCCAACCTTCCAATCTGCTTCCGCACAATGTTATAATGCTGTAAACTATTTGAGAATCAAAACATGTTTTAAAAAAAAGAGTTAAGTTATTTTATAAAAAAAATCTTCTAGAGGTTAACAAGGCAATAGAAAGCATTTCTTTAACAACCGAAACGCATACAACTAAGCCTATGGCATTCGTACCAAACTAGTTAATTGTTTAAGACTTTATTCCATGTAGACATATATGTTCAAAACGTTTCATAAAATTCTGATGAAAGAAATAAGTCGCAGGGGAATAACAAGACTAAATGTAATATTTTTGACCATTCAAAGTCGCGAAACTACGCCGAGATCGGGTGGTTAAAGCTTATTTAGTTCACATCGATTTTGTAACAAGTTATTACAAACCACACTCGACGTATTCCTGAGTAGAACCAGTACTAAGCATATGCGGAAAAGTGTCCTGTTCAAGGACACCATACATAGCCGTGGCGGAGGATCGAACCCACTACTCTCTTACCCTGGATCAGATGCTCTACCGTTGGACCACGCACTTCACATACTCCAGAAGTCGGGTCTGACTATAGCTACTTTGACACAAATGAAAGCCAAGCAACACACACAACACTATCACAATTAGAGATAAACTTACGTTTTATGTTCTATAACAAAAACATGTCTAGCAGAAGACGAAGAACACTACACACAAGTGACAACAACGGTTAAATGTCAGAGCCACTGTGTGCATTAGACATTGTTAATGAGTGCATCTAAACTCGCTGTCGCCACTTCACAACCAAGCTAAATTAAGGTAGTTCGCGGCGTTCCTAGCCGATTTTTGACATCTCGCAAAAATTATCAATACATTGTACACGTGTACTATACACTCAGTTTTTGTTTTGTGGAAGTAACATAATTAGTATTTTATCTGTGTAAAAGTTATATTCTTCACACAGGTAATAAAATTAGTGTGGTAAAACTGTTATCAAAAAAACATATTTGCATTTCTGTTGATTATTTTATAAGGGATAAACGGCGAAGATCGTACGCAAAATACGTACCGCTAGGGGGCACTGTTAACGAGAAAATGTGGTACAAATTTTTTTAAAAAAAGAAGCTAAAACAAAAGCCGAGACTTTATAGTACATGTATACAAATTATTGATAATTTTCGCAAAATGTTAAAAATCGGCTAGGAACGCCGCGAACTACCTTAAATAAATGCAGGAAAACGTCGAGTCTATTCTAAAACATAAAAAAAGCAATTACCATGACAACATCAACTGCAGAACACAAGTCATGAAGCATCCATTCGCCACTTCTAATATATTATGTTACGAAAATACCTTTTACGGATAAATACAGGCTACTTGCAGACGAACCTTCCAAATTTGAGGCATGAACTTTATAAGTTCCGACGTCGCATTTGGAAACTTCCTGTAACTTTAAACAATGTATTCCATTTGTGTCGTCTGAATCTTTTCTGGCACGAGCTTCACATCCAATAACGTCGTCGTCTTTATACCACGTGATATCTGGTTTCGGGAATCCCGCTATTTTGCAGCCGAAAGTCACGGTAGTTCCCTCTTGTACAGTTTCTTCCGCTGGTAGGCGTTGGATAAACTCAGGTGCTACAACAATAAATTATAATGTGTAATGTTATGATTCATTTGTATTCTAAATTTCAAATTGCATTCGGTTACGGATGGAACCAATAGTATTGCCAATTTGCATAAATCGATCAAAGCCTTCGTAACACAATATTTGCTGCCGTCACCAGGTTGAGGTAATTAGTAAGTCAGACACATTAGTCACAAGCTTGCTTTGCAATAGAGCTTAAATAAATAAGTATAAACATCTTCGATTTCATTATTGATTTTTTTAGAAACAAATATTAAACATTCTACGTCTGCTTTTTTTTGTTTTAGAAAAGCAAGCGTCGCATATGATCAAGACTACCATAATAAAGTATTACAAATAAACTGGCGCCTCCGTGGTGTAATGGTAATGTCATTGGATTTGGACACATCTAGGTCCTTTATGGTTGCGGGTTGAACCTCAATCGCCCCCCAATGTTCAGGTTGGAGGGGCCAGCATATATTCCCCCCCCCAAATATTTTCCTCTCTCCTTAGGTTGCCCCCCCCCCTCCAATAATTGAAATGCTCCTTCGCCCATGAACGTTTAAATGTAAATTGCTCCACATTGTAATCCAGTTTCCGTAAATAGTTCCGTTTATGATCAATAAAAATAACATAAGACTCCATTATGAAGTATCCAAGTGGATTAAAACAAAGCTCACCCTCTGGGTCAAAGTTAGATGCAGGATTTTCGGCAGAGCCACCTTCTTACATGTAATTTTGATCCCCTGGGGAAAATCCGTATCTTCAATGAGCAGAAACGCGAGAATTTAAGAATTCATCATGAGTACCCGTGTGGGATAGAAATATCTCAAGGGACGAGGCTCAGAGGGAAAGTCCGTATCTTTTATGAGCAGAAAACGCGAGAATATAAGAATTCATCATGAGTCTCCGTGTGGGATAGAAATATCTCAAGGGACTAGGCTCAGAGAGAAAGTCCGTATCTTTTATAAGCAGAAAAACGCGAGAATATAAGAATTCATCATGAGTATCCGTGTGGGATAGAAATATCTCAATGGACGAGGCTCAGAGAGAAAGTCCGTATCTTTTATAAGCAGAAAACGCGAGAATATAAGAATTCATCATGAGTCTCCGTGTGGGATAGAAATATCACAAGGGACGAGGCTCAGAGAGAAAGTTCGTATCTTCAATGAGCACAAAAACGCGAGAAAAGCGTTTCCATAATCTTAACCTACTTTCTTAACCCTGCAAAAGTACAAGTGACCCAATTATACAGACATGACCTCATATCACTTTATGCGGCGGAACACAATATCCAATACTATATAATAAGTCAAACATAATCAATTCTATGTACGAGATATATAACAGCATTGATAAGGAGACGTCAAAGTGAGAGAGGGAAATATTTAGTAAATATATCAGAGATAAGATCAGGATAAAACCTTGTCTTGCTGTAATTAGTTCTGACATTTTGGCATACTGCCTGTTTGAAAGATTCAATCCTGGCAGTATGATTACACCTTGGTGAAGGCTGTTCAATAGAACCAATTAATGTTGGTGGTACATATATAATCGTTTCCAGCTGTATGGATTTGCCTGCAGGTGTGTGTGATTGGCCATTTTTTCTCAGTTTGTCAAAACAAGCTGAGGCATTAACGTCTACAAATCCATGAACAATTTTGAAGAACATGCATCATTTTCCATCAGTTTGTTTTGTCATATTAAGATCTCCAAATATATTATATAAACATTTCTGATATTATCATATGAGGACTAAACAATAAAATAATAATATAATAATTATAATAAATGTAATATTACTAATAACAACACAATAATAATAATAATAATAATAATAATAATAACAATGAGAAAATAATCAAAATAATAAATAAATAAATCAAAATAAATGATAATAATTATAAGAAAGTAATAATAATCATAATAAAAAAAATAAAATAAAATAGATAATAATAATAAATAAAAGTAATAATAATGAGAAAATATTTTTTATAATCATAATAAATAAATAAATAAATAAATAAATAAATAAATAAATAAGAAAATAATCATAATAAAAAATAAAATAATAATAATAATAATAAATAATAATAATAAAAAATGATAATGATGATAATGATAATGATAAAAATAATGATAATGATACAGAAGGTTTCATAGTAAGAAATGCTACGTAAAATGCCAAATCTTACATCAGAATGTGGCTTTCTCTACCATATATCCATATCCTTTTCATATCAAATACAAGTACATTACTTTGAAAATGGCACAAACAGGCTCATCGTCAAACACTCAAATTTACTGACACCAATATTGGCATGTACTTGCACAAATGTCATTCTCGGTGTCTTTCATTTGATATAGTCTTTAATTGGGCCATACATATTTGACATCTCGTTTGTTGATTTTGCATTAGTATAAACATATTTTCATAGTTTCTTATAATCGACTGATTATCTCGTTCCACGTGTTTTCTCTGATCGGAGCATGTTCTGAAAGTATGGTGTTTAATATACAGTACAGTTAAATGGCAATTCTACTTAACATAAACTATATTTAGATTATTTTATTATACTGTACTGCTATACTCTCAAATTTCATTTGCTTTTTTCCCCGAAATATTTTATCTTTATAACAATTATCTGAGTTCTTATTTCAAATCAAACCACATATTTACTTATATGCTAATCTGCAATGGTTATTTTGAGTATTTGTGATCCATTCTGTGTATGGAAGTGTCACAACTATTTGAATAATTGGAATCAGTAATCGAGTCAATATGACGTCAATATGAGATTTTGCTATATTTATCTGAAATTGTAATTCATCGACTGTCTTAAAAGAGCGATGTTTATAATAATAATAATAATAATAATAATAATAATAATAATAATAATAATAATAATAATAATAAGACGACTTTTATTAACGAGAGATCTCATACACATATTTACAAAGTACAACATTAATTTAACATATAAACAAAATAAGTAAACAAGTTTATATGTGTGTGTGTGTGTGTGTGTGTGTGTGTGTGTGTGTGATTGTATATCAATTTTGACGAGAATTACCCGATTTATTAGAATTGCTTATAATTTTTATTTACTCCATTTTAAATATAAAGCTTTGAACTGATCAATATAATTTGCATTTTTTTATATAAGACGGAAAAGAGTTTCACAAACAAGAGCATGAAATAGCAAACAAATTTCGAAACATTTCAGAATTAGGCTTAGGAGAATACAACTGTAAATTAGAGGATGGTCGTAATGAGCGTGTATGAACATTGGCCGTTAGAGTAAATAAATCTTTGTGATATGCAGGAGCCTGGTCATTTAATGATTTATACATGAGTACTGCTTTTTAAGATTTATCTCTTTCGGGAAACGTAACCCATTTAAGCTCTGTGAATAATTCTGTAGAAGGAGTATCGCATTTTTATTGAAAATAAGTCTTATGTTTAATCAGTTGATGTTTGCTATGCCTTAGATTAATACCCAGCGACCTCCGGTAAGACATACGGGATACTGATCTTTAATAATATAACACGGAACATGTTGTTGTTAAACCATCTGCTCCGCTCTCCTTTTCACTTTTTTCTATTTTGTTTATGTTGGTGTTGAGTGACGAGAACGAGTAGGAGAATCGTAGCCTAATTTGGTTCTTACTAGGTCTCACTTACGAATTACCTCCCTTACATGACGGTAGCAAGATTCATACTTCATATTTTGCCGAACATTTTTCGAAAATTTAATTTATTCATTTAATTGATTCATTAATATGAGAACTTACGTCAGAGGTCGCGAGATTGATCACAGGATCGGCCTAATGGTTTCTCAAAACCAACACTCGGTCTTAGTTCACCCAGGAATCGGAATTGAGAGCAATTCGCTTTATGATCATAATAAATCTTTCATCGTTATCACCCCGTCCAATGTCTACGTTATATATGCGGCGACTACGCCACATTTTTGACGCTAACTACACGCGATAAACCGGTACTTCCTATTATTTTTGTACACGCGGATGGGCATTGAGGTAAAACAATCTCATTATTTCCATGTTATTATTTCGTAAATAAATTAAAGATATAGCCGATACAAGCGGCATTGTATTTAAGTTTCAAGCGGGTATGTGTTTTTGAATGAGAACATGGCCGTTTCCTCAAACATTCGGGAAAAGTGGCGGTTTGAATCACTTTCAGATTGAAAACACGTCATTTACAACTCAATATATTACTTCGGAAGCATTTCTGAATCTACTTCACGTGTTTAACATTTGTTTTATATAACAATATACCAAATTATGTCAGAAAAAAAATCAAGTTGAGGTTATAAGTTAGCTAAACGCCAAAATTTGCTTTAAGTAGATGCCGCATATATACTACGCTACGTAAGTCGGTGCATTGTGTCATAACAATATATGAAATACTGCCGTTGTCGTCAGTTCTGAGTTTATTATCTTATATTAAGATCTTTATTCGTTATATATAATCATTTAATTTATATTTTCGGATTTAAATTATTTTTTAAAAAACACCCTTAAATAACTATTAAAAGACGACCCGGAACCAAGTTCGTTCTTCTTGTAAATAACATCATGTGTCACTCCTACTTACACGGATGTAAGATTGTATACATGCTATCATTGTATGGTATAAAACCCGAGTACCTGATACAATAAATGTCATATAAAAAGGGCTTGTTGTCGGACATAAACGTTGGTGTTTTCTAAAAATGTAGTGCATGGCAATTGTCAACAGTTGACAAACATGCAATAGACGGACACATTGTAATCATATACCATGTAAAAATGATATTGAATATACAAATAGCGTAACGTCTAAACTCTTTCTGTTATCTACAACACTGTATGCCCATAAAACATAGCCACGCCCAAGGTGCTACTACTATTATCCACGAAGCCTTGTTAAATTGACCTAGATTTTGTCTCGTTTCAAGGAAAGGCGATTCATTTAGGAAATATTTTCCTATTTCTATAAGTCCATCTGTGAGATCGTGTGTGCGTTGGATTAATAATTACATCAACAATGTTCATTCTGTACATCCCGTAGTAACCATATACTTAAACAGCCGATTCTTTAAGCCATTCATTTAGGTATGTTGAAATGACCATGGGTCTATCCTTCATTGACTATTTTAAGACTGACAAATGCTAGTTATTATTTGAATGAGAAACAACACCTATATAGTGACCTTACTTTTAACATTCTCTATTCATATTACTTGATTACTTAATTATCTCACTCTTATTTTAATATTTTCAGATGAAAAATGAGAAAGAAATATATGCTTTCAATTGGCCAATCAAAAACTGCGTGGTGACGATGTAGGGTCTTCCTGCTTGCAAACGTTTTTGAGCAAATCATTCACGTAGTTATACTCTCCATTGTTGATGACTGTCTGGAAAAAGGGAAGTAATGTAAACATGTATCACGCATGTAGACCTGTTACATACCACGGGATATTAATATGTTTCTGTTCTTCGCAAACTTCAATACGTACTCAACAACAATACTATTTTAAAACTATATAAATGTTTTATTTTACCAATCTTAGAATATGCTTATGAACTTTAGGACGGTTATACTGTGACAGATTCTGAGTTATTAGAATTAACTTGAAGCAGCCAGGATAGCTATGGGTCTACCTATATTCTGTAGTAAATATAATATTTATAAAGAATCGTCTTTAGAACCTCTTCCGCAGAGACGTGAACATAAAAACTTATATTATTTTATAAAATTCATAAAAAACGCTGTTCCAGATTATCTTAAAAACGCAATACCGCCTCTGATAGGGGAAAATTCACAGTATCGCCTACGTAACTCTGAAGACAATATAATATCAAATAACAGATATACATTATCAAACAAATCCTTTGTGCCGTCAACTATAAGAAGATGGAATAATTGAAATCTTAATGTTAGAAAATTACAATCATGGCACAGTTCAAAACAGCTATAACAAATGATAATAACTCGTTAATTTCATAACATAATCATTACAATCACGGCAAAAGAAAATTAAATATTATACATTACACGTTTAAAGTATCAATGCAGACTACTTAATTATGATTTGTTTAGAGTTAATATTGTAAATAAACCGAGCTGTAGTTGTGAAAATGCATATGAAAATGCGTATAATTTTTTCTTTGTAATAACTATACTGTTCAACGTCAACAATTGTTTACATCTCTACAAAATAACGGTATTATAACTTAATAATTAATGCTTTGTGGAAGTGCAAACTTATCTCACGAGGAAAATGTGCATATCTTCAGATCGGTTCAAGGGTTTATTACCGCGTCTAGTCGCTTGTAGTATGCCAACTTTACCCCACCCACAATACTTTGTTTTTCCGACTCCGAAACAAGCACTTATTTACATAATCTCTCTCTCTCTCTCTCTCTCTCTCTCTCTCTCTCTCTCTCTCTCAAATCATCTCTTTTTTCCGTTTTCTCTCTCTCTATCTCTCTCTTTTGAATGTGTGTGTGTGTGTGTGTGTGTGTGTGTGTGTGTAAATGCAATTGTGCGTGCGATTGCGCGTGCGTGCGTGTATGTCTGTGAAAGGTAACATTAATTAACTGAACTCTATGTTAATATATGATATTATATATGTTTAGCACTCAATTTTAGGGAGGGGCCGTAACTAATGTAGGTATCACTCGTGTCCCGACCCAATTGCAATGTACTCGTTCACATTAGGCAATAAAATATGTTTAAAAAAAATCACCCCTTGTATACCTATTACCGCAATATACCGCGAATACCCGTATAATAACAATATCCAAGACACGGGCAAAGCTCTAACTTCCGTTAACGTCGGCATTTCGTACCGACAACTGTTTATTACTCAGCACAGTTAAGTTACTTTATTACTGTTCATTAAATCAAAGCCATTATTAACATGGTTCAAAAGGTACTCGACTCGCCTTAATAGGTATGACCAGTATATATTTAACGGACATCATCTGCGGAGCAGTATATCGATAAAACGATTAATAATATAAGCCAGCTCTAGTCAGCGTCAACAGGCACAGCAAGTTATGTGCGTATAAAAATATGTTCAGCTTGCACACCTCGTGTTGTCCGGAATCGTATATCAAACCGGAAATGGCTGGTGCCTTACTTATATGGAAAATCTTTACGAGAATGGAATCGACGGAAGAGCCCAAACTCCACGGACTACTTCTCTCTACTTCCGGTTTGGAGAAAGTGACCGTCAAGATACTTAGACTGGCTACTTACTGTATGCAAGCTGGAATCGCTTATTCTTTTGAACGAAATGATGCTGCAAATATCAACTTTTATACTGAATTTGTCTAAAAAATATATCGTATTTGTGTTTTTAAATAATCGGGGTAAGTGACCTCGTTTGGTCCAATCAGATCCTTATCCACTTTGACTCGTAATCATAGCCTACCTATTTTTATTCTTACGCCAACGAAAACATCTTTTTGAGAGTTATGACGTCAACATTATTTTTATGATATTTTGCTCCCGCAGGGTAAAAATTATATTTAAAGTATATTGTTTGAACAGGCAATATGTGGGAAGATAAACAGTTGTTATTTCTGGTACATAATTTCAGCTAGTACTTTAGAATGTCAATTGTCTCATATATTGGGCGTTAAACACGCATTAAAAAGATAGAATATTTTTGTGATGACGGCCATCATCGAGAGTCCCTTTGACTGAGATTGTTTTCTGTCCCACTTGGATAGCCTACGTATGATATATTTTCATAATCTTTGACTTTTAACAGCTAAAGGAAATATTATTAGAACAATGTTTAATATTTAGCGTCATTTTATGCCATCAAGTGCCGATAGACGAATAGTACAATGTAAATAGTGTGCATGTATTACTCGAAGAATAGATAGCCTAAGGTCTTTGGGTCTGAAACAGTTGCGATATGTCGTACAGCATAATGAGATGGATACTAATGTTCTAGAACGAAAATAAAACTTTATGTGCTAACCAAGATGTAACTGAATAAAAAATCAATTAGTTGGATAGCAGTATTATTTCATGTTATTTGAATACTGATACATGCCATAATATGCCGACTTATATAGCGTACAATATACGAGGCACCTACTTATGCTACGTACTAGGCAAACTTTGGCATAAAGAACCCTTATAACCTCAACTTGTATTTTTTTACGGACATAATTTGGTATATTGATATATAAAACAAATGTTGAACCCATAAAGTAGTTCCAGAAATGCTTCCGAAGTAATAAATTGTCCTGTAAATGACGCCTTTTCAATCTGAAAGTGGTTCAAACCGACACTTTTCTCGAATGTTTGAGGAAACGGCCATGTTCCTATTCAAAAACGCATGCACGCATGAAACTTAAATACAATGCCGCTTCAATATCTTTAATTTGTAAACAAAATAACATTATGGAAATAATGAGATTTATTAACCACGCTGCCCAACCGCGTGGTAAAACTGTAGTAAAATATATCAAATTGTTCATATTCCAAACCCGCTGTTGGATGTCCGACGCGTAAACATGTGTCTATATACGCATGCTTGTTTGTTACATGTAAAAAACTACCTACACTAGTTCACATTTATGTATTTCAAACACAACAACTACATCAACAACAACAAACAACAACATTAACAACAGCCATAACAGCAAAAGCAACAAAAACAATAATAACTTTCATTCAGTATATAAATATAGAGTAATCAAGCCAACACAAGTAATTTGTAATGGGCACTTGGAATATCAAATTTTCAAAGTTATCAATAAAGAGAAACTTATTATAAAGTTTACAAATTATTATAACAATGGTAAGCTTTTATAAAATAACATATATCATATTTCTTGATTGCATTGATTGTACAAAGTTGGTGTCAGTTGTAGATAGAAAGTGTTACACATTGTTTAAGAATGCTTCCCTGTTTGTTACTGACGTCATAGTTTATGAGCTGTTGGCATGGACGCGATATATACAGATGTTTGAAACAAAAAGTAATGCCAGGGTGATTGGATATATATATATATACAGGTTAATTTACTCTGAAAGCATATACAGGGGTGGCGGGGGGAGGGATTAGACTGTTTAAGACAATTGGCTGCTTAATAGTGGTGACCGCTTATACAGGTTGGTCGTATTAATCTCTCAAACTCAATATGATAATTATATCGAGTTTACCGACCGAATAACTGTTTTCTACAGTAACGTTGTAGAACTTATGTTAATGCGCCCATAAAAATCCGACGGGTTACAAGTATTTATCAATATTTCTACAATATAACAGATTGACTGGTAGTCCAATACTTCGGTCATCAGGACATTAATGCCTTGGGGGGAGTATGCGTATTACATCAAATATGCGATTGTATTTAAGAGAAACCGGTTTTATGGACCCCAATCATGCAAACCGCTTCATCCTGAATAACATCCTGGTAGATCGAATTCGACAAGGGAATTGAATGGAAAGAATTGACAGTTTGCATAGAATATATATCTTATATTTGTTACATTCGTATGATAACGTTGAAATTATTGATAATAGATAATAGATTGGTCTGCCGAACTATTTGAGGTATCAAAGATGATAACTTACCAAAGTAGATGCTCATTTTCTAATTGAAGACAAAAAATACCAGTAAAGGAGTCCGCGTATTTTTTATTGAAATTACATGACCATATTAAAGTCAATATGTTGAAATATTGACAAAACCATTTGAAATTCATATTTTATAATATATTAAAAATGGTGAATTGTATAAATATGCTAAATTCAAAGACTCTGTGATTTGCTATTAATAGTAGCGTTACCTGTTTTGTAATTTTGTCTTGTTGTTGTTGTTGTTGTTGTTGTTGTTGTTGTTTTGAGGAGCGGAGCCGACAAACGTTCATTAAGTGCGACAAAAATTGTTTTTTTCAACTTGTCATGCGATATTCAGTATCATTTGATTGGTATCTAAACTATATTTCACGGAGAAAACCCCCAGATACCAATCAAACGCCATAGTTTGACCTCGATACTATGAAGCTAAAACATTAAAACATCACATCAGAATAAACAGAATTTTGCTTATTTACTTAAAATGTGTGGATAAACTTAAAATGTGTTCAAATTGAGAGGAAATTATTTCGGTTGGCATATTTTACATGTTCAACAACGTTAACGGGCAACAGCCGTTTGTTGACATAGGAATGACACCACATTTATGTTTTCAAATTTTGACAAGGGAGAAACACCAATTACGACATCAACAAAACTGTTAAACAGGAAACATCCATTAATTTTCTTGACATGACACCACCTTTTTTTGTTTACACTTTTTGTTTACAAAGAAGAAGCACCAATTAAGACATCACAAAAAGTGGCCAACGAATATTTTTTTTGAAATATGTATTGGTTGGCCCTAAGTTTGATCTCGTATATTTGTTCGGAAATTCGACCATTCCGGTATCCTCTGCTTTGAAGTATGCTGGTTGTGAAAAGATGTTTCAATTATTTCTTCAAAATCAGTGTAAAAAGTAAATTATTTTTTAATTGATACTCCGTGTTTCAATTAAGAAAGGTAGTTGTATTGTACCAGCATCTGTTGGTACTTAACCATAGTGTTAATAGCGCAGAAAATATAATTGAGTTGATAAAACAACTTGGTCTATTAAAAGAGAGAATGCATAATCGTAAAGGGGTCCTCTCAAAAGTAATATTACAGTATTTGTTTGGTATATTGATTATATCATTTGATACATTGATATGATTTTGTAATACAAATAAAATGATATAGTCACACTTGCATATTTTTTATATTTTATTCATGAGAAAACAACAACGTTTTTGTTTGCAGAAATGAAGTCAACATTGTGTATTTTTAACTTTGTTAGTGTTAGTAATATATACAATAATAGTTATTACAAAGGATATGACAACAGTAAGGGTCTGTTCAAGAAGCCAGAAGGCGATATTTTTGACATACATATTGTTCCATACGTTACTACTTCTACTTCTGCAGGTCGCTGTTTCATTGTTCATTGCAAACAATCTTTTTCAATGAAATATGTATTTTATTTTATTTTCGGCTATTTTAAAAATGTAAGAATAGACAAGATAAAGCAAAGACATGACTAAATGTGAACATTAATAGATTTTACAAATGAAAACAACGAAGAGACGGTGAACTTGTAAACCAGTTAAAAAACGAGAGGCCAAAGTGTGTCTGAGGAGGATCTACTGGCTTATAGTGATCATATAATGTTTTACATTTTCACAATATAAATACATTTTTCAATTGATATTTACCAAACTTATACAGTGGTTATATAACCATACTATCTCAGATTTTTGAACAGGCAAAATCGGGTAATTATTGTCCGAGTTACGGTCTTTAATTGTAAAAGATGCTCTATTTGATCATGTATGCACTGTAGCCCAATAGTTTGTCTTTTTTGCATTTGGTCTTCACCAAACTTGCATAGTAGTTATATAACCATTATATCTCAAACATTAATTAGTGCTGGCAAAATATGCTAATTAGAGTCTGCGTTACCGCCTTTAAATTGCTTAAGCCCTCGCATTTTTTATTTGATCTTCACCAAACTTACATAGTAGGAGTAGTATAGGCGTCTCTTTAGCCCCACGGACTGCGCATGCGCAGCGGCCATCTTGTTTCTATTATATGCGCATGTGCCGCGGCCATCTTGTTTCGTTTATATGCGCATGAGCGGCGGCCATTTTGGATGTGCGCGCGACGGACATTTGAACGCGTGTCAGAAGGCAGCCATCTTGGAAGACTACTGATGGTAACACTTTTGCGCATGTGCAGCAGCCATTTTAGATAACGTCGTATGTGCGGCCATAGGTTTTATATAGAAGCCGACTGACGTCATATCGAAGTTTAAAAAGGTAGTCATGCGTTTGATAAGAACGTCTCAAAAGTAAACAGAGCTGACTTGTATACTCGATCTAGGGCGTGGTCGCGGACATTTAGGGGGTCATGTCCTAAACCATAGACGGAGACGTTTTATTGACAGCCGCTTCTTAAAAAACTAAACATGAACTACATCTATATAGCAACAACTTATACTGTATTAAATTAAAAAAAATAAATAAGTAAAAATCAAATAGACTTAACAAACCCTCCTTAAGTTTAATTTACTTTCTATGAAAAAGTATTTTTCAATTTTATATCCATTTTAATAACTCATTTTACCTTGTTGACTATCCAACGTCCAGTTCACAAATAAACAAACACTCACTACGCATGTATCGTCTCAATCAATCACACATTAACATAACCAATAAATTATTAACATAACCAAACATAACTACTGTAATAAATTAGAAATAAATAACAGATTAAATTAAGTCAGAGGAGCCCGTATATACGATTGAACAAATACCTGGATACGCTTTAGTAAGCATATCATTTGACTATTTCTAATTCTAACAATTGCGTGTCTTGTACCTAAAATAAATATATACGGCTATAAATAACAAGTTTATCATAAACAAGAGGTCAATATATAAGTAGCATTCGACTGCTGATGGGTATGTCTTTCCAAGTATGTCTTCAGAAAGGTTAAACCTAAGAGGCATTTGACGTGTTTGCGCAACATTGGAAAATATGAATGTCGAGTATAAACAGCACCACAGTGTAACTATAGATGAAGCACATTACAGTAAAATTCATCTCGGCTTTTCAGAGGAGGCTTGGATGAAGCTATTGAAAAACTACATAGCGACGAAAATCGCAATCCGTGTAGATTTTTCAAAATGTTACACGGAACATCCGCATTGTGATCCTTACTTTGCAATGTATAAAAATATAGAACCATACGCTAAATGTTTGGTGGATATAGAGTGCGCTCTTCGTGATTTCATAGAAGGAATGAATTGTCGTATGGTGGCGTATACGGATTTACAGGACGCAAGAACAATCCTAGACATTAGTTACTGTAAATGGATATATATGCTTAGAAAGTATATGTGTAAATATCATATCGACATGGAACTACAGTGGTGCGTACATAATGTTTACCCAAACCATTATTGCACATGCGCAGAACCAAAAATTGATCAACCAGAAAATATCAAAGTAGACGTACTAAAGATGCTTTGTGATCACCACGTTAATAGAAATTGATAAATAACAAAGGAATACACAAACCGGTACTGCATTAATGTCGGATATTTTTAGAACACTGTTATACATGTTGTATTATTATATTGTAAAATATATACAGGCGACAACCATAATCCTATTCAAACTATATTGAACGATGTAATAAAGATGTGTACACATATTTGTCTTTGGGTTATTAATAAAATACCATAACACGTATGACTATTGACATTTTTATTGATACAAAATGAATATCTATACCATACTATTACATATTTACAATGAGCGAACAAAACGTATAACAATGTCACTTGGTTCTTCAAACAATTTTTTCTTCCTCACTCTCCACTTCTTCTGTTTCGTCTTTTTCCATAGCAACAGAATCCAATGTTTCCAACATCGATTTAATTAAATGTTTGTTTTTCTTTATTGCTATTTTTATAGCCAAATTCTCTTCCATGTTACGAGCCTTGTACTTTTCGATATTCTTCATAACTTGTCGGTGTATAGTCACTCGTTGTAGTTGATAGATATGGTGGATGAGTTGATTATTTCTATAACGTCGTCTGTGTATGTACTCATCATCTTCTTATTCGCTGTATTTTTAGCCTCTTCTTCTGACTTATTGTGGTCAAGATATGTATTATATTTACGTTGCCACACAGACTCGTTTAAATCTTGAACCTTGTTGAACATGTCAGAAAACACTTCTCCTTCATCATCTTCAGATGATTCATCTTCCTGACTGTCATGTGTATCAGATGATTCATCATTAGTCTCTTCTTCTTTATCACTTTCATTGTCGTCTGATAACGTTATCCATTTTTTCTTTTTCGGTTCGTCTATCAAATGTATGTCATCATCTTCATGATCCAGTTTCCGTTTTCTTTCTACACACCATTGCTTCATGTGGTTCTGTAAAGTGTGTACATCCCCAAACATGATCCCACAGTAGTCACAAATAGGCAAATCTCTGTCACAATCTTCGGAATAATCACTTTCGCCGGAGGAACAACTGGTTGAGTCTTGATGATAATATGGTGGAGTGTCCCTTATAACTTTTGATAACCTGGTCGATACGCCTAACTCCTTCAATCCGCTGTAAAACTTGGAAGCTCCCATTCAGAATGTTTTCTCGCAGTCTATCTTGTTCCGCTGTGTTGGCCTGTAGATCAACTACTAAATGTCCATACGGTCTCTCGACAGCTCGCTTGTACATGTTCATAAAGAGATGACTATTGGTAGGGTAGATACGTCTAGCGAGATTGAAAACTTGCATTCTGTCCACAGGGTTATTGAACAACACCAAATATTTGGTATTTAAACTTATATCTCTCGATGATTTTCCTTGTGGAAACAAATTCTGTGTTAAATATAACACTGTCAGATTTCTATGGTGTGATCCTTTCGTGAATAGATTAGCAACGCGTTCATCTTTCTTTGCATCTCCCATCAAATCGTCCAGAATGATACAATTTCGTACTGCCACATCCAGGTAAGTGTCTTGGTCTATAAAATCCGGGTTCCCTTTCACAAATTCAACTTCTGGTAAGTGTCTCTTCACATCGTCGTTGAGAGGTTGATATTGTCCGTAACACCATATGATTCTAAGCGGTGGAGGTAGAATGTATTTTTCGCGCAATATCTTCTTGGCCAACACCGATTTACCAATTCCGATTGGTCCAGTTAAAACTATGGAACAAGGATGTTTGAACTTAAACGATGGAGCTCCCGGATCTCCCAAATGCGCTCCCGGCGCTCCCAAATGCGCTCCCGGCGCTCCAAAATATGCTCTCGGCGCTCCCAAATGCGCTCCCGGCGCTCCCAAATGCGCTCCCGGCGCTCCCAAATGCGCTCCCAGCGCTCCTAAATGTGCTCCCGGTGCTCCCAAATGCGCTCCTAAATGCGCTCCTGGTGCTCTCAAATGCGCTCCTAAATGCGCTCCCGGCGCTCCTTAATGTGCTCCCGGCGCTCCCAAATGCGCTCATCAATGCGCTCCTGGTGCTCCAAAAATGCGCTCCCGGCGCTCCCAAAAGCGCTCCCTGATTCTCTGGGATTCTTTGTGGTAATCTCCAGCTTTTATAATCTTTATGCTGTGGTTGCTCTTCAAAGTGTTTATTTTTCTTATGTCTCATGAGATTGTATCTACTACAAAATGTCTGATCACCCACTGTGCAAGAAATTGAACTCATCTTACCTCTTTTTAAGTGACGTTAGTGCAAATATTCCCCTTATAAACTTTGACAATATTTATTCCTTTCGTGTCCTTATTTCTACTCGCATGGTATGTCTTAAATAGAATGCTCGTAGTAATCTCGGGATAATCTTGTGTTGACTTAACAACAGGTTGCTTTTTCTCTGGAGTTTTCCATTTAAATGTACAACTTTTTTAATTTTCTATTTTTTGGTATTCCTGGCGGAAATGGTCTCTTTAATTCTTTTCTCTGTAGTGTTTTGTATAACCTGGTCGATACGCCTAACTCCTTCAATCCGCTGTAAAACTTGGAAGCTCCCATGATGTCATTACCCTTATACTGGTATATAAACGAAACAAGATGGCCGCCGCGCACACATCCAAAATGGCCGCCGCGCATGCGCAGTCCGTGGGGTTAAAGAGACGCCTATACTACTAGTAAGTATCGAACCATAGTGTTTTTACTGCAGTTGATTTGCCAAGAATTACCCAAACTTGACCCACGGGTCTGAAATAAGTTATATTTAAAACACACACAGTTATTCTGGATAACCTTGACAAGGATGCTTAACTTTCCCCAAACTTTTTTTTTTTGTCATTTTGATTCATAGACTGTTTATTTCTGCAAACCATATTTGGTTCGTAGTTATGATCAGTATACTTCTAGTAATATCAAAAGCATGTATGACATTGGTCATTACGTTTAATTAAGTTTGTTATAATTTACAATTCTCATTTATCAGCAATCAGTTATATAACGAATGTCAAATGGTATAAAATATAAGGGTTTCTCTATTTAATGTAATATGAAGCACATTTGACGTTGTAGTAACAGCTAGGTTTCATAATGGTCTTACTTTAACATAAAATAATACAGATGAAACATTTAATTCTTGTTTAACGACCATGTCTAAATGGTGCTAACGAACAAACTTTATGTAGTGTAAGTATTCTAGTTAACAATAGCTAAAATAAAAATGCTAACTGATACATAAAACGGGGGTAGTTATTGCAGTTAAATATTATAGCTAAAATCAGATGCTAACTTACACATTGATTGATATTCCATAAGTTCTAGTTATCGGTAGCAATAATACAGGTACTAACACACAAAATGGAAGTATGTATTTATGTTAACAGTAGCTACAATACAGGTCTTTACTGACACACAATATGGAGGTATGTTTTTAGTTAACAATAGCTATTATACAGGTGCTAACTGACACACAAAATGGAGGTATGTATTTAAGTTAACAGTAGCTATAATACAGGTGCTTATTAACACACAAAATAGAGGTATGTATTCAAGTTAACAGTAGCTATAATACAGGTGTTAACTAACACACAAAACGGAGGTATGTATTGAAGTTAACAGTAGCTATAATACAAGTGCTAACTGACACACAAAATGGAAGTAGATATTTAAGTTAACAGCAGCTAAAATACAGGTGCTAACTAACACACAATGGAGGTATGTATTTAAGTTAACAGAAGCTACAATACAGGTGCTAATTAACACATAAAATGGAGGTATGCATATAAGTTAACAGTAGCTATAACACAGGTGCTAACTGACACACAAATGGAAGTATGTTTTTAAGTTAACAGTAGCTATAATACAGGTGCTAACAGACACACAAAATGGAGGTATGTATTTAAGTTAACAGCAGCTATAATACAGGTTCTAACTAACACACGAAATGGAGGTATGTGTTCAAGTGAACAGTAGTTAAAATACAGGTACTAACTAACAAACAAAATGGAGGTATGTATTTAAGTTACCAGTATCTAAAACACGGATGCTAACTAACACACTAACACACAATGGAGGTATGTATTTAAGTTAACAGAAGCTACAATACAGGAGCTGTCTAACACAAAATGGAGGTATGTATTCAAGTTAACAGTAGCTATAACACATGTGCTAACTAACACACAAAATGGAGGTATGTATTCAAGTAAACAGTAGCTATAACACATGTGCTAACTAACACACAAAATGGAGGTATGTATTCAAGTAAACAGTAGCTATAACACATGTGCTAACTAACACACAAAATGGAGGTATGTATTCAAGTTAACAGTAGCTGTAACACATGTGCTAACTAACACACAAAATGGAGGTATGTATTCAAGTTAACAGTAGCTGTAACACATGTGCTAACTAACACACAAAATGGAGGTATGTATTCAAGTTAACAGTAGCTGTAACACATGTGCTAACTAACACACAAAATGGAGGTATGTATTCAAGTTAACAGTAGCTGTAACACATGTGCTAACTAACACACAACGTGGAGGTATGTATTTAAGTTAACAGTAGTTATAATACAGGTGCGAACTAACACACAAAATAGAGATATGTATTTAAGTTAACAGTGGCTATAAAACATGTACTAACTAACACACAAAATGTAGGTATGTACTTATGTGAACGGTAGCTGTTATACAGGTGTAACTAACACACAAAATGGAGGTATGTACTTATGTGAACGGTAGTTTTTATACAGGTGTAGCTAACACACAAAATGGAGGTATGTATTTAAGACAACAGTAGCTACAATACAGGTGCTTACTAACACACAAAATGGAGGTAGTATGTAAGTTAACAGTAGCTATAATACAATGTTCTTACTTACACACAAATTGGATGTAGGTATTTAAGTTAACAGTAGCTATAATACAGGTTATACCTAACATACAAAATGGAGGTATATATTTAAATTAACAGTAGCTATTATACAGGTGCTAACTGACACACAAAATGGAGGTATGTATTTATATTTAAGTTAACAGTAGCTTCAATACAGGTGCTATCTAACACACAAAATTGAGATATGTATTTATGTTAACAGTAGCTATAAAACAGGTGCTAACTTACACACACAATGGAGGCATGTGTATAAGTTAACAGTAGCTATAACATATGTGCTACCTAACCTACAAAAATGGAGGTATGTATTAAGTTAACAGTAGCTATTAGACAGGTGCTACCTAACACACACAATGGAGGCATGTGTATAAGTTAACAGTAGCTATAACATATGTGCTACCTAACACACAGAATGGAGGCATGTGTATAAGTTAACAGTAGCTATAACATATGTGCTACCTAACACACAGAATGGAGGCATGTGTATAAGTTAACAGTAGCTATAACATATGTGCTACCTAACACACAGAATGGAGGCATGTGTATAAGTTAACAGTAGCTATAACATATGTGCTACCTAACACACAGAATGGAGACATGTGTATAAGTTAACAGTAGCTATAACATATGTGCTACCTAACACACAGAATGGAGGCATGTGTATAAGTTAACAGTAGCTATAACATATGTGCTACCTAACACACAGAATGGAGGCATGTGTATAAGTTAACAGTAGCTATAACATATGTGCTACCTAACACACAGAATGGAGGTATGTGTATAAGTTAACAGTAGCTATAACATATGTGCTACCTAACACACAGAATGGAGGTATGTGTATAAGTTAACAGTAGCTATAACATATGTGCTACCTAACACACAGAATGGAGGCATGTGTATAAGTTAACAGTAGCTATAACATATGTGCTACCTAACACACAAAATTGAGATATGTATTTATATTTAAGTTAACAGTAGCTATAATACAGGTGCTTACTAGCACACAAAATGGAGGTAGATGTAAGTTAACAGTAGCTATAATACATGTGCTTACTTACACACAAATTGGATGTATGTATCTAAGTTAGCAGTAGCTATAATACAGGTGCTACCTAACATACAAAATGGAGGTATGTATTTAAGTTAACAGTAGCTATTAGATAGGTGCTAACTGACACACAAAATGGAGGTATGTATTTAAGTTAACAGTAGCCAACATATAGGTGCTAATGGTGTTTTCCATGTATTCTAGTTTATAATAGCTTAAATAGATGTTCTAACCGACACGTTGTATTTTTATTTGTTAGTTGGGCTGCCTTTGTCTAAATGACCAATACCTTTACCAAGTTCCTGTATTAATTTTGTGGGTGAAGTGAGCTAATTATTTTAGAACATAAAACAATATGCATAATGTACCTTGATAAAGAGTTCTTTTCCTGGAGAACATTAACGGTCCTCTTTTCTCAACACGTGCAAGTATACTTTCTACGTCGATGCCGTTAAACTTAATGTCTAATTCCGTTTCTGTTTCCGTCATTGTCGTCTTTGGTTGGCACAGAATAGATCAAAGCTTATGCGACTAGAACCAATTTGTCTGCTGATGCAAATTAAAGTTACCATAATCATCCTACACGTACAAGTTATCCTTTAACAGCCGTGTTCCTCATTATAACTGGTGCTCGTCACTAACTATCCTAATTTTCGCGATATAAATGCTTATACTTTAGGCACTCTTTAAAACAGATTTACCAATAATTCTCCTAATGCAGGTCATTTTGGCACAGTATTGTGTAATATCCGTAGATGTTTATTGTATTATAGATTCACGAGTTGTAAGCAACTTAAACACTTGTTATATGTAGAGGTTAGGGGTATACTGTATGTGCGAGTATAGGTATCGAATGACTACACCCATCACTGTGTAATGAACGTACCTGGAACAACTATAACATCCAGGTAAATACGTACAGAATACCTATATGCTCCACACCGATCTATACGGTGGGTGTATCCCCCGTTCACAAGAAACGGAATTACATTCTTCAGCATATCTGTGAAAACGTATATGCCAATAAATGTTGAACGCTTGGTTCAATAGATCCATATTCTTATTTCACCGCTGTATATGTGTGTGTGTGTGTCTTAACGCTGGTAGCTGGCATACTACAGACAAGACAGTCGCCTGTATTCATCAAAGGGACTTGGAGTAAAGACCCGTAAAACGACTCCCGCTATTTTATCGCTGTGTATACTGCGGTTGATTTGAAGATGAAAATTGAGGTGCGCTGCTTACAGTGCGCTCCAATCGAAAAATACGAATAGTTGCACTGGCGGATCTATTCTTTAAAGAACTCGGCGCACGCCTCTCCCCATCCCCGCTCTCTTAACTGAAATCACGGATCCGCCCCTGAGTGGCATCGCAAATCGACGGCTTAGCGCAAAACAATTCTATCTACGAGTACATTCTTTGCCTATTTTGATTTAGATTATTTTTGCACTAAAATTATCAGTGATGAATGAAACATAATTATTCATATTTTTACTTTTGTAAGTTCCTCCGTGACCTTGTTGTGTGTGTTGCATTATCGGACACAACTCTAGTTATGTACTATATGTATACATAATCACCAGTATACCAGTTACTATTCTTGGCCCTTCATACTGCCTGTATACTCTCTAATAGCATCATTATATATCGGTCATACTTGGAATTAACATCTTAACTGGACATACGCCTGTATCATATCATCACTCCTTCTGGTCAATACTTAAATTATAATAGAGTGGTCTGGGCGCTGACGCAAAATGACCACTCACCTCTCACCTCTGGGGTTATGGGTTCAAGCCTCGCTATGTAAGTGAAAATGAATGGATATGCTGTTCAAGACCACGTATAGAAGCAATCAACAGTCGATGCATTAGAAGTAGGTCGAAATGTCCAATGTTTCATTAACAGTCGAAACGTTTTTTTTTCTTAATGAATTCTTAATTGCTTAGGCACGTAGAGGATTAAGTGACTTACATATTTGTTTGCATATTTCTTTTTTATTGAGGCTTTGACTGATTTTTCCTTAACTTTCTATCATGGCTTAAATACTCCAATAATGTTTCTTTTCAAACTTTTCTTGTTATTTATAACTAAATTTGTTTCATTCTTTACTTCTTTCCATACTTACTCAAATAACTTGTTAACTTTGCATCTCTCCATGCTGACTTAAATATTGTTCTTTCCCTACTTACTTCGTACTTCATTCTTGTAGTATTTTCTTCTAGCTGTGCTTACTTGGTTCTTGTTGTCTTTATTTCTTTCCATTCTTACTTCATACTTCGTTGCTTTACTTTTCTTCTACTTTCCATACTTTCTTGGTTCTTGTTATCTTTGTTTCTTTACATATTTAATTTACTCTTTGTTGTTTTTTTTTTACATTTATTATTATCTTTCATTTTTGTTATCACTCTTTGTTTTTTTTTTACATTTATTATTATCTTTCATTTTTTGTTATCTTTGATTACTTCGTGCTTCATTAATGTTATATTTGTTACACAAACTAAATTCATTCTTACTATCTTAAATCATTCCTATACTATATTTTTTTGGTTAAAAATCTCTAAATCTCTAGTCCTTGTAATATTATGTATATAAAAGGAGACTGAACTTTTTTAAAGATATATATAATGCAAATATAGATTATTTAGAAGATTGAGCTTTTTAAATACATGTATACACATTTATACCATTTTGGAGATTTGTTTTAGAATATATACAGAAATGTTCACTTCGAGATTGAATTTTATGTATATTTATATATACTCCGCAAAAAAAGAGAAACTTTATTGTCCATAAAGTGGTTATTTGTTAAAAAATATTAAAAACCTGCAACGATATTGATATGAATGTGTAGGTCGGTCTTTTGTGAACACATCTGTAAAAATTTCTACCAGTAATTTTAAAGATAAATGGGCATGCGTCTCCCGCGTTCAATGGGATTCATGTCGGGAGAAACCACGTGCCATGGCGATACGTCAATGTTGTTAATAGTCTAATGGTTACGCGTAACAATGGCAGTTTGAGGACGAGCGTTGTCCTGTTGGAGCACGCCTATTCCATGTTTTCTCAAAAACGGTATTAATCCGGTAATGAAAACTTCATTGATGTTGCAGCGAATGACAATCAGCCTGGTTTTTCTCCCTACCATAATACCACCCCTATACTATCACACCACCCCCTCAAAACACATCCCTTTCGCACGCTCTATAAAAAAGCGTCACCTCAACGGTCATATACGCGTTGTCGCCTATCGGCATGGCTCAGATTAAACTCGAGACCCGTCGGGAAAAAAAATACTGTGTTTCAGTTACGACGACGCCAGCCTAGCCCATTGTATTCTGCCACGACGATGTATATTATATGACCAGTATATGGTCTATTGGCTCTATTGGCTCTTACAGGTTGAGCCTGTTGTCGTAAACGATTGCGTATTGTCTGATGAGAAATGTTATATTGACATGTCGTAATTGAGGTCAGCTGAAACTGGTCACGTAAATGGGTTCGTCTTATCGCACGATCATCCCGGTGTGTTGTTCAACGTGGTCGACCAGTGGGCGATCACGAACCGTTCCTGTTTGATTAAAACGCCTAAATAAATTTAAAAGTGTAGTGCGGCTGCCATCCCGATTGCTTGGTTTTGCTGGGCTTCTAATAAGCACGGCATCGGTGTGAAATAAATGTCTGATGTATTTTCAATTAATGTCAGGAGTATATTGGCACGGGCAAACCGTGCATAACCAGTTTATTACAGCTACATATATACCTCGTGTCTTTTCATACACAGGTGTCTATGTTCCACAAAGGTGAACATATTGTTAAATATTTCTTATACATGAACATTCTATATAATACGTGTAGAACAGAAAATGTTATCGCACTTTTCGGACAGTAAAGTTTGTTTTATTTGCTGAGTAAGGATCATCTTGTGATTGAAATATAGATCTAACCATTTATTAGGAGATTAAACGTTCTTTGTTACATCAACAAATATCTATCACCTTGGAGATTGAACTGTGAAATATAATTTTTTAACATTTAACATTCTTTATAAGATTTATTTAGAATAAAATGATATCCTGTCATGTATTTTGTTGTACCCCTGTCTACAGCAAACGACGGTTGTTGAAAATACAAGAACATTACTAGACCCTATAGCTATAACAAATGAAAGTATAGTTTATGACTCTGGTGTTTTTACAACAGACAATTCTATCAGAGACCACTTTGGAACAAACGCCCATATTCAACTAGGATTTGATTCTAATATTCCTCATAAGCGTAGGGTATGGAACTAGAAACGCGCCGAATTCAACAAATTTGATAATATTATAGCTTCAACGGGTTTGTCCTTTTTAAATTGTAGTACTATAGATATTGCATGCAACTTAATTATTTATAAATTTATAGAGTTGGCCAAAATGTGCATCCCTCCAATTGTGGGTACTATTCGCCCCAATGATTAACTCTTGTTCAACTCTGATATGTATCGTACATCCTGCTTACTTGATAGACAAAAGCAAAAAGCTATTAAAACTGGTTTGTTTCTGATTGGGCAATTTATAAAAATCTTAGAAATCAAGTCATTAATATGAAGAAAAAAACATGCTAAAGAAATATTTTATAATGACATTGAATTCAATTTAAATGACTATAACTCTACAAACCCTCGACAGAACTGAAAAATCATAAACACCTAGTTAGATCTAATACTAAAAGCTGTGAACGTATACCTCCGTTAAAGAAGATTCAAGATTCAAAATTAAACATATAATGTTTTCTCATTACATACATATAGCACACATGCCTTAAATATGTTTATTTATTACGCAACACATTTTATGAAACAATTCGTAAATACTTTTAGATATTTGTAAAACATAAAAAAGGAGCATCTGTACATCTGTATTTAATATTTCAAAAAGAGGTCGGACTTTGTTATTTATAAATGAATTTCGTGAACAATTTACTTTTAAATAAATATAAAAAATTCTATAAGTCATCCATGATAGATAATATATATGTACACTCATATTCACACACACAAGGCTTCCTAAACACTGATTTGTTAAAAGATTCCTAAAAACCTATACACTTAACATACGTATATTAAATGCTGTGTATATTTATTTTCCAATTTTAAAAATTCTGTAATTTGCTTAGATTTCTTCAATTCAATTTATAAACGCTGGGCATATTGTAATATTATGGTTTTAATACAATTTGCGAGTATCGTTGTACAGCAGACAGATAAGAATGAAATGATACTCGTCTTCATAATCTTGTGTATTACATAAAGTTCAATATCTTCGATTGTTGTCAATTCTGTATTGGCCATAACGACCAGTTTCAATTCTAAGCTTATGAGCGGACAGTCTTAATATATAGCAATTCTAAACTTGCTTGGTAAGTCTAGATCTAATTCAAATTCAAAATAAAGTTTGAAATTACTATATGTACATAACTTTATGGATCTGGATATGCTAGTGTGCCAGGTTTGCAAAAAAAACCATCAACAACTCTCTGTTTAAACACAATATGAAAATTATGTAAATAAGTATTTGCAGGGTTGCTCCAGACATAAGAAAAGACATACTGATTCAACAACGTTTTTATATTTGCAGCCCAAATATTTACACCTTTTTGACAATCGCAAAGAAGAGCTTCATAAAGATATTTTACAATAAAATTACTCGACTTCGCTATTTTACACCAATATCTTACCAGACGAACATATCTATTTATAAACAGTGGATATCTACCAAGTTCGCCATATATTCCCATATTGCAAGCTGATGTTTTCACATGTAACAATTGTTTGCAAAATGTTAGATGCACTCTTTCAATTTCTTTTGATTAAGAGTTCCCCCAAATTTCATGCATAATTTAGAGTTGAACCTACAAATGCATCATATAGCTGACAAATAGTTTTTGTTTTTAGAATATGTTTGCGAGTCTTTGCTAATAAAATGTTTAAAGCCCTTAGACCCTTCCTTGCCAAAGTTTCCTGGTTAAGGCCAAAATTACCGGTGTAATTCAAAACTGTTCCGAGATAATTAAAGTCATTTACTATTTCTAAAGCATTGTTATCGTATGTCCAATTTTCGTCTTTATTAATTGGTCCCCGCTTCCTAAACACAATAACTTTCGTTTTATCAGTGTTTACTTGTAAACCCCACTTTTCACAATATTTCTTTAAAAGCTCAATGCTTTTTTGCAATTCTTGAGGATTTTTACCTAACAAAATCATATCATCAGTAAACAACATTAAGATAAAAGTGATGGCGTTCAAGGTTAAACCGCTGATTATGTCATCAAGTAAGAATAACTCCAAATACTCCAAAAATAAGGAGAATAAAACCGGCGAGATTACCTCCCCTTATTTACTATATCCTGCTTAAAATTAAAACGAATTAGACCCAGAGGTGCGTGATTCAGCTTCCTTGCTTTCATTTAAAAGACAATTAAAAATACTGTTTAATCCACCAATTGTCCCAAATTTCTCTTTTACAGACGAAAGACGGTCAGCAGTACTTCACGCCCGTATCAGAAACAAATGTAGTAACCTGACTGCCGATTTATTTTACAATCATTTAACACCAAATACCTATTGCGATTGTGGCTGTGAACAAGATTGATTGATTGATCAGTTAACCTAACCACTGTTTCCTGTGATTAACCAGTACTCGAGCACACCACATCTCTGCAAGTAACTGATAACTTTCCCACTTGAAACAGCGGTGAGAGACGAATGATAATGAGAAACAATGTCGTATATCACAATCATCACGGAGACTGTTGCCGGGCGGGGGATTCAAACTCACGACCCCTGGATTGATAGTCAGACGCGTATCCGACTGAGCTAATCGGGCCCGGCTGTGAACAAGAAGACGCCGAGCATTACATTTTAGATGTGCTCTTTATTCTTTACCAAGACGTCAACTATTTATAAAACTCGTTTATTTATAAAGTAAATGACTATTTGGAAATGAAAACCTAACAAATGAGTAAATGAACTGATATTTTCGGAAGCTCAAAAATTTGTCAAAAAAAAACAAACAAACCCAAAACATTTCCAGTAAAACGATACCATAAAAAGACAACACTTTTTTTCATTGTCCATTTAAATGTCTATAATTAACTCGGAGCACTTTGGTGTGGGGTGCGTATGGTCTACCGCGGGCCGCGGATGAATATGGCGAGCAGGACACGATCAAATCTTTCGGTATATTTTTGTGTTTCAAGTTTATTTTATTTTATGAAACAGTTATATTTTTCATTTACCATACTTAAGCATTTTGAAATTGGAATTTAATTGAGAATATCCTGTCAATATGTTTTTCAATTAACCTGCGTAATACTTATGTTGTAATAACTTGTAGCCCAACCCATTTGCTTATGTTATGTTTATAATTGTAGGAATGGTTATATGTATATGTTATAAACATAATATTATGCAATAAAATGTGATTAAATTAAACTGAACTAAACGGTTATAAATAGTAAATTCTAGATGCGCTCCCAGTGGGGCCCCTGTTTCCTGAAACTCTTAAAGTATTTGCCATAGTTCTCCAATAGTATTTCCTCTGATCTCTAAAATTAGGACTTTGATCTCTGGATCCATGAAAGTAATGGCCATTGATCCCCAGATCTCTAAAAAATATTGGCCATGTTCCCCAGATCTCCAAAATCCCTGGGAGGGCCTCACTCTACTAGATCTAAATCACTTTTTATCAGTATACTTACAGTATGTACAATGTTCCAGGCGATGCCTGACAAAAAAGTTCGTTATAATTGCATTATTACTTATCCATTGTCTGTTGTACTTTGATTGTTTTTTCGTATAAGGCATAGTACCACCATTGGAAAAAGGAAGTGCTTCTGTGGAGTAGTCGCATAATGGCGGTTATAAATAGTCCTTGTTTCTTCTTCTTTAAAAAATCATTTTCCTTATTTAAATGCTCATATTTTTTTTATTTTAATAACAATTTTGATGTATTTTGAAAATTTTAAAAGTATTGTCATGTTTGAATTAAGAATTTAGAAAAACAAAGTGATGCTTGGAAATTGGGGATAGGGATACATGATTTCGGAAGTCTACTTTCACTTTGTCAACAGTGTACACACTGAGCAGAAAAACTATCTTATAATATGACACATGACCCCACCTTTTCTCATCATATTTGGTAGTGAAGCGGCTGACAAACAGTAAACTGTAAGTATCACTTTTTTCATTGGGTCTCTGTATGAAAGACAAGACTCCAAACTTTTATTATCTACTATAAAATAAAGAACAAAAACCAATGGTTCGGTTTCTCGCACATTCTACTACTAGGTGGCGCGCGCATCAATCGGGAATAGTGGGGGAATATACACATTCGAATCAGGGTCGCTTTTATCTTTATTTGAACCCAGGTATTTATTCATTTGTTGTAACGTTACGCAGATATTACACGACACATGTTTATCTAATTGTCAGTTGTAATTGTCTCACTTACTGACGACATGTTTTAATACGGAATGGACAACATGTATGTACATATCCTGAGAATTATATGCAGTGGTTTCGTACCACTACAACTTCGTACCAGATTGAGAGGTTTCGTACCGCACATAGATTAACGCATTATGAAACGTATAGTGTTTCACACCATGTTTATGATGATAATTAAATGTTTGTAATTAGTGTGTGATAGTATCCCATACCTAATAGCATACTTAGAATTCATTACAATGTTAGTGAAACTAGAGTCGGTACAAATTTTATTTGGAAGTTTAGTCCAGTACCAGTATTTTCCCCCCGACCCCATCTCTAGCCGTCTGAATAGCCGATTTATGGTAATATGTTAACAATAAAAAATCTAAGTGGCTAACTTCATGTCATAAATAGTCACTGACTTTCCGTAAGTTTATCATTTTCAAAGGTATATTTACCAGAAATAACTTGTAAAAAGATTACTCAGAACAATAAAGTAACTTTATTACTGTTTATTATTAATGTCATCTTTTACATGGTTGATGAAGTTTTAGACTCGAGGTATCATCAGTATAACTTTTGTTATTGGATTATTGTTATTTATGGTTAAACTGTTTCTAAAAGACAGGGCTGAAAAATTCCGCTCGCCCGCCCGCCCGCCATGATGAGTGACAATTTGATCAGGATAAACAAGATTTAAGAAACTGACCTTAATATATCTTTGATTTAAAGCATTCAATTAACAAATGTTGGAAAGGAAGGACGAGTAGCTTTTATAATAAATTTGAAGCCCTGTAAGACATACAGTATGATTAGCCGCTGGTTTTGTTATAGTAAAATATTATCAAAGTTGACAATGATTACATGGAAAAACTCACACATGTCAGCCATCTTGGTCATTACATAATACAGTAATATAAAAAGAGTTTAAAAATTTTTTTTTATAAAAATAATCTATAATAGACAGAGTCCCAGATCATTTTTTAAGTCATTGAGTACTACTCAAAATCAGAGTTGATAATTTTTCTTGAGTTTTTCGGAATAGTGGTTAGCGACATTGTTTATTACTTGCACAGACTGGATGACTGTGGCTGCGTTCCGTTCAGTTAAATGTTTGATAACGTTAGCAAGCATATTTTCCTGGGCTCAAGCTCATACTAGCACACGGTATGCGACTATTTTAGGGAACCAAGCATAAAACGTGTTTGCTGTTTAACCATGCTGTACGCAGCCCATTATAATCGGTAAAATTTATCACGGAAGTGATTTGAATTGAAAACATTCAGTATTTTATTTAGTATAATTTCCGCAGCTAAATCTAGAAATTAGTGCCATGAAAATTGATTTTCAGAGAATGTAAATTTATTTATGAATTTAAAAATTGATTTTAACGTAAAACTTGTTTTCTATGCATGATTGATATGCACGTAAAACCAACTTGATGCATATATCCACCAATTTTTTATGCATCATATGCAGATAAACTTTTTATCTGGGGCTCGAAGTAGATATACCTTTTTCATAAATGGATCTAGTGACTATTTATTTTGTATATCTTTGATTTTATTAATAAGTTTAATATGATTTATAATAACAGTAACATTAATAAGAACAGGTGTGGATGAGAATATATTTTTAGTCCATTGTCCATTGGTTTGTAAACTTAATTTTATCCTTGTCATCTGACAGACGGGAGAATCATTCCGTTAACTCTGTAAATGACTATGAACATATTGTTGGAAAGATTCTTGAAGAGAATAATTTTTATTGCGCTTTAACGAATCATTTTTTCCCTTTTTGAACAGTGATATGATCATAATGCAATTGATATGGTTTCTAGATTTATTTATATATTTAAATGGACCACTGAGTCCATTTTACGTAAAGGTAAACCTGAAAAGAATTCAAACTGGCAGGGTGAGGGATGTAGTCAAGCAAAAACGTACAGAGTTTCAATGTTTAAGAAAATTTAGATGTAGAATTAGTAGAACAACTGTTCAAAAGTGCAAAACATGGCGCTTTTTAAAAAGTGTATAAAAATGCTTAATATTTTTTTGAAAAGAAAAATCGACAAAAACTTGTCGAATGCAGTAAGAACCCTAAAATCTTTTGGAATACAATTAAAAGTTCAAACGTTAAAGATAACTTCATTTGTAACAAATCTACCTCTGATCATTTTCAAAATTTGTTATACCAAACAACACAGATTATGAGACTAATAATTGTCTGAATATAACTCGTAATGTTGAAATTTTGCAAGCTTTTGATCAAGTTCATGGCAAAGGGCCCCATGACCCGATGGATATGCTTCTTTATAAACACACAGCTGTCCTCATATTACCATACTTAACTAAACTGTTCAATGCTATTTTTTCAAGTGGAAATGTACTACCCGATGCATGGGTGAAGGTATTATATAACCGATACACAAACATGGTTCCTAATTACACCCAGATAATTATAGGGGTATCGCATTGTTAACGTTCTCAATATTTACTTGCATTTTAATAACAGATTGAATACCTGGTGTGACGGAAACAGTATTATTGATAAGGCAGGTTTTTGAAACGTTGCTAAACCATAGATAATATAGCCTAATGTCAGTATCTCAGAAATACTTATCGAGACCCGGAGGTCGACTTTTATTGTATTTTCATGGATTTTTCAAAAGTTTATGACTCCATTCATCACAATATTTTATATGCAATGAAAAGAAAATGTATTGATGGTAAAATATTAACTGTGTTTCAATCATTGTACAGTAAACTTAGATCATGTGTGAGGGTTGGTCATGGGCTTTAGGACTTCCTTGAATGTAATATTGGAACAAGGCAAGGTTGTATTTGCAGTACTATTATAAGTATATTACATGATCTTTTATATTACTTAAAATATACTTTTAGTCAAGGAATATGATTTTTTAGCTCGCCGGGACGAAGTCCAAGGAGAGCTATTGTCATGACCCCGGCGTCGTTGGCGTCGTCTGTGGACACCCAGGTTAAACTTTTGCGTTGAAGTTTAAGATATCTATGCAACCACTCTTTGGATGTGAATGAAACTTTGCATGTGTGTTCACCATCATCAATGGAACACACACAGACAAAAAACATAACTCTGGATTGCATTTTGGCACAGTTATGGCCCTTTTTGGACTTAAACACAAGTGGTAAATTTGAAATACCCATTCTAAAAATAGACAGTGCTCAATTAAATGGTCAGAGAAGCACATTTTTATAAAGATGAACAAATAGATATATAAAAGTTTTCTCTATTTTAATGAAAGCAATATGATGCTAATCTCAAGGGCTTGGGCCTCTTTCCAAGATGGTTCCGGCTAAGAATAGAATCTCTGCAGAGGGGTAGGAATCCTACGAATTGGTGTCATGTTCATTTTATCATTTTTTGTCATGTTCACTATTGTGGTTAAATTATCAACCCCTGTGTGGTTCCAGGGAGCTATATGAGTGTTGGCAAGAATAGGATCACTGTGGCTCATGCATGTAGGAAGCGACAATTTGAGTAATTCGATAGAATTTGCTGAAACTCTGCAGTTCTGCAGGTATCAAGGTTCTAGGTTCATTCTGCATATTCATTTGTTGATGTATTTTTTTAATCTGTATGTTAATTTGTTGTTTCTGTACATGTAGAGTGAACCTGGAACCTTCCTTCCTGTTGGCGTCAAATAACCTATAATGTGTTGGTACGCCGTAAAACCCTATTCATTCATTCATTCATTCTTTCCAATTTAAAAGAGAAATGTCCTGAGTATACAAACTTATTGAACAACCCTCCTATATGAATTAATTGTGTAGACATGTAGACTTGATAACATTTTACTTCCAGATATCAGTTAGGAGATATTCCTGCTACCAGCTAAGATGGCCCAGTATAGGATTGCTGACCCTGAGGAACTAATGGAGTGCCCATACGACCGCGTACACATGGTGAGAGCAAAGAGATTTCAGTATCACCTGATGAAGTGTCGACAGGTATGTTTGTGCAGTCACGTTTCTTTCATAACTCTGTGTCTCTTCCTCTGTCTTCTCGTTGTAGCGCCTGCACTTTTCATTTAAACTTCATCATACTTTAAATACCAAATTAAAATATTGTTTGTTTGTCGCTTCTAGCCGACCCCTCAACAGTCCCATCTGTCATAATTATTGGGGGCAGCTTTGGGGGTCATAATTCCCTGTGTCATTATGTGTCCTTACAAATATTCTCTGATTTATAACTAAAACAAAAGAAGAAAAAAAAAGAATTTACCTTCCTTAATGGAAGTAAATGGGCTAAATGTTTCCAATAATATGAGATATGTTAATATAATCTTAAATAGAATATGTTTAATTTTAAACTTTGTGCTTACATAGAACATAAAATAATTTCATTGTTGTGATGATCTATAATTTTTAAACAAGATGTTAGTTTTAAGATTGAACAGGTTACGTGGTTCTATAATGAAAAACAGGGCCTGATTAGTCATTAGCACATCTGACTATTAATCCAGGGTTCAGGAGTTTGAATCTTGCCCAGCCATAATCTCTGTGATGGTTGATATATGACATTACGTCTCATTATCATTCGTCTCTCACTGCTGATTCAAGTGGGAAAGTAATGAGTTACTTGCGGAGTTGGGATGTGCTCGGGTACTGGTTAACCTTCCAGGATCCCAGGAAACAGTGGTTAAGTTAACTGATCGTCTGATGGTATTAAAATGATGCTCAATATTCAATCAGTCAATAATAAAGGTTGAACAGGTTACAGTACATGGTATTTATAATGTAACAGTAAAGAAAATTAAATAAAGTGCCGCAAATGATCATCATTATAAGGCATTTGATCACAGGTCTGAGTTAGTTCTCCATTAGTCTATATCACAATTTTAAATATCTAATAATATAATAATAAAATTAATAATAATAATATTTTATTTAACAATGGGAACTCAATCAAATACAATAACTGTTCTTCTTTGAGGTCATCTAATGGAACAAGAGTGGTTATACCGTATATTCCCTTATTAACGCCCCCAGAGGTGTTACATTTTACAAGGTGGGGGATTTATTAAAGATAAAAAAAAGAAAATTTAACAACAGTTAAAAATACAATAAAACCAATGAAGCCCTGGAAAAACCTTTAAATCCAGTTTAAATCCCCGAAAAAGTGGTTCAGAATTATTTGAGAGTGAATGAAATAATCGGCATAGGATGAAAAAAAGCTGAAAATCTGTATGAAACTACTAGTCTGCATACTGGAATATCCGAATTGATGGTCAATGTACTCTTCACTTTAAATCACTTGGACACTCGCTCTTATCAACGTGGAACAATGAGCTTTCAGCGTACACCGAATAACCGCATTTTCCGACTTTTGTAATGTTTTAATCGACAGACGGCATATTTACTAGTTTTAAACGGCAAATATGGGAATGTGTATATATATTCAACCAAAAGTGGTTAAGTGACCCAAGATATAAACATTGGGTAAGAGAGTTCAAAGGTGATAAACACTTCGCTAATTGTTGTCTGTGTAACAAAATAATCAATCTGGGAAAGATGGGCAAATATGCACTCAACTCGCATATAAGTTTTATTTTTTAATTTTCCAGAAAAATAGGTGTTTTGGGGGGTGGGGGGGTTATTCGAGTGGGGGGGGGGGGCGGCGTTAATAATGGAATATACGGTATGTAGACAATTCTGACTGATGCACAAGCTTTGGCAAAGGAGGGAATTAATGAGAAGAAAAAAAGATAATTATATGTATGCATTGATTTAATACATAATTATATAGTTTCATATCTTCTGCAATACACATACATCTGTTGTCTGTGTGATATGAACAGCTGCTAGTTAAGGTGACATCTTGTTTTATCTTGGATTCGTGTAGCCTAATGACATTGCCTGACACATGAATGTATGCGGTGCAGTGACACTAGATAGTAGTCACTGGCTTTTGTTGTACCGGTTCTGTTGATATTATACATTTAGTCTCTATAATATTATGACCAAGCCTTAAAAAAAAAATGTTCATGTCTTTCTTCCTATTGGACTAAGGGCGTTTTAAATTAATTGCTAGATTATCATCCAAATTTCTCTTAAAAATTGGGAGAAGGGAAGATTTTACTTTTTGTTTTAAATTTGATGTTAGTTTAAAAAAGATAAAATTTTTTTAATGAAAATCAGAAGGGTTGGGGTGGCGTGAAAATTAGGGGGCGGGTGGGGATGATAATTAAGCAATTAATTTATTGTGGCCTTATGGTCCTAAAAATGTACCCATCAATAATGATTGATTTTTTATCTTGATTTTTAAATAAAGGAGATAATCTTGTACATGTACTAGCATCAGCAGTTGTGGTGTCATCAACGGCAAGATTACATGTAGAAATAGGTCAGAAATAGGTATACAATTTCGTGTCTGCTCCACATCTTTTAAACCACTGAACAGATTTTGAAAAAGCATGCTGCAAATGTTCACCATAATCAGATGATGCATCGTGTACAATAACCAGGTCTGTAGCTCAAAGGTTAATGTCACATTTGGAGGTTTATGGTCAGAAATAGGTACACAGTCTCGTGTCTGTTCGATATCTTGTAAACCACTGAACAGATTTTGAAAAAGCATGCCGCAAATGTTCACCATAATCAGATGATGCATCATGCACAATAACCAGGTCCATAGCTCAAAGGTCAAGGTCACACTAAGAGGTTTAAGGTCTGAAAAAGGTACAACAAATTTTGTGTTTTCTTTTCAGATTATACTTATTTTAGCTTGATTACAAAGAAAGCTCAGAGCTTATATGGACCGTTCTTGAGTTCACTTCCTGGGTAAGACCAGTACATGCTTCTGGTTGAGCTGGGGATCGAACCTGCAACCTCTGCTCTGCCCTGTCCCCTACACTGCACTGTCTTCTGATCTGCCAAACCAAGCCATATCATCAGGCGTTAATTGTCTTTCTGCACACTCTAGATCCCACATTCGGATTTGATCTTCTCCAAATTTTCATAGTAGTTATTGATGGATAAATGTTGATGTTTGCCTTGTAAACACTGTATGCCCAAAGTCTCCACATGAAAACGTAAATCCTATTTCTTATGCAATATAATAACTCCTTTTTACTGGTACGTTGTAAGAAATATAACTTTAAACTTGCAATATTTGTGTAGAACTACAAAGGTAAAGATTTTGTATCCTGTCCATTCAATGCCAAGCACGAAATGCCAAGACCCGAGATGCGACATCATATCTCTGTGTGCCCAGATAAGGCCATGATCGAGCCAGAATTAACATATGGTAAGTTAAGGCATGTTTTTTTTTTTTTTTTTTTTTTTTTTTTATACTGAAAACCAAAAGTTTTGTCAGTAAAAATACATGGGAAACCCCATAGGGTACATTTAAATCCAGATGTGTGCCTGGATATGGAAATGATATTTTGAAAACGCAATTTGATATTGAATATAGGTCTGTAACAAACAGAATCGGTGATTAAATAAAATATACCAACTTTCATTCTGGTAATGTCCGCCATCCTAAATCGTTCTTTTTCAATGTAAAGGGAGGTAATTTACTGACTTTATAACTTTCAAGAGGGAATGCATGTACAGTGATGCCATGTTATGCATTTTTTAACAAATTTCACATTCTGTGGTGTTTTATCTCACCATTTACACAGTTTCAGTTTTTTAACTAGACAAATAGTGCTTTTATTTGACAAAATGCTGTTTTTCACAAAGGGGCAATAACTTTCAATCAGGCTATAGAATAAATCTAAATTCTGTTGATGTTGCTCTTTACACTTTGACAAATATAGTTAAATTAAAAAAAATATCGAAATCCTTTTTTGTATTATAGTTTAACTTGTATGAAAATACTGACTAAACTTTTGGAACTCAGTATATTTCCATAGTACATTCACATAAAATTTATTATTACATCCACACTGTGAATTTAGCGATTAACATTTTTTATTAGAAAAGTTGCAGTTTATTCCATTTGTTTTCATGTTGTGTAATTTTGTCTTTTGTCAGTGCAATAAATCTTTCAAGGTTTTCAAGGTATTTTAAATATTTTTTTAAAACTGTTAAAATTCTGTATTGTGTTCCCTTTAACTATCTAGAGGTCTGGAGCATCGTTGAATTTATAAATGTTGAGACTGAGTCCTTTTAAGGGAATTCATAAGGGGCCATTGGAGCCCTGAAAATTTCAAATGTACAACATGCAATGCCCCTGTATATATATAGAGATTGTTACTTCTTCTCCATACAGCTGCCAGGAAGGAGAATGGTGACAGTAACATGCACAAAGGCTGTACAGACACGCCTGTCTACAAGGAACTGGCCATTCCAAGCAACGAAGACTGGGATTCTGGTAAACTAACATTTACAGTTACATTGTTGTTGTTGTTGTATTGTGTTTAGCATCGCTTTAAAAACATTCTCAGTTTTATCATGACGGTGTCTTCTTCAGACTATTCTGAGCACTGCGACACTGGAGTATCGTATTGTAGACACATGGTATGATACCTGACCAAGTAGCATTACTCTGATCCCAGGCAGACCAGACCTAGAACTACCCTCTAAATTACTGAGTGCCAAGCGTGGAAGATTCTGGTTCCATTTTTAATGTCTTTGGTATGACTCTGCTGAGGATCAAACCCTTAACCTTCTGCATGCGAGGTGGATGCTCTACCTCTAGATTACCGCTGTGGTTCAGTGACTTTGTTTGTTCCTCTTAAGACCTCAATCTGGCATATCAAGACAATGTCAATTAATTATAGGAATTATTTCGTTCATTGTCTTGCATGGAAGTTATTTGCATAATGGGAGACTGATTTTAATGAGAGGTAGGAGACAGATGATTTAAGGATAGACCACTTGGAAGTCAAGGTAACTAAGTATAGATAATATAGACAATATAGTTACAATCTTATAGTGATGGGACATCAGTTTAAAATCTGAAATCGAATATCGGTTCGAATTGGCTCTTTACCTATTCAGATTCAGAATGTTCTTGGTCGGAGGTAGGTTTTCATTGACTTTCGTAAACCCGAAGCCTTCTATTCCTCCGATTTAGTCTTAGCACCAGGGTGGCTATATATGGTCACATCGTTGTTATTTAGTCTTGGAACCAGGGTGGTTACATATCGTCACATCTTTGTTATTTAGTCTTAGAACCAGGATGGCTATATATCGTCACATCGTTGTTATTTAGTCTTGGAACCAGGGTGGCTATATATCGTCACATAGTTGTTATTTAGTCTTGGAACCAGGGTGGCTATATATCGTCACATACATGTTATTTAGTCTTAGAACCAGGGTGGCTATATATCGTCACATAGTTGTTATTTAGTCTTGGAACCAGGGTGGCTATATATCGTCACATAGTTGTTATTTAGTCTTGGAACCAGGGTGGCTATATATCGTCACATACTTGTTATTTAGTCTTAGGACCAGAGTGGTTATATATCGTCACATCGTTCTTATTGAGTCTTGGAACCGGGGTGGCTATATATTGTCACATCGTTGTTATTGAGTCTTAGAACCAGGGTGGCTATATATCGTCACATCGTTGTTATTTAGTCTTGGAACCAGGGTGGCTATATATTGTCACATCTTTGTTATTTAGTCTTGGAACCAGGTTGGCTATATATCGTCACATACATGTTATTTAGTCTTAGAACCAGGGTGGCTATATATCGTCACATCGTTGTTATTTAGTCTTAGAACCAGGGTGGTTATATATCGTCACATACTTGTTATTTAGTCTTAGAACCAGGGTGGCTATATATCGTCACATACTTGTTATTTAGTCTTGGAACCAGGGTGGCTATATATCGTCACATCGTTGTTATTTAGTCTTAGAACCAGGGTGGCTATATATCGTCACATACTTGTTATTTAGTCTTGGAACCAGGGTGGCTATATATCGTCACATAGTTGTTATTTAGTCTTGGAACCAGGGTGGCTATATATCGTCACATCGTTGTTATTTAGTCTTAGAACCAGGGTGGCTATATATCGTCACATACTTGTTATTTAGTCTTGGAACCAGGGTGGCTATATATCGTCACATAGTTGTTATTTAGTCTTGGAACCAGGGTGGCTATATATCGTCACATACTTGTTATTTAGTCTTAGGACCAGAGTGGTTATATATCGTCACATCGTTCTTATTGAGTCTTGGAACCGGGGTGGCTATATATTGTCACATCGTTGTTATTGAGTCTTAGAACCAGGGTGGCTATATATCGTCACATCGTTGTTATTTAGTCTTGGAACCAGGGTGGCTATATATTGTCACATCTTTGTTATTTAGTCTTGGAACCAGGTTGGCTATATATCGTCACATACATGTTATTTAGTCTTAGAACCAGGGTGGCTATATATCGTCACATCGTTGTTATTTAGTCTTAGAACCAGGGTGGCTATATATCGTCACATACTTGTTATTAAGTCTTAGAACCAGGGTGGCTATATATCGTCACATACTTGTTATTAAGTCTTAGAACCAGGGTGGCTATATATCGTCACATACTTGTTATTTAGTCTTGGAACCAGGGTGGATATATATATTCACATCGTTGTTATTTAGTCTTGGAACCAGGGTGGCTATATATCATCACATCGTTGTTATTTAGTATTGGAACCAGGGTGGCTATATATCGTCACATACTTGTTATTTAGTCTTGGAACCAGGGTGGCTATATATCATCACGTCGTTGTTATTAAGTCTTAGGACCAGGGTGGCTATATATTGTCACATACTTGTTATTGAGTCTTAAATTCTTAGAACCAGGGTGGCTATATATCGTCACATCGTTGTTATTTAGTCTTAGAACCAGGGTGGCTATATATCGTCACATCGTTGTTTATAGTCTTGGAACCAGGGTGGCTATATATCATCACATCATTGTTATTTAGTCTTACAACCAGGGTAGTTATATATCGTCACATACTTGTTATTTAGTCTTAGAACCAGGGTGGTTATATATCGTTACATACTTGTTATTTAGTCTTAGAACCAGGGTGGTTATATATCGTCACATACTTGTTATTGAGTCTTAAAACCAGGGTGGCTATATATCATCACATCATTGTTATTTTCGTTCGCAATTTTATGTATTAGAGTTACATCCTTTTGCTTATTTAATTTGCACTCACTGCATTTCATACTCACATTTTGTACTTCAAACATTCGTATCGATTATAAGAATCAACTGGACATTCTAGTCGTCGATTGATTGTGTCTGATATTCAGCCCATTACTACTATCCTACTTCAGATTAAAACCATGTATTTGTTAGGTTGACACTTACTTGTATCTAGAATGTATTATTTCTGTTGTAACAGAGGCGGCAGACTGTGTCGGTGTTGGACCACTACATGACAGGTCGTACTTTGGAAGGGTCCAGTTTCATGACACCACCAAGTAAGTTGTAGTCGTGTGTTTTGTAGCAATCCCATAATGTCTCACACCACCAAATAAGATGAAGTCGCGTGTTCTGTAGCAATCCCATAATGTCTCACACCACCAAATAAGTTGATGTCGCGTGTTCTGTAGCAATCCCATAATGTCTCGCAGCACCAAGTAAGTTGTAGTCGCGTGTTCTGTAGCAATCCCATAACGTATCGCACCACCAGTAAGTTGTAATCGCGTGTTCTGTAACAATCCCATAATGTCTCGCACCACCAGTAAGTTGTAGTCGCGTGTTCTGTAGCAATCCCATAATGTCTCGCAGCACCAAGTAAGTTGTAGTCGCGTGTTCTGTAGCAATCCCATAATGTCTCGCACCACCAGTAAGTTGTAGTCGCGTGTTCTGTAACAATCCCATAATGTCTCACACCACCAGTAAGTTGTAGTCGCGTGTTCTGTAGCAATCCCATAAGGTCTCGCAGCACCAAGTAAGTTGTAGTCGCGTGTTCTGTAGCAATCCCATAACGTATCGCACCACCAAGTAAGTTGTAGTCGCGTGTTCTGTAGCAATCCCGTAATGTCTCACACCACCAAGTAAGTTGTAGTCGCGTGTTCTGTAGCAATCCCGTAATGTCTCACACCACCAAGTAAGTTGTAGTCGCGTGTTCTGTAGCAATCCCAAAATGTCTCACACCACCAAGTAAGTTGTAGTCGCGTGTTCTGTATCAATCCCCATAATGTCTCGCACCACCAAGTAAGTTGTAGTTGCGTGTTCTGTAGCAATCCCATAATGTCTCGCACCACCAAGTAAGTTGAAGTCGCGTGTTCTGTAGAAATCCCATAATGTCTCACACCACCAAGTAAGTTGAGGTCGCGTATTCTGTAGCAATCCCATAATGTCTCACACCACCAAGTAAGTTGTAGTTTCTTGTTCTGTAGCAATCCCATAATGTCTCACACCACCGTTACATTTCCAACAAGGTTCTGTTGTTATGTTGATATCCAGCTGATCAACATTTTGTTTCTGGGTTAATGATCTGCAATTATAAACAGAAAAAGTATACAGTCAAACCTGCCTGAAGCAGCTAGTCAGGGGAAGGAGTGAAAGTGGCCTTTTAAGACAGGTTGTTGCTTATAACAGGTTAATTTACGCTGAAAGCATAGAAATGATAAATATGGCTGCTTAAGACAAGTAGCTGCGTAATAGAGGTGACCACATACACGGGTTTGACTGTACCTTGACCAGGTTAATAGCTATGTATTTCAAAATCTGATTATTAAATTGATGTATGTTGTATGGCAGTGATTTGGTGTGTGTTTGTGGGTGGGGGGGATAAACTGATTATTTCCATTTTTCCATTCTTTACACAAAAATTACAATATCTGCACATGGGACCAGGATGTGCACTAAAATAGTTAAAACTGTGAGTTCAAAGATCTTCTTAAAAAATCAGCGAGTCCAGCCAGATTTGTTCATATTTTACTTACTTTCTATTACAAGAAGTTTAAGTATGTTAGTACTTTATGAAAAAACATGAGCAGGCATAGTTTCCATTATAATATAACATTTATTCCTTAAAGTTCTTAGACAGGTATGCATGGCATTTCATTACACAACATGTTTGTGGTAATTGAATTGATTGATTGAATATTTAGCGTCATTTTTGTCTCGCCAAGACGACGGAGCAGAAGCGATATTAAGGTGTTGCTTTTCCGTCGACTGCGGCAGCTTCAAACATTTATATTTAGCACCAATGTTAAGTTTTCGTTTTTACATAATATACTTATACTTGGATCATAGTTACAACTAACACCCTGCATCATATTATACACTGTAGATGCTGAGTATGACCTACATTGCATGGTTCACTGACTTTGTTTGATGCTGAATTTTGCATAAAAATTTACCTCCAATATTAAGTTTTCGTTTTTACACTATTTCTCAATAAGTATTAGTGCTAGGACACTCATACTTGGATCATAGTTACAACTAACACCCTGCATTACATAATGTAATGCAGATGCTGAGTACTTTTTTTTTATTTATTTTAACTACCATCAAGTTCATATCTCAAAAATCACTTAATGTATTTGATCGAAACTTCACACAGTACTTCCTAAAATATTTTTTAGTCATTAAACCTACTACATTAACCAAGTTAGATGACTCTTGCATGAATATAATGCAAATTCTTGTGTCATATTTTTGCAAATCGTGGCTGTTACTAAATTCATCAAATCAAATAACTATTGTAAAAAGCCACTCTTTAATATATTATGGAAGTTATTATGTCATTTCTCTGTAACCACGGGATTAAAATAATGATTTTTGAGCTTTACAGATACATTCGGCCATTTTTGTAATTGTATTTTAATTTTTTTCTCTCCCATGTGTGTATTAACGTCCAAAGCGGACACGGCGAGACATATAATTCCGCACAATTCTTGTTATGCCATTGAGGATAATTAGTTAACCTAACCACTGTTTCTTGGAATCCTGAAAGGTTAATCAGTACTCAAGCACACCCCATCTCCGCAAGTAACTGATAACATTCCCACTTGAATCATCAGTGAGAGACAATTGATAATGAGACACAATGTCTGATATCATTCATCAGGGAGACTGTTGTTGGGCGGGGATTCAAACTCTTGACCCTTGAAATGCCGAATGAGCTTATTGGGCCCGGCTCACATTTGTGGTAAACACAACACAATACAATACAATATATCAAATGGTTATTTCTGTCACCTGTGTAAGTGATCAACTCTATTAAGCAGCCACTTGTCTTATTAAGCAACATTTGCTATTTTTTAGATCAATTTAACCTGTATTAAGTAACAACCTGTCTTAAAAGGCCACTTTTGCTCCTTCCCTTGACTAGCTGCTTAGACAGGTTTGACTGTATATCTGACTGCCACCTGCATTGATAAAATCTGTGTAGAGACCATCTTTTTTCACAATCTGGGGGAAATGATGTTACAATTTTTTTACACCCATCTTTCTGTTTTTTTGGTTTGAAGTAGAGATGATGTATAACTTTTACATTTCTGAGGACTTAATTATTACGGTTCCTTAAAAACAGTTCATTTCACATGCCTCATATTTTCCAGCATGAACAAGGCACAGAGAAAGGTGATGAAGGACAACAGGCTGACACCTGAGCAGAAAATGTATGTACTCAATCACTGATTCCTGTCTTTCTGTCTCCTGTCACTGTATGTAGGGTACTCCGGGCTTTTACTGTACTTAACCAGAGGCCAAAATTCGACTACTTCCCAATTAAAAAATCATGTTTTTTTCCACAGTTGAGGCAAAAAAATGAAGACATAGTTCGGAAATGTTAAAAATATTAATAAAGTTCATTTCTGTTACAAAAGATGACTTTGAAGAAATGAACCAAATATTATCAAGATATTATTTGTTGTTTTTATTTTATTACCAAAATAACAATACTTATTGAATGCCCCTCATATTCATCACTGTCAGTGATGGTCTAGATTATATCTTAGACAAGGTAAAAGTTGATGCTCTGTTTCAGATATTCAAAATGTGTATATAATAAAATGACACAAAATTGGGCTTAATTTGTCTGCTGAGTCCATGATAACACTCTGTGATACCTCTTTGTAGAATAGTTGAATCTACTCCAAAGTTAAATATTTCACCAACATGAAAAGTTACGTGTTGTATAAAACAATTATCTCTCACCAGGACCGAGCTGGCATTGCAGGCAGGCAAGGGTGTGAATGAAGATGAAGATATGTTACGTTTGCCGAAAACTTCCTCTATTGCCGCTATGCCTAGACAACCACAGATACAACCCCGGGAACAACCTGTATCTAGCGTATTCCAGTACAGTGTAGGAAGGGGCCGTGGAAGAGGACGTGGTATGGCTACTGCAAATGGTATTATTGTTTTTAATTAAAAATTCAGTTCTTGCCATTGGTAACATGAAAAAACACCTTCTAAAATTAATGTTTGGTGATGGAACATTTTAACTTGACTTTTTAAAAAAAAAAAAAAGAGCCATTGCCACTGTTGATGTTCAGTTAAAGTGTTATTATGCTTCCATCCGTGCGACCCCAAATCATTGCCTGCGATATTCCTGTACAATGTTTGAAACTTTTTGTATTTGTGTTTAGGGTCACAAAGTTATGGCCTTTTGGGGGATATAGAAATGGGCTGGGTCCGTGTGTCCGTCCATGCGTCCCCTGCTATTTTGTTTAGTTGATATTCGAATTTTAAAAAACTTGGCACAAATGTTCACTAGGACAAGACAATGTGTCATGCGAATGACTTGGGTCTGTTCGCAAAAGGTCAAGGTCATAGCTCAAGGTAGATTGTTTGAAAATCCAATGTATACATTGTGTTTTGCTCTGTCCGGACCGTATCTTCTTTAGTTGTGCTTGCATTTATAAAAAACTTGGCACAAATGTTCACTAGGACAAGATGATGTGTCATGTGACTGACTTTGGTCTGTTCTTCAAAGGTCAAGGCCACAGCTCTGTCCGTACGCTGCAGTCCGGATCTTGTCTTCTTTAGTTGTTACTGGATTTTTAAATAACTTGGCACAAATGTTTACTAGGACAAGATAATGTGTCATGCGAATGACTTGGGTCTGTTCTTCAAAGGTCAATGTCACAACTCTGTCCGACCACTGCTGTCCGGACTATATCTTCTTAAGTTGTGATTGGATTTTTAAATTAATTGGCACAAATGCTAACCAGCCTAAGACGATGTGTTATGCGAATGAATTGGGTCTGTTCGTCAAAGATAGTTTTTATTTTGTTTTGGGGTCATAACTTATATATATATGGTTCGATTTAGAATATCACACCAGTGCTCACTGGGACAAGACAATGTGTCATATTACAGTCGGCTACATATTTCAGTTTGTGGCATTTACATGTGATTTCTGTGCTCAGTGACTTTTTCATTTTGCATAATTTAAATCCACTTCTCTGGGAATGCCTCTAAGGGTTAATGAGGTGGCGGGGGATATGACCACGATAGTGGCAACGTCTCGTTTCAAATCCAATGGGATGTGAATTATGGATAGAGCAATGTGTGGAAGTGCAAAGCGGAAAATAAAAACAACTGTATCTTGAGTAATGACAGAATTATCTCCCCTTTTGTAATTTTTGTTGTTGTTATTTTTGATCTTTGCCTGTTCAGGGCATATCTTTAAAAATAATGAAATGAATCTTAACTTGCCTGGGAACATGGATAGAGTGCAAAGTGTGGAAGTGAAGAGTAAAATAACCATAACTTTATCTTGAATAATGAAACAAATATCTCCCAGTATGCATTTTATTTTCGATTATATTTTCTTGTCAAGAATATATCTTCAAAAGTTATGAAGGGAATCTAACAAGACTTGGAACACAGATAGAGGTCAATGTTTTTAAGTGAAGAGTGCAAAACCAAATAGCCATTCTCAGAATTATCTTCTATTTACATCCCCTTTCCCTTTTCAAGCAATGTAGCTAACTCAATCAAGCACGTGTACAAGGAGCGTTCATCAGCTCAACTGACATCTTGTTTATAAGATTTGCACATAATGGAAAATAACTGTAAAGTGAAATGTTGGTCAATAGCTATACATAGCTAATGTCAATTGTGTTTTATTTCATGCCAACTATACATGTTAATAAAATATTGTATCTTGTATAGTCCTTGAACATATGTTTCGTGTCATTTCTTGTGAAAAAGAATACACTGTTTACAGATTGCATGGTTAACATGAATTGGTTGAACACCATTTTCAACTCTTTCAGGTTATATGTGGAATATCCAGTTTTATTGGTAGAGGAAGAGCTCAGAGTCAACCTAAGTAGAACCACCGTCCTTCGCAAGTAACTGGCAAACTTTCTCACATTCATGCATAATATATCAAACTAAAGGAGCATTTATATTCAGTTTTGTGTTGTTACGTGATATCATTTCAATTTGATATCTGCAGATGAGCCTTCGTCTGCTGGCCTGCAATATGGTCGTGGTTATGCCATGGCAGCACAGACTGTTCCTGTTGGGATAGGCAGAGGCCTCATGGCGGGAGGAGGTATTGGTCGGGGGAAGGTGAACCCGCCACCTGGCTTCTGTGTGCCGAACGTGAACTCTAATGAGTAAAACCAATGGTAAGACATGTTACATCAAAAATTAAATACTAAAGTTTTTTTATGTTATCTGAGCAATTGCCACCATAAGTTGTTCTGTTCGCCTGTGTCTGTAGTCTGCCATCCGTCTGTTAGCTTGTGTGAACTCCAGCATCTGTATTTTTTCTAATAGATCTTCACTAAATATTGATCTACCCAGTAGTTATATATCCATAATACTTTGGACACGTTTTTAAACTGGCTAAGTTGGATATTAAATGTTATAGTTATGGACCTTGAAACACAAAATATGCATTATTTGACTATGTATGCATTCTTACACTGAAACATAAAAATGCCTTATTTGACCATGTGTGCATTCCTATACTGAAACATAATAATGTGCATGATTTGACCTTGTGTGCATTCTTACACTGAAACATAATAATGTGCATGATTTGACCTTGTGTGCATTCTTACACTGAAACATAAAAGTGCATTATTTGATCATGTTTGTATTCTTACACCGAAACATAAAATGTGCATTATTCGACCTTGTGTGCATTCTTACACTGAAACATAAAATGTGCATTATTTGACCATGTGTACATTCTTACACTGAAACATAAAAAAGAACATTATTTGACCATGTGTGCATTCTTACACTGAAACATAATTAAGTAACTTATTTGACCATGTATGCATTCTTACATTGAAACATAAAATGTGCATTATTTGACCATGTGTGCATTCCTATACTTAAACATAATAATGTGCATGATTTGACCTTGTGTGCATTCTTACACTGAAACATAAAATGTGCATTATTTGACTTTGTGTGCATTCTCACACTGAAACATAAAATGTGCATTATTTGACCTTGTGTGCATTCTTACGCTGAAACATAAATTGTGCATTATTTGACTATGTGTTCATTCTTACACTAAAACATAAATAAATTGCATGTTTTGACCATGTGTGCATTCTTTCACTGAAACATAAAATGTGCATTATTTGATCATGTTTGCATTCTTACACTGAAACATAAAATGTGCATTATTTGAAGATGTGTGCATTCTTACGCTGAAACATAAATTGTGCATTATTTGACTATGTGTTCATTCTTACACTGAAACATAACTAAATTGCATGTTTTGACCATGTGTGCATTCTTTCACTGAAACATAAAATGTGCATTATTTGATCATGTTTGCATTCTTACACTGAAACATAAAATGTGCATTATTTGACGATGTGTGCATTCTTACACTGAAACATAAAATGTGCATTATTTGACCTTGTGTGCATTCTTACACTGAAACATAAAATGTGCATTATTTGACTTTGTGTGCATTCTCACACTGAAACATAAAATGTGCATTATTTGACCTTGTGTGCATTCTTACACTGAAACATAAAATGTGCATTATTTGACCATGTGTGCATTCTTACACTGAAACATAATTAAGTGCATTATTTGACCATGTGTGCATTCTTACATTGAAACATAAAATGTGCATTATTTGACCATGTGTGCATTCTAACATTGAAACATAAAATGTGCATTATTTGACCATGTGTGCATTCTTACACTGAAACATAAAAAGTACATTATTTGACCATGTGTGCATTCTTACACTGAAACATAAAATGTGCTTTATTTGACCTTGTGTGCATTCTCACACTGAAACATAAAATGTGCATTAATTGACCTTTTGTGCATTCTTACACTTGCAACTCGGCATATTTATATAAATAACAAAGAGCTACAGTCATGAACCTTATTTTGTCATTGTCGTCCAGTTAAAGTTAAGCTCTGCATTTTCTCTGTTTTTCAAAAAATTTCTTGTCATAGTGATTATACGTCATATAAACACATTCATTATCATGTTATACAAACAATGTATATAGTACTGTTATCTAAGTTTCCAATGTTTAGTCTTGATTAAAGGAAGTACATCAGAATTTTTTTCTTCATACTTTATGATGAAACAATATAAGCAAGACATTGGATTCCATAGAATTGCCTTGTTAAATATCATATTTCCTTTTCAGACAATTTGTGTTTACCTGCTGGACAAATGTGCTGATCAGACAGACCAGTTCGAGTTGTCTTGTGGGTAAATTTGAAGCTGCTAAGAAAAGAATAAAGATAAACAAGAAGAAATCTTGTTTTAGATGTACATATTGTTCTATAGTTTTATTATGCTCCCCCAAAGGGGGGAAGCATATAGTCACAGAGTTATATTTTCACAGAGTTATGGCCCTTTAATTGAGACTATAACCAAATTATTGTCCGCACTATTTCTTTACAACCTCTGATTGGAATTTTATGAAACTTGCTAGGATGCATCATTACCAAGTGCAGTTGCGCATATTGTCTTTATGTTCCGGTTCGATGATTTTTCACAGAGTTATGGTCCTTTGATTAAGTCTGTGACCAAATTCTTGTCCACGCTATTTCTCTACAACCCAATGTTGGAATTTTATGAAACTTGCTAGGATGCAGCACTACCAAGTGGAGTTGCGCATATTGCCTTTGTACTCTGGTACGATGATTTTCACAGAGTTATGGCCCTTTAATTGAGTCTATAACCAAATTCTTGTTTGCGCTATTTCTTTACAACCTCAGGTTGGAATTTTATGAAACTTGCTAGGATGCATCATTATCAAGTGCAGATGCGCATATTGTCTTTATGTTCCGGTTCGATGATTTTTCACAGAGTTATGGCCCTTTGATTAAGTCTGGGTGAAAATTCTTGTCCACGCTATTTCTCTTTAACCCCATGTTGAATTTTATGAAAGTTGCTAGGATGCATCACTACCAAGTGGAGATGTGCATATTGTCTTTGTGTTCCGGTATGATGATTTTTCATGGAGTTCATAGAGTCTGTGACTAAGTTATTGTCAACGCTATTTCTCTACAACCTCAGGTTGTAATTTTATGAAACTTGCTATGTTTGTGTTCTGGTTTGATGATTTTTCATGGAGTTATGGCCCTTTCATTCTGTCTGACCAAATTCTTGTTCGCTCTATTTCTCTACAACCTCTCGTTGGAATTTTATGAAACTTGCTAGGATAACAACTAAATCTTCATAAAGAAACCAGTAATTATATCCATCATTGAATTTATATTTGTAATAACAATTTGCTGTAATGTTTGATCACGGGTCGACCGCGGCGTGGTCTAGTGGTAGAGCATCCGCCTCGCATGCGGAAGGTCGTGGGTTCGATCCCCGGCCGGGTCATACCAAAGACTTTAAAAATGGTACTAGAAGCTTCCTCGCTTGATGCTCAGCATTTAGAGGAAAGTTTTAGGTCTGGTTGGCCCGGTGTCAGTATAATGTGACTGGGTGGGGTATCATACCATGTGTCTGCGGCATAATACTCCAGTGTGACAGCGTCAGAATACTGTCTCAAGTAGACACCGTCGCGATATGACTGAAAAATTGTTGAAAGCGACGCTAAACACCATACAACAACTACAACATTGATCACGGGTCAATATGACCTATTTCAAAGTATGTTGTACAATGTATTATATCACGAAATAAAAAATAATGTATTGACTTCTCTTTAGAACTCTCACAGTTACTTCCCGCGTTCAATATCATTACCATATGGTACAGAGTCAAACACTCACTTGGGGGAGCACCCATCGGTTCTACCGATATTTTCTTGTTTTAATTTTTAAGCTACGCATTATTGTAAGTATCTTACATTGACCATAGATTGTTTTATCTTAGAAAGAGTCCAAATGACCATGTCAAGGTCTTCTATCAGTATTTAAGTGCTGTTTATTTTTAGAATGGGAATTTCGTTCGTTTCAAGTTTACCACTCTAATTTAAATTCAAATTTCGATGGATTTGATATACCAAACCATTTGTGTTTTATTCATTAATGGTAAGAGATTCTTTTTATCCATTTTAAAAATAATTTAATTTTTTAAGACATTTACCATGTTTTTACTCCCTTTAAGCTCTGTAGTATTATTTACCAATTGAGACTGGACACTTTAGAGTATATAAAATACCCATAAGTGGCCAGCAGAGACCCACAAAGGGATGATATTATTCTGAATTTCTTAAAATCTTTTCATGAACTGATGAGCAAAATTGGTTCATATTTCAGTAGAGTTCCAAGTTTGTTCAAATCTAGGAAATTTGATTCATTTGGGCCCAGTAAGAAGACTTTTAATTACTACATGGAAATACTACAGAAAAACAGATAATTTACATTTTTTCCATCTATAAATTCTTCATAGGCTGCTTAATCCTTTCAAAATTTGAAAAGAAGTGACCGGTAAACTGAAATGAGTGACTTGTTTTAATTTTTTTATTGGATTTTAAATACATTTGAGCTCATCCAAGCCAAAATGCTCATTGTGAACTTTTGTCCTCATTACATATCTGCCATGGTTGATTTTATGTTTGCAATTTATCACTGGCTGTGTTCATTTTATCTTGATATATCAGGATTTTTTTGAATAAGTCCATATTGCCGTATTAAAGCATGGCCAAATATAGAACATCTCTTTACATGGCTTATAAGGCATAATACACCCATTGAAAACAGGAAGTTCTTCTGAGGGATAGTGGCATAATGACGGTCATATATAATCCTTGTTTTTATGCCCCCCAAAAAGTTCTTTGGGTGGCATATAGTAATCGCAGCGTCCTTCCGTCTGTCTGTCCGCCCTTCCGTCTGGTATTTTGTGTCCGGCCTGTAACTTTGTCATGCATAGATTGATTTTGTTGATACTTGCTACAAATGATCACCATAACATGACGACATGGCGCAAGTAAGACCCACACCCGTACCTCAAAGGTCAAGGTCACAATTTGAGTTTGTTTGACAACACTGAGTTTGTGCAAGATTTCGTGTCCGGCCTGTAACTTTGTCATGCATAGATGGATTTTGTTGATACTTGCTACAAATGATCAACATAACATCATGACATGTTGCTAGTAAGACCCACACCTGTACCTCAAAGGTCAAGGTCACAATTTGAGTTTGTTTGACAACACTTTGAGTTTGTGTGAGATTTCGTGTATGGTCTGTGACTTTGTCACGTATAGATGGTTTTTTTTAATACTTGCTACAAATGATCAACATAATATGACAATGTGTCGCCAGTAAGATCCATACCCAAACCTCAAAGGTCAAGGTCACACTTTGAGTTTGTTTGACAACACTTTCAGTCTGTTTGAGATTTTTTGTCTGGCCTGTAACTTTGTCATGCATAGATGGATTTGTTAATACTAGCTACAAATGACCAACATGTGTTGCGCGTTAACCTAGAATCCCACTTTAAAGCTCAAGGTGACAATTTAACTTTGGTTGATGATACTTTCAGTCTGATTGAGATTTCGTGTCCGGTCTGAAACTTTGTCACCTATGGATAAATTTCAAAAACACTTGGCTCAATTCATAAGCATGACATCACAAAGTGTCACATGTAAGACCCACTTGCGTACCTCAAAGGTCAAGGTAACACTGTGAGTTGGTTTGACAACACTTTCAGTCTGTGTGAAATTTCTTGTCCGATCTATAACTTTATCATCTATGGATATATTTTAAAAACACTTGGCTCAGTTGATAAACATGACATAATTAAGTGTCACATGTAAGACCCAGAACCTTTCCTTAAAGGTCAAGGTCACACTTTCAATTTGTTTGATATTGCGTGTCTGGTCTGTGACATTGTCTTTAACTTGGCTCAATTTATCAAGATGACATGACGACGTGTCATAAGTAAAACCTAGACACGGTCACGCTTTGAGTATGTATGACAACACTTTGAATCTGTTAAAGATTTCAAGTCTGTCCTTTAACTTTATCATACATGGATGGATTTCAAAAACCCTTGGCTTAATTTATCAATTGATCAACAATTGATCTGTAGCTTACATTTAGGGATTTTTAAATAGCTTGACACAAGTGGTCAGCAGGTCATAATAATGTTACACCTGCATTTAACTGTTGAAATACCCAGACCATTACATCAGATGTCAAGGTCAAGGTTACACAAAGGTCAAGGTCATGCTTTAATGTAAAAAAACCCCATGAAATTGCATGTCTAGTCTGAAACATTAGTCCATTACTCTCGATATTCATGGATACATTTCTACCTATTATATCATATATTGTTATTTTTCACAGACCATTTGGGGGGCATATGACACTTAACAGTGACGTTTCTTGTTTTATTTTTTTATTTAAAAATGTATTCATCATCTTGAAAGCATTGTTTAAATTGTGAATTAAGAAAAAAAAAGTTTCAGGTTTCATCATTTTGTTAAATTTATTTCATCTTGGGAACAGTTGAAATAAAGAGCTGAAGGTCATCAAGCAGTATGTGCAGCTTATGTTCTAATTTTACCTCTCCCTTTTAAAATATTGATATTTTCTTTTGTAATGTTTTTGCCGACCTCAAATATCAAATAATTTGTATCTTATTCATAAATGATGGTGGCTTTGTATACATTTTAAAAATTATTTTATTTTTGTAGATGTTCAAAGTTTTTTTTTTTCTGACTTGGTGCCTTTAAACAGTTATTTTTAACGTACAATACAACGTTTTAATTTACAACTTTTAAGATCTTAGGTAAAAGATGCACATTATACATAGGTACAGAAGATTTCACTTATTTTTGTCCCCCACTTTGGGAAAAGCGAGAGACACTGATTTGGTTGTGTTCGTCCATCCATCCATCCTTCCATCACACTTTGGTTTCCGTGCAGTAACTTATGAATGCCTGAATCAAATCTTTTGCAATTCTAATACAGTGATAATAATGACAAAACACAAGCAAATTTAGATTTTTGGGGTCGTGACTTTTGGTGTTGCAGAGTTGTGCACCTTTAATTTGTGAAAATTCATAATTCCCGTCTGTCTGTCACTTTTTGGGGGGCTTCTGTGCAATAACTTAAGAATGCCTGAATCAAATGTTTTGAAATGTTCATACAATGGTTATAATAACAAAACACAGGCTAAGTTACATTTTAGGGGTAAGTTCCTTTTGTCGTAGAGTTGGGACCCTTTAACGCTTCATGGGTTTCTCTGCAATAGCTTATGAATGCCAGAATCGAATCTTTTCAAATTTAATACAATGTACAATATTTATAATGCCAAAACTTTAATTTGTGAAAAATCATATTTTAAATAACAAAAGTTTGCCTACAAACCAAATCTTTTGAAATGTTGGAACAATGTTAATTAAGATGGAATACAGGTCAATTTTTTTTTTTTTGTCTGCAGATGCATTTTAGAAAAACTCTGGTCGAGTGATCTGTGCATACAATATGTATATACTCATACTTAATGGGACTACTTCATTATTTTTTTTACAAAACCGTTGTTTGGAAACCTTAATTGCGAAGCGGGGGACATAGAAAATGGTTTCAAGGTAATTGTTAACAATTGACATTTTTTGGAGACAGGTATGTTCAGATGATAATTTCAAGATAATTTCTTTATGGAAGGTCTATTATAGATGATGATTTACTGAGCGGAAAAACTTCTATTCAAATTCAGTCTATATTCATTATGTATGTGGTAAAAGTTGTCATACAAATCTAAAAGTATCGAAGTTTTACTATTCTTTTTCTTTGTGACTGAAATGTTTAAATATTATAGATGGGTTACGGTAAGATGCAGTTGTATTCTTGTCATCATAAATGTATTTCATTAACGCATATTTCTTTTACTGATATAGTTTATATGTATTTTTGTTTAAATGTATTTTTGTTTAAAAAAATAAACTCTATACGGTATACAATATGTGGTGTTTCGTTATGAATTGTTTTTAAACACTTTTTTCAAACTTTAAGGTACAGTAACTGTTTGGCTTACTAAATAATTAAAAGCAAATAACTTACTTAGAGGTTAATACACAACTGAGCCGGCCATTATTCATTTTCCAGGTTTCCGATTATCACCTCCCGGCCTGGCTCTGTCGTGTATTAACCTCTAATTAATTTAGCATTTAGAGGTCAGTTCTATGTTGGCCAGTTGTCGGTATAATATGGTTTGATAGGGTAACATACCATGTGTCTGCGGCATGATACTCCATTGTGGCAGCACTTAGAACACTGTTTAAGTAGACACTGTCTCGATATAAATGAGAAGTTGTTGAATGTAAAGCTAAACATCATACAAATACAACCTCATTCTTGTTATATGATATTGATCCAAGGCATTCTTGATTCAATCAAGTGTGATGAGTGATTATTTATTTTAAAATTATACAGGGGTTAAAATTGTTAAAGCACCGTCATGTACAGCACCGTCTGTTATATAACACATTTTCCAGTACAGCACCACCTGTTATATAACATTCCCCTGTACAGCAGCACCTGTTCTTTATCACGTCACTTCGTATAGCAGCATCTGTTATATAACACATCTTCCTGTACAGCTACACCTGTTATATAACACATCGCCCTGTACAGCACCACCTGTTATATAACACATTTTCCAGTACAGCACCACTTGTTATGTAACACATTCTCCAGTACAACACCACCTGTTATATAACACGTCCTGTACATAACTACCTGTTATATAACATCGTCCTGTACAGCACCATCTGTTACATAGCACATCGTCCTGTACAGCATCACCTGTTATATAACACAACGTCCTGTACAGCACCACCTGTTATATAACACGTCCTGTACAGCACCACCTGTTATATAACACGTCCTGTACAGCACCACCTGTTATATAACACATCGTCTTGTACAGCACTTCCTGTTATATAACACATCGTTCTGTACAGCACCACCTGTTATATAACGCATCGTCCTGTACAGCACCACCTGTTATATAACATGTCCTGTACAGCACTTCCTGTCATATAACACATCGTCCTGTACAGCACCACCTGTTATATGACACATCGTCCTGAACAGCACCACCTGTTATATTACACATCGTCCTGTACAGCACCACCTGTTATATAACACATCGTCCTGTACAGAACCACCTGTTATATTACACATCATCCTGTATAGCACCACCTGTAATATAACACATCTTCCTGTACAGAACCACCTGTTATATTACACATCGTCCTGTACAGCACCACCTGGTATATAACACATCGTCCTGTACAGAACCACCTGTTATATTACACATCGTCCTGTATAGCACCACCTGTAATATAACACATCTTCCTGTACAGAACCACCTGTAATATAACACATCTTCCTGTACAGAACCACCTGTTATATTACACATCGTCCTGTACAGCACCACCTGTAATATAACACATCTTCCTGTACAGAACCACCTGTTATATTACACATCGTCCTGTACAGCACCACCTGGTATATAACACATCGTCCTGTACAGAACCACCTGTTATATTACACATCGTCCTGTATAGCACCACCTGTAATATAACACATCTTCCTGTACAGAACCACCTGTTATATTACACATCGTCCTGAACAGCACCACCTGTTATATTACACATCGTCCTGTACAGCACCACCTGTAATATAACACATCTTCCTGTACAGAACCACCTGTTATATTACACATCGTCTTGTACAGCACCACCTGGTATATAACACATCGTCCTGTACAGAACCACCTGTTATATTACACATCGTCCTGTATAGCACCACCTGTAATATAACACATCTTCCTGTACAGAACCACCTGTTATATTACACATCGTCCTGTACAGCACCACCTGGTATATAACACATCGTCCTGTACAGCACCACCTGTTATATAACACGTCCTGTACAGCACTACCAGTTTTATAACACATCATCCTGTAAAGCACTACCTATGATATAACACATCGTTCTGTACAGCACCACCTGTTATATAACGCATCGTCCTGTACAGCACCACCTGTCATATAACACGTCCTGTACAGCACCACCTGTTATATAACACGTCCTGTACAGCACCACCTGTTATATAACACGTCCTGTACAGCGCCACCTGTTACATGACACACCGTCCTGAACAGCACCACCTGTAATAAAACACATCTTCCTGTACAGCACCACCTGTTATATAACACGTCCTGAACAGCACTACCTGTTATAAAACACATCATCCTGTACAGCACCATCTGTTATATAACATGTCCTGTACAGCACTACCTGTTGTATAACACGTAATCCTGTACAGCACCACCTGTTATAAAACACGTCATGTACAGGACTACCTGTTGTATAACACATCGTCCCGTACAGCACCACCTGTTATATAACATGTCCTGTACAGCACTATCGTTGTAAAACACATCGTCCTGTACAGCACCATCTGTTATTTAACACGTCCTGTACGGCACTACCTGTTATATAACACATCGTCCTGTACAGCACCACCTGTGTTATAACATGTCCTGTACAGCACTACCTGTTATATAACACGTCCTGTACAGCACCACCAGTTATATAACACATCGTCCTGTACAGCACAACCTATTATATAACAGCGTTCTGTACAGCACTACATATTATATAACGCATCGTCCTGTACAGCATCACCTGTTATATAACACGTCCTGTACAGCACTACCTGATACATGACACATCGCTCTGAACAGCACCACCTGTTATATAACACATCTTCCTGTACAGCACCACCTGTTATATAATACGCCCTGTACAGCACTACCTGTTATATAACACATCGCCGTGTAGAGCACCACCTGTTATATAACACATCTTCCTGTATAGCACCACCTGTTAAATAACACGTCTTGTACAGCACCACCTGTTATATAACACATCGTCCTGTACAGCACCACCTGTTATATAACACGTCCTGTACAGCACTACCGGTTGTATAACACATCGTCGTGTAAAGCACCACCTGTAATATATAATGTCCTGTACAGCACTACCTTTGTATAACACATCGTCCTGTACAGCACCACCTGTTATATAACATGTCCTGTACAGCACTACCTGTTGTATAACACATCGTCCTGTACAGCACCACCTGTTATATAACATGTCATGTACAGTACTAGTGGTTGTATAACACATCGTCCTGTACAGCACCATCTGTTACATAACACGTCTTGTATACCACTACCTGTTATATAACACATCGTCCTGTACAGCACCACCTGTTATATAACACATCATCCTGTACAGCACTACCTGTTATATAACACATCGTCCTATACAGCACCACCTGTTATATAACACATCGTCCTGTACAGCACTACCTGTTATATAACACGTCCTGTACAGCACCACCTGTTATTTAACACATCGTCCTGTACTGCACCACCTGTTATATAACACAGTCCTGTACAGCACCACCTGTTATATAACACATCGTCCTGTACAGCACCACCTGTTATGTAACAATCGTCCTGTGCAACACTACCTGTTATATAACATATCGTTCTGTACAGCACCACCTGTCATATGACACAACGTCCTGTACAGCACCACCTGTTATATAACACATCTTCATATACAGCACCGCCTACTATACAACACAGCGTACTGTATATTACCACGAGTTGTATAACAGCGTCCTGTACAGCACCACCTGTTATATAACACATCCTCCTGTATAGCACTACCAGTTACATAACATTGCGTCCTGTACAGCACCACCTGTTATTTAACACATTGTCCTGTATAGCACCACCTGTTATATACCACATTGTCATGTACAGCACCACCTGTTAAATTACACATCATCCTGTACAGCACCACCTGTTATATACCACATTGTCCTGTACAGCCCCACAGTTATATAACACATCGCCGTGTAGAGCACCACCTGTTATATAACACATCGTCCTGTAGAGCACCACCTGTTATAATACACATCGTCCTGTATAGCACCACCTGTAATATAACACATCTTCCTGTACAGAACCACCTGTAATATAACACATCTTCCTGTACAGAACCACCTGTTATATTACACATCGTCCTGTACAGCACCACCTGTAATATAACACATCTTCCTGTACAGAACCACCTGTTATATTACACATCGTCCTGTACAGCACCACCTGGTATATAACACATCGTCCTGTACAGAACCACCTGTTATATTACACATCGTCCTGTATAGCACCACCTGTAATATAACACATCTTCCTGTACAGAACCACCTGTTATATTACACATCGTCCTGAACAGCACCACCTGTTATATTACACATCGTCCTGTACAGCACCACCTGTAATATAACACATCTTCCTGTACAGAACCACCTGTTATATTACACATCGTCCTGTACAGCACCACCTGGTATATAACACATCGTCCTGTACAGAACCACCTGTTATATTACACATCGTCCTGTATAGCACCACCTGTAATATAACACATCTTCCTGTACAGAACCACCTGTTATATTACACATCGTCCTGTACAGCACCACCTGGTATATAACACATCGTCCTGTACAGCACCACCTGTTATATAACACGTCCTGTACAGCACTACCAGTTTTATAACACATCATCCTGTAAAGCACTACCTATGATATAACACATCGTTCTGTACAGCACCACCTGTTATATAACGCATCGTCCTGTACAGCACCACCTGTCATATAACACGTCCTGTACAGCACCACCTGTTATATAACACGTCCTGTACAGCACCACCTGTTATATAACACGTCCTGTACAGCGCCACCTGTTACATGACACACCGTCCTGAACAGCACCACCTGTAATAAAACACATCTTCCTGTACAGCACCACCTGTTATATAACACGTCCTGAACAGCACTACCTGTTATAAAACACATCATCCTGTACAGCACCATCTGTTATATAACATGTCCTGTACAGCACTACCTGTTGTATAACACGTAATCCTGTACAGCACCACCTGTTATAAAACACGTCATGTACAGGACTACCTGTTGTATAACACATCGTCCCGTACAGCACCACCTGTTATATAACATGTCCTGTACAGCACTATCGTTGTAAAACACATCGTCCTGTACAGCACCATCTGTTATTTAACACGTCCTGTACGGCACTACCTGTTATATAACACATCGTCCTGTACAGCACCACCTGTGTTATAACATGTCCTGTACAGCACTACCTGTTATATAACACGTCCTGTACAGCACCACCAGTTATATAACACATCGTCCTGTACAGCACAACCTATTATATAACAGCGTTCTGTACAGCACTACATATTATATAACGCATCGTCCTGTACAGCATCACCTGTTATATAACACGTCCTGTACAGCACTACCTGATACATGACACATCGCTCTGAACAGCACCACCTGTTATATAACACATCTTCCTGTACAGCACCACCTGTTATATAATACGCCCTGTACAGCACTACCTGTTATATAACACATCGCCGTGTAGAGCACCACCTGTTATATAACACATCTTCCTGTATAGCACCACCTGTTAAATAACACGTCTTGTACAGCACCACCTGTTATATAACACATCGTCCTGTACAGCACCACCTGTTATATAACACGTCCTGTACAGCACTACCGGTTGTATAACACATCGTCGTGTAAAGCACCACCTGTAATATATAATGTCCTGTACAGCACTACCTTTGTATAACACATCGTCCTGTACAGCACCACCTGTTATATAACATGTCCTGTACAGCACTACCTGTTGTATAACACATCGTCCTGTACAGCACCACCTGTTATATAACATGTCATGTACAGTACTAGTGGTTGTATAACACATCGTCCTGTACAGCACCATCTGTTACATAACACGTCTTGTATACCACTACCTGTTATATAACACATCGTCCTGTACAGCACCACCTGTTATATAACACATCATCCTGTACAGCACTACCTGTTATATAACACATCGTCCTATACAGCACCACCTGTTATATAACACATCGTCCTGTACAGCACTACCTGTTATATAACACGTCCTGTACAGCACCACCTGTTATTTAACACATCGTCCTGTACTGCACCACCTGTTATATAACACAGTCCTGTACAGCACCACCTGTTATATAACACATCGTCCTGTACAGCACCACCTGTTATGTAACAATCGTCCTGTGCAACACTACCTGTTATATAACATATCGTTCTGTACAGCACCACCTGTCATATGACACAACGTCCTGTACAGCACCACCTGTTATATAACACATCTTCATATACAGCACCGCCTACTATACAACACAGCGTACTGTATATTACCACGAGTTGTATAACAGCGTCCTGTACAGCACCACCTGTTATATAACACATCCTCCTGTATAGCACTACCAGTTACATAACATTGCGTCCTGTACAGCACCACCTGTTATTTAACACATTGTCCTGTATAGCACCACCTGTTATATACCACATTGTCATGTACAGCACCACCTGTTAAATTACACATCATCCTGTACAGCACCACCTGTTATATACCACATTGTCCTGTACAGCCCCACAGTTATATAACACATCGCCGTGTAGAGCACCACCTGTTATATAACACATCGTCCTGTAGAGCACCACCTGTTATAATACACATCGCCCTGTATAGCATCACATGTTATATAACAAAACAAATATCCTGTACATTACATCCTGTTATATAACACATCACCCTGTACACCACCACTTGTTATAACATCGTCCTGTACAGCACCACCTGTTATAACCCCCCCCCCCCCCCCTGTACAGCCCTACCTGTTATATGGCATCCTCCTGTACATCACCTCTTGTTATATAACACATTGACATGTACAGCACCACGTGTTATATAACACATCCTCAAGAACAGCACCTCCTGTTATATAACACATCGCCATATGCAGCACGACCTGTTATATAATTCATCCTGTACAGCACCACCTGTTATATAACATCTCCTAGTACAGCACCACGTGTTATATAACACATCCTTTACACAACATCACCTGTTATATAACACATCCTCCTGTACAGCATTACCTTGTATATAACATCTTCCAGTACAGCACCATCAGTTATATAACACCCCAGTACAGCGACACCTGTTAAATAACACATCCTCCTATACAGCACTTCATTGTATATAACATCCTCATGCACATCACGTCCTGTTGTTGTATAACACATTGCCATGTACAGTACCTCCTGTTATATAACACATCGCCATGTACAGCACAAGCTGTTATATAACACCCCAATGTACAGCACCACCTGTCATATAACATTCCCCTGTACAGCACCACCTGTTATATAACATCCTCCTGTACAGCCCCACCTGTTATATAACACATCTCCCTGTACAGCACCACTTGTTATATAACATCCTCATGTATAGCACCACCTGTTATATAACACATACCCTTGTACAGCACTTCCTTGCATATAACATCCTCCAGTACAGCACCACTTGTTATATAACACACCCCCTGTACAGCACCACCTGTTATATAGCATCCCAATGTACAGCACCACCTGTTATATAACACATTCCCCTGTACAGCACCACCTGTTATATAACACCTTCCTGTACAGTGCCACCTGTTATATAACACAACTCACTGTACAGCACCACTTGTTATATAACAACCTCATGTATAGCACCACTTGTTATATACATGTAACACATACCCCTGTACAGCACTTCCTTGCATATAACATCCTCCAGTAAAGCACCACCTGTTATATAACACATCCCCAGGTACAGCACCACCTATTATATAACATCCTCCTGTACAGCACCATCTGCTATATAACACTTCGCCATGTACTGCACTACCTGTTATATAACTCATCCTGCTGTACAGCAGCATCAGTTATATAACACTGCGTCCTGTACAGCAACACCTGTTATATAACACATCCTCCTGTACAGCACCACCTGTTATATAACACATCGTCCTGTACAGCACCACCTGATATATAACACATCGTCCTGTACAGCACCACCTGTTATATAACACTGCGTCCTGTACAGCACCACCTGTTATATAACACGTCCTGTACAGCACCACCTGTTATTTAACACATCGTCCTGTACTGCACCACCTGTTATATAACACAGTCCTGTACAGCACCACCTGTTATATAACACATCGTCCTGTACAGCACCACCTGTTATGTAACAATCGTCCTGTGCAACACTACCTGTTATATAACATATCGTTCTGTACAGCACCACCTGTCATATGACACAACGTCCTGTACAGCACCACCTGTTATATAACACATCTTCATATACAGCACCGCCTACTATACAACACAGCGTACTGTATATTACCACGAGTTGTATAACAGCGTCCTGTACAGCACCACCTGTTATATAACACATCCTCCTGTATAGCACCACCAGTTACATAACATTGCGTCCTGTACAGCACCACCTGTTATTTAACACATTGTCCTGTATAGCACCACCTGTTATATACCATATCGTCCTGTACAGCACCACCTGTTAAATTACACATCATCCTGTACAGCACCACCTGTTATATACCACATTGTCCTGTACAGCCCCACAGTTATATAACACATCGCCGTGTAGAGCACCACCTGTTATATAACACATCGTCCTGTAGAGCACCACCTGTTATAATACACATCGCCCTGTATAGCATCACATGTTATATAACAAAACAAATATCCTGTACATTACATCCTGTTATATAACACATCACCCTGTACACCACCACTTGTTATAACATCGTCCTGTACAGCACCACCTGTTATAACACCCCCCCCCCCCCCTGTACAGCCCTACCTGTTATATGGCATCCTCCTGTACATCACCTCTTGTTATATAACACATTGACATGTACAGCACCACGTGTTATATAACACATCCTCAAGAACAGCACCTCCTGTTATATAACACATCGCCATATACAGCACGACCTGTTATATAATTCATCCTAGTACAGCACCACGTGTTATATAACACATCCTTTACACAACATCACCTGTTATATAACACATCCTCCTGTACAGCATTACCTTGTATATAACATCTTCCAGTACAGCACCATCAGTTATATAACACCCCAGTACAGCGACACCTGTTAAATAACACATCCTCCTATACAGCACTTCATTGTATATAACATCCTCATGCACATCACGTCCTGTTGTTGTATAACACATTGCCATGTACAGTACCTCCTGTTATATAACACATCGCCATGTACAGCACAAGCTGTTATATAACACCCCAATGTACAGCACCACCTGTCATATAACATTCCCCTGTACAGCACCACCTGTTATATAACATCCTCCTGTACAGCCCCACCTGTTATATAACACATCTCCCTGTACAGCACCACTTGTTATATAACATCCTCATGTATAGCACCACCTGTTATATAACACATACCCTTGTACAGCACTTCCTTACATATAACATCCTCCAGTACAGCACCACCTGTTATATAACACATCCCCTGTACAGCACCACCTGTTATATAGCATCCCAATGTACAGCACCACCTGTTATATAACACATTCCCCTGTACAGCACCACCTGTTATATAACACCTTCCTGTACAGTGCCACCTGTTATATAACACAACTCACTGTACAGCACCACTTGTTATATAACAACCTCATGTATAGCACCACTTGTTATATACATGTAACACATACCCCTGTACAGCACTTCCTTGCATATAACATCCTCCAGTAAAGCACCACCTGTTATATAACACATCCCCAGGTACAGCACCACCTATTATATAACATCCTCCTGTACAGCACCATCTGCTATATAACACTTCGCCATGTACTGCACTACCTGTTATATAACTCATCCTGCTGTACAGCAGCATCAGTTATATAACACTGCGTCCTGTACAGCAACACCTGTTATATAACACATCCTCCTGTACAGCACCACCAGTTATATAACACTGCGTCCTGTACAGTACAACCAGTTATATAACACTGCGTCCTGTACAGTACAACCAGTTATATAACACTGCGTCCTGTACAGCAGCACCAGTTATATAACACATTCTCCTATACAGCAGCACCTGTTATATAACACATCGTCATGTATAGCACCACCAGTTATATAACACTGCGTCCTGTACAGTACAACCAGTTATATAACACTGCGTCCTGTACAGCAGCACCAGTTATATAACACATTCTCCTATACAGCAGCACCTGTTATATAACACATCGTCATGTATAGCACCACCTGTTATATAACATATCCTCCTATACAGTACCACCTGATAAATAACACATCGTCCTGTACAGCACCACCTGTTATATAACACTGCGTCCTGTACAGCACCACCTGTTATATAACACATCGTCCTGTACAGCACCACCTGTTATATAACATATCCTCCTATACAGTACCACCTGATATATAACACATCGTCCTGTACAGCACCACCTGTTATATAACACTGCGTCCTGTACAGCACCACCTGTTATATAACACATCGTCCTGTACAGCACCACCTGTTATATAACACATACTCCTGTACAGCACCACCTGTTATATAACACAACGTCATGTACAGCACCACCTGTTATATAACATATCCTCCTATACAGTACCACATGATATATAACCCATCGTCCTGTACAGCACCACCTGTTATATAACACATCGTCCTGTACAGCACCACCAGTTATATAACACTGCATCCTGTTCAGCACCACCTGTTATATAACACATCCTCCTGTACAGCATTTCCAGTTATATAACACTGCGTCCTGTACAGCAGCACCAGTTATATTACACTGCGTCCTGTACAGCACCACCTGTTATATAACACTGCGTCATGTACAGCACCACACGTTATATACCACTGCGTCCTGTACAGAACCACTTGTTATATAACACTGCGTCCTGTACAGCACAACCTGTTATATAACACTGCGTCCTGTACAGCACCACCTGTTATATAACACTGCGTCCTGTACAGCACCACCTGTTATATAACACATCCTCCTGTACAGCACCACTAGTTATATAACACTGCGTCCTGTACAGCACCACCTGTTAAATAACACTGCGTCCTGTACAGCACCACCTGTTATATAACACTTCGTCCTGTACAGCACCACCAGTTATATAACACTGCGTCCTGTACAGCACCACCTGTTATATAACACTGCGTCCTGTACAGTACCACCAGTTATATAACACTGCGTCCTGTACAGCACCACCTGTTATAAAACACATCCTCCTGTACAGCACCACAAGTTATATAACACTGCGTCCTGTACAGCACCACCTGTTATATAACACTGCGTCCTGTACAGCACCACCAGTTATATAACACTGCGTCCTGTACAGCACCACCTGGTATATAACACTGCGTCCTGTACAGCACCACCTGTTATATAACACTGCGTCCTGTACAGCACCACCAGTTATATAACACTACGTCCTGTACAGCACCACCTGTTATATAACACATCATCCTGTACAGCACCACAAGTTATATAACACTGCGTCCTGTACAGCACCACCTGTTATATAACACTGAGTCCTGTACAGCTCCACCAGTTATATAACACATCGTCATGTACAGCACCACCTGTTATATAACACTTCGTCCTGTACAGCACCACCAGTTATATAACACTGCGTCCTGTACAGCCCCACCTGTTATATAAAACTGCGTCCTGTACAGTACCACCAGTTATATAACACTGCGTCCTGTACAGCACCACCTGTTATATAACACATCCTCCTGTACAGCACCACAAGTTATATAACACTGCGTCCTGTACAGCACCACCTGTTATATAACACTGCGTCCTGTACAGTACCACCAGTTATATAACACTGCGTCCTGTACAGCACCACCTGGTATATAACACTGCGTCCTGTACACCACCACCTGTTATATAACACTGCGTCTTGTACAGTACCACCAGTTATATAACACTACGTCCTGTACAGCACCACCTGTTATATAACACATCCTCCTGTACAGCACCACAAGTTATATAACACTGCGTCCTGTACAGCACCACCTGTTATATAACACTGAGTCCTGTACAGCTCCACCAGTTATATAACACATCGTCATGTACAGCACCACCTGTTATATAAAACATCTTCCTGTACAGCACCACCTGTTATATAACACTGCGTCCTGTACAGCACCACCTTGTTATATAACACTGCGTCCTGTACAGCACCACCTGTTATATAACATATCCTCATATACAGCACAACCTGTTATATAACACTGCGTCCTGTACACCACCACCTGATATATAACACGTCGTCATGTACAGCACCACCAGTTATATAACACTGCGTCCTGTACAGCACCACCTGTTAGATAACACTGCGTCCTGTACAGCACCACCTGTTATATAACACTGCGTCCTGTACACCACCACCTGATATATAACACATCGTCATGTACAGCACCACCAGTTATATAACACTGCGTCCTGTACTGCACCACCTGTTAGATAACACTGCGTCCTGTACAGCACCACCTTTTATATAACACATCCTCCTTTACATCACCACGTGTTATATACCACTGCGTCCTGTACAGCACCACCTTTTATATAACAAATCTTCCTGTACAGCACCACCTGTTATATATCACATCGTCCTGTACAGCACCACCTGTTATATAACACTGCGTCCTGTACAGCACCACCTGTTATATAACACTGCGTCTTGTACAGCATCAGCTCTTATATAACAATGCGTCCTGTACTGCACCACCTGTTATATAACATTGCGTCCTGTACAGCACCACCTGGTATATAACATTGCGTCTTGTACAGCACCACCTGGTATATAACATTGCGTCCTGTACAGCACCACCTGTTATATAACACTACGTCCTGTACAGCACCACCTGTAATATAACACTGCGTCCTGTACATCACCACTTGTTATATAACACATCCTCCTGTACAGAACCACCAGTTATATAACACTGCGTCCTGTACAGCACCACCTGGTATATAACATTGCGTCCTGTACAGCACCACCTGTTATATAATACTACGTCCTGTACAGCACCACCTGTAATATAACAATGCGTCCTGTACAGCACCACCTGTTATATAACAAATAATCCTGTACAGCACCACCTGTTATATACCACATCGTCCTGTACAGCACCACCTGTTAAATAACACTGCGTCCTGTACAGCACCACCAGTTATATAACACTGCTTCCTGTACAGCACCACCTGTTATATAACCCTGCGTCCTGTACAGCACCACCTGTTATATAACACATCCTCCTGTACAGCACCACCTGTTATATAACACATCATCCTGTACAGCACTACCTGTTATATAACACATCGTCCTGTACAGCACCACCTGTTATATAACACAACGTTCTGTACAGCACTACCTGTTATATAACACGTCCTGTACAGCACCACCTGTTATTGAACACATCGTCCTGTACAGCACCACCTGTTATATAACACAGTCCTGTACAGCACCACCTGTTATATAACACATCGTCCTGTACAGCACCACCTGTTATGTAACAATCGTCATGTGCAACACTACCTGTTATATAACATAACACATCGTTCTGTACAGCACCACCTGTCATATGACACAACGTCCTGTACAGCACCACCTGTTATATAACACATCTTCATATATAGCACCACCAGCTATATAACACAGCGTACTGTATATTACCACGAGTTGTATAACAGCGTCCTGTACAGCACCACCTGTTATATACCATATCGTCCTGTACAGCACCACCTGTTATATAACACATCATCCTGTACAGCACCACCTGTTATATACCACATTGTCATGTACAGCCCCACAGTTATATAACACATCGCCGTGTAGAGCACCACCTGTTATATAACATCCTCCTTTACAGCACCACCTGTTATATAACATATCCCTCTGTACAGCACTACATGTACCTGCTATATAACACAGCGTCCTGTATAGCACCACCTTCTATATAACACAGCGTCTTGTACAGCACCAACTGTTATATAACACATCCTCCTGTACAGCACCACCTGTTATATAACACATCTTCCTGTATAGCACCACTTGCTATATAGAACATCGTCCTGTAAAGCACCATATGTCATAACACAACTCCCTGTATAGCACCACGTGCTATATAGCACAGCGTCCTGTAAAGCTCCGTATGTCCTAACACATCTCCCTGTATAGCAACACCTGCTATATAGCACAGCGTCCTGTAAAGCACCATATGTCCTAACACATCTCCCTGTATAGCACAACCTGCTATATAGCACAGCGTCCTGTAAAGCACCATATGTCCTAACACATCTCCCTGTATAGCACCACCTGCTATATAGCACAGCGTTCTGGAAAGCACCATATGTCCTAACACATCTCCCTGTATAGCACCACCTGCTATATAGCACAGCGTCTTGTAAAGCACCATATGTCCTAACACATCTCGCTGTAAAGCACCACCTGCTATATAGCACAGCGTCCTGTAAAGCACCATATGTTCTAACACATATCGCTGTAAAGCACCACCTGCTATATAGCACAGCGTCCTGTAAAGCACCATATGTCATAACAGATCTCCCTGTATAGCACCACCTGCTATATAACACAGCGTCCTATAAAGCACCATATGTCATAACACATCTCCCTGTATAGCACCACCTGCTATATAGCACAGCGTCCTGTAAAGCACCATATGTCCTAACACATCTCGCTGTAAAGCACCACCTGCTATATAGCACAGCGTCCTGTAAAGCACCATATGTCATAACAGATCTCCCTGTATAGCACCACCTGCTATATAACACAGCGTCCTGGAAAGCACCATATGTCATAACACATCTCCCTGTATAGCACCACCTGCTATATAGCACAGCGTCCTGTAAAGCACCATATGTCATAACACATCTCCCTGTATAGCACCACCTGCTATATAGCACAGCGTCCTGTAAAGCACCATATGTCATAACACATCTCCCTGTACAGCACCACCTGCTATATAGCACAGCGTCCTGTAAAGCACCATATGTCATAACACATCTACCTGTATAGCACCACCTGCTATATAGCACAGCGTCCTGTAAAGCACCATATGTCATAACACATCTCCCTGTACAGCACCACCTGCTATATAGCACAGCGTCCTGTAAAGCACCATATGTCATAACACATCTCCCTGTACAGCACCACCTGCTATATAGCACAGCGTCCTGTAAAGCACCATATGTCATAACACATCTACCTGTATAGCACCACCTGCTATATAGCACAGCGTCCTGTAAAGCACCATATGTCATAACACATCTCCCTGTACAGCACCACCTGCTACATAGCACAGCGTCCTGTAAAGCGTCATATGTCATAACACATCTCCCTGTACAGCACCACCTGCTATATAGCACATCGTCCTGTAAAACGCCGTATGTTCTTACATATATTCCTGTACAGCACCACCTGCTATATAGCACAGCGTCCTGTAAAGCGCCATATGTCATAACACCTCTCGCTGTATAGCACCACCAGCTATATAGCACAGAGTCCTATAAAGCGCCGTATGTCATAACACATCTCCCTGTATAGCACCACCTGCTAAATAGCACATCGTCCTGTAAAGCACCATGTGTCCTAACACATCTCCCTGTATAGCACCACCTGCTGTATAGCACAGCGTCCTGTAAAGCACCATATGTCCTAACACATCTCCCTGTATAGCACCACCTGCTCTATAGCACATCGTCCTATCAAGCACCATATGTCATAACACATCTCCCTGTACAACACCACCTGCTATATAGCACAGCGTCCTGTAAAGCACCATATGTTATAACACATCTCCCTGTATAGCACCACCTGCTATATAACACAGCGTCCTATAAAGCACCATATGTCAGAACACATCTCCCTGTACAACACCACCTGCTATATAGCACACCGTCCTGTAAAGCACCATATGTCATAACACATCTCCCTGTACAACACCACCTGCTATATAGCACAGCGTCCTATAAAGCACCATATGTCATAACACATCTCCCTGTACAACACCATCTGCTATATAGCACAGCGTCCTATAAAGCACCATATGTCATAACACATCTCCCTGTATAACACCACCTGCTATATAGCACAGCGTCCTGTAAAGCACCATATGTCATAACACATCTACCTGTATAGCACCACCTGCTATTTAGCACAGCGTCCTGTAAAGCACCATATGTCCTAACACATATCGCTGTAAAGCACCACCTGCTATATAGCACAGCGTCCTATAAAGCACCATATGTCCTAACACATCTCGCTGTAAAGCACCACCTGCTATATAGCACAGCGTCCTGTAAAGCACCATATCTCCCTGTATAGCACCACCTGCTATATAGCACAGCGTCCTGTAAAGCGCCATATGTCATAACACCTCTACCTGTATAGCACCAACTGCAGTATAACACAGCGTCCTGTAAAGCACCATATGTCATAACACATCTCCCTGTATAGCACGACCTGCTATATAGCAATGCGTCCTGTAAAGCTCCGTACGTCCTAACACATCTCCCTGTATAGTACCACCTGGTATATTGCACAGCGTCCTGTAAAACACCATATGTCCTAACACATCTCACTGCATAGCACCACCTGCTATATAGCACAGCGTCCTGTTAAGGAAGCACCATATGTCATAACACATCTCCCTGTATAGCACCACCTGCTATATAGCACAGCGTCCTGTAAAGCACATTATGTCCTAACACATCTCCCTGTACAGCACCACCTGCTATATAGCACAGTGTCCTGTAAAGCACCATATCTCCCTATATAGCACCACCTGCTATATAGCACAGCGTCCTGTAAAGCACCATATGTCATAACACATTCCCCTGTATAGCACCACCTGCTATATAGCACAGCCTTCTGTGAAGCGCCATATATCATAACACATCTACCTGTATAGCACCAACTGCAATATAGCACAGCGTCCTGTAAAACACCATATGTCATAACACATCTCCATGTATAGCACCACCTGCTATATAGCACATCGTCCTGTAAAGCACCATATGTCCTAACACATCTCCCTTTATAGCATCACCTGCTTTATAGCACAGCGTCCTATAAAGCACCATATGTCATAACACATCTCCCTGTATAGCACGACCTGCTATATAGCACAGCGTCCTATAAAGCACCATATGTCATAACACATCTCCCTGTATATCACCACCTGCTATATAGCACAGCGTCCTGTAAAGCACCATATGTCCTAACACATCTCGCTGTACAGCACCACGTGTTACATATACATGAGACTATTCACAATGTTTTAGTTGTTTTATTTCTGCCGTTACTATAAATAATAAAACTCTTTAAAAGTCTGCTACGCGTGAATCGCCCATCATATTTCAAAAAATGTATTATAAGATCTGGAGAGGTAGTGCGGCATGGTGAAAGTTGGCACCAGAATGTTCCTCAGCTACAGAGACAACTGTTTGCATATAGAATGTAAATTTATCACAAAACTGCAGTTAGGTTGAGTATTTCCTATAAACAAAGACAAGTATGAGTTGTTCCAACATCAATACAATGTTTTTTTTGTATGGAAACACGTGAAGCGTTTATAAATTAGGTTACTCAGTTATCATGAGAGGAAACCGTTACCTGTATTATTTCAGGCAAGACGTGACTCATAATTTCAAAATAATATATAATCAAAGTATTGGAAGTGCTGGAAGGCGGGTAAGATTTACCAACTATAATGGCAAAAATTAATAATCCTATTGGGAATTCAACTGGCAACATTATTTATCGTCAAAACCATGTATTTAAACTCGGTAATATCAACCACATTTGAGTTTAACCTATCCCGTGGAATAACGTAAGTGAATTAGTAGTTATATCCGTAAACGTCCGGAAATGTTCGGACATCATCGATTAAATCCGGGTAAGTTTCAACTTAGATTTATTCCGCCGCATATTGCTGTATTGAAAAGTGGTTATGTCTTTAAATATTTTACATACATTTACGTACATAGCAACACGTAGCTCATAACATAATAGAAGAAGGTTAGTGTGGATATTATATACTGGCATGCTAAGATTTATAACTTTTATATTGCAAGTATATTCAGACTTTTCTATATATCCTAACAATAAATATTGAAACTGTTTAAATTAAAAATCTATATTCTTTATACATAATTTTTAAATTTGAAATTATAAATAGTTGTTTTGCATTCTACTAATATATTTACTTTCTTTTAATGAAGCAATGTCACAGTGCGTTGTATAAATAAAGATTATAATTATGTATAAAAAAAATAAATAAGTTGATTGATTTAGAAAGTACAGAAAGGATAGCAGATAAAAGACGAGCGTTTAGGATAAAGAGAAGAAGAATTTGACATTCCAAGTCTGAAATCAGTAGAATAGTGGTTATGTTTGCGGATTGTTGATCCGAGATCAAATCCTGTAACTGGCAAAAAAATAATTTTGTTCTTTTCCCTAGAAACAGCATTTTCCCCTATAGTGCCCATTACACGATTAACATCAAAGGCAAACTTGGGTTCCAACAAAAAGCAGCGAATTTGCATATTAGAATTTATGATCAGTAAATTTAGATTTAAAACACGATATATTCACGTTAAATAGGCTATCGGCTGTTGTAAATACTTCGAAGGCCATGCGAATTCACAAAAATATTTATCATTCATAAACAAGGGGGTGGGGGGTTCTTTATAAAATGAATATTATACAATAACGGACTTTTCAACTGTACAATATGATGTGCTATGCACCAGAAAAAATATAATTGACCGAGGCAGTAGCAGCGGTAGCTGAAATCGGACGCGAATATCTTGTTGACAGTCATTTGAAAACAACGCCGCATTCGGAATATCTCAGTTTTCATCCTTGTGATCGGCTAACACTTGGAATTCCACACAGCTATTTTTAGTAACCGTGGTTTATCGTTATTTTATGCACAGTTTTGCTAAACCCAAAGTAAAAACTGTTCAATATCATATAGTATTTTGTTCAATGAGGGATCATTCTGGTCAATCAGAATTCATTTATTTATAGATTATATAATAAATTCAGATACGGGTCATACCGCTTTAAATCACTGCTATTATAGGTCATTATCTGTTCAATCTGCATACACATTTGCATAACTAAAGAGAGTTGTGACGAATACTGACACCAGCAGACGTTAGTGATTGCTGTACTTAACAATGGTTAAAGTTTAATAATCAAGAACAGCAAGAAAACGAATATATTTAAAACCAGTGACCTCATATATACCGGTACGTGTAGCCACAGTTGACACTAAACAATACGTATCATCACTTGTAATATATGTGTGTCCATTTGGGTTCCCGAATTGAAGATAGGAAAACCTATATGTAGCAACAAAAAAAAACCAACATATTTTGGTTGTAAGTCTTGACTATTCGCGACGCTTGCTTTTCTAATAGACACGCGTCTTGAAAAGGTTCAACCATGAAGAAATACGAGTATGTATCAGTATCTTGATAAAGATTTTGATTGGTGTATTCAAACACTCGGACTACTTCGGATATTCCCTTAGAAGTTTAAATGTATATTTAGATGTTTATTTCTATACTCATTTTTATTATTTGATGTTTTCTACTTGACAAACATCTGTTACAAGATAACTGCTACGACTTCCGTCGGAATAAATATGTTGCAGAGATGTCGTTTTTTTTCAGTTAATCAGATCTTACTTCCAGATTCTTCTGCACAACTTATCAAAACATTTGTCTTTTAGGAAAGCAAGCGTTCCATATGGATATAAAGAAGAAAACGTAACTGTTATCAACGAACGTTCGCGTAATCACGTAAGGGCTCGCAAAATTTCGCTTTCAAATAACTTCTATTCATTTTAATAATACAAATTAAAATTATTTCTTTGCACAATGAAATCCTCAACAAAAAGATACCATTCCCATCAAAGTGTGTTTAAAATTGCCTAGAATCAGTTGCCTAGGAAATTTAAATGGTTAATTTGCCAAATTTGTTATTCTTCGCATGCTATTTTATCCTTTAGTAGAGAGATGCAAGTTTCCTATCCTTCTATATAATTCCTTGGTTATGCTAACCAGGTGGAGCAAATTCTCAAACTTTAATAATTATTTTGTCTTGGTTTCCCAAATAAAAACATAATGATGAGGATAAACCACTTTTTAACTACGCTGAAAAAAAAACTACGGTGTCCAGTTGGGGTCATCGCGGCATATTTATTAAATAAGTAAAGTCGAAACTACGATTATGAAAATTCGAAATGAAGTTATTTCGACTTTTCACCATCGTTGTTTCGACTTTTCACCATCGTAGTTTCGGCTTTTCATAATAGTAGTTTCGACTTTTCACCATCGTAGTTTCGACTTTTCATCATCGTAGTTTCGATTTTATTCAGGTCTTAATTATTAAACGGGATACCGTATAATTGAACCATTTTTATTTTAAATTTATTTGTGAAAGAGGTAGTGGTGATAGTGATCTGGTTTTGTTTTTGCTTATAAATATATTTTAACCCATTTTCGTGTAAGTGAAAATTGTTTACTACATGGTTTAGATGCCAACATGCAATCTTAAGTAGACTGATAAATGTTCATTAAGCTGTCAGAAAACGTATACATTCCCCCCATCATAGGTGATATAAATGATATTACAGCAGCCCTACCAATGATGCGTTTATAAAACACCTGAGCTGTTTACATCCATGATCCTGTATAATAGTTTCACATCGTTTTTAGAGCTCTGTTAATCAACGGTTCGGGCTAACTGCAGACGTAAGTAAGAAATACGATAAGATATCGTCTGCTAATACCTAATTCAGCACGTGCATTATACAACGGACAGATAAATAACTGGATTGTATAAAATACAACACCGGTGTTTTTATTTTATTTAAATAAAATACGTGTGAAAATAACAATACAGCACATATATAGCAGTATACAGTTGGATAGAATTTAAATTTAAAGCGTTTAATTTTTTTATAATGGTGACTTTAAAACTTAATAAAACTGTAAATGGACAGAAAGAAATTGAACACTGGGAATGTGGTGTTTTGTGGCAATGTTGATGTTTTAACAAAATAACTGCTATAAACTCACTCTATTTTTTTTACAGGTGGATTTATGAAAGTAAAGGTGTTATAATTTTTTTATGTGTGTTGGTTCTATATAATGTTATCTGTTATTACACGACAAACAGAAAGTGTGTACTAGAAAATACAAACACATTTCTGAAGCGTTTGGCTGAGTTGGAGCTGATCAACATAAATTGTGCGTAATACCATACGGAATAACGTCATAGAGGTAAACAACTAAATTGAATATATTTCAAAATGAAATAAAACCATTGATAAAGCGTGTAAAAATAAATGCCAACATTGAAATGAGAGAACATGACTTATCGAGGAAATATCAAATTCGCGAAATGTTACCGTTTTATCAAATATTTTAATGGAAATTGTTCAGTAATAAACATGCCGCTCTCAACCCACAAAACTCTATCAGCAAAACGGATATATGTGGATGGTTTTCATGCCATATGAAGTTTTTATGGTATTTAAGGTAAACTGGATTAGACGTTTATAGAAACATACCGTAACTATATATCATGTTTGGTGTCAAGTACTAGTATATATATATACATATGTACGCACGTGGTTTAAACCCATACACGTGCACACCTGCAGATTCGGCTTCTGTCGGAGTATTCAATTAGAATAATAGAAAACCGAAAGCGTGCTTGGTGACGTATTTTAGTTCGGGTTTAAAACATCAACAACAATACGCAGAAATGTGCATATACTGAGATGGTATAGTTATAGCACCTGTTCGACTTGGTTACACTGCGGTATCAGTACATGGTAAAAGTGTGTGTCACGCGGCCAAAATAAATTTGTTCGACTTGGTTACACTGCGGTATCAGCGCATGGTAAAAGTGTTATACAGAATTTATCACGCGGTCAAAATAAATCTGTCGATGTCTTAACATCTGTACAATTAGAGGTATTTAACGAACAGATAGGCATCAGGAGTGGAATGCTTCTGCTATTAGTAGAAGATAATTGAACAGAGTGAAACTCGTGCAGCATTTTAAATAATCAGGTGGGAATGCTTCATAGGTAATAGAAAAAAAACGACGACCACCAGTATCGCTGTAAAGCTTGCAAAGTTATATAACATTAAAAATACTGGTGAAAGTAGTTCGTTATATTTTTAACATTTTAGAGAGACCGACGCTGAAGACGGTGTAGTTCGGAATTGTGGGTTATCGTAACGTTCGACATTTTCTCATGGTGAGCATATTGCATTACACACGCTGTATCACACGACCTGTATACTATTCTATGTTGGAATAAATGTTAAGTGCAAACTGGAACTTAACACAGAACGTTATCTGTGAACATGTTTGATAGTTAATTCGTTTTGGATGAGGGAGAGTCAAACGTAAACGATCTTGCTTTAAACAGTTATCAAAAGTATGTTAAATTTCGTTTTGCATACGACACACTCGGTTACTACAAATATCGAACCAGACGCTGCATAAGATATACAAGAAGGGAATAAGATAGGCTAAGAAAATCCAACATGAATCTCAGAGGCAACATCACACGCGAACTGACTGAGCAGACGAATGTCACTTTAGAGGAATTAAATCGACAGGCGAGTATTCACCATCTTCCAGTTTTAATAGTTTATGTGGTCATAATGGTAATCGGTATCATTGGTAACTGTTTGGTTTTGATTATTTATAAATTAAAATTCAAGCGCTCAAGTGCTAGAGTATACATTCTTTCTTTAGCCCTTGCTGACCTTTCCACATGCATTGTGGGTATTCCGTATCACGTGCTGGATCTCACGCAACTACTGACGTACACGATGACGTATTCGTGTAAAGTGCTCAGTTTCTTAATTGGATCCTGCTCGCTAAGTTCAGTATTTATTTTACTCGTCGTTGGCTTGGACAGGTATTTGAAAGTATGCCGTCCATTGAAAAAACAGTTAAAAGATTTTGGAGACAGGCGCGCATGCATATTTGCAACCTTCATTGCGGTTATAGTAGCACTACCAAATGCCATACTATATGGCCACAGCACTGCAGAAACGGGTATAACAAATATGAAAGGTGTAGAATGTTTTATAGACGACACATATACCGATCACGGTGCTGCATTGGCGTATTTGGGTTTTAATGTTCTGGTTTTCATCTTGTCGGTCGCGTATCTCGTAATTATTTACAGTTTAATCTGCAAAACAATCATCAAGCATGATAGCCGGGATGGAGCCATTGTCATAAACAAACGCACAGGGTTGTGTCAGTGTAAATCGGCGGATACAGACAGTATCGACTCTGATTATGTCGAAGACGATAATGACCAGGCAATGGAAGGTTCTGTTGAAAACAAAATAGAAATATCTTTAACAACACGTCACGAGATTGAATCAACCAACGATTGTGGAAACCATGTAGGATGTGATGTTGGTGAAGTTGACGAGTGTGTAGAAGAAACAACTGCAACTGATTCAAGAGAAAATGACAAAGTTGAAAACGAAAATGGAAATAAAAGCAGCAGCGATTTAATGAAACCTGATGACAAGAAAAGGTCTGCAGGAACAGCAGAAGGTGTCTCGTTTATCACCGCTACATCCGATGTAAGCATTCAGAAAAAACAAAAGCCAGGCGATACGAAACGGAGGAAGAGCGATAAACAAGGAACGCAGTCAAAATTAAAGTACGTAGCTTCGTCTAAAATGATACGTCATGTTTCAATCGGAAGTAAATCAAAAGAGAAAACAACAAGGAAAATAACTCTGATGATGTTAACGATTACAGCAGTATTTATTGTGTCTTACCTGCCCTTTGTAGTCTTGTCCCTTCTGGACACAATGATCGAAGACATGTGGCAGGGGATTACACATTTTGAATCGTTATCGTATGACTTTTTGTTGCGGCTATATCTGATTAACAATGTGGCCAACCCAATTATATACAGCTTCTGGGATAAAAAGTTTAGAAAAGAATGTATGGCATTATTTAGATGGTGCTGGTTTTGTTCAAAATTACTTTCGCCTGACAACAGCACCACTAATAGTCACAACCAAAGCTCTAGTTCCACTGCAAATACGACACATATTGTGTTGAAGTAGACGGCGACGAAGTTATTTAGTATTCGTGTGTGTATTAGTCCTTAGGACAGTAAATATCGTCATATTGTTCATTGTCATTATTTGTGTCTTCAGGTTTTCTTTGTGAAAAGCTGGTACGATTATTACTGAGCGGAACAGTTAACCAACCACTTGTAAATTTCCAACAAATGGGTAGCGTTACTATTTTGCATACGACATTAACTGAGAATTATGACCCGAATTTATAAGGTCAATTGCGAAATTCTATACAATATTTGTCAAAATATTGAGTAGCGTTCTAAAATTTGCATACGACATTAACTGAGAATTATGACCCGAATTTATAAGATCATAGATCAATTGTGAAATTCTATACAGTATTTGTCAAAATATTGAGTAGCGTTACTATAATTTGCATACGACATTAACAAAGAATTATGATCCGAATTTATAAGGTCATAGGTCAATTGCGAAATTCTATACAGTATTTGTCAAAATATTGAGTAGCGTTACTATAATTTGCATACGACATTAACAAAGAATTATGACCCGAATTTATAAGGTCATAGGTCAATTGCGAAACTCTATACAGTCTATTTTGCACGCGAAGCACGAATCGTTGATATTTTTTTTGAGAAAATACTTACGATGTTAGGTGACGGTCTGTATATTTCAAAATGCTGCGACAAATAAACACGGATAGTTACTGTTCTGCTTTATTTACTGATCGGAACAGCTAATCTCCGCCCCCTGACATTTTATGTGTTTCCTAAAAAAAAAATCAAAGAGATTTCCTTGAAATTTGGACTTGATGAATATAAAAGAAAATGAAGGCTCTGTAAAATCAATACATACGTGTCTGTTAATGTCGTATGCATAGTGTAATAACGGTGCTCAGTATTTTGACGAAGATAGGCGTGGAAATTCAAAAATGGCGGGTTAGCTGTTCCTTTCAGTAGGCTATATATAATAATAATTCCCGCTATTAAGCTTTTTTTTCTGCAACGGTTGTAGAACTTATGTAAGTATGGGTACCTGTTTTCAACCTTGAAAAACCGGCCATTTTTATGCATTATGTGGCGAAAGCTCAAGTTTTAAAGATGTTTCTTATGGACAGAAATGGTAAAAAATACTGTCCACTGCTACCTTGATACAAGCATGGCATTATAGTTTATAATAATAACTTTTAACCAACAATAATGTCATGTCATGTTTGAATTCCTCTGGGCTTTTTTTTTTCAATGATATTTTATTACTGTAGATGTTGATAAACAATTAGATGTGGATTTCCCATTACCCTTATAATTTGGAGCCTTTAAATACCAGCCATGTAAACCGTTTTTATTAACAATAGAAATAAGTGATTTTATACCTGTCAAACCTGTCTTAAGCAGCCCGCCAAAAAAAGTGGCCTTTTAAGACAGTTTGTTGCTTAATATAGGTTTATTTGCTCCGAAAGCATAGAAATGGGAATTAGCAAATGTGACTGCTTAAGACAAGAAGCTGCTTAATAGAGGTGACCAATAAACACAGGTTTGACTGTACGTGATAACCCGATTGTATTGTTTGGTTCCGGTGTAACATTCAATTTTGACCCCGTTGAAATTTTTCAATGTTGAAAATTGACCCGAGTCACATTTCAACATTAAATTCTGATCAAAACAGTCGTTGAAAACTGATCAGTGTTAAATTTTGATCAGACATGGGGTCCTTTTCTTATGGGTTGTTAAATATAAGCAAAACATCACATGACTGCTGTTGCAAGTTGCAACAATTAAACATAAACCATTGTAAGCTTTGTTACGATCGGTTGCTATGATTACAAATGGTTGCTATAGCAATTAGTGATAATAACAAAAGAATAACAATTCTTTTTCAAATTGATATTGACAAAATCTATGCGAACCATTTGCTGTAATCATTTCATTACATAATGCAAAGCAACTCCCTTTAACAGCAATTGCAATATGCATTCTTGTTTATGTTTAAGCTGTTAAAATTTATTATCATATTACAAAAAAGGTAATGAATTGCATCGAAATTAGGAAGATTGTTGTATTGTTGTATGGTGTTTAGCGTCGCTTTCAACAATTTTTCAGTCGTATCGCGACGGTGTCAACTTGAGACAGTATTCTGAGCGGTCCGAAAGTAGCAAGGTATTGGTAGAAAAACAAGACCGTAAGACAGCGCGCTCGACTGATTCGCACTGCTTTGTCAAAAAATACTAAATACCTGACTAAGTTATATTTTTTTTGTTACACTCATGCACTTTTCACTCACAAGTGAGTGTTATTAAGTCCTGGGTTCTATATCTGTTTCTGAGTTATTAAAGGTTTTAAAGCAACACATCCACGTTTAAACTTTTTAAAAAAAAAATTCAGTTGAGTTGCGAGCACATTTCCCATACATAAATATGTGGTCAGTGAGCTGTATATGTGCTAACAAACACTATCCAGAACGCTTTAGAATTATAAAAAAAAAGATGTTCAAATTATAAAGCGTGACAAACGCTTTATAAATTATTTTTAAATTGCCGAGGATTCCAACTTTGCTTCAAATTGAATTATGCGAGTCATATTAAAAAACTTCACGTTTTAGTGCGTAGTGTACTTTACCTGCCTTGAAAGTCATTTTGATAATTTTTTTTTGACTCGGGTGAGTTACACGCTTGTTTTATAAAGTGTTAGTCACGCATTATAATTTGGGCATCATTTTGTTCGGGATTGTGTTTATATGCTCATATACAGCTAATTGATCATATGTTTGTATGGGAAATGTGCTCATAACTCAATTAATTTTTTTTTTAAAGTTCAAACGTGGATGTGTTGCTTTAAGTGAGGAAAGAAGTTTAATCAAGATGTTTGTTTGTGGTTGACACTGCAACTCTTAATGGTTACACTTAGGGGCGATACTTATCGTCGAAATACGATTTTCTCATAAAATCACATCCATATAAAACTTATTTTGTTATACTAAGGGTTGCGGTTATCAGCTTATTAGTTGTGTAATTAAAAAAAAGCTACATAAAAGTTGATTTTAAGTGTCTAGAAACAGCCACATATTTTTCCAACTGTTTTTCAACCATCCAAAAACTACTAACCCTAAACCCTACCCATTCGTGTGTGCGGACGGACGAACATAGACAATACCATATGCCCACATTCCGTAGCACGGATAAATACATTTCTAGTTGAACAAACATTGTTACCCTAAGTGAACCTGTTGTATAATCAAATGTCAATACATGTACCAAACATATGCTTAGTGTAAAGATTACATTAAGGATTGACACCGCAACCCTCCGTGTAACAAAACCCATTACGTTTGATAACACGAGGGCGTTAATGTAGTTTCATATCTATCGCATATGAGGTTACAGAGATATGTGCATGATATCAAGATGCACGAAAAACATTAACCAGCATTTCTAAGCAGAACAATGGCCATAATTTGCATTATATTCAACCAAAAGTTATTTAACTTGATTGTTTGATAACCCTGAAGACTGGTAAAGTTTTAAATCAATCTAGTAGGTGTGGTTACTGAGATATTTGCATGATAGTAACTTGCATGCACAACTGTAGCCGAAAGTGTGACGCCGATGCATGGGAGACGAAAACAGAGAGAGAGAGAGAGAGAGAGAGAGAGAGAGAGAGAGAGAGAGAGAGAGAGAGAGAGAGAGAGAGAGAGAGAGAGAGAGAGAGAGAGAGAGAGTGCTTCATCGCATTCTTAACTTGTAAAACTACAACCACACTAACGAAAGGCAATTTAAACAAACACCATTCCAATATCACATTATATTATCAGCAATGAAACAACGTATCTATAGCATACCGGCCGTTGTTATATGTAGCGTATGTCAATATTTTCCGGTTATAATTCATACTTTGTACCCACGAGACATCCGATTTTTTTATAGCAGTTTTCAATCTTGAAATGTAGTTCGGTGGACTATTCGGTCAGTTTCCAGTTGTTGGTGATCAAATTTTAACGAGGGTCAATTTTTCACGTATGGGTTGGTTATTAAATATCGGTCGGGGTCAGTTTTCAATGTTAAAAATGGATCACTCATCTGTTGAAATGTGACCCATGGGGTCATTTTTCAACGGGGTCAAAATTTAATGTTACACTGGCCATGACAAACAATGGTAGCCATTCTCCACAAACAGCTATATAGCCCATAGATACGATGGTTTTGTATATTTCTTTTGAGACTGCTGCATGTTAGTTTTGTAACTTCTTTTCGTACATCAGTCATTGCTTTTATACGACACTACTTTTAATAAAATAACTATATCTTGACTTAATTGTGATGATATCGATACATTGAATTACATGTAATGGTGATGATATCCATATCTTGACTTACATGTAATTGTGATGATATCGAAATATTGAATTACATGTAATTGTGATTATATCGATATCTTGAATAACATGTAATGGTGATGATATCGATATATATTGAATTACATGCAGTTGTGATGATATCGATATATTGAATTACATGTAATTGTGATGATATCGAAATATTGAATTACATGTAATGGTGATGATATCGATATTTTGAATTACATGTAATTGTGATGATATCGATATCTTGAATTACATGTAATGGTGATGATATCGAAATACTGAATTACATGTAATTGTGATGATATCGAAATATTGAATTACATGTAATTGTGACTATATCGGTATCTTGAATTACTTGTTATTGTGATGATATCTATAAATTGAATTACATGTAATTGTGATGATATCGATAAATTGAATTACATGTTATTGTAATGATATCGATATAGAGAACTAAATGTGATGCTATCAATATCTTGATTTATTGGTGATGATATCGATACATTGAATTGTGATGATATCGATATATTGATTTAACTGTGACAATTTCGATATCTTGAATTAAGTGTAATTGCTATATTGAATTATTTATTATGATATCAGAATAAAATATAATAGACTAGAAAACAATGCTAATATCGATATCTGACATATATCGTGATGTTATCGATATATTGAATATATTATGATGATGTGGATATTTTGAATTTATTGTACTGATATATTAAATAACATGCACTGCTGTCGATATCGATATATCGCGTTCATCACAATGATATCGATGTCTTGACTCGACTGTGAGTATACCGACACTTTGAGCTAATGGCGAAACCAAAGATGTTTTAATATGATTATATAGATATGTTAGCGTTATTGTGACGGTATAGTGCCTTTGATTGATGTTTGTCATAAATATGTATCTCGTATTCAAATAAACACAGTATAATATCAAGAACAGCGTATGACCTTGGCGCTTTCAAATACTTGCGGTGGCACACACCGACAATTAGCAATTCAAACAAAAGTTTAGAAAAAGATAAACTTGTATATATCGAAATCATGTTATATACTCAATTTCTATGAAATATTAAAAGTATAAGAAATAAATATAATTAAATACTCATTTTTTAAAAAAAACAAAACATTACTATATATGAACAGCGTCAATAATCTTAAACAGTCATATTTACTATTTCCCATTTCTATGCTAGTACAATAAATTGACATGACGGTATATGGCAACAACCTGTCTTAAAATGCCACTTTTGCTCATTCCCTTTATTGGCTGCTTAAGACAGGATTGACTGCACAGCAGATCTGTAAAAACAGTTTAAATGCAAATGATTTTCGTAAGTTTTCTATAGAAACAGTTTTATAATTCCAACTTGAGTACATGCTCAAGCGGAGATGTTTTTAAAGTAAGGAGAGCCAGTAAACATATTTATGACTGACATAACAAATGCATTACTTATGCGCTCGAAAACGAGAAATATATGTGTCTATTTTTATCCTACTGGCATAGAGAGGTTATTTATAAAAGCTAGCCGAACAATTTACCTATTTATAAGTATAATTATATGCAAGATGTATTCGGGTTGCCCTTCCCAGAGCACCTTGTACATGTTTTGAACGAGTGCCAATTTATAACGAATATGATTAGTTTCCGCAAGCTGGCTCCTGTTTTTATTTGTAGCAATAATACAGAAATTATATCTACGTTCCATCGTTGTTCTTTCGTCCTTCAAACAGTTCCGTGATACATGACAATACAATTTTAACAGTTTAATTGTATGTGTAATGTTTTATAAGTATTCTGTACTCTCGGTATATGGCAGACTTCTATTTTTCAGCGTCAAATTTACTGATAGTAGTTTAAACTCAATTTATTTTACTAGTTACGAAATTATTACAACTTACACAAATCAAGCTTAAAGTATTCTTGATTAGAACCAGTACTAAGCATATGCGGAAAACATATCTTGCTTAAGGGCACTACACAAAGCCGTAGCAGAGGATCGAACCCATGACCTTCCGATCATGAATCTGATGCTCTGCCGCTGAACCATGCGCTCCGAACAATTTACTTTTAAACATTCGCTATCTGAAGACCATCAGTGTTTAAGCAAGGTAAGATTAAAGCTTTTAAGTATGAACCTCTATCAAGTCCGTTTCCGTGGTAGAACAAGTACCGAGTCTGTTTATGAACCGAGTCTGTCTTGGATCGAACCCACAACCTGTGGCATAAATGGTCAACACTTTAAACACTGCACTACCGATCTGCTTTAAGATCCACACGGATGATCATTATCGGTTGATTCATTTTTCTTAGCAAATATTCGCCTTGGTCCGGTCTTACTAAACATTTCAAACTGAGATTTTTCTTAACTCAAAAATATGACTGAATTTCTCTAAATGATTGCTCATAACGTATTAAATGAACACGTATAATCGAAATCGGAACAATCTTTACTCATTGCTTAAAGGTGGCATGCAAAATAATCAGCGTGAAGTTGCAGAATTTCAAACATTTGAGTTAAGAAAAATCTTAAATTGAGATGTTTAGTGAAACTCGGACCAGGCTTCTGTTAAACCAACAGTTTACTTAAATATTTAACTAAGTTTTGACTGTTTTTGTATCTGTTTTGTAATCAAAATCAATGCAACAATATCAGTCTATCCCAGCACCTGGTATTTCTCCAATCCGGAGAGCTGGATCGTTTCTACAGACTTAAATAGTGAAACCAGTCTAAATTCATGATCATCTGGCTGCTTTTCTAATAAGTATATGTTCATGAATCAGGAGCAAGGCTGCGTAGAAAGTAAATCAGACAGTTGTACTCATTCGGAACATCTCGCGCGAGTTCCCTTAATCGAATGGAAGGTAAATACCAAACATTCTGAAACAACTTTTATGTTTTTTCGTCTTTGATCATAACCATTTTTTAATCTCTGTCTATTTAATAAGCGTCACATGATCTCGAATAGCGCGGAGGCTAATGGATAATTTTATACTGACGGTCTATATCTACGCCAGCAAAGCGCAACCCAAACACAGTAGCGGCTTTTTTGAGTATATATAATCTTTTATTAACTACATGTTGCATCCATATCTGTTTACGGTAGATTGCACAGTTAGACTGCCTGTTTTTTTTATCAAACTATCTCATACATAAGTGGAGTAACGACTGCAACTTGACGGTCTAGAGTTATTAAATCATTAATATTCACAAGTTTCTATGGTATTGTTAACTACATATTTATTGATCACGTGATCAAGGTTACTGAAACTATATTATTTTATCATGCGATCAAACTTCCAGTGAACTGATTTTCTGCCAATATTACTGATATAAGGGAGCTTACCACAGCTAGAGGATACTGAACTGTTACCACAACCAGAGGATACTGTACTGTTACAACAGATAGAGGATACTGTACTGTAACAACATCCAGAGGACACTTTACTGTAACCACAACCAGAGGACACTGTACTGTTACAACAGCCAGAGGACACTGTACTGTAACCACAACCAGAGGACACTGTACTGTTTCCAACAGCCAGAGGACACTGTACTGTTACAGCAGCCAGAGGACACTGTACTGTAACCACAGCCAGAGGACACTGTACTGTTACCACAACCAGTGGACACTGTACTGTTACCACAGTCAGAGGACACTGTACTGTTAACACAGCCAGAGGACACTGTACTGTAACCACAGCCAGAGGACACTGTACTGTTACCACAGCCAGAGGACACTGTACTGTTACCACAGCCAGAGGATACTGTACTGTAACAACATCCAGAGGATACTGTACTGTTACCACAGCCAGAGGATACTGTACTGTAACAACATCCAGAGGATACTGTACTGTTACCACAGCCAGAGGATACTGTACTGTAACAACATCCAGAGGATACTGTACTGTTACCACAGCCAGAGGACACTGTACTGTTACCACAGCCAGAGGATACTGTACTGTAACAACATCCAGAGGATACTGTACTGTAACCACAGCCAGAGGACACTGTACTGTAACAACATCCAGAGGATACTGTACTGTAACCACAGCCAGAGGACACTGTACTGTTACCACAGCCAGAGGACACTGTACTGTTACAACAGCCAGAGGACACTGTACTGTTACAGCAGCCAGAGGACACTGTACTGTAACCACAACCAGAGGACACTGTACTGTTTCCAACAGCCAGAGGACACTGTACTGTTACAGCAGCCAGAGGACACTGTACTGTAACCACAGCCAGAGGACACTGTACTGTTACCACAGCCAGTGGACACTGTACTGTTACCACAGTCAGAGGACACTGTACTGTTAACACAGCCAGAGGACACTGTACTGTAACCACAGCCAGAGGACACTGTACTGTTACCACAGCCAGAGGACACTGTACTGTTACCACAGCCAGAGGATACTGTACTGTAACAACATCTACAGGATACTGTACTGTTACCACAGCCAGAGGATACTGTACTGTAACAACATCCAGAGGATACTGTACTGTTACCACAGCCAGAGGATACTGTACTGTAACAACATCCAGAGGATACTGTACTGTTACCACAGCCAGAGGACACTGTACTGTTACCACAGCCAGAGGATACTGTACTGTAACAACATCCAGAGGATACTGTACTGTAACAACATCCAGAGGATACTGTACTGTTACCACAGCCAGAGGACACTGTACTGTTACCACAGCCAGAGGATACTGTACTGTAACAACATCCAGAGGATACTGTACTGTAACAACATCCAGAGGATACTGTACTGTAACAACATCTAGAGGATACTGTACTGTTACCACAGCCAGAGGATACTGTACTGTAACAACATCCAGAGGATACTGTACTGTTACCACAGCCAGAGGATACTGTACTGTAACAACATCCAGAGGATACTGTACTGTTACCACAGCCAGAGGACACTGTACTGTTACCACAGCCAGAGGATACTGTACTGTAACAACATCCAGAGGATACTGTACTGTAACAACATCCAGAGGATACTGTACTGTTACCACAGCCAGAGGACACTGTACTGTTACCACAGCCAGAGGATACTGTACTGTAACAACATCCAGAGGATACTGTACTGTAACCACAGCCAGAGGACACTGTACTGTAAAAACATCCAGAGGATACTGTACTGTAACCACAGCCAGAGGACACTGTACTGTTACCACAGCCAGAGGACACTGTACTGTTACAACAGCCAGAGGACACTGTACTGTAACCACTGCCAGAGGACACTGTACTGTAACCACTGCCAGAGGACACTGTACTGTAACAACATCCAGAGGACACTGTACTGTTACCACAGCCAGAGGATACTGTACTATTACCACAGCCGGAGGATACTGTACTGTTACCACAGCCAGAGGACACCGTACTGTAACAACAGCCAGAGGACACCGTACTGTTACCACAGCCAGAGGACACTGTACTGTAACAACAGACAGAGGACACTGTACTGTTACAACAGCCAGAGGATACTGTACTGTTACCACAGCCAGAGGACACCGTACTGTTACCACAGCCAGAGGACACCGTACTGTAACAACAGCCAGAGGACACCGTACTGTTACCACAGCCAGAGGACACTGTACTGTAACAACAGACAGAGGACACTGTACTGTTACAACAGCCAGAAGATACTGTACTGTTACCACAGCCAGAGGATACTGCACTGTAACAACAGCCAGAGGACACTGCACTGTTACAACAGCCAGAGGACACTGCTCTGTTACAACAGCCAGAGGACACTGCTCTGTTACAACAGCCAGAGGACACTGTACTGTAACAACAGCCAGAGGACACTGTACTGTTACCACAGCCAGAGAACACTGTACTGTAACAACAGCCGGAGGACACTGTACTGTTACAACAGCCGGAGGATACTGAACTGTTACAACAGCCAGATGATACTGTACTGTAACAACAGCCAGAGGACACTGTACTGTAACCACAGCCAGAGGACACTGTACTGTAACAACAGCCAGAGGACACTGTACTGTAACAACAGCCAGAGGACACTGTACTCTTACCACAGCCAGAAGATACTGTACTGTTACCACAGCCAGAGGACACTGTACTGTAACAACAGCCAGAAGACACTGTACTGTAACCACAGCCAGAGGAAACTGTACTGTTACCACAGCCAGAGGACACTGTACTGTTACAACAGTCAGAGGAAACTGTACTGTTACCACAGCCAGAGGATACTGTACTGTTACAACAGCCAGAGGATAATGTACTGTTACAACAGCCAGAGTATACTGTACTGCTACAACAGCCAGAGTATACTGTACTGTAACCACAGCCAGAGGATACTGTACTGTTACAACAGCCAGAGGATACTGTACTGTTACTACAGCCAGAGTACAATGTACTGTAACCACAGCCAGAGGACACTGTACTGTTACAACAGCCAGAGGACACTGTACTGTTACAACAGCCAGAGGCCACTGTACTGTTACAACAGCCAGAGGACACTGTACTGTTACCACAGCCAGAGAAAACTGTACTGTAACAACAGCCAGAGGACACTGTACTGTTACAACAGCCAGAGGATACTGTACTGTTACCACAGCCAGAGGACACTGTACTGTAACAACAGCCAGCGGATACTGCTCTGTTACCACAGCCAGAGGACACTGTACTGTTACCACAGCCAGACGACACTGTACTGTAACAACAGCCAGATGACACTGTACTGTTACAACAGCCAGAGGACACTGCTCTGTTACAACAGCCAGATGACACTGTACTGTTACCACAGCCAGAGGACAATGTACTGTTACAACAGTCAGAGGACACTGAACTGTTACCACAGCCAGAGGACACTGTACTGTTACCACAGCCAGAGGGTACTGTACTGTTACCACAGCCAGAAGATACATGTACTGTTCCACAGCCAGAGGATACTATACTGTTACCACAGCCAGAGGACACTGTACTGTAACAACAGCCAGAGGACACTGTACTGTTACACAGCCAGAGGACACTGCTCTGTTACAACAGCCAGAGGATAATGTACTGTTACCACAGCCAGCGGATACTGTACTGTTACAACAGCCAGAGGAAACTGTACTGTTACAACAGCCAGAGGCTACTGTACTGTTAGCACAGCCAGAGGACACTGTACTGTTACCACAGCCATAGGACACTGTACTGTTACAACAGTCAGAGGATACTGTACTGTAACAACAGCCAGAGAATACTGTACTGTTACAACAGCTAGTGGACACTGTACTGTAACAACAGCCAAAGGATACTGTACTATTACAACAGCTAGAGGACACTGTACTGTTACAACATATAGAAGATACTGTACTGTAACAACAGAGGACACTGCTCTGTTACAACAGCTAGAGGATAATGTACAATAACAACAGCCATAGGACACTGTACTGTTACAACAGCTAGAGGACACTGTACTGTAACAACAGCCAAAGGATACTGTACTATTACAACAGCTAGAGGACACTGTACTGTTACAACATATAGAAGATACTGTACTGTAACAACAGCTAGAGGATACTCTACTGTTACAACAGCCAGAGGACACTGCTCTGTTACAACAGCTAGAGGATACTGTACTGTAACAACAGCCAGAGGACACTGTACTGTTACAACAGCTAGAGGATACTGTACTGTAACAACAGCTAGAGGACACTGTACTGTTACAACAGCTAGAGGATACTGTACTGTAACAACTGATACTCTACACAGCCAGAGGACACTGTACTGTAACAACAGCCAGAGGACACTGTACTGTTACAACAGCCAGAGGACACTGCTCTGTTACAACAGCTAGAGGATACTGTACTGTAACAACAGCCAGAGGACACTGTACTGTTACAACAGTTAGAGGATACTGTACTGTAACAACAGCTAGAGGACACTGTACTGTTACAACAGCTAGAGGATACTGTACTGTAACAACAGCTAGAGGACACTGTACTGTAACAATAGCTAGAGGATACTGTACTGTTATAACAGCCAGAGGACACTGTACTGTTACAACGGCTAGAGGACACTGTACTGTTACAACAGCTAGAGGATACTGTACTGTAACAACAGCCATAGGACACTGTACTGTTACAACAGCTAGAGGATACTGTACTGTAACAACAGCCATAGGACACTGCTCTGTTACAACAGCCATAGGACACTGTACTGTAACAACAGCCAAAGGATACTGTACTGTTACAACAGCTAGAGGATACTGTACTGTTACAACAGCTAGAGGACACTTTACTGTTACAACAGCTAGAAGATACTGTACTGTAACAACAGCCAGAGTATACTGTACTATAACAACAGCTAGAGGATACCGTACTGTTACAACAGCTAGAAAATATGACACACATGAACTCTCACAACAGCTAGAGGATAAGACACAAAGATGACCTGAAATGGTTCAGCTAGAAACGATTACACAAACACAAGGGCCCTTGCTTAAGAATAATAATAGAAACATGGATATACAGAAAATGACGGTAGGCCGCTCAAATTATAGTTACCGTGTAGGAACTTCCCTTTGACCGCTGAGGGCATGGGTCCGAGCCCTACTCGGTCTAAAAGATTCATGTTAGAAAGTTTTTTTAAGTACTTGTGGAAGGATGGTACGTGATTCTATTCCGATTCATTCTTATTTCTTTCTTCACCAATAGAACTGGATATGTCAAATAAATTATAACCTATTATGTGTTGAAGGTGGCGTCAAAAGTCCATTTCATTGCAATAATCGGACCACCTAATTGAGTCTAATACCATTGATACGATTGGAAGTTCAACACACCCAATGCCCGATTTTGTGTAATATCTATTCCGAAAACTGTACTTCTCCAAATGACATACCGAAAATTTTAAAACTGTAGACCAATGCCAATCCAACTGAACCCACGAACTTTGTTTTTTTTATAAATATATAACCATGTTCCGGCAATGCTGCTTGGCAGGCGTATGCTTATGCATTTCTGATTGGTTAAGATAAAAAATTATTAAAAAAGAAATCTTGTTCAAGAAAGTATCTGCCAAGAAGTACATCAGTCTGATAAACGTCTGATAAATACTCACAAACTAATGCGTTTTGCTGCAGGTGTTGGACTATCTGTAGAATTCGTTGCTTTACACAGTTAACTATAGAAAAGTTGTTGTTGTAGTTGTAAGTTAATGGTGTTTAGCGACTCTTTCAACATTTTTTTACAGTTATATCTCTACAGTGTCTACTTGAGATAGTATTCACACGGGAGTATCATGCAGTAGATATATGATATGATACCCTACCCACTCACATTATACTGACACCGGTTCCACTAGAACAATCCTTTAAATGCTGAGCGCCAAACGAGAAATTTGCTAGTACAATTTTGGTATGACCCAAACGGGGATCGAACCCACAAACTTCCGCATGCGAGGCAGACGCTCTACCACAAGACCCCGCTGCGGTATCTACTATAGGAAAGATTACAGTTTATAAAAATCTCTACTTATCTTCTGTTTACAGTTACCATTACCATATTGTCCGTACGGTTTTACTTGGCACTCATTAATCTTCGCCAATATGTTCGGGCGTTTCCGTGCAGCTATTCGGGTGTTCGACATGATGCCGATTTTATAATGTTTTGGTATCGGTTTATCAACATTAATAGCAATATTAACGTTCGGACACCGATCATTAATTTACGGATGTAAACGGAATAACTTGTGGTCCAATCCCATTTCAAATTATTTGAAATAAAACATGTTTAAACTTTTGTTTTAATGTCCATTTTATCGTGTTCTTTACTTAGTTCAGATATCAAGATCCTATGTTAACTTTACATATTCACTTTTTTTTTATTTTAATCGGTATTTAAGTGTGCTGTGTTCGTAAATGCATAGCGAATTATGGCTGCTTATTCCGATTGTATATTTATGTCGGCATCGTTTAACGCCAAATTACTTATGCATTAAGTATTACATTCTGATCGTCTACCAGATCGGAAATTTTGTAAAATTAACTGTTGTCTAATGCAACAGATGCCTGTTTTGATAATAACCATTATTTTTATTCACCTGGAATTATCTTGATGTATGCTAACATTATGATGAAAGTATCTAGTCATATTAATAAAAGTATCCAGTCAGTTTAATGAATGATTATATCTAGTCACCTCAATGAATATATATAGTCGCTTTAATGAAGATATCTAGTCATTTAATGAAGGTATCTAGTCATTAGAATTGATTTATCTAGTTATTTAAATGAAGGTATCTAGTCATTTTAAAAGATATCTAGTCATTTAATGAAGTCATTATAATGAATTAATCTAGTTATTTAACTAAAAGTGTGTAGTCATATTAATGAAAGTATCTAGTCATTACAACTGATTTATCTAGTTATTTAAATGAAGATATCTAGTCATTTAAATGAAGATATCTTCATTTAAATGAAGATATCTAGTCATATTAATGAATGTATCTATTCATTTAATGAATGTTTCTAGTTATTATAATGAATATATCTAGTAATAATAATGAAGAAACCCAGTGATTCAAATGAAGGTATCCAGTCAGTTTAATTAAGATATCTAGTCATTTAAATGCATGAATGTATCTAGTCACATTAATGAATGTATTTGGTAATTTTAATCATTGAAATGAAGGTATCTTACCATTCAATGAAGATATCTTGTCATTTAATGAATGTATCTAGGTATTAAAATGAATGAATGTATCTAGTCACATTAATGAAGGTATCTAGTCATTTTAATGAAGTGATCTAGTCATTTTAATGATTATATCTAATCATTTTGATGAATGTATCTAGTCATTTTAATCAAAAGATGTATTTAACCATTTTAATGAACACAAAATAAACAACTCTGATTAATACTATAAGAAAAGCCGATACTTGAATGCACACCAAAACCATTATTTCCGACAGCTTCAATTTTTACCATGAGCTACATTATCAGATAAACGAAAACTTAACATCGACTTCAAAATGGTCTCCTTTGCTGATAAATATATATTCAGGGTTAAAAATACATTTTTCATCGAAACTTCATGGCTGTAGTAATGTTTTTTGTGTAATGTACTGGAAAAGTCATCTCATTTTTCTGATCAATTAAGTGAAGGTTGTCAAAATGAAATTTCAAGAACAATGAAAAATGATCATATAACATTTGAAAAAGACATAAAGTGCTGACTACAGGGGCGGATCGAGGATTTCAGTTTAGAGGGGGCGCGCAGGTGCGGATCAAGGAATTGATGTGTGTGTGTGTGTGTTGGGGGGGGGGGGGGGGGGGGGGGGGGCAAATATATTTAAGTGAACGTATATACATTTATAACTTAAATCTTTTAAATAAAGATAAAAATAATAACACGAATACCTTGATTTTTTTCATAAACATTTTTATTTACAAAAAAACTATGTCGCTAGGCAGGCTCGGATGTTAGACCTCTAGATTGACAGGCCACGCCTCACCACAGGGGCACGCCTTACCTATTACGCTACAGCACCACTCACACATCGAGTATTTATTCACACAATCATAGCACATCACTCTCTTGTTAGGAGCAGGCCGATGGCATATTGTTGTTCTGGCTTAATAGTTTTTTAATACTAGTATAACATTGAATGAAAATAGATGGAATATAGATTTCAGCGTTGTATTTATTATTTGTTTTGCCTCAGTTTGTCCACCAGTTTGGTTCTTTCTGTCTCGGTGCTTTGAAGGTTTGGCATACGCAGTGTAGATATTTTAGTTGTATACATGTTTTAGCAGACTGGTCCATTTAAAATCATTTACACATGTCATGACATGCAAATATACATACCTTTTCTTCTGTGTTTGACTTTCTGCAGATGATGATCTATTTGTAAAAAAATCTGTTTAGCTTTTTTGCATTTTTACTCGCTTTGATGGTGCCGCCATCACAAACTTTTTCGCGTAAAATTACTCGAAACGATAAAGATTTAACGACAAGGAAAACAACTTAAAAACAGACCAAACACTGGGCGACAGTAGAATATACTCAAGCATCATGCCAGAAGTAGTAAGTTCGTACATATTTTAGGCACATCAAATACGTGCTTAATTTGTTTTAACACAAATCGTTTAGATGGTAACTTGAGTTCAGAGTAAATGTGTAGAAGAAATACCTATGCTTCCAAATTTTGAATCCGCCCTTGGACTAAGTGCACTAACAGATTTTTTAAAAGTCAGTAACCAGCGTGTACTCCGTTTTTACGATTTGCATTCTTGAATACGTCATTTCTGTGAACTTACGTAACGTAAAATGTGCGTGTTTGGAATACGTTGCCATTCCAACAGACGTGCATTTCGGCGATCGTGTATGGGATCAATTTGATGTCTGGACCTGACCCACAAATCCAATACGTGTTCTATGTGGTACAGAGGCATTACCACTGGTTTCGCGTGTATTGCAAATGACGTCATGCACATAACTGCTCGGTGGCGCGTTGCTGGAATATGACCAGTGTATGACCGACAAGCACAAATTGGAATGCGGTTTTATCTCAAATGGTTTATGATCGTCTGTGCATGAACACCGTAATGCCAAGGAGAACGTGCTGCAGGTAAGAAACGACTATGTAGGTGAGTCAACGTAATAACGCGATGAGAACGTAACGTTGTTGCACGTGCGCGACCGGGTCTGACACGATCTTTGACATGTCCAGTAGTATTGTATCGGTTCGCAACAATATGTACAGCCTATCTGGAACAGCCAAAATGACGTGCAGCGGTATTTATCAATGACCCGGCCCGGAATATACAAAGAGCCTGATTTCTCACAAATTCAGAAAGACGTGGCATCGGTAGATAAAAGTGTTTTTTTTAAAACAAATTTAAGTTTTTTATCCGTGCTAAGCAATAAATGATTACTTGTCGGTGTAAAACATGTAAGTGAAATGTTGTGCACGTGCAAAGTAAGGAAAACGTTTTTGAGCTCGGACGCACGAATACTTCGGAAATTTTGAAGAAAAAAAGTGATTATCCGCAATTAAAACCAGATAGCCATGTAAAACACGTTTCGGGACATGTGTGTGAACAAAAGAAATATTCAAATATATAAAGTGTAAAGTTTTCATTTTGGGTCCGTGTATATCTGACAACTGTCTACATTGTGTCTCCCAGACTTCGGCACGCTGAACTATGTTCATATTTAATTTTGGGGAAGTCATGCTCTCATCATTTTACGTATTTTATGGAGCAAAACTTAAACGAGATGTTTTATTTGTTTCCTAAGTAAGGTATGATCGCCAATTACCCTTCACACAAGATGTGAAGTGTGTAAAGTATAGTGTTTAGTCAATCTACGTACAGTGACCCTCCGATCTTCTACAGTAAACGATTTCCATTCAAAATCTACTGAATTATATAAAAGAGTTTAAAAATTGTTACTGACCTGAAATAAATGATTTAAAATGTTTCAAAAAAAATAAAATTTGTTTTGCGAAGTTACATGTACAGTCAAACCTGTGTTACCGGTAACCTCTATTAAGCAACCACTTGTCCTAAACAGTCGCATTTTCTATTTACCACTTATATAATTTTAGTTTAAATCAACCTGTATTAAACAGCCATCTGTCTCAATTTTTACTATTCTCCTTGAGTGGTTTCTTAATTCGGGTTTGACTGTTTAATATGTTTTCATGTTAAAGATGGTCATTTATGGTATTTTCCGCAGGACGATCGGTCTATCTAGATAGCTTTCTCACTTGAATCAGCGGTGAGAGACAAATTATAATGAGACACAATGTCGTATATCAGTCATCACGGAGACTGTTGCCTGGCAGAGATTCGAACTCACGACCCCTGGATTGATAGTCAGAAGCGTTACCGACTAAGTTAACCGGACCCGGCGGTCTATCTAGAAATGGCAACCAACCTTATCGTTATTATGGTTGGTGAACAATATATATTCATTCGATGTTTTCCACGTAATAAAACCACACTGGTGATCTGTGGGTAGAGCGTCTGCCCCGCATGCAGACGTTCGTGGATTCGGTCCCCTGCCTGAGCATACCAAATACTTGAAAATGATACTTGGAGCTTCCTCGCTTGACGTTCAGTATTTAGAACATAGTTCTAGGTCTTGTCGACTCGGCGTCAGTAGAATGTGAGTGGGTGAGGTACCGTACCATGTGTCTGCGGCTTGATACTCCAGTGTGGTAGCTCTTAGAATACTGTCTTAAGAAGACACTGTTGCGATATAACTGAAAAAAAAGTTGAAAGCGACGCTAAATACCAACCAACCAACCAACCAACCAACCAACCAACCAACCAACCAACCAACCAACCAACCAACCAACCAACCAGCCAGCCAGCCAGCCAGCCAGCCAGCCAGCCAGCCAGCCAGCCAGCCAGCCAGCCAGCAAGCGGAATAATTCAATGGCCCATCTTGATTTCGTTTATATCCTTGGTGATTGATAGAAAATCCGGGTCTCCCAGTGTAAATATTTAGGCGTAACACCGTTATCTTGCACCAAAAACAATAACTCATTTTTAGTAAGTTAATCTGATAATATAAACTTTCTTTATCACAAACATGCATACGTTAACTGATGCGATAACACGTATACAATTTATATACGGTTGTTTCTCTGCATTTCTTCGTCGGACTATTTAGTTTACTAAATAGCAAGGTTATTTTGTTCACAATTTAATGCCTGCCTGCCTGCCTGCCTGCCTGCCTGCCTGTCTGTCTGTCTGTAAAAAAACCCAGCTTAAAACGCCCACCTCTTCGATAATTATTTCCATACGAATAATAAATAAACAAAATGTCAAGTTAAAATACAGCATATGGTGTGCACTTCTTACACATGCGTGGAACAATCCAACTGCACTACAGGGACGTATTTAACCGACGTGTATAACGGCTGTAAGCGTATATACCGCTTAAAATCCATTCTGTGTTTTGTAATTGTTCTATCAACAACGCGTGCACATCCCGGCTGTTATTGGGTTGTTATCTTTGGATGGAAAGTAAAATTAGTGAAATTCATGTGCCCTACTTCAGTGGGGTAGGGGTGGAGGTGGGGGCAAAAGGTGGTAACAAGTGATACTTTTGACTTTATTTTTTACATTTCCTTTTGCTTTAAGGATAGTACTTTAATATGATATAGGTCTTTTCTGTCCGCAAATGGTAGAAATAATGAAAATAAAGTCAAAAGTTACAATATAAATCTATGAAAAACGAAACGGTGGTAGCTGACCATTAAAGTTGTTGTTGTTGTGTTGTTGCGTTGTGTTGCGTTGTGTTGCGTTGCGCTGTTGCGTTGTGTTGTTTGTTGTTGTTGTTGTTGTTGTGGTTGTTGTTGTTTTGTGATTTTTAGTGTTGCTTTCAATCCTATTTTAGTCATTTTGCGACAGTGCCTATTTAGGACAGTACTATCCTCTAAATGATGCGCATCTAGCGATAAAGCTTCTATTTTCTTTTTCAATGTATTGGTATGACTCGGGATCAAACCCACGACCTTCCACATGCGAAACAGACACTATACCACCACACCGCCACTGTGTTGAATTAATGTATGGTTTGTAAAAGAATCCAAGATATTTTAAAGGCCATTATCTGCTAGCCAATTAAATAGATTGGTTCACGTTTTAAAAATGGAAGAGACAAAAATCAACGTTTTCTTTTAATTAAATGGTCATAGATTATTTTCTTTGGATGGGGTCTAAAGTCATTTTCAAAACATTTCAGGTTATATAATGAATATCCAGTTTTATTGGTGGAAGAAGACCTCAGGCTGAGACAGACTGAGTAGAACCACCTTCCTTCCGCAAGCAACTGGAAACTTTCTCACATAAAGTTTTTTGAGTAAGCGGGACTCGAGCCTTAGCGGTGAGAGGTAAGTGACCTTAGACCCCTCGGCAACGGAGAAACAAAATCAAAGTAGAAGATGTGTAAACACAAGTTTTAATATTAAATAAGTTGTTACAATCAAGCCTTTTCTTTTGATACCAAAATCACAAAATTGTGTTGGTTGGTTCAGCAGGAGTTGTGTTCCAATTTGTAGAAAAAGCACCAAATATGCCACCTGAAATTTAGACAAAAGTTCCTGTTTATACATCTCTGTAGAAAGTCTCCGGTATGACTTACCAGGGGATCAAACACACGACCTTCCGCATGCGAGACGGGCGCTCTACCACTCGACCCTGGCTGAGATGAATTATTTCTGGTTTGTAAAATAATCCTAGATAAGTTAATTACCTGCAAGATTTTACTTATTCACGTTTTTGAAATGGAAGAGAAAAAAATCAACGTGAAGAAATGTTTATTTCTAAAACAGTGTTATTTTATAAAAATGGTCATAGAAATAAATTAATAAATAAATATCATTGTAGGAGATGTGTCAACACACGTTTTAATAATAAATACGTTCCAATGTGTGATTTTGAATTAATAATGGACATGTAAATACATATAAAAACCAAGGACTTATATAGAAGGATAGGAAACTTGCATCTCCTGGCTAAATGTTGATAAAATAACACACGAAGGTTTAATTATTTGGCAATTAATCGTTCATAATTCACAGGCAACAGCTATCTTGTACATAAACTGTAAGTTGTATATAATCTTAGATGTTTAAACAAGTTTCGACCACGCAAAATGATCTTAAATTAAAGAGATTGAGGTTTGAAGGAAAATTTCTCGTAATGTGTCCTTATTTTAGCTGCAGTATACAAATTTTGTAATGAGAAGTTCTTCAACAATAAAAGAAGAATGTAAGTTAAGGTAACTTAAAACGAATTATTGCGATATTTTGCGTAAATACGCGAGCGTTCACAAAATATCAATCATTTGCCTTTCCTTCTCGATATACTTCCTTGGTAGAAACATACTCTTTTTAAAATAATTGTCAATACAAATGCAATCGCTCAAAGTAAAACATAATAGTAACTTTTGGACACTGCTGTATGAGCTCTCTAGAACAACAACACAATAAAAACAAATTTCAGCACTACAGCTTGACTTATTGTACGTAAGTATTTACCTGGTACTCATTAATTTTCGCCAATATGTTCAGACGTTAAACGCCTTCTCCCCGCACCCATCATTGGATGACATATAAGACCGATTTAGTAATTGTACGAATTGATATCAGTTTATCAACAGCAGAGAAGAAAGACTTTATACAAGCTAGAAATAGCTTTCGTCTCAATTCCATTGTTATGTATTGTTGTATATTTGAATATATGTATATGTAATTTGTTGATAACAAATAAATACTGTTTAAACTAACAGTCATATCAATATTTACGTCCGACACCGAAACTTAATTAACGGATATTCACGGAATATTCATGAGTGCGAGGTAAATACTTTTGGACAATACCATGGAAACACATACACACAACCTAACTTCGTGTTATCTCTGGGTGAGTGTTTAATCACGTGACTTTTAAAAATGAAGTAGTCAGATTTTTGTTCATTTAAGGAACATTAATATTTATAAATATAAATATAAATGTGTTTACTGTTAATAAACGCAACCCTACATATAGCCTGGGCTGCGTTCAGTTCGGTTAAACGTTTTGCTAACGTAAGCTGACGCTGGCTCAACCTCAAATTAGCACGCAGAGCGCATTTAGGGAACCAGACAGTAAACGCGTTTGCTGTTTAACGGTGCTAAATGCAGCCCAGTTATGACTGAACATTCACGGCTATCTCACTGGTCTTGGTCGAAAACCTTGGGTGACTAGTGTTGAAGCACTCTTAACTGTTGGTTTTGTCATGTCTGTGTTCAGTTCCAATTGTATTAACTCCTTATGATTTCCTTTAAGTTCGAGACCTTTGTTTTGGCCATGAAAACATGTGTTTATATTTGCAAAACGATCTGGCCTAAACGGAAATTGTCTTCTCTCTATAGACCTGGAATATGAGTTCATTTCAAAAGCACTAAAAGGTTGTTTACTTTGTAACAGGTTTATCTTGCGTCCTATTGGCCAGATGCTTTTAAAACCGTGATGGTAAGTCGTTAATACAGATTTATTAGGATAAAGGTCGTCTGAATTTGTAAATGGTTGAGAAACAACTACCGAATATTTCTCCTTTTTCTCAATTTTGGTAAATGGTCTATCAGTTTCGATTCGTCGCGATCCCGCGTAGGGAATAGTTGCCGTCTGCGGGCGTTGCCTTGACGATACTGGTAATGATGGAGAACTTGGTCGTCGAAAAAGTACAGCAGACCTTGCCCTAGCAGGTTTTTTACTTTTTTCACGCGTGATCCCCTTTATTTCCAACTGTTCTGCAGGTTTGAAATTTATATTTTCTGCACTAGCGAATGCTCTCTTAAAATTTGGTGAACGAGGTCGTGTCAATGGACGTGCAGGAAAATTGGACCTCCTACTTTCATTTGGGCGTAAAGTTTCGCCTACGTCAATAATGGCCATTGTCTGTGGCCCGGAGTTTGTGGTTCCCCATTCTCGTCTGTTGTTTTGAGCGCTTCTTATCCGCGCCGAATATTGGCGGAATGATTTTATGTCGGCTTTAGGAGGTGTCGACTCACAAGTCAAATCGATATCAATGTGAGAGCACGTTAACCCGTTAACTGATGGTTTGGCAGTCTGTAGTTTCTCTGACCTACTTGAGAAAACTGTTAACAAAGGTTCTGTGCTAGATCTACGTAATATTGCTTTCTGCAGCGTAATAGCACGTGTCAATCTTTCTTCTGTTAATTTGGCATCTTGCACCACGTCGTCAGTCATATCTGATGGAATTTCTATATACATGTGTGTATTTACAAAGTTTCTCGTTCTTTCTTCCGCATAATTGTTCTCTTTATTGTCCATCGACAGGGATTCCGGAAGTTCACCTACATTCTCGTGAGATCCCGTTGAAGATACACGTGATAATGACTCATACACGTGATGTGCATCTATCATATCTTCATCGTCATCTTCGTCAACACTATAATAGTCAAGTGGTGATTTTGATGAATTTCGCCTCGTTGTGGAAGAACGTGGCGAAACTGTACGATTTTCCGTTTCATTTTCTTCATCCGATATATCAAAAACGTCCGGTTGTTCTCTGATCTCAGAACCACACATGGTGTCTAGAGTATCTATCCCAGAATCCCCTGTACTCTCAGTTCCGGTGATGACGGAATTAGGTCTCGTTTTCAGAGATGTTGCAGAACATTGGCGTGAAAATAATTTTCTTTTGTTGTCATTAAGACTAGCTGTAGTTTTAACTTCAGTGTTACCATCAGTTGTTATACCCTGTGTCAGCTCATAATTGGAATGCTCGTCTTCCTCCCGTATAGCATCCAGTTGACCGTTCACTTCCAGCAACTCGTCCTTTAGTGGAGTATCGTCTTCCTTTGCTTGTTGGTCACTCATCGTATCATTGGTGTTAGTTACTGGTGTCTCTGCCTTGGATATGTTCTCTTCTATCGTTGTTTCTTTCAGTTTTTCAACAACCTGAAATAAAATATTGACAAGAAGATAAAATCACGTTTACAGTTAACTGTGTTTCTATTGTATTCAAATTTTAAATGGTAAATATCAATGTGTCGTTAATTGAATTTTGGTTATTTCTTATAAGTTATTAAACATGTGTAATCATATAAAAAATATATTATTTATAACCTTCCATATAGACCGTCTTACGCTTACGTTAAAGGGTCTCCTGTATTAATAATAATAATAAAAAAAAATTCTGGGGATAACAAATTTGGCTATATAGCCAGTCTGACATATGGTCCTCTAAAACATACATATTATTTACAGCACATTTAAACATGAAATTAACATATCAAATATATAAAAAGTTCTTTGGGCTAGAATCTTAATGACTGCACATGTAATTAAAATTATTTGTATAAACATATTTTAATGAATATTTATAGTAATTGATACAATGTATTAAAGATCAATTACATAAAACAATTTTAAAATTATGTTTGTCAATTAAATTAAAAATGAGTAAAAGAAGATAATTCAGATTTTAGAATAGTGTGTATAAAATTGATAGTTTAAAAGTATTTAAAATATATTTATTGCACGATTTTACTGTAAATACTATCGCCCTTGAATATTCGAGGCATATAGGTGGTGAACGTAGGATAAGAAATATGCCCCCCCCCCCCCCCCAACCCACACACACACTTTTTCTTCCTTTTGCAGAGTTTTATAATAAAGTGATTTATTAGTCTGTAGTACGAACACAGCTCTCCCGATTGTGTCCGGTAAACAGCAATGTTGGGAAAGCCGCATTTGAGCACGTTGATTGGTCAATTGCTTCAACTAAAAGTTTGAATGACGTCACAGTTAAGTAAGCGTTCACTTGCTATGAATTGTGGGACGGGTATATAATTCCCTGCTTTTTCATTGGGGGTTATTAGACCTGACTCGGGAGATAACAGGTTCTGGGATAGACCACGTGATTTATTTATTCCTATCATACGTGAAATAGCAAATTATTAGAAAGTGACCTTTGAAAATTTGATAGGATGCGCCGAATATCGTGGTGATATATCAATATTCTGCAAATTTAGAGGTATTACAGAATCATAAAATAAAAAGAAAAAGGCGAATATATCTATTTTTATCTATCTATTGAAGACATTGTATCAATGAAAATTTTATCCCAGACATAGATATAGATTTTGATACTTCACTGCAATGCTATAGTGGCGAGGGACGCTAAAGTGCACGCTTGTGCATGCAAACGGGTTAACAGTCAATTTAGTGATGTTAAGGTTCGACGTCGTCTTGATATCTCAAGATCAAAGCCCTCTCAGCGTTAAAGTCGTGGGTTCAAGCCAAGAGCAGTTGAATGAATTTAAGGACGCTTGCAAGTTACTTGTGGAAGAATGATAAATCTACCAGGTTTGTTTCTGGATCTATCTATATCAATTAAACTGGTCAATTACAAAAAAAAAAAACACACATATAAACCCCTCAACAAATTTTAATATCATACCACTGCAACTTTCGTCGCCGTATTCATGTATCCCCATAACATCGACTTCTTTCTTCTATTTCGTCTCTCCTTCTCCTCATCTGTGATTTCTTCTACTTCTTCTACTTTGTTTGTCGGTATTGGTTGTGTGGGCTCAGGTGTTTTATCTACCACTTCAGAAGTCACTTCACCTGGGCTGTCAGTATTTCCATTTTCGTCGTTCTCTGTGACAGACTTGTCCACAGCGGTATCGTCAACAGCAACTTGTGTTTCCGGTATGTCTTCTTCCCCAGACTTCGGTACCATAAATGTTTTGAAGTCTTAAAATAGAAAAAGAGTTTTCTGTTTATTTTCATAACATGTATTTAAGAGTATATACGACGATATACAGAATACATAGTAAAAAACACTATAAGGGTCTCGGAGGCATGAGTTTGGTTTAAACATATTTTATTCCGAATATAGCTTTCATACAAACATACATACAATCACATTAAAGGAGAGAAACGGAAGCAAAATGCGTATAAAGTTTATCTCCTGTTTTTTTATTATTTTACACAGGAGGCGAATTGATACATATACATCCCCATTGTGCTATCGTAATGCAATGTCATCACCATTGTTCCGTCGTGTTGTCGTGGCATATCCTGTACTGTTGACAAAGCGACAGTACGAAAGCCCTAACGGAACACCGTACACATCGTATTGTCGTGGCATATCCAGCGACAGCACGAAAGCCCTAACGGAACACCGTACACACAGACGCGACACAATGTCTAATTAATTCCCCTAAATACTAAACACCACCGGTATTGAAACTAAAATTGATTTATGCATGCAACTTATGTTCACAATAAGTTATTGTTGTTGTTGTTATGTTGTTGTTTTGTTGTTGTTGTTGTTGTTGTATGGTGTTTAGCGTCGCTGTCAACAATTTTTCAGTCATATCGCGACGGTGTATACTTGAGACAGTATTCTAAGCGCTGCCACACTGGAGTATCATGCCGCAGACACATAGTATGATACCCCACCCAGTCATATTATAATAACACCGGGCCGACCAGACCTAGAACTCTCCTCTTAATGCTGAGCGTCAAGCGAGGAAGCTTCTAGTACCATTTTTAAAGTCTTTGGTATGACCCGGCCGGGGATTAAACCCACGACCTTCCGCATGCGAGGCGGACGCTCTTCAACTAGACCACAACGCGGTCCGTTCACAATAAGAATACGTTACCTGAAATAACGGCTAGTTTATTATACAATCTGTTAAAACATAAAACCACTGACATAAATACAATCCTTTAAAGCTAAAAAAACTAGCAATCCCTTAACAATTACACGAAATATTTTGCTTAAAATTACTGTCACAAGTCGCGTATACCATCTAAGAATTCAAAGTTGTAATTATGTGCGATAAAATTGAAAGTAAAATGATAAATCTATTTGAAAGGTCAGCAGGTTAACTCTTGTGTTACCATTCAGTAGATATTGATTGGCGGTGATTTAAACCTCGGTCGTTATTCCAGGGACCGTCACAACGGCGCAGACAACTTTATCTGTTTGTTGTTGTTGTACGCTGTTTAGCGTCGCTTTCAACAATTGTTTAGTTATATCGCGATGGTGTCGTATTCTGGGCCCTGCTACACTGGGTTATCATGCCGCAGACACATAGTATGATACTCCGCCTAGCCGCATTATACTGACATCAATCTGACCAGACCTAGAACTATCCTCTAAATGCTGAGCGCCAAGCAATGAAGCTTCAAGTACTATTTTACTTCGATTGTGAAACAAGTTATTACACTGACTTAGACAAATCACGCTCGAAGTCTTCCTGGGTAGATCGGGTACTAAGCATTGCTCAAGGGCACCAGTCACACATAGCCGTGGGGAAGGATCGAACTCGCGACCCTCCAGTCATGAGCCAGACGTTTTACTACTGGACTACGCGCTCCATCAGTTTCATCAGTTTTTATCAGTATGAAAGAAAAAAACAATTTACGGCATGACCGTTTGGCTTGTAAAAATATGTCCGTTTGACGTTGTGTTCTTTCATAGTTCACTGGAGGCCCCAAAGTGTGGACCCATGTGTCTGCAACTGCATACACAAATTGGCCGTCCTTTAGTGACGGCTATCATTTGTAAACACGCCGTATTTACCACATGTTCCACGCTAGTGTATATTGATTTTTGGCAAGGTCTTTATTATTTATCAACAAAATGGAGTTGCTTTCTTCTTCAAATAATGATCTTACAATTACTACGTATGAAAGACGCCTTTCTGTGCGGTATGTTAATTAATGTTTGACATAGTAGTTTCGGTGCACACCTGACAGAATACCTACAGGTGATTGGGGGTGGGGGGTGGGGGGGGGGGGGGGGGGCGAGGGTTGTATTTTTGCTCGAAGAAGAATACTGAAATATTCAAAGGTGCACATATTCTAATCTCAGTTTCTTAATTAAAGTTGTTTTGTCAGCCGCCTACTGGTCATTACCAGTGTCCAAAACAATATCAGCATAGTATCCAAATACAATATATATAACAAGTGTCCCTATTTCTTCTGTTATCATGACTGTATTGAAACAGCCACACAATCTAGCTAAATAGTTAAAACAATAAAACTAAAGTGCTCGCTCATTTTCTCATTTGCTTACAAAATCTAAGTAATGTGCCCAGTGGAGGGCGTAGCCCAGTGGCAAAGCACCGAACCCATGATCGGAGGATCATGAGTTCGATCCTTTGCCGCAGCTATGTGTGGTGTCCTTAAGCAAGACACCTTTTTCCACACACACTTAGTACTGGTTCTACCCGGGAAGACTTCGAGCGTGATTTGCCGAAGTTGTAAGAAATTGTTTCACAATCAAATTAAAAAACGTTTAAAACTATTTGAATAAAGCGCTCTGTGCATTTCTGCGCAGACATACATCTAACAAAATACTAGTATATAACAATGCTGTGCTAATGTTCCTATATCTGTGTCTATGTAATTTAACTTACCAATGCAATTTTAACTTAACGTAATACACACATATATTTAATAAATTACAGACGGCTTTTGTTTATAACAGGGTATTGGCCGATACAGGTAAGACAGGTACATAGGTACTCATTTATGAATTGGTTGCATTTAGAATTGTATTTACCCGATTTACCTTTACTGTTCAATGATGAGCTTGTCCAATTATCAACTTACTTTGAATATTATATATAGCAAAGAAACACAAATACGTCAACTAACCTGCTTGACCATTTATACGAGACACTGCCTAGGTTATATTCTATTTCATTTCCTATTTTAGATACTCCAACATTAGTTTCGATTTTTCACAAAATATTACACGCCATTACTAGCAAACGTTGTCACACTTACCGTAACAGGTGTTCCACTGAGCACTGCACGTTGTATTTATTCCTTTTATTAACAATAGCACAATATTACTACACGAGAGATAAGACAATAATTACTACAAATGTTAATACGTTTGTTCTAACACACACCTTCGAACGTTACTTTGCCGTCACAGTCTAGATCTACAAGGTTAACCATTCCAAATAACTCATCGTCCGTCAACATCTCCCCGAGCCCCATCATCAGGGTATACAGGTCCTTCGTGGAGATGACCCCATCATCGTCCGAGTCGATAAACCTGCAATACAGAGATGGTAAAGTCCGTGTACATTACGCGACAGGGTGTTAGTATAGCATAACATTGTCTACGGTAGGTAACGTTGTATATCAATGGTGTATATCTTATTATCACTGACGGAACTATCATTGTGTTCATGACACACGAACATTACTTATTGTTTGCCCTATTTACTTCTAATTCGACAGTAACTTAATTGTTTAATTGATTAGACAGGAGCCAACAGTGACTTAGTTGTTAAATTTATCAGACTGGAGCCGACAGTGGCTTAGTTGTTTAAATGATTAGACAGGAGCCGACAAAACTTAGTTGTTTAATTTATCAGACAGGAGCCGACGATAGCGTAGTTGTTTAATTAATTAAACAGGAGCCGACAGTAACTTAGTTGTTTAATTTATCAGACAAGAGCCGACAGTAACTTAATTGTTTAATTTATCAGACAGGAGCCGACAGTTACTTAGTTGTTTAATTTATCAGACAAGAGCCGACAGTAACTTAATTGTTTAATTTATCAGACAGGAGCCGACAGTTACTTAGTTGTTTAATTTATCAGACAGGATTCGACAGTTACTTAGTTGTTTAATCTATCAGACAGGAGTCTGGTGGAACATTTTTGTTTGATTGATTAGACAGGAGTTGACGGTAACGTAGTTGATTCATTTATCAGACAGGAGCCGACGGTAACGTAATTGTTTAATGTATCAGACGGGAGTCTGGTGGAAACATATTTGTTTCATTGATTAGACGGGAGTCGTCGGTAACGTAGTTGATTAATTTATCAGACTGGAGCTGACGGTAACGTAAGTGTTTAATTTATCAGACAAAAGTCTGGTGGAAGCATATATGATTCATTGATTAGACAGGAGTCGACGGTAACATAGTTGATTAATTTATCAGACTGGAGCCAAAGGTAACGTAAGTGTTTAATTTATCAGACGGGAGTCTGGTAGAAACATATTTGTTTCATTGATTAGACAGGAGTCGACAGTAACGTTGTTGATTAATTAATCAGACTAGAGCCGACGGTAACGTAAGTGTTTAATTTATCAGACGGGAGTATGGTGGAAACATATTTGTTTCATTGATTAGACAGGAGTCGACGGTAACGTAGTTGATTAATTTATCAGACTGGAGCCAAAGGTAACGTAATTGTTTAATTTATCAGACGGGAGTCTGGTAGAAACATATTTGTTTCATTGATTAGACAGGAGACGACGGTAACATAGTTGATTAATTTGTCAGACGGGAGTCTGGTGGAAGCATATTTGTTTCATTGATTAGACAGGAGTCGACGGTAACGTTGTTGATTAATTAATCAGACTAGAGCCGACGGTAACGTAAGTGTTTAATTTATCAGACGGGAGTCTGGTGAAAACATACTTGTTTCATTGATTAGACAGGAGTCAACGATAAAGTAGTTGTTGAATTTAGCAGATAGAGTCAATGGTAAGTTAGTTGTTTGATTTATCAGACAGGAGTCGATGGTAACGTAGTTGATAAACTTGTCAAACATGAGTTGACGGTACCGTAGTTGTTTAATCATCAGGAAATAGTTATAACCTAAAGGCGTTAAGGGTGTCCTTCGTGACCGAGTGGTTTAAGACGCTGTCTCAAGATCACTTACCTCTCATCACTAAGGTCGTAGGTTTGAGTACCGCTCCCACCAAAAACTTTATGCGAGAAAGTTTGCCAGGTACTTGCGAAAGGACGATTCTACTCAGATTCATTCTGAGGTCTTCCTCTATCAATAAAACTTTTTAACCTAAAAATGTGTTAAAAATGGCGTTAAACCCCATTAAAAACAGGTCTTCAACAGTCAAACGGAGTGACTTGCGAACAGACTTTGACTGACCGTGGGAATAAATACTACAACTCCGTACAGTAGTTGATTAGATTGCTGCCAATCGGAATACAATGCAGTAATGTAGATTCTAGTGATATGTTTGTAACACCGTGATTCGACATATGTTTAATGTATCATGATCATTAGATATCAGTAGATTACCATACAGATAATTCATGGTGTAATGTTAACAGTTTATTGATATGCATTAACTGTTTTCTACACTCAGATAGTTTTCTGACAGTTGGAGTAAAGCTATTTTAGCCGCTGGTTTCTTGTTAAACACACTGGTGCCCACTTTATAATAATTTAATTACGACTTGATATTTGAATATTCATACTGCAACTAAAGTTTTATTCAACATTGCGATGCGGAATAATAATACATATACGGTGTTCTGTAAGTGTCATCGTATCGTCTTAGCATCGATTCCTGTTCAGGACGATGGCCGATGACAAAAAACGAAGCGATAATTTGATGCAAAGGTCAGTGATGAATTGCAATGGTCGATGGTATGATGCGAAGGACTGGGTAGCAGGAGGTGCGAAGGTAGGTGCCCCTGGCATACGACAAGGGAGCAACGTTAGGAAGTAATGCGTCACACGGCGCAAAATCGCAATGATTTGTTGCTGTATGGTGTTTGTCGTCCTGTTCAACATTTTTTTTTCAATCATAACGCGGCGGTGTCTACTTGAGGCCGTATTCTGAGTACTGCCACACTTGATTATCATGTCATTATTTAAGTCGTTGGTATGGCCCGACCGGGGATCGAACCCACGATCTTCAACATGTGAGGCGGACGTTTAACCACTGAGACCACGCTGCGGTAAAATATGGCAAGGAATCAAAATGTAAACAACCTTTTATTATTCCGACTCTGTTCTTTGAATATATCAAAGCATTATATTGTGATGTCGTCGGAGTATATCTGTGTTGTTTGTTAGAAAAGACCTACCTGAAAGCCATTTTGATATTGTCGTAAAGTTCGTCTGCTTGCAGTTCTTTTGTTTTCGCATCTTCGATCTCTTTTTTTTTCTTGTCATACTCTGCCCATTCATCGGTATCGTCATCTTCCTGTTCGAACCCTATTTTCTTAATCTCTGTAAAATCACATTTTATTACTTTTCCGTGGCACTGAATAATGATAGTGTTATGATCATCAGCATCATTTTCATCATCAGCATCATCATTATCATCATCATCATCATCATCATCATCATCATCATCATCATCATCATCATCATCATCATCATCATTATTTTCATTATCATCATCATCATCATCATCATCATCATCATCATCATCATCATCATCATCATCCTTCTCCTCCTCCTCCTCATTATAGTTATTATTATTATCATTATCATCATTATTATTATTATTATTATTATTATTTTTAACATTATCATTATCATCATCATCATCATCATCATCATCATCATCATCATCATCATCATCATCATCATCATCATCATCATCTTTATCATTATTTTTATTATTATGAATCGTATTTCCATTCTCACTTAGTATTTAGTTAGTATGTATACTGCATATTCTAAAACGGACTTTATACAACAACTAGATTTGAGACGAATTTACATTAAAGTCCAAAGCAATCAATGTAAATATTAAATAGTGCCCAATACCTTCTTCTCTCCTTAAACGCTCTACTTCCAACGTTGCCTTTTTCTCTTCCGCCTTCCGAAATAGTTCTTCCTTTTCTTCAAGACGCTTGACCCACAAGTCGTCATCAATGCGTTTCGTAAGCGATAACACAACTTTCTCAAAATCTGCAGGGTCAATGTCTCCGTATGCTAAAACAAAACGTTAGTTTACAGAAATTTGGAAAAACATATTCTGGGGCCATCGCGGAATATTGATTTAATTACGTAAGGTCGAAACAACGAAACTACAATGGTGAAAAGTCGAAACAGCGATGGTGAAAAGCCGAAACTACGATGGTGAAAAGTAAATAATTTCGACTTTTCGCAATCGTAGTTTTGACTTTTCACCATCGTGGTTCGTTGTTTCGACTTGACTTAATTTAAAACATATGCCCCAATGGCCTCAACGGGACACCGTAGGTTCTCCCATCTTCAAGTCCTAGTTTTATCATGATTAATGATTTTTCATCCAGTGAATTATTCCCAAGTTCATGCTGCGGCATTCTGAGTGTATAGTTCTAGGTCTGACCGGCCCGGTGACAGTATAATGTGACAGAGAGGGGTACCATACCATGTGTTAGTGGTACCATACCATGTGTTAGTGGTATCATACCATGTGTTAGTGGTACCATACCATGTGTTTGTGGTATCGTATCATGTGTTTGTGGTACCATACCATGTGTTTGTGGTATCATACCATGTGTTAGTGGTACCATACCATGTGTTTGTGGTACCATACCATGTGTTTATGGTATCATACCATGTGTTTGTGGTACCATACCATGTGTAAGTGGTACCATAACATGTGTTTGTGGTACCATACCATGTGTTTGTGGTACCATAACATGTGTAAGTGGTACCATACCATGTGTTTGTGGTATCATACCATGTGTTAGTGGTATCATAACATGTGTTAGTGGTATAAAACCATGTGTTTGTGGTATCATACCATGTGTTTGTGGTATCATACCATGTGTTTGTGGTATCGTACTTCAGCATTTTTAAATATATAGATCTAGGTTTCATTTATTTAGGTGACATGATTACTATATAAAACAAAGAATAATAGTTTTAAAAAAAAGTTGTACCCAGCCTAAACAGGTGTATCTGTAACTTTTTTTCAAATGACACAATATGTAAACTCATTTATAAGTTATACAAAAAGAATGATGGTGTTAGATATACAACTCTTAGACAGATCGACCCGGTATCAGCGTTATGTGACTGGGGTGGGTATGATACCATGTGTCTGCGGCATGGACACTTTGAGTACATATATATAGTTATAGTACCGGTCGGCGCGGTATCAGCGTTATGTGACTGGGGTGGGTATGATACCATGTGTCTGCGGCATGGACACTTTGAGTACATATATATAGTTATAGTACCGGTCGGCGCGGTATCAGCGTTATGTGACTGGGATGGGTATGATACCATGTGTCTGCGGCATGGACACTTTGAGTACATATATATAGTTATAGTACCGGTCGGCGCGGTATCAGCGTTATGTGACTGGGATGGGTATGATACCATGTGTCTGCGGCATGGACACTTTGAGTACATATATATAGTTATAGTACCGGTCGGCGCGGTATCAGCGTTATGTGACTGGGGTGGTTATGATACCATGTGTCTGCGGCATGGACACTTTGAGTACATATATATAGTTATAGTACCGGTCGGCGCGGTATCAGCGTTATGTGACTGGGGTGGGTATGATACCATGTGTCTGAGGCATGGACATTTTGAGTACATATATATATAGTTTTAGTACCGGTCGGCGCGGTGTAAGTATTATGTGACTGGGGTGGGTATGATACCATGTATCTGCGGCATGGACACTTTGAGTACATATATATAGTTTTAGTACCGGTCGGCGCGGTGTAAGTATTATGTGACTGGGGTGGGTATGATACCATGTAACTGCTGCATGGGTACTTTGAGTACATATATATAGTTTTAGTACCGGTCGGCGCGGTGTAAGTATTATGTGACTGGGGTGGGTATGATACTATGTAACTGCTGCATGGGTACTTTGAGTACATATATATAGTTTTAGTACCGGTCGGCGCGGTGTAAGTATTATGTGACTGGGGTGGGTATGATACTATGTAACTGCTGCATGGGTACTTTGAGTACATATATATAGTTGTAGTATCGTTCGGCGCGATGTAAGTATTATGTGACTGGAGTGGGTATGATACCATGTAACTGCTGCATGGGTACTTTGAGTACATATATATAGTTGTAGTACCGGTCGGCGCAGTGTAAGTATTATGTGACTGGGGTGGGTATGATACCATGTAACTGCGGCATGGACACTTTGAGTACATATATATAGTTGTAGTACCGGTCAGCGCGGTGTAAGTATTATGTGACTAGGGTGGGTATGATACCATGTAACTGCTGCATGGGTACTTTGAGTACATATATATAGTTGTAGTACCGGTCGGCGCGGTGTAAGTATTATGTGACTGGGCTGGGTATGATACCATGTAACTGCGGCATGGACACTTTGAGTACATATATATAGTTGTAGTACCGGTCAGCGCGGTGTAAGTATTATGTTACTGGGGTTGGTATGATACCATGTGTCTGCGGCATGGGCACTTTGAGTACATATATATAGTTGTAGTACCGGTCGGCGCGGTGTAAGTATTATGTGACTGGGGTGGGTACGATACCATGTGTCTGCGGCATGGGCACTTTGAGTACATATATATAGTTGTAGTACCGGTCGGCGCGGTGTAAGTATTATATGACTGGGATGGGTATGATACCATGTGTCTGCGGCATGGACACTTTGAGTACATATATATAGTTCTAGTACCGGTCGGCGCGGTGTAAGTATTATGTGACTGGGCTGGGTATGATACCATGTAACTGTGGCATGGGTACTTTTAGTACATATATATAGTTGTAGTACCGGTCGGCGCGGTGTAAGTATTATGTGACTGGGATGGGTATGATACCATGTGTCTGCGGCATGGACACTTTGAGTACATATATATAGTTTTAGTACCGGTCGGCGCGGTGTAAGTATTATGTGACTAGGGTGGGTATGATACCATGTGTCTGCGGCATGGGTACTTTGAGTACATATATATAGTTTTAGTACCGGTCGGCGCGGTGTAAGTATTATGTGACTGGGATGGGTATGATACCATGTGTCTGCGGCATGGACACTTTGAGTACATATATATAATTTTAGTACCGGTCGGCGCGGTGTAAGTATTATGTGACTGGGATGGGTATGATACCATGTGTCTGCGGCATGGACACTTTGAGTACATATATATAGTTCTAGTACCGGTCGGCGCGGTGTAAGTATTATGTGACTGGGATGGGTATGATACCATGTGTCTGCGGCATGGACACTTTGAGTACATATATATAGTTTTAGTACCGGTCGGCGCGGTGTAAGTATTATGTGACTGGGATGGGTATGATACCATGTGTCTGCGGCATGGACACTTTGAGTACATATATATAGTTGTAGTACCGGTCGGCGCGGTGTAAGTATTATGTGACTGGGATGGGCATGATACCATGTGTCTGCGGCATGGACACTTTGAGTACATATATATAGTTCTAGTACCGGTCGGCGCGGTGTAAGTATTATGTGACTGGTGTGGGTATGATACCATGTAACTGTGGCATGGGTACTTTGAGTACATATATATAGTTGTAGTACCGGTCGGCGCGGTGTAAGTATTATGTGACTGGGCTGGGTATGATACCATGTAACTGTGGCATGGGTACTTTGAGTACATATATATAGTTGTAGTACCGGTCGGCGCGGTGTAAGTATTATGTGACTGGGCTGGGTATGATACCATGTAACTGTGGCATGGGTACTTTGAGTACATATATATAGTTGTAGTACCGGTCGGCGCGGTGTAAGTATTATGTGACTGGGCTGGGTATGATACCATGTAACTGTGGCATGGGTACTTTGAGTACATATATATAGTTGTAGTACCGGTCGGCGCAGTGTAAGTATTATGTGACTGGGCTGGGTATGATACCATGTAACTGTGGCATGGGTACTTTGAGTACATATATATAGTTGTAGTACCGGTCGGTGCGGTGTAAGTATTATGTGACTGGGCTGGGTATGATACCATGTAACTGTGGCATGGGTACTTTGAGTACATATATATAGTTGTAGTACCGGTCGGCGCGGTGTTAGTATTATGTGACTGGGGTGGGTATGATACCATGTAACTGTGGCATGGGTACTTTGAGTACATATATATAGTTGTAGTACCGGTCGGTGCAGTGTAAGTATTATGTGACTGGGCTGGGTATGATACCATGTAACTGTGGCATGGGTACTTTGAGTACATATATATAGTTGTAGTACCGGTCGGCGCGGTGTAAGTATTATGTGACTGGGGTGGGTATGATACCATGTAACTGTGGCATGGGTACTTTGAGTACATATATATAGTTGTAGTACCGGTTGGCGCGGTGTAAGTATTATGTGACTGGGATGGGTATGATACCATGTGTCTGCGGCATGGACACTTTAAGTACATATATATAGTTGTAGTACCGGTCGGCGCGGTGTAAGTATTATGTGACTGGGGTGGGTATGATACCATGTGTCTGCGGCATGGACACTTTGAGTACATATATATAGTTGTAGTACCGGTCGGCGCGTTGTAAGTATTATGTGACTGGGATGGGTATGATACCATGTGTCTACGGCATGGGCACTTTGAGTACATTTATAATAAAAGGATATAGTTCTATTACCGGTCGGCGCGGTGTAAGTATTATGTGACTGGGGTGGGTATGATACCATGTAACTGTGGCATGGGTACTTTGAGTACATATATATAGTTGTAGTACCGGTCGGCGCGGTGTTAGTATTATGTGACTTGACCCGGGTGATTAGCATGCGTGACATATGTCCGTCCATGGTACGACGGCGCTTTGAAGACTTTCTCAGGCACATACCTAAGTTATGCAATATGAAATATTGCTGAGAGCTAAGATAAACCCTTTCTATAGAATAAAACACGAATATATCAGTAGTGTAAAGATCACGTTCATAAGTTTTACTCGCACATATCAAACTATGTTTCGACGTGCCGGAAAACTCCATTAATTAATTAGCTAAACGATTTATTTATTCGTTTGTTTGACTCGTTCCGATTCGTTCATCCGTCCAACTGTCTGTCTGCGTGTCCTTAAGCACACACGAAAGGGTATTTAAGTGTCACGGTTTTTGGGTTAGTAATTTTATTGGACGGTTGAAAAATAGTAGAAAAAAAATGTGTAATCAGCTAGGCGAATAGAATCCAATTAAATACTCGTATACATGCGTTAGAACGTACATCCACAAGTTCGTTCGTTTGTCTGTCAGTTCGTTCGTTCATTCGTCTGTCCATTTGTTCGTTCATTTCGTTCATTCGTTAGTTAGTTAGTTCGGTAGTTCGTTCATTTATTCATGAGCAATGTGACATACTAAGGGTCACTTACATTCCATACATGCCTCCCTCACCAGATCAACAACACTCTCCGTTTGCGGGTTCAGCCCGAGCGCCTTGAGCAGCGGGAATATGTTGTCCACGTTAATTTTGACTTGCTCATCTTCCGAATAGGCCAGACCGAAAGCATTTTTGACAACTGTAAAGATAAAACAAAACGATACGTAAAAGACAGTTATGAACGTGACATATAAAATGATAATGTTTGTGTGTTCTGATATCGTCGCGTACCCACGGGTACTTCATTACGATGCTCTCCATTATCAGTGTCGTTAGATGGAGGGTCGGAAATATTACCGGGGGTATCAGACGGTGGTGTTCTGGTTGATTTATGTATGTCGGTTATACATTCCAATAGATCCATATGCAGATAACTAGGGCATTCGTGTTAGATAAGTTACTCACGAGTTATGTCCCATCTACTAGTAAACTTATATGTATTAGTCTGGAGCTTCAATTTATTTCTTTAGTTTCGTTTATGCTTTGCTTGTGTTTCTATGAGTAATACAATTGAAGACATGTGCACTGTAAATCTAACTGTAAAACAACAACAACAAGAGCATCGCAAACCGACTTAAGAATCAAGTTCATTACAAACGAGAACTGAAAAATGAAATGAGCCGTTTTAACGTGTGGACGGTCCGTGCATGTCACAGTGACGGGAAATAGTCTCAAATACAACAGTTGTTTTCGTTGTAACCGGTGCAACTTTACTATCAGTAACGGTGTCAATACCGATGCTCTCTAAGCGAGATTCCCTGGACTTGGATATAGTTCTCAAATGACTCTCAACTTTGTAATGGTGTAAAAAACGGCTATAGGCACAGCAGTAAATAATGGCTATATACACATTAGTAAAAAACGGCTTTAGACATAGCAGTAAAGAACGGCTATAGACACAGCAGTAAAGAACGGCTATAGACACAGCAGTAAAGAATGGCTATATACACATTAGTAAAAAACGGCTTTAGGCATAGCAGTAAAGAACGGCTATAGACACAGCAGTAAAGAACGGCTATAGACACAGCAGTAAAGAACGGCTATAGACACATTAGTAAAAAACGGCTTTAGGCATAGCAGAAAAGAAAAGCTAAAGGCACAGAAGTAAAGAATGGCTATAGACACACCAGTAAAGAACGGCTATATACAAGGTAATAAAGAGCGGCTATAGACACAGCAGTAAAGAACGGCTATAGGCACACCAGTAAAGAATTGATGCATGAACAGCAGTAAAGAACGACTATAGACACACCAGTAAATAAATGATGTACGAACAGCAGTAAAGAACGACTATAGGCACACAAATAAATAATTGATGTACGAACAGCAGTAAAGAACGGCTATAGGTACACCAGTAAAGAATTGATGTATGAACAGCATTAAAGAACGGCTATAGGCACACCAGTAAATAATTGATGTATGAACAGCAGTAAAGAATAACTATAGGCACATCAGAATTGATGTATGAACATCAGTAAAGAACGACTATAGGCACACCAATAAATAATTGATGTACGAACAGCAGTAAAGAACGACTATAGGCACACCAGTAAAGAATTGATGTACGAACAGCAGTAAAGAATGGCTATAGGCTCACCAGTAAAGAATTGATGTACGAACAGCATTAAAGAACGGCTATAGGCTCACCAGTAAAGAATTGATGTACGAACAGCAGTAAAGAACGGCTATAGGTACACCAGTAAAGAATTGATGTACGAACAGCATTAAAGAACGACTATAGGCACACCAGTAAATAATTGATGTACGAACAGCAGTAAAGAACGACTATAGGCACACCAGTAAAGAATTGATGTACGAACAGCAGTAAAGAACGGCTATAGGCTCACCAGTAAAGAATTGATGTACGAACAACATTAAAGAACGGCTATAGGCACACCAGTAAATAATTGATGTACGAACAGCAGTAAAGAACGACTATAGGCACACCAGTAAAGAATTGATGTACGAACAGCAGTAAAGAACGGCTATAGGCTCACCAGTAAAGAATTGATGTACGAACAGCATTAAAGAACGGCTATAGGCTCACCAGAAAAGAATTGATGTACGAACAGCAGTAAAGAACGGCTATAGGTACACCAGTAAAGAATTGATGTACGAACAGCATTAAAGAACGACTATAGGCACACCAGTAAATAATTGATGTACGAACAGCAGTAAAGAACGGCTATAGGCTCACCAGTAAAGAATTGATGTACGAACAGCATTAAAGAACGGCTATAGGCACACTAGTAAAGAATTGATGTACGAACAGCATTAAAGAACGGCTATAGGCACACCAGTAAAGAATTGATGTACGAACAGCATTAAAGAACGGCTATAGGCACACCAGTAAAGAATTGTTGTACGAACAGCATTAAAATCGACTATAGGTACACCAGTAAAGAATTGATGTATGAACAACAGTAAAGAACGGCTATAGGTACACCAGTAAAGAATTGATGTATGAATAGCAGTAAAGAATGACTATAGATGCAGCTGGCGAGAAAACGTTTTGGTTAAACTGGCATGTGTTAAATAAATTTAATCAAAATGTTATGCAAACTATAAAGTCCCATCATATTGAAACCTTTGTGAACGTTTAAAGGCTGATTTTAGTATTAAAAATAATTCCAATCTCACTTTCATACAAGTATTAGAAGCACTCCCATCAGATAACGCCGGTATTATATGACTTTTATCATTCGAGCCAGACTACTTTTCACTTTCCAAGTTAAGTATTCCTACAGGCTTACTATGCAACGGATAGTTCTTTATTTATTCAAATCATTCACTTGATGGGGCGTCTGACACTAGCTAAATATTTATTTTGGAATTCAATTGGAAATATATGGATTAAACAAAAAATATCAGTTTTTAATGCATGTGTAAAGAATTTATCTCGGATCATGCACAAATCTTATAAAATGTCCTTGATTTGTACATGATTCGCCATTATTTACACAGGCATGCATAAAAACTGAACAAATTGAATCTAATCCTATAGTAAACGACAGGTTACTGTTACTGGGTCGTAATTAAACGTGATAAAGTATGAAATCAGATAGCCCTAATCATGCAGGATTAAATTGTACATAGAAAACATGAAATATTATCGCCGAATCCTTCAGTCGTTCTAAGGTCGCGATTCCTGTCGTTCCGCCGTGTCGTTATATGAGGCGATAGTCCCCCTGGTTCGGGCTTGATTTATTGTAAACAAAGTGTTTGAAATTCTTCTCGTTGTGTAATTTGATGTCACCGATTATCTTCTTTTCTTTATTTTACATTAATCGTATATTATTGATGGCTTTTTTAAAGCAGACAATGACACATTCTATTTTGATAACAAGTGCACCTATTTGATATATAAACAGAGGATTGATATCTGGGCTACTTAATATAAGTGCATAGTACCTGCACCTGGCTATTGGTATCTCGTTAAATCAACATATTTGTCAACGTACTCATAACATTTCCATAGCCATAACATTTCCATAATCAGAACCATAACTATCATCATAATCATTTAATAACCATTACCATAATCATGACCACGTTAACATTACCATAATCATAAACATTTTAAAACCTTAATCATAACCGTAATCATGACCACGTAATCATAACAATAGTCATCCACAACATTTTCATAATCATAATCATGATCATAACCAATGTCATAATCATTGTTATACCCATAGCCTTAGTCATAGTCACAAACATAAAATAAACATAAACATAAACATATAAACATAAACATATAGTATTTGTAATTCATTTTGTGTAGGGAAGGGCCGTAACTAATGTTGGTAGAACTTGTGACCCAACCCTTTTGCTTATATATGTATATATATATATTTATGTTAAAAGGCAATAAAATATGTTTAAACTAAACTAAACTAAACATATAAGCATAAACATAAACATAAACATATAAACATAAACATAAACATAACCAGAATCATAACTACCATGATTACTGTTTTAAACTTGCGTCTGTCAGATACACGTAAGTGTGCATTGCTTAGTACAATTTAGATTAATATCAACCAGTTAATTTCCATTAATTATGGGGCAGGAAATGCCGTCCTTGCATTTCCGCTTAGGTCTACCAGACCAGGATTCTGGATGACATGTAGGAAATGGATACATATTTAGGTACTGTAAATACGTCTTTTAACGATAAATAATTTACAGTTTTGGATTTAACAACAACTTTTACAAACTACTTATACACAGTGAGAGTTTATGAACACAGTGAACGTAGTTGGGAATAATGGTCTTCTGAAAAATATGGAAAAAAAACCCAACAAAATGGCAACAGTCGATAAAATAATTTAAACGTTATATTTTCAAATTAAAAAAAAAAAGAAGACAAATATGCAAGATGAAAAAAAAATGTGAAAAAAATCTATTTGACTTAGATTAGTGTTTCAGCTATCTAAGAGGTACCAGGGCTGGGATGGAAGAGGATGGGCTGGGGATGAGTTTCTGTCATTTTAAGATCGTATTTGGTTATGAATAAATATGTAAACTATACTGAACATCTGTTTGTAAATCAATATGTTAATATCTAATTATTTTATATATTGATTGACAAATGTTGTTTTACCTTCAAACACGTGTTGCTTGAAGGCGTACGTCGGGTCGTCTGTTTCTGCCTCGGGTAGTATCTCCTGAAATAGCCACAAACACACTTTAAACGTGAATAATAAAATATCGAAACATCGTACTTGGTTATTCTTATTTTATAATATAAATATTATATCACAACGCGAATTCTCTCTCTCTCTCTTTCTTCATATATCTCTCTCTCTCTCGTTTGTAAGTAACATATTGAATAATTTTTATTTCACAATATTTATTGATTAGGTCACGTGACCTAACCCTATATAATGGTTACTTAAAAAATTACATTCGGAACTCCTCGGGCACTGCTCGCACTTTTTGCGCTTGATTCGGAGAATTGAGCGATGTGTTCCGAATGAGAAACTGACGCGTCACGAAAAATTGCATTTTCCTTATTTCAATGCTTATTTTTTTTATTTGAATGGCATTATTGGTGCATTTGAATATTTTATAAGCATTGTCATGTTTGAATTGTGAATTTAGAAGAAAAAATATGATGCTTGGAAATTGCGGTACGAATACATGAATTCGGAAGTATACTTTCACATTATCAACAGTGTACACACTGAGCAGAAAAAAATCTCTTGTATGACACATGATCCCTACTTTTCTCAACATATTATAATAGTGCAGAGGTTGACAAACAATACATGTTTCACTTTTTTCATTTTGGGTCTCTCTATAAATGACAAGCCTTTAAACATATTATATTTTCTATAGAATAAAGAAAAATATCAATGATTACACCTTAATAAAGTGACGCTGACACCAAAATGTAACTATTGCTACAGTTCTGTAACTGCAGTTACCTTCGAGATCAATATTCCAGATATTGCCATGTTTATTTCACGGTAAACATAGTAACGCCTTGTCCGTATAAGTAAAATAATATATTCAGTTATACATCCAAGTGATGGCGGCGCGGCACACGTAAAGAAATATATAAAACAAAGAAATATATAACAAATTGAACCAAATCATCCAAAGCGTCACATGTTTAAAAGTGAATGTTTTCCAGTGGTGTGCATTTGATCAATTATACACAGGCTACGTGACAGTTCACTTTTTTATAACAATGGACATTACCATTAAGAGCTAAATTTATAAATTTGCTTTGTTGAAATAATTAGATATTGTTGACAACTCTCCAGTTTTGAAGAATAGTTATATTGTACGTGTATAAGAGAAGTTGGTTTATGGATAAAACGTTTGAAGTGCACGCCAAGTAGTCATAGCTAGCAATTATTCAAATATTTTTTATTTTCTTTAGGGGAATTTTAACATCTTAATGTAATAATCAACACGTTTGTATTAAATGTTGTTAAATAAACTGTTTATTCGGAGCAAGAAATTATTTTTTTTACAGAAATTAATTAAATTGGTTTAATGTAAAGAAAATATGATTTAGACATTCAGTGCAAACTTAAGGTAAGTCTTCCAAATAAAGTGATTTAAAATAGGTATTGAACGAAATAAGCTCAATGACGACTTAAACGGCATTGATAAAAAATATCGAATTATGGTTTCAAATAGAAATAATTTGCTCTTTTTTATCAATCTGATTGTAGATGCGTGTTTTGATAAAAACATCCCAATCGCGTTATTAAGTATAATCTTTGTACACGCAGTGACGTTATTTGAACCAGTGATTAATTAAAATTGAAAGGTGCGTGGGTGAAGAAGACGTTTGACATATTTTATTTAGCCTTTGTCACGGTTCTTCATATAAGGTTTAGATTTCTTGTCTACCAGTGTAGTTATCTGTTATTATAGACGAATATCACACTATCTGTCACAGTTTACAGTCTACCAATGTAGTTATCTGTTATTATAGACGACTAACACACTATCTGTCACAGTTTACAGTCTACCAGTGTAGTTATCTGTTATTATAGACGACTAACACACTATCTGTCACATTTTACAGTCTATCAGAGTTGGATTTAAACGAACGTGTTTGTGATTGTCACTCCGTGTTGTAGAAATTTTATTTTCTATAAACTTAACATTTTATTTTTTAAGATAATACATATGGTATATCTACCGGTCTGCTTCATTGACAAGGGAGACCTCGGAAAGAAAGAAAATCCGAGTACACGTTTATTTGGTAGCTTATTGGTTAATAGCTTCACGTAGAATCGTTAAGCGTGGATGAAATTATGCACGCACAGAGATCTGAGTGTATTTGTTAACGATTTTGAGTGCATGCCCCCACATGCTCTTTTGGCAGTTAAAGTTAACCTTTTAGTCGAAACTGCATATCATACAAATTTCTCTGAAAAACAACAACATTGTTTGTTAATAGAATATATAACCTTTATCTAGTAGCGTATCATTATCGCCTTCATTATTGGAGAGTCTGTTAAATGAATTAGAAACAAAGTAGTGTTGTATTTGACAGGACAAACCGGTTACTTGACAGAGACTTTATGTGGGCATTGTATGTACGTGCCTACATTTTCACCCTGAGAAATCGAAAAAATAAAAATATAAAAAATGCAATAAAATCGGACTGCTAGGAGGGTGTACGAGGATAACTATGAATTTGTAACAAAAACTTATTTAATATGATCCAGATAGTTAACATCACTTTATCAATTTATATTCTATTTTATATAAAAAAGTGAATTCGGCAAAGTTAATACTGAGGATAACCAAGTCCCTAAAACATACGAAATATACGCCAAAACGCACCTACGACGATCTAGCTAAAAATGGGGACGGGGGCGGGGGCGGGGCGGGGTGGAGCATTCCCATGGACCCTTTACATCTGTCCCTACACATCGTTTTTAGCCAAGCTACGGCCCTGCTTGAATACGATATAGCGATTATACATAGATAGAAATCAGTACGGGAGATATCTATTTATTTTTTATCAAAGTTAAATTGCAGATATCTCTATGGGGATATCCAGTTTATGTGAAAATATATGTTACTGTAATCAAATATCAGTTTACAATTAGTAATAGTGATATGAGTATATGATCACGTTACAAATGAACCCGAGAAGATCAAGAAATTTTATTTTGTTTATCTATTAGAGGCGCGTAACCAGGCATACGCACGAACGCGGCAAAGGCGTACAATTCGTCAGCAAAAAGTGAAAACAGAGAAACTCCAATTATATAAAAACTGAAGGCTGGGAGGGTAACGTGCTTATTTATTCCGAATATATCAGTGGTAATTTGCCAGTTTATCCCGCAGTAATTTTTTCATTTATTTTTTAATATAACATGAGCAAACATACTGTGTCTTCAGATTCCCCACCCCCTTTGTAACATCGATGCATATATTTGGCGTACTGTACAAACCTGTTCAGGTACGCCCCTGTATTATATACAAGTATTAAGTCTCATTTGGTCTCGAAAACCATCTTAATGTTATTGTATCGAAACATCTACAAACATCTCTTCCTGAAAGCGTTTCATAGTTTACGAATATAAACAGGAAGAGATTTTAAATAAAAAAATAGAAATATAAGAATGACTACGTTAATTATGTACAGTCACTCATACTAGGGTTGAATTTCATTGCACTATCACATGTAATGCATACGATCCATTAAGGAAAGTTTACCGGCAATAAAACGTATTACTTTGTGCGTCCAGGCATGTTTAAGCTTATTGACATTCTCAATACTGACAATACAGTTAAGCTTGAAGGGAAATACTCAAAAATTACCCCATAAGGCAGCTGGTTGCTTAATACAGGTTAAAAATAAAAAAAAATATATAAACGGTAAATAGAAATTGTGGTTGTTTAAGACAAGTGGTTGCTTAAAAGAGGTGACCGCTAACACAGGTCTGACTGTATAAAAAAACTTAAAATATATGTAGATACACTAGTAACCATGCGTTCAAACATCGCGGCGAATTACTTAAAATATTTCACTATAAAGTTGCACATTTAAACAATATCTTTAGTTTATACTAATTTATTTATGCTCGATTGCGATGAAAGTTCAGAGCTTATATGAAACGCTTGGATGCGCTTTCTTAGTAGAACCAGTAATGAGTGTTGTTTTATGATAGACCACGGGCTGAGCTGGTGATCGAGCCCGCAAGCTCTGGTGTGAGCGGACATAATTGTTGAACGAAAATAACTTCTTTAAAACGAGTAATAAGAGTAAAAGTTAAAAAAAATTTTTGATGAAAAAAAAAAAAGAATTATTTTTATTTAGAAAATATCCGTATAAAACAAATCCAAGCGCTATTCATCATCAATAATGCTTGGCTTTTTTGTAAATGTTCCTATTTCATATAGTTCAGTACTTGTATGGCCACGAGGCGTGAACAATAACAGCTATAACAACAACAACAACAACAACAACAACGACGACGACGACGACGACGACGACGACGACGACGACGACGACGACGACGACGACGACGACAACAACAACAACAACAACATCAACAACAGCAGTAGCAAAAACAATATCGTCATCATCATCAACAACAACATCATCATCTTCATCAACAATCAACATCATCATCATCATCATCATCATCATCATCATCATCATCATCATCATTATCATCATCAACAACAACAACAACAACAACATCATCATCATCATCATCAACAACAACAGCAACATCTTTATCATCATCATCATCATCATCAACAACAACATTATCAGCAACACAGCCTGACGATAAATTGAAAAATAACACCTGAATCTGTGTATTTGTCATCCACATGTACCTTGAAAAATTTGGGTTCGCTCTCTTTGATCCTGCCGACTGCGGCAATAGCACGAGCTGCCGCCTTTATAATGTTGATATTATTCCTTGCACGCTTCTTTCCCATTCTGAGTGATATTCCTTATTTACTTGTTATAACTATAAATATATTATTTCCCTGTATTCAGTATTCAGCATCATCCAACGTCCTTGTTCAGCACCAGACAGAGAGACTATTGTGTTATTTCACTAAATTTTGAAACTCGTTTTCAATTTTCCAAATTTCGGTTCATCTAAATCATTTTTTTATATTTCATGTTAAGAACACATCGTCATTAAAATTCCACCACAACATAACTCTTAAATTGTTTAGAGTTTCACTAGCATTAACCCTGGGAAGATTCAACCCTAAATATCACGTATATAAATCAATCCGCCAATATTATTTTAACTAATTACAGGAGTGCTTTAATACGAAGGTAACGTACTATTAAAATGACCGTCGTTATTGAAAAATAGTTCCAATGTTTAATTATTCTCTCGGAAGAGCTATCTTTTTAAGCATATTAATTTTATAAAGCAATATTCTAGAATGAGTCTTTTATGATACTCTTAGCACAGTAATGAACCGAAAATGTCTGAAAAGATAGTTTTGATTTAGTATTCCAGAACACAAACTGGTTGAGTTTAATTTTTGATCTCCGTTAGAAAGGCATGTTTTAGTGCAAGTAACTAAGAGTGTATAGTCAGTCTATTTATACGCTGTGAACCAACCGTTCTTATATCAACTTTAATTTTATTACGTGTAATTTAGAGTTTTTTTTAATTTATTTATCCTTATATTAAACTTGCAATAATTTCCTCTATTGCAATGTGATACCTTCCTGGGGTTCCAAAAAGGAATTCGATTTTTTAAAATATTGTAAGGTTATACGAGCAAATTATCATTGGTAAATTAACACCGATCCAAAATAATGTGTTACATTTGGATAATTGTTAGCTCACCTCAGCTAAGTTTAATGTAAACTATTCTGATCGCTCTATGTTCGTCGTCTGTCGTTCGTCGTCCGTCCGTCCGTAATCTTGCTGGTGTGTGCGCTCAAGCATCCGCATTTTTCATTGAATAGTCATCAAACTTATATGGTAGTTATATAACCATAATGTCATATACAATATTTCGAACTGACCAAACAGGATAATATATATCAGAGTTAAGGCCCTTGAAACATTAAAAAAAATCACCATTTGACCTTGTTTGCGTTCTTGCGTTCATAGCTTTTATTTAATCCTCAAGAAACTTACAGAAACGTTTCGGCGCTATGACCTTTGAATCGTCAAAATTGCACTAGTTGCACTAAGCAATTTGCCTTCGACAAACCTACACAGTAGTTATATCGCCTTGGTATCTCAACTGATCAAATCGAATTATCATACCATAATCTGTGGCAGTCTTAGAACTGGTAAGCCCTATATACGTATCGTTTAACTTGGTGGGTTATAATAATCCAGTTCCTCGGAATGGCCCTGTGTAATAATATATGGTGAGTAGGTTTGGTATTATACCATTAATCTGCGACAGTCCTAGGACTGGTAGGCCCTGTGTAAGAATAAGTTGAGTGGGTGGGGTATCAAACCATTAAGCTGTATCAGTCTTAGGTCGGATATGCCCTGTGTAAGTCTAGTGTAATGTTTGGGGTATCATTCCATCAATCTCCGGCGGTCCTAGGACTGGTAGGCCCTGTGTAAGTATAGTGTAATGTTTGGGGTATCATACCATCAATCTGCGGCGGTCCTAGGACTGGTAGGCCCTGTGTAAGTATAGTGTAATGTTTGGGGTATCATACCATCAATCCGCGGCGGTCCTAGGACTGGTAGGCCCTATGTAAGTATAGTGTAATGTTTGGGGTATCATACCATCAATCTGCGGCGGTCCTAGGACTGGTAGACCCTGTGTAAGTATAGTGTAATGTTTGGGGTGTCATACCATCAATCTCCGGCGGTCCTAGGACTGGTAGACCCTGTGTAAGTATAGTGTAATGTTTTGGGTATCATTCCATCAATCTGCGGCGGTCCTAGGACTGGTAGGCTCTGTGTAAGTATAATGTTATGGGTGGGGCATCATACCATCAATCTGCAGCGGTCCTAGGTCGGATATGCCCTGTGTAAGTATAGTGTAATGGGTGGGGTATCATACCATCAATCTGCGGCGGTCCTAGGACTGGTAGGCCCTGTGTAAGTATAGTGTAATGGGTGGGGCATCATACCATCAATCTGCAGCGGTCCTAGGTCGGATATGCCCTGTGTAAGTATAGTGTAATGGGTGGGGTATCATACCATCAATCTGCGGCGGTCCTAGGACTGGTAGGCCCTGTGTAAGTATAGTGTAATGGGTGGGGTATCATACCATCAATCTGCGACAGTCCTAGGACTGGTAGGCCCTGTGTAAGTATAGTGTAATGGGTGGGGTATCATACCAGTAAGCTGAAGCAGTCCTAGGTCGGGTATGCCCTGTGTAAGTATAGTGTGAATTGCGGGGTATCATAACATCAATCTGCGGCGGTCCTAGGACTGATAGGCCCTGTGTAAGATTAAGTTGAGTGGTTGGGGTATCATACCAGTAAGCTGAAGCAGCCCTAGGTCGGGTATGCCCTGTGTAAGTATAGTGTGAATTGGGGTGTATCATACCATCAATCTGCGACAGTCCTAGGACTGATAGGCCCTGTGAAAGATTAAGTTGAGTGGGTGGGGTATCATACCAGTAAGCTGAAGCAGTCCTAGGTCGGGTATGCCCTGTGTAAGTATAGTGTGAATTTGGGGGGGTATCATAACATCAATCTGCGGCGGTCCTAGGACTGGTAAGCCATGTCAGTGGAGTTGGCCAGGCAATTAAGCATACCATTATTCTGCGACATAGTAATAATACTTTAGGCGTATGGAGCCTTTGTTACTGTCTCGTCTTGTTACTGTCTTGTTACAGCGTCGTCTGGGGACTAGAAAAGTGTGAAGGTAACGCTTAACGCAGGTAATACATTCAGTTCAGTATCGCATGTTACCTGAAGTATTGAGAAAGAGACCTGTTTCGAACCCACAACCTTAGCGGTTAGAGGTAAGCAATCGCGTAACAGCGTCAGGTGTCTATATAGCGGTCATATGCATGTGGGTGCGGTCTACATTTGTCACCACTGCTATTTATAAAACCAAACACTGATATGTGTACGTATGTGTATAAAAATAGATTTGAATTCAATCCATTTGTTTCTTCCTTATATTTTCGGAACTGTACAATTTTATTCGTGTATATAGGAGCGGCAATTATTATGTTGTTTAAAATTCCATTTATAGTTATTAGTCTTAACATATTTTATTTCATATATTCATGTGAAATGGGGTCAGGCCACAAGTTCTGACAGCAAGAGATTTGACTTTCTTCCTAATGATTTTACAATATAATTTCATTTGCAAGTTTTAACAAGTTAATGAGATGTTTTAATGAACACAGAGATACCGTTAGAGAGAGGTAGAGAGAGAGAGAGAGAGAGAGAGAGAGAGAGAGAGAGAGAGAGAGAGAGGGGGGGGGGGAGAGAGAGAGAGAGAGAGGGTGGGGGGGGGGAGAGCGAGAGAAAGAGAGAAAGAGAGAAAGATGGGGTAGAGAATGAGAGAGAAATGGGGATAGATAGAAAGAGAGAGAGAGAGAGAGAGAGAGAGAGAGATAGAAAGATGGGGTAGAGAATGAGAGAGAAATGGGGATAGATAGAAAGAGAGAGAGAGAGAGAGAGAGAGAGAGAGAGAGAGAGAGAGAGAGAGAGAGAGATATGCAGATAACTATTTATTTAAATCAATTCATATCAAACTTTTCTAGAGTAGTAAAAAACTATACCTAGCAACAATAATAACATTTATAGTTCTAAACGTTTCCTCTACATTTATATAACAAAACAAACGCCACTTGCTTACAAATACACAAATATTTAAAAGCGTTATTTTCATTTTCCTTTGGAGGCCTCTACGGTTTATGGCTATATAATGGTTTGAAAGAAAGACGAGATTTTTATACACGTTTATGTTAATACAATTATCTTATAACCAGCTTATTGCCGTGACCTGCCCCGTTACATCTGATATTACAATGACTTAATTTCTGTAATGACAATAGCGCGGAATGTACGTGGGGTCTGTCAATTCGATAGTTTACTACGACCGTGGTTATTATTGTTATACAATTTATCTTTAATAAGATGTATAGATCTAAAAAAAAGATGAAAGTTGAATAATTCTCCTATTTTAATGATTTTTTATCGTTTTATTTTCAGATAAAAAAATGAAATTTATCATTAAGCAAAGAATATCATTAACTATACGGTATTTTTCTTGACTCTGGTCGGGGTAATAAAGTAATGTAATTAATGCAGTATCATCTAATTCGAATTTTAAATTGAAATGAAATAGTTAAACAAGTGGGATCTTGATGGTTTGACTGTTTAGCGTCATTTTTATGCCATCAAGGGCTAACAGACGATCAGTTTATCTAACCACTCTTTCCTGGTATCCTGGAAGGTTAATCAGTAATCGAGCACACGCGTCTCTGCAAGTAACTGATAGCTTTTCGACTTGAATCAGCGATGAGAGACGAATGATTATGGGACGCAATATCGTATATCAATCATAACAGAGAATGTGGCCGGGATGGGATTTGAACTCACGACCCCATGGATTGATTGCCAGACGTACTATCAACTGAGCTAACCGAGTGACGTAAACATACTGTGAAACCAAACACGCACAAGGGCTTAGCAAACACAATAGAAATATTTTTAAATACTTCTGAATATGGAGCCACGAAGTAGTTTATATAATGGTACTGCAAAAAACATTTAAACAAAAAAGTGTTATCAAGTACGATACAATAATAACATTAACAAGTAGGAACAAGAATTATGTAAACAAAAAGGAAGAACATGAACATTATAAACATGCAAGGACGGAAAACAATGTAAGCAAGTAGTGACACGGGAATAGTGTTAACATGTAGGAACAAAAACAATGTAAGCAAGAAGTGACAAGGGAATAGTGTTAACATGTAGGAACAAAAACAATGTAAACACGTAGGAACAATAATAACGTAAATATGTAAAAACAATGATGATAACGTGTATATGTACGAACAATAACAGTGTTAATAAATAGAAACAATTATAACATAAGTAGTGATAACAATAATAACGTAAATAAGTAATAACAACAAGAACGTAAATAAGTAATAACAACAAGAACGTAAATAAGTAATAACAACACGAACGTAAATAAGTAATAACAACAAGAACGTAAATAAGTAATAACAACAAGAACGTAAATAAGTAAATAAGTAATAACAACAAGAACGTAAATAAGTAATAACAACAAGAACATAGATAAGTAATAACAACAAGAACGTAAATAAGTAATAACAACAAGAACGCCAATAAGTAATAAAAACAAGAACGTAAATAAGTAATAACAACGAGAACGTGAATAAGTAATAACAACAAGAACGTAAATAAGTAATAACAACGAGAACGCGAATAAGTTATAACAACAAGAACGTAAATAAGTAAATAAGTAATAACAACAAGAACGTAAATAAGTAATAACAACAAGAACGTAAATAAGTAAATAAGTAATAACAACAAGAACGTAAATAAGTAAATAAGTAATAACAACAAGAACGTAAATAAGTAATAACAACAAGAACGTAAATAAGTAATAACAACAAGAACGTAAATAAGTAATAACAACAAGAACATAGATAAGTAATAACAACAAGAACGTAAATAAGTAATAACAACAAGAACGCCAATAAGTAATAAAAACAAGAACGTAAATAAGTAATAACAACGAGAACGTGAATAAGTAATAACAACAAGAACGTAAATAAGTAATAACAACGAGAACGCGAATAAGTTATAACAACAAGAACGTAAATAAGTAATAACAACAAGAACGCGAATAAGTTATAACAACAAGAACGTAAATAAGTAGTAACAACAAGAACGTAAATAAGTAATAACAACAAGAACGTAAATAAGTAAATAAGTAATAACAACGAGAACGCGAATAAATTATAACAACAAGAACGTAAATAAGTAGTAACAACAAGAACGTAAATAAGTAATAACAACAAGAACGTAAATAAGTAATAACAACGAGAACGTGAATAAGTAATAACAACGAGAACGTTAATAAGTAATAACAACGAGAACGCGAATAAGTTATAACAACAAGAACGTAAATAAGTAGTAACAACAAGAACGTAAATAAGTTATAACAACAAGAACGTGAATAAGTAATAACAACAAGAACGTAAATAAGTAATAACAACAAGAACGCGAATAAGTTATAACAACAAGAACGTAAATAAGTAGTAACAACAAGAACGTAAATAAGTAATAACAACAAGAACGTAAATAAGTAATAACAACAAGAACGTGAATAAGTAATAACAACAAGAACGTAAATAAGTTATAACAACAAGAACGTGAATAAGTAATAACAACAAGAACGTAAATAAGTAATAACAACAAGAACGCGAATAAATTATAACAACAAGAACGTAAATAAGTAGTAACAACAAGAACGTAAATAAGTAATAACAACAAGAACGTAAATAAGTAATAACAACAAGAACGTGAATAAGTAATAACAACAAGAACGTAAATAAGTAATAACAACGAGAACGTAAATAAGTAATAACAACGAGAACGCGAATAAGTAATAACAACAAGAACGTAAATAAGTAGTAACAACAAGAACGTAAATAAGTAATAACAACAAGAACGTAAATAAGTAATAACAACGAGAACGTGAATAAGTAATAACAACAAGAACGTAAATAAGTAATTACAACGAGAACGCGAATAAGTTATAACAACAAGAACGTAAATAAGTAGTAACAACAAGAACGTAAATAAGTAATAACAACAAGAACGTAAATAAGTAATAACAACGAGAACGTGAATAAGTAATAACAACAAGAACGTAAATAAGTAATTACAACGAGAACGCGAATAAATTATAACAACAAGAACGTAAATAAGTAATAACAACAAGAACGTGAATAAGTAATAACAACAAGAACGTAAATAAGTAATAACAACAAGAACGCGAATAAGTTATAACAACAAGAACGTAAATAAGTAATAACAACAAGAACGTAAATAAGTAATAACAACAAGAACGTGAATAAGTAATAACAACAAGAACGTAAATAAGTAATAACAACGAGAACGTAAATAAGTAATAACAACGAGAACGCGAATAAGTAATAACAACAAGAACGTAAATAAGTAGTAACAACAAGAACGTAAATAAGTAATAACAACAAGAACGTAAATAAGTAATAACAACGAGAACGTGAATAAGTAATAACAACAAGAACGTAAATAAGTAATTACAACGAGAACGCGAATAAGTTATAACAACAAGAACGTAAATAAGTAGTAACAACAAGAACGTAAATAAGTAATAACAACAAGAACGTAAATAAGTAATAACAACAAGAACGTAAATAAGTAATAACAACAAGAACGTAAATAAGTGATAACAACAAGAACGTAAATAAGTAAATAAGTAATAACAATGAGAACGCGAATAAGTTATAACAACAAGAACGTAAATAAGTAATAACAATTATAACGTAAATAAATAATCAGTAACAACAGGAACGTAAATAAGTAATAACAGTTATAACGTAAATAAATAATAACAACAAGAACGTAAATAAGGAATAACAATAATAACGTAATTAAGTAATAACAACAAAATCTTAAATAAGTAATAACAACAAGAACTTAAAAAAGTAATAACAATTATAACGTAAATAAGTTATAACAACAAGAACGTAAATAAGTAAAAACATTAATAACGTAAATAAGTAGGAAAAATGGTGACGTTAATAAATAGGAACATAAATATTGTAAATAAGTATGAAAAAATATAATGTAAATAAGTAGTAACAGTAACAACGCAAACAAATAGGAACAAAAATAACGTAAATAAGAAAGAAAAAAAATTATGTAAATAAGTAGGAACAATAAACCCGTAAATAAATAGAAACCATTACAACGTAAATACGGAACACGAGTGATGTAGATTTGTAGGAACCGAATTATGAAAACAATTAGGAAAAACAATGATGTAAATACGAAGGAACACGAAAAGTATGAACATGTAGGAATAAGAATAACGTGAAAAAATAGAAACAAGAATCATGTAAACAAGTAGGAACACGAATAATGAAAACAAACACATACCAAATTTGGCATTTTAATCCAGCACTAAACAACTGAATGTGTTGCAACGTATTTTAGGAACTTTCACATCTTTGTTCCATGTATTATGTGATTATATAACTCCTTGTAAACGAACACTTGAATTAAGCAGAAAACCGAATATTACGGTCATGTTTTTATCCCGATTATTTATATGAAGCTGGATGAATATTTACTAAGCAACAACTTCTTTTGCAAGGTCATCCCTCTTGTAGAATATTTAGTCAGACGTATGCGTCTATGACGTATCCATAGTTACCGTTCCCTCAAGTAGAATATTTAACCAGACGTATGCGTTTATGATATATCCATAGTTACCGTTCCCTCAAGTAGAATATTTAACCAGACGTATGCGTCTATGACGTATCCATAGCTACCGTTCCCTCAAGTAGAATATTTAACCAGACGTATGCGTCTATGACGTATCCATAGTTACCGTTCCCTCAAGTAGTTTATTTAGATATAAGTAAACATCTATAGTGTGTCCACTGACACTATGAACACTGCTCAGTCTTTCTATGTTCTACTTAATTACACAGCCTTGTTTGATATACACTTAATGGCAACTATATTCACTTTTCAAATTTATCAAGTCCTTTATGCCAAACCAATTTACACACTGTTCTAAAAAACAAACTCTGCAACCGTGTGAGCGTGTGTGCATTTGTGTTTTACAATCACTCAATTTGTATACTCGAGCAGAATCAATTTAGTCAGAATGTCAATTGACATAACTCCTGTTCAACTAATACTTAACTCTGCTAATTGAAGCAATCGATGACGTTAAATCATCAAATAGTATAACACATTGATTTTCTTTTTTTCCTTCGCAGATAAGGCCCAAAAAACGAAGACATGTTTCCGGTTGTTTGATGTTTTAATGGTTATACAGCGTTTTTGGTTTTATTGCATAATGTGTACTTTAAATTTATGTCAGATCAAGCCAGACTTGAATAAAGTTATCCTTCAACAAACGAAGTATCATTACTTATGTGTACAGAACAAGTCATGACTATAAGTGAGTCATTAATCGTCATCAGCTGGCTAAATGTGTGTGGAAAAATAATTTTAAACTAAGTTATACAAAATGTAACTATAAACAAGCTTTTTAGTAGTGAATGGTTTTGTGTTAATTTTGCTGTTGTTTTTTTTCTGCGCCATGTACATTGGGTGAATGTTGAATGTAGATTGTTACGTCATACGGAACAGAACAGTTAAGCCGCCACCTGATAGTTTATGTAATTGATATTTTATGTATTTTTCTCAAAAAGTATTAAAGCAATTTCCTTGAAACTTGGACTTGAGTTAGAAAAAACATTTAAGTTGTATTAAATGAAAACATCAGTACTGTTTATGTCGTAGAACATTTTAATAACTCAATTTGAATTTAATACTAAATATATCGACAAAGGTATTGGAAATACAAAAGTGGCGGGTTAGATGTTCCGTTCAGTATATATTGGTCAAGTTAGCAGAATAACAGAATGAAATGTTCTCATTCTGCCGGCTGGACAGCAGAACAGCTGGCAATATTTTTTTTATTCTGCTATTCTGCTGGCAAAATGAAAAAATGTTTTGCTGTTCTGTTGGCAGAATAAGAAAATGTCATCCTGTTAGCTTGACCGAGTCCTACTAAATGTGGTATTTAAATAACGTTTATTTGTTAAGATGGCCTATATCGTTGAACTATAATGATTTTCAAAGTTAGAATTAAGTTTGATATCCGTATTTCGAAACTCACTGGCGGCTGTGAAAGTTGGGGTTGGTTCCATGTTGAAAAACGAAACACGAATATTAAACTGACTTTCATCTATACTAATCCTGGTTACAGTGTGTTGGCGTTTGTTTGTAAGTTATTTTGCTGATAGGTTCCAACACGACGCTTTTACTTTGTAGTGTTGGCTATGCTTCTCGCAAGTAGCACTTTGTCTGCAGGCAAAATGTGGTTTTGTCCAAATGTCTAGAAACCAATATCACGTGTACGATAAAACAACATTTTCGCTACAGTCAAAGCATTTAACTTCATTGTTTATCACATTTTAGCAGACAATCAGTGGTTTTAACTGTGAAAGCCGTTTCCAATGATGATTATATTTGACAGAGAACACCGAACATATTTACCGTCACAAAAACATAATATACGTTTAGCCTTACAAGTACCGACACACTAAAACATTGTTCAGTTTTAAATATTTATCAGTGAAGTAATAAGACCTTAATCCAACAGCTATAAAACACATGCATCGGCCTATCAACTGCACATCACGTGGTTAGTATAGAGCATGTGCTTACGGAATCATGCTTTAACCGATGTCTCAGGATTGATCTTTTCGAAAGTTTAAGCTGTTTTAAAGATATAAAGTTAGGTTGTGTCATAACACAATCTTTATAATATGATGTATTACTTTTATAAGGATTTAATTCTTTAGAAATGATAGCGAGTGTTCATTGCTCATCCGTCTGTACATATAATATACGTCTGTGCCAGACCAAATAGGTAAGAATGATAACTCAATTTTACTTCAACGATTTCAGGAGCTGAAATACTTACTTCCCCTGTTATTCAGTAAATGTACAGCGGTAGTGGCGAGGACTGCGACGACCAATAAGTTAAAGAACAACTCAACATTTTACAAACTATAAACTTTTACAATTATATAAACTTATAAGATTAAATTCCACTGTTCATATTTTGTTATGTATTAAATGAGACACGTGATTTCATTTTGCTTTCAAATTAATCCGTTATGGTTTACACGTAGTAAAAATTATCTTATCTTAGAAAGAGTCCGAATGACGATGAGAAGGTCGTCAAGCAATATTTAAATGCTGTCTATTTTTAGAATAGGGTAGCTTTGCAGGGAATTCTTATTAAATAATCCAAATAACATGACCTCAGAAACCTCGATGTGGGAAATACGTTTTACAAAATCGATTAAGAATAGTTCAATCATTTGTTATGTTGACTTGTTATGGATAGATTATACAAATATACATTATAAACTTTTTCATGGCGTTTTTAATTGTTTGTTGTCTGCTTTTCTATTTATGATAAGTAATATGAAAATACATAAGTTGAGCAGTTATTCAATATTGAAAGCTACAGGCTTTTTATTTGCATTTCTGACCAATTGAGAGGAAATATTGTTGGGCAACTTCGATATTAAAATTAAGCGTTTTTATCATATATGCTTACCTCATAGTACGTTATTTTCCATTCTCCACAGCTAAATATAAGTTTTTCCAGCATTTTGCAGCTTATATCAATTTCATGCCTCCTCGTATAACAACTCACTTACTATTTACATATTTTTCCACTTATGTGAGTTTCGTGTCCTTTGTACTACAACTCACTATTTACATATTTTGCCGCTTATGTGAGTTTCGTGTCCTTTGTACTACAACTCACTATTTACATATTTTGCCGCTTATGTGAGTTTCGTGTCCTTTGTACTACAACTCACTATGTGAGTTTCGTGTCCTTTGTACTACAACTCACTATTTACATATTTTGCCGCTTATGTCAGTTTTATATATTCTGGTATATAACTCACAATAAACCCACAGACCCAAAAAAGAAAAATCCCACAACCATGGTTGCCGTCTGTCTGTGGCAGAAGTTCCAAAAGAAGGATAGTTTAAATCTACATCCATAAAAATTCCACTGTACTTTACATGTTTTATTTTAATAGTTTAAAACTTGGTTGAGCACATTCGCCGACTTTAGCTTAATATTTATTCATTCCATGTTTGTATAATGAGAGGTAAGTCAACTGTCTCACCCCGAAGTCACGTAGATCGAACAAATATCCCTTCATTCAAGTCATGTTTTCTTTTCATTAACATTTGTTTGTTATTGTTATCCTACGTCCGCCTGTCTGTACTTTATAGACTATAAAAACACGGTATAATGCAATATATTAAACAATTTACCGGCATAGGTTGTCTCATATTGCATATATCGAATATCAACACATCAAAGAAAATTCCCTTTCTTGATAACTAGCTGAAGTGATCTTGACGAGATCTGTGCGAGTATATGGAAACATTGACTGATCCGTCATAAATCAATCTCTTGTCTCTTACGTGTCCATTATTGTTTCTACATTATCTGTAATTGTGAATTTTCACACCAAAATCCGATATTCAAATCGATAACCTTCCTTAATATCTGTAATGCATTAACTAAATCATAACAATTCAAGTATTTATGACATCCAATCAATTTCGCCGTTACTGAACTTTGTTAAAGGTGTGGACTTATAATACAAATATTTAATTTCAGTTTAATACCCGAACATTGAAGTGGCACTCTCCTCGGGCTACTTGTACAGATGCTTTGTAAGTTGTGGAGTCACATTGTAATGAACTCTCCGTCACTAAGTAAACACAACTAATTGTGTTAAAATCATAGTTTATGGTGTTACCGAACCAGATTGTGTCAGTGTATGTTCACTAGAGAGCACCTGGATAATTAGCTGTTTTACCGCTCAACAATCCAAAAAGTCACCTTAACTAATTTGAGTGTTTTACTTCCATATAAATCAATAGAAGTTATACACAAAACTTTCGACGCCTGCCTTCGTAAAAATTAAAAAAAAAACAACAACACCACAATATTAAGCATATGATGATAAAGTACTTTGATCAGAGACAACATATATTCTTGGTTGGTGTTCGAGCCGATGACTGATTTAGAGAAATAGAGAGAGAGAGAGAGAGAGAGAGAGAGAGAGCAAACGAGAAAAAAGGAGAGAGAGAGAGAGCGAGAGAGAGAGAGAGAGAAAGAGAGAGAGAGAGAGAGAGAGAGAGAGAGAGACATACAGAGATATTGCGAAAGATAGCGAGACAGTGGGGGAGTAAGGGAGAGATAGAGAACGAGGTATAGAGAAAGAACAAGAGAGAGAGAGAGAGAGAGAGAGAGAGAGAGAGAGAGAGAGAGAGAGAGTGAGAGAGAGAGAGAGAGAGAGAGAGAGAAAGCCTGGGGGAGTGGAACGGACGTTGCGTTCAAATAAAATTGATTTATGTTCTACATTAAACAAGATTCAATTAACATTACACATAATCTCACCTCCCTTAAACCGTTCACTTATCAAGTAATTGTCCCACAAATGGATCTTCCTTTCAAACGCCAATAAAGATGTTCCGATTGTATTTAAGTTCATTTACTCTTCACCCACTCTTCTTGACTAAACTATTCTAAACATGTCTGTATAAATATCATCAATAAGTTAATGAAAGCAAATATAACGTTGACATATATGCGTAAAAGGAACATGCAAATTCAATAAATCGCATAAAATAAATAAGATTGAATGAAATGTAAGGTAAAATATTCATCGTTACATGTATATCAATTCAAATATATAATTGTCATTATACTTAAATTAATCGCATTGGATTAAAGATTGCAAAACAGCTTGGTTAATCAACTCGGTGTAAAGACAAATATTTTGTAAATAGTTTAAAGTTGTTCCTTTTATAGATTTCCACGTTTGATCTTGTTCTGATTTTTATAATGTTATTAGTTTTAGTGTTTTCGCATTGAGATACTCTTCAAACTCAAATCAACGTCCATGGAAAGTGTCAACAATACATGCGTAAACATCTATGCATATTGTCGACAATACATGCGTAAACATATATGCAAATTGTCAACAATACTTGCGTAAACATATATGCAAATTGTTAAATACTTGCGTAAACATATATGCAAATTGTCAACAATACTTGCGTTAACATATATGCAAATTGTCAACAATACATGCGTAAACATATATGCAAATTGTCAACAATACATGAGTAAACATATATGCAAATTGTCAATAATACATGCGTAAACATAAATGTAAATTTTCGACAATATAAGCGTAAACATATATGTAAATTTTCAACAATATATGTGTCAACATATATGCAAGTTATCAACAATACATGCGTAAACATATATGCATATTGTCAACAATACATGCTTAAACATATATGTATTTGTCAAAAATACAGGCGTAAACATCTATGCAAATTGTCAACAATACATGCGTAAACATATATGTAAATTTTCGACAATATAAGCGTAAACATATATGTAAATTTTCAACAATATATGTGTCAACATATATGCAAATTGTCAACAATACATGCTTAAACATATATGTATTTGTCAATAATACATGCATAAACATCTATGCAAATTGTCAACAATATATGCGTTAACATATATGCAAATTGTCAACAATACATGCGTAAACATATATGTAAATTGTCGACAATACATGCGTAATCATATATGTGAATTGTCAACAATATATGTGTCAACATATTTGCAAATTATCAACAATACATGCGTTAATATATATGCATATTGTCAACAATACATGCGTAAACATATATGTAAATTGTCGACAATATATGCGTCAACATATATCCAAAATGTCAACAACAGATGCGTAAACAGATATGCAAATTGTCAACAATATCTGCGTCAATATTATTATATGCAAATTGTCAACGATAACGCTCTCTTCGTCAACGTAACTATATGAATATTGATAACACTATCATCGTCAACATAACTAGTTTGATAACAATATCTTCGTAAACATGACTATACGAATATTGATAACAACATCTTGGTCAACATCACTATACGAATATCTTCGTCAACGTGACTATACGAATATTGATAACAATATCTTCGTCAACGTGACTATACGAATATTGATAACAACATATTTGTCAACGTGACTATACGAATATTGATAACAACATCTTCGTCAACGTGACTACACGAATATTGATAACAACATCTTCGTCAACGTGACTATACGAATATTGATAACAACATCTTTGTCAACATAACTATACGAATATTGATAACAACATCTTCGTCAACGAAACTACACGAATATTGATAACACTATCTCGTCAACATAACTATACGAATATTGATAACAATATCTTCGTCAACACAACTATACGAATATTGATAACAACATCTTCGTCAACATGACTACGAATATTAATAACAACATCTGCGTCAACATAACTATACGAATATTGATAACAACATCTTCTTCATCATAACTATACGAATATTGATAACACTATCTCGTCAACATAACTATACGAATATTGATAACAATATCTTAGTCAACATAACTATTCGAATATTTTTTACATTCAATATTTTGTATTATTCCTACTTTAAATGACTCAATTGAAAGGAGTGACACATGTCTTATTCACCTGACCACGAACAATTTCGGAAATATTATTTGCCACTTTGGAGATTCGAACCCACGGACCCTGCGGCGTCAGCGCCTAGCACATTAATGACGACGTCTCTACCGACTGCGACACCGCCACTGACGCCGCAGGGGCCGTGGGTTCGAATCTCCAAAGTGGCAAATAATATTTTCAAAACTGTCCGTGGTCAGGTTATTAAGACATGTGTCACTCCTTTCCATTGAGTCATTTAAAGTAGGAAAAATACAAAATATTGAATGTAAAAAGTATACGAATATTGATAACAATATCTTCGTCAACATGACTATACGAATATTGACAACATCTTCGTCAACAAAACTATACGAATATTGATAACAACATCTTCGTCAACATAACTATACGAATATTTTCGTCAACGTAACTATACGAATATTGATAACAACATCTTCGTCAACATAACTATACGAATATTGATAACAACATCTTCGTCAACGTGACTATACGAATATTGATAACAATATCTTCGTCAACGTGACTATACGAATATTGATAACAACATCTTTGTCAACAAAACTATACAAATATTGATAACAACATCTTCGTCAACGTGACTATACGAATATTGATAACAATATCTTCGTCAACATGACTATACGAATATTTATAACAATATCTTCGTCAACGTAACTATACGAATATTGATAACAATATCTTCGTCAACTGACTATACGAATATTGATAACAATATCTTCGTCAACATGACTATACGAATATTGATAACAATATCTTCGTCATCATAACTATACGAATATTGATAACAACATCTTCGTCATCATAACTATACGATATTGATAACACTATTTCGTCAACATAACTATACAAATATTGATAACAATATCTTCGTCAACATAACTATACGAATATTGATAACAATATCTTCGTCAACATGACTATACGGATATTGACAACATCTTCGTCAACATGACTATACGAATATTGATTACAACATCTTCGTCAACATAACTATACGAATATGTTCGTCAACGTTACTATACGAATATTGATAACAACATTTTCGTTAACGTGACTATACGAATATTAATAACAACATCTTCGTCAACGTGACTATACGAATATTGATAACAATACCTTCGTCAACGTGACTATACGAATATTGATAACAATATCTTCGTCAACATGACTATACAAATATTGATAACAATATCTTCGTCAACGTAACTATACGAATATTGATAACAATATCTTCGTCAACGTGATAATACGAATATTGATAACAATATCTTCGTCAACATGACTATACGAATATTGATAACAATATCTTTGTCAACATGACTATATGATATCTGCGTTAAGATATATGCATAATATCAGCGGTATATTGATTAACACACATGCATATAGCAAACTATATTGGCGTCAACATCTAGATCTATTGTCAACACTTAATGTGTCTACATATATGTAGATATATTGTCAACACTTAATGTGTCAACATATATGTAGGTCTATTGTCAACACTTAATATGTCAACATATATGTAGATATATTGTCAACATTACATGTGTCAACATATATGTAGATCTATTGGCAACACTTAATGTGTCAACATATATGTAGATATATTGTCAGCATATAATGTTTCAACATATATGTAGATCTATTGACATAGACACAAGCACCAGCAAGCATGCTTTGTATTCAGTAATTCATACACCAATATTCATGCATGCGCTTAATTTATAATACCTGCATCATTATTTATGCATATTTTAGCACCATATACGTCTTCGTAAATGCATGGCGTCAGCAATACCTGCGTCAACATGCATGTATATTGTAAACACGCGTGTGACATCGTCAACGTATCTAGACAACATACATGCATATTGTCAATACTACCTACGTCAAGATCCTGACATACGTTAACACAGCTGCGTACTTACATATGCTGATAACACCACGTGCGTCACCAGCCATGCATTTTTTTTCGATTTGCTGTCGTGAAGGTATACCGATAGGTTTGCCATTTTTGCACACACATGTTTAAATGTATGAATGACGAAATGCCATATATTGTAAATGATATAGAACATTTTCATGACTTCTTTACTGGCCGTCATTTTTCAGCCTTTTAACTCCTTTTATCAGTTATGTACCGCTGGTTGGCATATGTATACGTAACGTACCAGTTTGATTTTTCTAAGCATAACGTACCATAGTTCGATTTTAATTTAAACTCAGGAAATTGTAACGTACCACGTGTATTTGTGCAAACGCAACGTACCTAATGTTGGTTTAGATTTGGGAAAATGTAACGTGCCACGTGCAATTGTGTAAAGGGAACGTACCACATATGTTGATGTACATTAAGGTAAATGTAACGTGCCACGTGTATTTGTGTAAAGGTAACGTACCATTATGATTTAGGTATGCATAACGTTCCACAAGTCTTATATCAGTACCTCAGGAAGATCTATATAGCTACATTTATAACGTACTACAGGTAGATTTATGTAAACGTACTACAGGTAGATTTATGTAATCGTACTGAAGGTAGATTTATGTAAATGTACTACAGATGGATTTATGTAAACGTATAACAGGTAGATTTATGTAAAAGAACTACAGTTAGATTTATGTAAACGTACCACAGGTAGATTTATGTAAACGTACTACAGGTAGATGTATGTGATCGTACTGAAGGTAGATTTTTGTAAACGTATTACAGGTGGATTTATGTAAACGTACTACAGGTAGATTTATGTAGAAAGATTTATGTAAACGTACTACAGGTAGATTTATGTAAACGTACTACAGGAAGATTTATGTAAACATATTACAGGTAGATTTATGTTAACGTACTAAAGGTAGATTTATGTAAACGTACTACAGGTAGATTTATGTTAACGTACTACCGGTGGATTTATGTAGGAAGATTTATGTAAACGTACTACAGGTAGATTTATGTAAACGTATTACAGGTGGATTTATGTTAACGTATTAAAGGTAGATTTATGTTAACGTACTAAAGGTAGATTTATATAAACGTACTACAGGTAAATTTATGCAGGAATATTTATGTAAACGTATTGCAGGTGGATTTATGTTAACGTACTACAGGTAGATTTATGTTAACGTACTAAATATGGATTTATGTAGACGTACTACAGGTAGATTTATGTAAACGTACTAAAGGTAGATTTATGTAAACGTATTATAGGTGGAATTATGTTAACGTACTAAAGGTAGATTTATGTTAACGTACTAAAGGTCGATTTATGTTAACGTACTACAGGTAGATTTATGTTAACGTACTTAAGGTGGATTTTTTTAACGTACTCAAGATAGATTTATGTTAATGTACTAAAAGTAGATTAATGTTAACGTACAACAGGTAGATTTATGTTAACGTACTAAAGGTAGATTTATGTAAACGTACTACAGGTGGATTAATGTTAACGTTCTAAAGGTAGATTTGTGTAAACGTTCTACAGGTGGATTTCTGTTAACGTACTTAAAGTAGATTTATGTAAACGTTCTATAGGTAGATTTATGTAAGAAGATTTATGTAAACGTACTACAGGTAGATTATGTAAACGTACTACAGGTAGATTTATGTTAACGTACTAAAGGTAGATTTATGTTAACGTAACACAGGTGGATTTATGTAAACGTACTACTGGTAGTTTATGTAAACGTACTACAGGTAGATTTATGTAAACGTACTACAGGTGGATTTATGTAAACGTACTACAGGTAGATTTATGTTAACGTAACACAGGTGGATTTATGTAAACGTACTACATGTAAATTTTTGTAAACGTAACACAGGTAGATTTATGTAAACGTACTAAAGGTGGATTTATGTAAACGTACTACAGGTAGATTCATGTAGGAATATTTATGTAAACGTACTACAGGTAGATTTATTTAAACGTACTTAAGGTGGATTTTTTTAACGTACTAAAGATAGATTTATGTTAAGGTACTAAAAGTTCATTAATGTAAACGTACTACATGTAAATGTTTGTAAACGTACTACAGGTAGATTTATGTAAACGTACTACAGGTGTATTTATGTAAACGTACTACAGGTAGATTCATGTAGGAATATTTATGTAAACGTACTACAGGTAGATTTATTTAAACGTACTACAGGTAGATTTATGTTAACGTTTTACAGGTGGATTTATGTAAACGTACTACAGGTAGATTTATGTAAACGTACTACAGGTAGATTTATGTTAACGTACTAAAGGTAGATTTATGTTAACGTAACACCGGTGGATTTATGTAAACGTACTACAGGTGGATTTATGTAAACGTACTACAGGTAGATTTATGTAAACGTACTAAAGGTGGATTTATGTTGACGTACTACAAGTAAATTTATGTAAACGTATTACAGGTAGATTTATGTAAACGTACTAAAGGTACATTTATGTTAACGTATTACAGGTAAATTTATGTAAACGGATTACAAGTAGATATATGTAAACGTACTACAGGTTGATTTGTGGTAACATAAAGCACCACGGAATAATTCTTATATGCTTTTATAGGTTGATATATGCATGCGTAACGTACGACAGGTTGATTTATGGTAAAGTAACGTACCACGGGATAATTCGTTTATGATTTTACAGGTTGACCTATGCATGCGTAACGTACAACAGATTGATGTATAGTAAAAGTACACAACACAAGTAGAAACTGGTGAGCGTTTATTTTCCGTTCCGTCGAGTGCAAGTACTATAAATACCAATATGTTATATATATATATATATATATATTGGAGTATGATATTATCCATGGAGAAAAAGGACCTTGCTTTAAGTATATCATACATTCAAATTTAGGATCCTGTTTACATTGGCTTATGTGTTAATCTTTCATAAAAACTTTATTGTACGTGATTGATCGGAGATGACTGCACTATTTGCAATGGGATCGATATACGGACAGTTGACATGATATGAGATAGGCGTATATATAAATACTGGATTACGGAGGCTTAATATCACATTAACCTTGTAAAACATGACACCTGTCTTATCTATATGGGGATATACACCCATGTTTAATATTGATATTTTCATATTTTTGGTACACCGGTGTGACAACCAAGGAATGACGTCTGTATATATAAGTGCACAGGTTGCCATTTTTGTTTAAACTTTATACATGGATATTATTTACGGAACATGTTCTTACAATGTGTGCAAAGCACGCTTGGTTAGAACATGAACAAGCATTCTACGAGTGTGTTAAAGATATGTAATTATGTTCTGCATAATTATAATCATATACAATGTTATAAAAAGAACTGAGAAGGTTATCTTGTAATGAAAGATGTATATCTCATACTGACTAAGTACGTCTCACTACACAGCCCTGCCACGTTTTACCATGGTAATGATTATTGCGTTTAAAAAAGTTCCATGTAATTTGAGGCTGTGATGTCTAGCTACAGATGGTGCACAGCATATACTTCTTTTAGACATCACTTGTGTTACAAAAGTGACTTTTATAGACTTTTAATAGATTTGAGGACTTCTTTTTTTTTTTAAAGAAATGAGGGTTGTCACTGCACCGCCTTTAAAAAAACATAAGCTGGTCAACCTACCAGTTAATGTGCATTTTATGTGCGGATACATACCTGCTACAGAAAAACATACTTTAAAAAATCTATTTTTTTAATTATTTTATAAAGAAAAAAGAACAAAATTGAACTGTGCAGTGATACCTCAATTGACTTCTAACACGGTTTCTACTTAACACGTTTTTGGATAGACATCCCTTTCTGCTATCAAATTAAATTAATAATCAGGTATTGACGTACACAATAACACTTAAATGTAACATGTACATGTATTACAAACATTTACCCAGTTCAGTCAATACAGAGAAGCGTATTCGCATGGCACATTTCTTTATGTCTACAACTTCACCCCTATCGTTTTATTTACAGAGTTTATCCTCTGTTTAGTTGTCGCATAAATTAAGCCAAATTTAAATAAAAAAACATTTAAACCACAAGCTAGTACGAGCCCTATGGTCAGTTTATGGTCAATTTATGGTCATTTTATATACATACTTTTGCCGATTTTGCGTTACTTTGGAATTTTTGGTGGTTAATTTAAAAGAGGCTACTGTGCGATCGCTGATGTGGTTTTACGTAATAACCGAGTCTTAAACCTAAACAGGATACCCAATAGCCTATTTATGGTACTTGCCATATGTGTTCGAGTGGTTAATCATACTTTATGTTATTTTACTTCGTTTATACAAAATGTTCTTAAGTCGCCATCTTTCTCCCAACGGAAGTTCGAATACCAACTCACCCGCTGAGATTAGTAGAACGATGACCGGTCAGAAGCATATGGAAGTGCGAAATAAATGACACTATGATAAATCCCGTAAAGGTTTTTGAACTTCTTAAGATTTATTAATATCTCTCTGATATTACAGTCATACGTGTGTAAGTTATCACCTATTGATATTGAGCAGTCACTTGTCTTAAGCAGCAACATTTGCTATTTTCCATTTCTATGATTTTAGAGCAAAAATTAAACTGAATTAAACAACAACTGTCTTAAAAGGTCACTTTTGTACTCATTTTCTTGACGGGTTTCTTAAGACAGGTTTGACTGTATATCCAATAATAGACAACACAAGTTTTGAATATACTTAAATATTCATATCAGCTTTCTGTTTTAAACCGTGAATTACGATGTTTTCTTAAACATCGCTTCTCGCTACTACCGGACATTGCCTGGTAACAAGCGATGGATATTCTGCCGTATCATGTGGATGGGATGGGGTGCATCGCAGCAAATTTATTAAGTGAAGTGAAGTCCAAACAACGAAATAAAATAATAAGCTACGATGATAAAAAGTCGAAACAACCGGCGAAATAACGATGAGAAAAGTTGAAACTACAATGGTAAAAAGTACATATATGTAATTGTTCACTAATTGTTACAACCTCTGTGTATACTATAATATTCTCTAGCTGTTGTTACCAGCAATTTGTCGGAAGTGATGGTGAACTTCACTCTCAAAACTTTTCATATTTTCCACCTTTTTTTAATTGGGATTTAACGCCATCTTCATTATAATTCAGGTTATATATGGCATATCCAGTTTAACTGGTGAGGAAGACCTCAGACTGTGTAGAAACTGGCAAACTTTCTCACATAAAGTTTTTGGAGCGAGCGGGACTCGAACCTACGACATAAGTGGTTAGAGGTAAGTGATTTTGGCGCCTTGGACCGCTCGCCCACGGCGGATTCTTACCTTGTTTTCATAAGAAATGTTTACTTCCAAATAGTACAAAAGGAAACGCGATCTCTCACACACACTTGTTTATAACATACACGTTATGATATTATATTTAACATGTAGTAACTCAGCGACAATGAACTGATTTGGAGTTTTTTGTATTTTGGTATCATTGGAAATTAATTATTTTCAATATGTATATCTTTAAATACAACATTTCAACATAAAATCATAAAATTGTCTTAAATGTGCCAGTTTTGGTATAACGTTTTATTTATGTCAATAATTGAAATAATACAGCAAAACTAGTGTCCAGTGTGAGAAAGGGAAGTAACAATGTTTGTCTTAAATTATCATTAGCTATAGTTACTAGGAGCTAAATCTTCGCCAGCTAATTCTCCGTAGGGGCAATGAGCGGACTGTAACAACAGCAAGCGATTAGTTTATACTAATTTGTTTTTTTAGCTCGATTGCGATGAAAGCTCAAAGCTTATATAAACCGCTCTCGAGTCCGCTTCCTGGGTAGAACCAGTACAGAGTGTTGTTTTATGAGAGGCATCGGGTCGACTGGGGATCGAACACGCAACCTCTTGCGTGAGCGGCTATCACTCTATCCATTAGACTACCGCCCCGCTTAACAGCGAGTGATTTGAACCTGAATTTATTGAAAACAGATATGTACTAAACGGAACAGCTAACCCGATATGTGATAAGGTCACGTGTTATTTAACTTGTCACTTGATATCACATGGCTGTGTGTGACAGCCTGAACAACGATTGGCACATAAAAATAATGAATTCCTACCTTTGGTTTGCTTGGCAAAGTCGATGGTTTAGGGGTACTTTTTCTAGTTTTTGTGTTTTCATTTCTTTTAACGGGCTTTGATTTTTCTACGACGGTGGCTGGACTCTCCGTAGCATCCTTGATTTCAGTCGCGCTGTTATCAGATTGTTCCGGGTGTGAGGTTTTGTCTTTGACCACACCAGCTATGCTAGTTACACATTGGTTGACGGTCGAAACCTTTTTCCATTCTCTCTGCGCCTTTGTCTTTTTCTTAGGTTTTGATTTATTGGCTGCCGGTTGACCTTTCTCCTTCCAGTTCGTCATCTTCTGCGTGTCACGTGCTCATTCACTTTGTGCACGTGTTTGGTGTTCTTCAAGGAGCTGGGTTTGTCTCACTTTGGCCCGTGCAGCTTTCAGACCTGTAGTTATGATTTAAAGTATGTCAGTTAGCATAAGTCAGAAAAATACTGATACAGTGTACATGTATAGAGCAATCTTGCTCCGATAAAATATCCAGTTCCCGAATATGGTCCGAACAGAACAGAACAGAACAGAACAGAACAGAACAGAACAGAACAGAACAGAACAGAACAGTTTATTCAGACTAATTCAGACTTATATTTTAATATTTCTTGTTCCTGTTATGGTTATAACTTACAATATTGTCAGAATAAATCACAAACATGCATACATACAATCATATAAAACACATATTAAATTGTTCTCTCTTTATTGTTTCTTATTTCAAACAAGAATGTATACAATGTTATATGACAAATTATGCATTTTTGTCTTATATTTGAAATGTGCAGATCTACAAGTTCGGCGGCGGCACTTTGTCAGATACAACGACCAGCGTGTGATTTGTCCGCTGTACAAGTTTCACCGGAGATGCCAACGTACTCCGGATATTGCACACAACATAATTTGATAAAATCATTTTTTTATTGTTATTGATGAATTATTTTGAACTATATTATGCCATTTACACCTTTATGAATCGACAACCAGAGGTTATTGGAACACTCTGGTGCATATCCTAGTGCTGTAACCTATAACAATGATATTTCATGTAAATTAACGAAACATTTCCCAAAGTGTGTCACCTTGCCATATATGATACTGTAAACATCGTATATATATTCGCATCGTTTCACAAGAATTGAAATAATGATAGGATGTGAATGAATCAAACTGAAGGCCAGTGAATAAACTTTTAATGCTGATTTGTAGATTGACCTTCTTTTTGCTTAACTTCACTGATTTCGTTCGATTTACACGTTTAACTACAGGACTGTTGTGTATGGTGCCTGATTTCTGCCAAATGGTGTTGATTATGCGAAAATAAAATGACACTACTAAAACATGAAACTCGACTAATAAGTTTTCGTGTTGTCATATTGGTGGGAAAAATTGAAAACAGACACATTCTAGCTGAAATTGCTAAGCTGTTGTGATAGCGGATAAGAATATGTTGTTCTGGCGCCTTTTCTTTGTCATGCTGTTGTGTTTCCATTTCTTTGTCCCGCAGACAAGAAAACAAGAAAAAAAATCTTGGCTAACCAACACGAAATCTTGACAAAGAAGAGTTTTGTCGTGTTTGTTTCGTGTCCGCAGGGCAAAACCATGACGACACGACAGTATGCCAAAATAGAGGGCAGATCGACCAATTAATTAATAATTTTTGCGCCAGCTTAGCGTCAAGTTTTCATGGAAAACATGTCGTGTTGTGGAGCTTCCATGTTGTTGTGGTGTCATGTTTATGCCTCTCCAACACATGGCAGATATCCAATCAAGAAGCAGTTCTGTACAATGGCTATTGATTTCAAGATGCGGTACAGTGATTCAATAAGTACAGTATCTTAAAAAAAATGTATATATTGCAAAATTTATATAAAATACATGAAAGTACCGATTTAGACTGTTTATTATATCCTTAAGTATTTTTCCATGGCGATAACTGAGACAAAAATGGCTTAGAAATTACATAACTTGTTTAAACAATAAATAGGACAGTTTAGTTTATACAGTTAAACCTGTGTAAGTGGTCACCTCTCTTAAGCCTTAAGCAGCCACCTGTCTTAAGCAACCATATTTTATACTTCTCATTTCTATACATTCATAGTAAATTAACTCCTATGCTGACCTTAAATGAGGGGCTTCACTGCACTAAAACTTAATAAGATATATTGTTTATCAAAACGTTTAGTGTCTTTCAGGTAAGTTTGGACATTGTTAAATATAACAATATTTTCACCGTCTGAGATATCATCACTCCCGTGTAATAAGGTTTTAACACTTAAAGGATGAAGATGACGTGTAGCATGAAAGAGACGAAGTCGATCATTTAAAGAAGAAGGACATCGCATGAAATAGTTTTCGGCGTCCTCTTTTCCATGCCCACATTTTTCACAAGTTGAAAAACTATTTTAATTCGTTAAATAAATCATAATTTTGGTTACTGTAACAATTTCTTAAAAGTGCATGAAAACAGATAATTTACGAGGACCTGTTAAATAAAAACATGGTATTTTGGTTGACTTAAACAGATGCTTCGTAAGCTGGTGTTTGAATGATGATAGAGTTTCAGAATTGCGTACGTATTCCGGAAGACCATTCCAAGAAGAAATACATGATGGAATAAAAGAATTTCTTAATAATCGAGTTCTAGTATTTATTAAAGAAAAATATCACTATTATTTCTTAGATTATACGGTATAGTTATTCCTACAGTTTCAGGAAAAATATTGTTTACAAATTCTGGAGTTTAGCCTATTTTTACTTTATATGCAACAATGAATTTTTGGTATAATCTTCTAAAGAAAGCCAGTCTAATTCTTTGTATAAGTTACGAAAAGAAGTAGACCGGGTTTAATGGCCCTAGGACAGAACCTTGAGGAACTCCAGCAGATGTTGCCTGACTGTCGGACAAACTTGAACCTACAAAAACCTGTTGTTGACGTCTGGTTAAATAACTTTCCGTCCATTTTAGGATAGCACCGTTAACACAGTTCTGTTTTAGCTTAAATAGAAGACCTTTTATCCATACACGATCAAATGCTTTGGAAACGTCGCAGAAAACCAGGCATGTAAATTGACCAGCATCAATACCTAAACAAACTTGATGGTAGATGTCAATCTACTGATTAATAGTTGAATGACCTTTTAAAAATCCTGACTGTAACTTGTATATCAAGTTATTTGCAACAAAAAAATTATAGATATGTTTGTAAACAACTCTTTCCATTAATTCACCAATACAACTCAAAAGAGTTATTGGCATATAATTAGACGAGGTATTAAAATTTCCTTTTTTTAAATAGTGGCATTATTAAACCATGTTTCCATAATTTGGAAAGTTACATTCTTCTAGTGATTTATTATAAAGCATAACCAATGGTTTAGAAATACATTTTTTTTTGTTAATTTTATGACTGATTTTATCTTCTCCAACTGATTTGTTGGGATTTAATGTATCTATGATATCTTTAATTTCATTTTCAGTTATCTTGATATGTGTCAGGGTATGGTTTGCTTTAAGAGAACAAGTTGGTAGTAAAGTATTGTTTTGCTGATGACTTATTGATAATATTGATAAAAAATAATCGTTTAAACTATTGGCTTTGTCGATATCGTCAAAAAAGTATTTTTCTTCGCCGTTATCTAATGTAGTTTTTAATAGAGGAATAGTTTCACAATTTTTATTTACTCTAATTAATTGTTTAAGTAATTTCCAATATAGTTTAGGATAAGTCGTACTACTGTCTACAATCATTTCTTCCATATTACTAAAATATTGCTCCTTGGCATATTTTCTAAAATGTCTGTATTTTGTCAAGTATTTTGTGGGGGTTTTTTGCGTCCATATAAATTTTGTCCTTTGTCTGTCTCGTTTTCTTGAATGTGTTCTTATTTCTGAATTGTACCAAAGTTTGTCGTTTGGTCGAATAGTTACACCTTTGGACGGAATACACTCGTCCATACATTTTAAAATTAGGTCAGTTAACTGCGAACATGCATAATCTATAGTACTATTATTAATAAAAGCCCAATTAATATTTGAGATTCTGTTATTCAATTTATCAAAGTCTCCTCGTTTATCAAACCGTACTTGACGTTTAACTACAGGAGTTAAAATAACAGTAAAAGGAAAAAATAATAAAAGTAGATATATGATCGCTTATTTCGGAAGGTGCGTTTATAGTTCCTTCATTTAATGATTTGATAGAATCAGATATAATAATTGGATCTATCAATGTGGCCGTTGTATTTGTAATTCGGGTAGGTTCGGTTATAACAGTCCGTAGATTATTCAAAAACATAATATTATTAAGGTGTTGACTGTTAAGGTTTTAAAAGCCATTGTTTAAGTCACCGACAATAACGAGATTTTTGTTAATATCAAGGACCATTTCTATTGAAATATTAAAATTATCCCAAAATAAAACGTTTGATTTAGGGGGTCGATATACATTGTATAATTATTACTGTGGTTCCTTTGTACTTAATCTCTGTACAGATTGAGTCAATAGATGGATTGTCTAAACATGTCAATCGTTTACCAACTAATTTATTTGAAACATAAGTCAACAGTCAATTTGAGAATGCAGTCTTGTCCAGTCGCAAAGGGTCAGAAAAACCGTCCAGTAAAAGAGATTCGTTCTTAATATCGCAGTAAGGTGGGTCTCTGTAAAGCATAGAATATCAAAATCAAGAAAATAATCATTGATGTAATCTAGTTTTGTGCGAATGCTCCTAATATTTAAATGAGCTATGGAAAGACCTTTGCACATTTCATTTGAGTTTTCACGCGGTCTAGAATATTCGGAAATATCGCCTGACATCAACACTAGTATAAGACTGACTAAAGAAAAAGTTATGTTTAAAGTGCAGTCACGGATAAATGAGAAAAACATATAGCTGTAATATGTAACATTCCATTTAAGTCCAAACAAAAATAAAAGTACAATCATAAATAATGAGGTATGTTTGAAAACTAGACATTTTATAATTAAATTAAATATGTTGTTAAAAATTCCAATTGCCATTCTCCACGCAGTTACATCATTACGTGTGGTGTATCACAAAAATATAGACTATGAGAAATGACAATCGGTTAAACAATATGAAAAGTATATGCCTATGTTAGAACGACCCATGAAAGAGAAACAATGGAAACATAAAAACAAACAGTTGATGAAGGTCGAACCGCTAGACGGTTTAACAAGGGTAAGTATCGAAAAGCATACAATGAATTTAATCATGATGACTCGAAATTCATAAAAGAAAATGGAGCTAAGTGAAGTTTGACAATTTCGAAAGAATAAAATGTGTTTTAAATGTTCAGTCAAAGTTTATCCGTTAAGTCGACTATTTGTCATTTTTCCTATTTACAGGTATGCAGGCAATTTCCGGTATACGCTGTCAAACTTGTGATTGTGTTTATCACCGATTTCAACGTATTAAATGTGTGAAAGATCAACGTTTGCTAAATAACTATTGGATAATAAAGAAACGAAGAATGACATACAACCGTGTAATATTTCTATAATGCTGTAAACGTAATAGTATGTATACATCTGTAACAACGTCAAATCGACCGCTATGTTGGACATGACTAAATGTTATGACCAAACAAAATATGCGACAGCAATTTGACAGTCTGTCTGTTGTCTGACACTGTCAACAGAGAGAGAGAGAGAGAGAGAGAGAGAGAGAGAGAGAGAGAGAGAGAGAGAGAGAGAGAGAGGGTGGGGTGGGGTAGAAAGAGAATATGACAGACCCAAGTTTTTGGACATTTTCATTTCAGTATAGACTACTAGTATATATAATTTATAGATTTTTTCTTTCAGTAAGGTCAAATGGTACTATGGACCGACCGACCGAATTGAGTCATTATCTATTTTCACTCCAAGTATTATCTAAAACTTCATTATTTACACCATCCAAATTACGTTTCATTCCATATTCTTAAATAAATCATATACGTCTTTACTACACATAGATAACATATTTTGGCATAAAAAAAACACATTTGTCATATGAAAACTACTACAAATCACTCTTGTTACGATACTACTATTTGACAAGTGTGATGACGAGTTATTTGAAACTTGGTGGGCATTTTATTTCAACACGATAATAATCCAGAATTTATTCAATATTTATAATGATCACTTTTTAATTCCATTTTTTTTTCTTCAAGTGTTAAACACAGTTTTAGACTAAAGTAATATCGAAAATATCCGTTTTATTCATGTTCTGATTAAAAATAAATTCTAGATTTCATAAAAGCCGACTTGCACTTAATCAAAATATGAAATTTGATTTTTACACATTTAATGAATGAAAACGTATATTTGTGAATCAACCATGCTTACGTCATTATATCGCGGATATTTTATTACAGCGTGCTTATATATATTATACAATAAACTATATTATACCGTTTTTCAAAATGCCGGATGTTTTTGTCGGTACTGGCTCCAAGATACTTCCAATTAATGGCTCTCGTGGTTTCTGTTTAATAAAGACTTCATTTTCATGCGGATGAAGTTTTTCCTGGCAAGGAATCGATCTGATATTGGATAAACTTCATCTGCTAACATTGTCTTGAAGAGGTTGACAAATATGTGACATGCTTTATGACTGAACTTTACATAATTAATTGTTAAAACAATGTGATTGAATATGACAAACTAATTAACCAAGGAGACGACGTACCATCACATACCATCATGTCCTCCATGTCTCGGAACTGGAACTGAACGTACAAAAACGTTGAGTTAATTTAAACTTATTCATTTTTTTTTATTTTGATTGAAACAAGTTCTTACAACTTAGACAAATCACACTCGAATTCTTCCTGAGTGGTACCAGTACTAAGCATATGCAGAAAAGGAGTCTGGATCGAGGACACCACACATAACTGTGACGAAAGATCGAACCCACGACCCTCCAATCATTGGTTCGGTGATTTACCACTAGACCACGCGCTCAGCACTTGAGTTCGAAATCACACTCAAAATCCTCAGAGAAACAATGCAGACATCTATATATGAAGTTGTTGAGAATTTTTTAAAGTAGCAACATTGGCAACGTTTATAGCAAAATAATACATTTTGTTTTTTTTGTTAGTTATTGTTTGTTTTTATATGTATATGACGTTTACCATAATGGCCGCAAATGTGAAAATGGTCGCAAATATGAAAATGGCCGCAAATGTGAAAATGGTCGCAAATGTGAAAATAGCTGCAAATGTGAAAATGGTCACGAAAATTAAATTGATTTTTTTTACAGTAAAGGTGTGGGTGTGTGTGTGGGGAGGGGGGTAAAAATGTGATAAGAAGTGACACATTTACCCTCGTTTTTGGAAAGTGTCATTTCAGTCTAAATATTAGTATTCAATGATATAGATTTGTCTGTCAATAAGGTTAAAAACCACTTTGTAAGTCTATGGAAAACGCAATGGTTAGTGACAGCGGACCATTTACGGTGTATTCCCTGGTTTAGGCTGAACCGCTTACCACAGATTATCCACAAGTGGTCTTTAATGACATTAAGTGCCGTAATCAATTCAAGAGTTATGTGGTGTTTAATCTGTTTATGAAACAAGATAATCACAGCGTGAGAAAACTGCAACGTACAAATCGTTTAAAAGTTCCATTTAATGTTGTACCTGGTCGCAACGCTTATCTGGGGGTCTGCGTGCCGTGTCATGTGGTTTTCGATTGAAAGGCATACAGACAGACAGACGGACGGACGGACGTTCTGGTGGAAGTGATGTTGTGGGGTGCAGTTTTTATATGTTATAAAACATCTTTTTTTTCATAAAACAAAACAAAACCTATATTCTATCTAACCCTAATATTACAAACTTCGAGATCCAACCCTAATGACACTAAAAAAGAATGAAAAAAGGTGTGGAAAAAAGTAAAAGAAAATGTGAAAAAATAAAATTAACCCCACAATGCCATTTGGACGGGTTTTCGCACTTGTGGGGTGAACATTGCACCCCACAAGTACCAAAAAAACCCACAATACCATTCTGTACTGGCAACGCAACCCACAACTGCTGCTCCAGACGTACGGACGGACGGACGGAGAATGGGTATTTAAATGGCTTCTTTGCGTCAATCGTATACTTGTGTGGCTAAATTTTAGAAAAATTTTAGCCACGTAAAAGAAAAAAAGCCACATAAAAAACGTTTTTAAGTGTCTAGAAACAGCCACGTAATTATTTTTCAACTGCTTTTCAACTGTCCATAAAAATTACTAACCTTAAACCTTAGACACTTAACTACCCATTTCTGTGTACGGACGGACGGACCTTCTCACGAATGGGTATTTAAGTGGCTTCTTTGCGTCAATCGTATACTTCTGTGGCTAAATTTTAGAAAATTTTAGCCACGTAAAAGAAAAAAAGCCACATATAAGCCGTTTTTAAGTGGCTAGAAACAGCCACGTAATTATTTTTCAACTGATTTTCAACTGTCCATAAAAATTACTAACCCTAAACCTTAGACACTTAACTACCCATTTGTGTGTACGGACGGACGAACGGACGGACGTTCTGGTGGAAGTGATGTTGTGGGGTGCAGTTGTCATATGTTATAAAACATCTTTTTTTTCACAAAACAAAACAAAACCTATTTTCTTTCTAACCCTAATTTCACAAACCTTGAGATCCAACCATAATGACACTAAAAAAGAATGATAAAAGGTGAAAAAAAGTAAAAGAAAATGTGAAAAAAATGAAATTAACCCCACAATGCCATTCTGTACTGGCATCGCAACCCACAACTGCTGCTCCAGACGTACGGACGGACAGACAGACAGACAGACAGACAGACAGACAGACAGACAGACAGACAGACAGACAGACAGACAGACAGACAGACAGACAGACAGACAGACAGACAGACAGACAGACAGACAGACAGACAGACAGACAGACAGACAGACAGACAGACAGACAGACAGACAGACAGACAGACAGACAGACAGACAGACAGACAGACAGACAGACAGACAGACAGACAGACAGACAGACAGACAGACAGACAGACAGACAGACAGACAGACAGACAGACAGACAGACAGACAGACAGACAGACAGACAGACTTTATAAACATATTCTATTGACTTAAACTTTACAGTTTCTCATCATTATACATACAATTGACAATATTTTTGCACATGACAGATATAAGCATTATAAACATTTTAGTATTTAGACGTGTCTTTAAACAAAATATATTAAGTAACAAAAACATATGATTTAACCATATAATCTTAGTATTTTACCCACACAATTATAATAGTATAATTCAGTTTGTTTATTAACAACACATGCATAACATTTGACATAGCTTTCGTGAGAATGTACTTTTAATTCATTAATTTAAAATAACGTTCGGAATAGAGCGTCTAATTTTTAAAGCTTCCGATATGTATTTGCTAAGTTTAGCAAGTTCAATTTTGTTTGAAGGTTGTAGCAATGTTACAAATTTGACCATACTTGGTCTTCTTATATAATATTTTTTTATAAACTTATTTCTAATATCAGTATACATAGAACACAATAAAACAAAATGAAACTCGTCTTCAAATCGTTACTGTTACAAATTTGGCATTTACGTTCGTTTCTAGCTAATAATCTATCAACACAGATAGCAATATTGGTGTATTAGGCTTTAAATTGTTCATTTTAATAAAAGTATGCTTCTGCATGTGACATACCTTGAAAGAATCTGTAGTTGTTGTTCATCAATTTATATTTCCTTTTGGATATACATTTTGTATGTGACGTGCCTTTTTAGAGAATATCCAGTTGAAGGTCACACATCTATACTTCTTTTTTGATATACATTAAGAATTTACTTATTTGTTTTCTTAATATGTTGATGTAATTCCACAAAAACACAGTAATACGGATAAGAGCAAGATATCATGTCATGACTAGCTTACATTTAAAAAGAACACATCTAAAAATACAACACCGTAAAATAAATACTGTCTTATCTAATTAATTAAACAAACAGCGTTCACAAACTACTCGTTAATGTTATAGCTGGTGCGAAGTCGTGTTTGAATATTTTAAGCATTCAGAAAACAAAATATTTGAACTTACAATCAAAAAAATTACTGTTATAGAGAAATCCAATGTTGTCAAGCCACAAAAACTACACAACTATACTGAAATAATACCGTCCTACTGTTTTTTTTATGGTTCCCCGCCGCCAATGGAAACAAACTTCGACCAGGAACCATATCAAGCGTCTTAGAGACATTGTAACATTGATAGTATTAAACTAAATGGAATTAGATATAATCCAATAGAGGTTATATAACCGAATACCTTCTCTAATCCTGTACTTTTATGCAGTACATTACCAGTGGTCACATTAATCTTTTAATGCTTTGGAATAAATATTATTTTCTCTAGTATAAATCACTGACACTCTTTCAAATGTTTTTATAGGGTATTAAAAAACACTGTTGTTATTTTTTGCTATTTGGTTGAGTTTTGTTTACAATAATGTTAAGTCTTCGCTACAACAAGTGACTGTTTATTTAATTTCGAACACAATAGAAGTTCAATGCTGTACCCGTGCCTGATAGTCTATCTCAACACCTGATATCTCCCAAACAGGTCTATTAACCACCTATGGAAAAAGCCGGGAATTCTATGCCTGTCCCACAATTCATAGCAATTGAACGTTTACTAAATTATCACGTCATTCAAACTTTCCCTGAAGCAACTGACCAATCAGTGTGCTCGTAACAATTGCTATTGAACGGACCCAATCGGGAGAGCTGGTTTCGTTCTACAGACCAAGTGCCTTATCATACTATCTGAGCAATCTTTGTTCACATGGAAAATAAGTATTATACTGGAATATGATCGATCGATTAATTGAGTGAATATTTAGTGTCATTTTATGCCATCGAGGGCTAACAGACGATCAGTTAACCTAATCACTATTCCCTGGTGTCCTTGAAGGTTAACCAGTACTCGAGCACACCCCATCTCCGCATACTGATTATTTTCCCACTTGAATCAGCGGTGAGAGACGAATGATAACGAGACACAATGTCGTATCAATCATCACGGAGATTGTGACATGGCGGGGATTCGAACTCACGACAACTGGAGTGATAGTCACACGCGCTAACAACTGAGCTATTTGGGCTTGGCTATATATACACTGGTATATAGCCTTGTAATCAAACGTTTTCAACTGTTTAATTTCACAAATAGTAAATATCTTTATATTTTATGCCGATTAAACGATTTATTTGAACCGTGAATTTCACAGAAACGATTTCAGCGCATTTGTGAGGAATTTGTGCGGATATTTTGTAAAAAATGAACGAAAATTCGTATGTAACAAATTTGTGAAATTCACGTTTGAAATCTCTATCCGTCCCTAGTAGAACAAAACTGTATCTTCACCTAATGCAAAACAATACGAAATAAAATGCATTAATTGATATTTTTAGAAGAAAACGTCACATGTTTATACAGATCGGTGCAAATATAACAGCATAAGCAAAACAGGTAGAACACAACACAACACAACACGACAGAATATAATAGACAGAGAAGCAATGACGCTGTCCGAATGTGCTATAGCGATGCGCGAGTGCGCAATAATGAGGTCCGAAGATGCCATAGCGGTGCGTGAAGGCGACAGTATCGGTTTTTATACCACCCAATTTGCCTGGCACCCAAAATCGGAAAAAAATCTTACCCTAACCCCAACCGACACCAAACCCCACTGTCCCCCATCTACCCATTGGTTTTATAAACAAAAACCAAAAAAAACTATGAGTACAGGTGCGGTGGCGACGTGCAAAGGGGCGATGGTTGTAAACGAATGTGCGATGGCGAAGCACTGTTGTTGAACCGTAAAGTTCACAAATACATTTTTTGAACGAACGTATTTTTCACAGCCAGCTCTTGCAGGATATGGTTTACACTGGGCATGTCATCAGTCAACACAAGTTACGCTCGTCCATTCTGTTGTTATCTCAAAACACTAACCCCTCCCAGCTAAGGCCATAAGTTCAGTTCCGCTCGCTACAGTCAGCTAATTCAGTCACTGCAGTCAGCTATATCACAGTGACTGCAAATATATATACAGAGTTACATTTTGACTATGTAATAAGTTATCTTGTGTAGTTGGTACAAATTTATCAAATGACATGTGTCCGGTATGGAAATAACAGAATGGACAAGTGTAACACAACCTTTGCCTCCACTATTGACATACTAAATGCTTGACATAAGTATATAATTTTTGGACCCAGAGGTACTCAAACCAACGTGCTTAGCGTCCATAAAGGTAAACATATATAATGTTTAGAAATAATGCTTAATCAAAATGGTCGTGTGCACCAGCATGATGCATGAACGAAGTAACAATGATATAGAAATTATCATAACGATACACATAAGGCGATAGGTCATTAAATTCACACTAATACCAAGGATAATACGAAAAAGGGACAAGTTTTTTTCTCTTATTTTCCATTGTGGTTCTTGATATTGATGGAATGCCATACAAAGTAATGTAACAGTTAGTTTATTTAAATATATATCGCAGTAATAAGTTAAACGTTATAACACAATCTGACTATTAATCCTGGGGTCGTGAGTTCGAATCCCCGCCCGGCAACAGTCTCCGTGATGATTGATATACAACATTTTGTCTCATTATCATTCGCCTCTTGCCGCTGATTCAAGTGGGAAAGTTATCAGTTAATTGTGGAGAAGGGATGGTGTGCTCGAGTACTGGTTAATCCCAGGAAACAGTGGTTAGGTTAACTGACATATTGCCAATCCATGCATAATACGCGTATACAATGTATAAATAAATTACAGAATTTAAAAAAAATACCGGTAATTAATAAAAAAAATAATATCCGATATGAAAAAACTCAAATTAAAAAACAACAACTGGCGAACTGAATAAAACCATCTGAGATCAATTTTATTTTATTTTTTTAATGGCATTTAACGCCATTTTAAACACATTTCAGGTTCTATATGGCATATCCAGTTTTATTGCTGTGAATCGGAGGAGAGCCACCGTCCTTTCACAAGTGACTGGCAAACTTTCTCACATAAAGTTTTTAGAGAGAGCGGGACTCGAACCTACTACTTTAGCGGTGAGAGGTCAGTGGTCCTGAAACGGCGTCATAGACAACTCGGTCCCGGAGAAGCCATGAAATCAATGTTATAACAAAAAGATAGTGAGGTTACCGTTAAACGTGATTCTTGACAGTGTTCTTGATATTAGGCCATAATAAATTAATTGCTAGATTATCACCTCCGCCCTCCCCTCATTTTTATGCCACTCCGACCCTTTTTATTTTCATAAAAAAAAAATATATATATATATAAATAATAATAAAAAAAAAAATTTAAAATGAAAATAAAAAATTAAAATGAAAATCCTCCCGCCCTCCCCGTTTTAAAGGATAATTTGGATGATAATCTAGCAATTAATTGATAATGGCCTTAAAGGTACAGCAATTAACAACACCGATATAAAATTATACACTTTAACGTGTTATAGTTGGAAAATCGACAGCCAATATAATTATGGCAACGTAAATAACGATGTATGAAAACAAATACATGCAACAACAGATGAAAAAATTATAATAAATAACACTCCGTCAATATTTACAACACCCCGTCAATATTTACAAGTTATAAAACAATAGTAGTATACTGACTGACAACGAAGAATACACGAACCTGAGAGAGTTAGAAACGGGGAAACACTTTGTCACTGTTTCAGACAACGTCCATGGTTACATAAACTAGTTACGTTCCTTTTGAATGGTGCTGAATTATTTTTCATGAATCAACTAATATTTCTAAATTATGACGTTTTGTGTACCGTTTATCTCTTTGACACAGTTATATTTGCAAATAAAAGTATTAGTAGTTAAGTTTTAACTTTTAACGTGACGTAATATGGATATGATGTTACGTTTTTGAACATATTTTAATCGAGAGACACATCATAAAATCATAAAGGCAGCTTTTGATTTTTTTCACAATCTTATTTTCTACAAATCACTTTCTAGAACCAAAACTAAAAGACGTCATAAATTAAATAATTCGCATCTTCGTGTAGAATGCAGACGTATTTGATAACGAATAGACACAACAGGGTACCCGTTCTGCTACTTGTATTTCCCCAGTTTGGGTATCGGCTCACTGTGGCGACTGTTCGGCGCTTCAGGTCCCAGCGTTCCGCCTGCAATGACAATATGAAACACATATTTATTGTCAAGAACATAGTGTTATGCTTTAGAACATTTTTATTGCAACGTTTATATTCATTGATTTAATAAATACATGATTAGTAGTTATAACGTTTTTGTAAAGTTTTATAGTTTAGCTTATAATAAAAACTAGTGTGCCGCCTCGCATGCGGAAGGCCGTGGATTCGATCCCCGGTCAGGTCATACCAAAGCCTTGAAAAATGGTACTAGCAGTTTCTTCGCTTGGCGTTAGACATTTAGAGGATAGCACTAGGTCTGGATGGCCCGGTATCAGTATATATGACTGGGTGGGGTATCATACCATGTGTCTGCGGCTTGCTGTCTCCTGTAGACACCGTAGTGATGTAAGTGAACTAATGCTGAAAGTGACATTAAACACATGTCATACGATACGATACGATACGATACGATACGATACGATACGATACGATACGATACGATACGATACGATACGATACGATACGATACGATACGATACTATACTATACGATACGATACGATACGATACGATACGATAAGATACGATACGATAAGATAAGATACGATACGATATGATTATCCTATCCTATCCTATCATATCAAATCAAATCATATCATATCATATCATATCATTTAATTTCATATCATATCATATCATATCATATCATATCATATACAACAACAACAACAACAACAACAACAACAACAACAACCATTGCCATTACCTTTTTTCTTTACCGTTTCGTCAACATACATGGCGTCATTCTCTATGCTGGAAAATAAATTAACATGACAAAATTAAGGATGCTTGTGCACAAGACAGTATGTAGAAACTTGAAGAGAGCAACACCACCAAACATAAATCACTACAACGATTAATTTATAAAGTGTATAGTATTTGCCTTGTCATAGAGAAAACTATTCACCTCATTATTATGATACGGACATATGAAATACGAAACAACAAGACAAATATGAACCGGAACTGTGTCAATACCATTACTTCCGGTTGTAAATTTATTAATTAATTAATGGATTTTATGTCAAACTTGGCCTCGAGAAGTATGTTTATCTCATATGAAGCAAAATGCGGCAGTATGACTCTTGCTGGGCCAATAAATAAAAAAACAAGTACTTGAATTGCAACCAGACCACTACGAACACTTTCGGTTGGTTTCAACGTAAATGCGTCTATTAACTCGAGATGAAAAGAAAGCATTGTAACGTCGTTTATGTAATTAAATATGTGTATAATGTTTCATGTGCTTGTTTGTGTAGTTACATATGGGTAATATTGTATGTAATTCAGTAGATGTAATTGTTTAAATTCAGGTGTATGTGAAAATATGATAATTTTTTTTTTTTAATATATATTTTTAGTTCTGCCCTTTTACACTTTTAAGTTTATTTAAAATAATCGGGATTAAAAGTACTTATTTAATTTATTTTGTTTATAAACTGTCAAAAAGAAAATGCATGTTTATCTTTCGTCTAGATCATCAACGGCTGTGCTTATTTTAACCAATACGTGCATTGTATATTGTTAGTATATGTTGCATTGTACTGTGATATTACAATGTTGCTGCATTGTCTTTTACAATTCTGTAGAGAATGGCATAGTTTACGGTAAGTTTGTAAACATAAAAGTAAGTATATGTTTACTAAGGTATGCACTATGATGAGACTGAAATAAACTAATTATACTTATAGAAAATAGTTTTATAAATATCATATTATAATAAAACTTACTCGTCACCAGGACAACATACACAGCACCTGTCACAAGAAGTCCGAAACTGTTGTTTTGTGGGACAACGTTCTGGAAGACACTGACCAAACGTGTGCCACCGCCAGCAGAGTACCAGGGTGTAGCCCAGGATAACCGCTGTAATGTCAAATGTCCGCCTTTGATTAGTACGCCGACAGAATAAGTATTTAGTCAGTTTCACAACACAGAGAACTGTTCTCCGTGAACAAAATGTTTAAAAAATAAATTGACACATTGCTTTATTTTATATGTTCTGAGCAAAGGATAATGATGTCATTGCCAATGATTTCACGACTTCCACTTTGCAATGAGTAACTAAACTAGTCATAATTTTAATAAATCAAATGAAAATCCAAAAAGAGATCCTTCACCCACATACAATCAAAGACGTCAAAGTAGAATATATAATCAAATGTGTATTTGTTAAACATATCAACTTAAAATTATGTGTGTTAAAAAGAAACGAGTAAAACACCTAACGAATTCATTTTGAAACGTTTAATGATACTGGCCGAGTTCAAACTAATTTCTTATCCAACCAGATTGCCCTGATTTCACCATTAATTAAAAACTAGTATTTTTCTAAGAGTGAGTCTTTAAAGAGGCATCACCTATAAGTCCGATATTTTAGAATAAAATATTTAACATATAAATAACGCAATTTTATGAACTTTTTGTTCTTTTCTGCCTCTGCAATGCGTGTTTTACAGTCAGAATGTGAAGTGTTGTTATTATCGATTTTCGCCACGCTCTAAATGCTACAACAACTCTCCTAAATCCGATATTTCCCGAACGACAATAACAAATCTTCGGATTTCCGGAAATCAGCGAAGTGCGTTCCGAAACTATCCGGAATCGGTTTCACTAACATTAATCACGAACACAATTGTTTTATAGACGACATTTTTAAAAAGTAACACGTGTTGTAGAAAATCGAATTTTTTCTTCAATTTACATGTTGTTGTATTTTTCAGACTAGATATAGTTGGAATAGTTCGTGGACATAAAATGTATAGGCAAGGCCTCTTCAAGAAAAGCAACCGTCGCAGATAATCAAGACTACGATGCTTAGACGCTTATTGTTGTCATTATTAGCGAGGTCCGGTGTGCAAGTAGCTTCCCTTAAATATAGAAAAGCGGCATTCCATTAAAATAAAGTTTTAACCAAGAAAGTATTGTTGTAATTGGACAAAGTATTTGGTCGTGTTTATATGTGTGTATCTAACCAGTGCATACATTGAAATATTGTTATGTTGCAGTTTCTATAATCATTACAGCAAATCTATATTTTACAAAACAACAATGTTTTAATAGGTGTATAATAATGGCCGAGACTTCAGCAGGTGGCATGGAGAGGAGTTACGTATAGAAATAAGGCTTTAAACTTTTGTTGATTAAAAGCCGACATGTACATGTGATAAATGCTCAGATTGTATCATACTTCATCTGCTTGGTTAAAAACTGAGAAAGTGTATTTTGGTATTTGACATGTTTGAAATAGGGTATTTATCATGTACATTGTAAATACCTGCGACACAGCATGCCGCAATCAGCAATATTACAGTGGAAGAATCTGTGAACGAGTCGTATCCTGCCGGCGGTACTAGAGTCGTCGTCGTCGGAGCCGTTGTTGCCACCGGTACCGTAAAACTGAGAGTTGCGGTTCCGGTATAAGCAGGTGAACCTCCATCAGTGGCGTAAATGTAAAATACGTAAGGTCCAGTGCCGTATAGGATGTCGATCGTATACTGGATAATAAAGATTTATACTGATACAGCAACAAAAACAAGCCTAACAACAACAGCATCAGCAACAAAAACAAGCCTAACAACAGCAGCATCAGCAACCAAAACAAGCCTTATAGCAACAAAAACAAGTCTAACAACAACATCAGCAACAAAAACAAGCTTAACAACAACGGCATCAGAAACAAGTACAGCACAAAATGAATAGTACAGTCAAACCTGTGTAAGCGGTTACCTCTATTAAGCAGGCACTTGTCTTAAGCAGTATCATTTGCTATTTTTCTATGTCTATGCTTTCAGAGCAAATTCACCTGTATTAAACAACATCATTTGCTATTTCCTATTTATATGCTTTCAGAGCAAATTAACCTGGCTTTAGCAACAACCTGTCTTAAAATACCACCTTTGCTCATTCCATTGACTGACTCCTTAAGACAGGTTTGACTGTAATAACAATGACCACCATAGAGGTCGTCTGAAAGTCTCCACTGTATTTTTCCCAAGGAATCACACGGGAATGTTAAAATACTGAAAATTCTTCCTTATATATATATTAAACAAAATAACAAAAACTGTTACTAACCAGCAATTTGACATCGTCTCCGCTTATTTCAAAATAGTCTGCCGTGGTTGACGTATCGAACGAATATGTCATGGCGTTGTTAGGTGACGTCACATCAGCATCCGTGACTGTCAATGTTGCTACGGTGGTTCCAATGGCCGACGTCTGGTCGAGGGCAAATGAATATAAGGTTGGATTGAATATGGGAGTGTTGTCATTTATGTCCTCAACTACAACACTATACGTCGTTGTGACGCTGTAAAGTATATATAATTAAAGTTCTATACTTACAACAGTATTAGTTTGTACATACTCAAGGGGGAGAAACTACGTCATGCGCACTGGCCGCTAAATACGGTGCTGGAACATTGTTTGAAAAGCAGGTTAAGCGATTTTTCGTTTCGATTTTTGGTAAATGTGCATATTGTATAGTTCCCACCGGCTTAATGGGTATAAGAAGGATCTATGTCAACGATATATAGATCACTGCGGTTTTACACAATTCCAGATTACTTTAAAACAGTTGCGCTTCATTCTAAATGTAAGTTGCGTGAAGTTGGCTATGAGATCGACAATCGTAGATCAGCATTCAATGCAGATTGCCAATTTCATAGCCAACTTCACGCAACTCTAAAAGTAAACGTTACCGGACATGACGCTCTAATGTTTTGAGGTAATGTGGAATTGTGTATGTCGCATCGAATTGTATATCAGTGAGATGTATTTCTCTAATACCCAGACGGTCGGTGGGAATTATAATATATGCTCATGTACCCTTTTCAAACAACGTTCCGGCACCGTATTAACGGTGATCGTGACGTAGTCCCTCCACCTTTGATACTGGTACTGGTAGATGCATTTGACTTTTTATCAGAATGTCCATTGTATGATGACATTAGAAAGTAATTTATTAAAAAAAAATTTTGAAAAAAAACATACTAAAATTTGTGGAGTGGATAAACAGTGAACATAGTTCAACAATTAGACACCTATCTGCAACCAAACCGGCGTAAGCGGTCACTATATTAAGCAGCCACGTCAGTCTTAAACAGTCATTTTTGTTATTTCCCATTTCTATGGATTGACTGGTTGCCTAAGACAGGTATGACAGTATATATATATTTCCATGAGTTTTAAACAAAGATCAAACATAAATTACTTGTAGTAATCCGATCCTCCTATCATGAAAGCTTTATAAGTGTATACAGGGGCGTGACTTGGCTGAAAACAATGTGTAGGCACAGTTGTGAGGGCTCAAGGGCCATGCTTCCCCGAAAAATAATGAGCTATATTGTCGTAGCTGCGTTTTGGCGTATATTTCTTATGTTTTAAGGGACCTGGTGATCCTTGATATTAACCTTGGAATCACTGTCTTATAACCAAATAAATGTCATGATTTAAGGTTTGTTTACTTTAATAAAGATTAAAATGAAGTAGCCGAGATGTTCAATTTTTATTTCATTTTTGCTATTTTTAATCCCAGAAAAAAAAAGTGTGGGCACGTGCCCAGCACAGTGCCGATAGGACGCTAAGCGTCTGGTTTATATTACACTATACTTTCTACTATTTGGGTTTGAGATTTAATTCTATTATTCATGACAAGTGTGTTCAGGGTTTCGATTAACTTTTGTTTATGTTTAATGTTTGAATTTTAGTTTATTCGTGATAAATGTGTTAATACGGTGTCCTTGTTTAACTGTACCGTTGATTACTCTTTTGTACTGTACTACTTGTATGTGTTATGGTTTTATGTCTGTAAGCTGATGGGCGGCCAATGGCCTTTTATATGAAATTGTAGAATGGTATACGTCTGTAATCGTAGATCAACCTTAAAAAGAGAATTCTAGATAAAGTCATAATCAAAATTTAAATGTCGATCCAGGTCTGTAATCGCGCATCGAGGTTCAAGAGGACGATATATTTGAATGTCGACCCAGGCCTGTAATCGCGCACCGAGGTTCAAAAGGACGATATGTAAAGTCAATAAATTTGAATGTCGACCCAGGTCTGTAATCGCAGATCGACATTGATAAAATCAGGTTGCAGTTCAACATTAAAAAATTGTCCACATATGAGCTAAACATTAAAAAAGATAATACATGTAAAGTAAAATTGACAATGTCGACCCAGTTTTACAATCGGAGATCAAAATTGAAACAAAAAGACATATATAATACAATTAATAGTATGTGACTGAAAATTTATATTTGTATTCAGGAACAAAATTGTGGAATTTCAATCGATTTATACTGAATGGAACAGCTAACCCGCCACCTGACATTTTATGTATTTTTTTCAAAACATACCAAAGCAATTTCCTTGAAATTTGAGCTTGAATAAGAACGAACATTTAGAATAACAAGGACCAAGTCTGTATTAATAAATGTGACATTTATTTTTATAATTTTAATAACTATACTCAATATTTTGACGAAGCTATTGGAAAAACAAAAGTGACAGATTAGCTGTCCCGTTCAGTCTACGGCCGTGGATATCAGAGCAACTTTCACGTATTTAAGTATGTAAATATTTTCAATTTTCCAGTATATACCTCAAAGTGTATTTATCTGTGATGCTGACGTCGACGTAAACGTTAGCTGGGACGCCCGCACCCTCCCTGTCATAATCCGCCTTCAGTGAGATGGAACCGTTTGTCGGAATAATGTTTATATAACTGGTACCCGTGCCACCGGTAATTGACCACGTGTGTGTCTCATACTCGTCCACGTCGACCACAGAGAAGGATGGATGGCCGATATGAGTACCAGTCTGCAACAGTGTACAATAGTGTGACATAGTGTACAGCAGTAAACAACAACATACCATAGTCTGCAACAGTGTACAACAGTGTACAATAGTGTGACATAGTGTACAGCAGTAAACAACAACATACCGTAGTATATTCTGCAACAGTGTTCAACAGTGTACACTAGTGTGACATAGTGAGCAGCGGCGTACAATAGTGAACAACAGTGAACGACAATGTGCAACAGCTAACGCACTAACAGTAAACTGCAGTAAACAGCATTGCACCACAGTAAGCAACAGTACCCATGAGTATTCAACAGTGTGCACTCGTGTACAAAAATGTACGACAGTGTGTTAAAACAGTATATAAAACTGTACCAAAGTGTACAATAGCGTATGATAGTGTACAGTTGTGTGCACTCGTGTACAAAAATGCACAACAGTGTGTTAAAACATTATATAAAACTTTACCATAGTGTACAACAGCGTATAATAGTGTGCAACAGTGTTCAATAGTGTACAACAGCGTATAATAGTGTACAACAGTGTTCAACAGTGTACACCAGCTTATAATAGTGTACAACAGTGTACCACAGCGTTCATTAGTGTACAACAGCGTATAATAGTGTACAGCAACGTATAAAAGTGTACAATAAAATACAATCGTGTACAAAAGTCCATAACAGTGTACAACAGTATACAGCAGTAAACAACATTATGCAACAGTGTACACCAGTGTATAGTTTAACAGTGTAAAACAGTGTAAAACAGTGTACTACAGTTTACAACAGTTTACAACAGTTTACAACAGCGTACAACATTGTACCACAATGTGTAGTTTTCAACAATGAACAACAATTTACAACAGTGTACAACAGTTTACAGTTTACAACAGTGTACAGTTTACAACAGTGTACAGTTTACAGCAGTGTAAAACAGTCTACAAAAGTGTAACATAGTGTACAACAGTGTTCAATAGTGTACACCAGAATAGAACCGTGTACAAAAATCCTTAACAGTGTACAACAGTATGCAACGGTGTACACCAGTGTATAGTATTACAGTGTAAAACCGTGTAGTATGGTGTGTTTCAGTGTACAGCAGTTTACAACAGCGTACAGCATTGTACCACAATGTACAGGTTACAACAGTGCACACCAGTGAACAACAATTTGTTTACAACAGTGTACAACAGTGCATAACAGTGTACAACAGTACATAACAGTGTACAACAGCGTACCATAATGTACAGTTTATAATAGTTTACAACAGTTTACAACAGTGTACAACAGTGTACAGCAGCATACAACAGTGCACGACAGCGTACCATAATGTACAGTTTATAATAGTTTACAACAGTTTACAACAGTGTACAACAGTTTGTTTAAAACAGTGTACAACAGTGCATAACAGTGTACAACAGCGTACCATAATGTACAATTTATAATAGTACAACAGTTTACATCAGTGTACAACAGTGCACAGCAGCATACAACAGAGTACAACAGTACATAACAGTGTACAACAGTGTACCATAATGTACAGTTTATAATAGTTTACAACAGTTTACAACAATATACAACAGTTTACAACAGAGTATAGCAGCATACAACAGTGTACAACAGTTTACAACAGTGTACAGCAGCATACAACAGCGTACAACAGTGTACCATAATGTACAGTTTATAATAGTTTACAACAGTGTACAACAGTTTACAACAGTGTACAGCAGCATACAACAGTATACAACAGCGTACCATAATGTACAGTTTATAATAATTTACAACAGTTTACAACAGTGCATAACAGTTTACAACAATGTATCACAATGTACAATTTACAGCAATGTGCCACAGTTTACAACAAAGCACAACAGTTTACAACAATGTACTACAGTGTACAACAGTGTAACGCAATGCACAGTTTATAACAATATACATCAGTTTACAACAGTGTACCACAATGTACAGTTTACAACAATGTACCACAGTTTACAACAGCGTACCACAATTGTACAATTTATAGCAATGTACCACAGTTTGCAACAGCGTACTACGCTGTACAGTTTACATCAATGCACAATAGTTTATAACAGCTTAGCACAATGTACAATTTACAACAATGTACCACAAAGTAAAGTTTACAAAAGTGTACAAAAGTTTATAACAGTGTACAACAGTGTACCCCAGTGTACCCCAGTGTACAGATTACAACAGTTTACAACAGTAAACAGGGTCGAGTTTATACATATTGGCGTTTACAATTCTGCATGATTGTACTTATCTTAGTACCATTTAGTTAATGTTAATAAAACTCGATTCAGATAAAAACATAAGTACCGGATTTTCGTCGATCGTGAAGCTTTGTACCGTCGTTGCCGGACTCAGTGTCGGCGTCTCCCCAACGTCAATGACGTCGATGTTTAGCAGGACAGAAGAGCTCGCATACGCGACGCCGTCGTACGCGTTCGCGTAAATCTTGTACGTCTTTGTCGTCTCGTAGTTGAACGATTTGCCAGTAGCCAATGTCACCACGGCCTCAGTTTGTCCGGTGGAGGGATTACTCTCTATGGTGACGTATAAATATATTTTAAAATATTACAGAAAGTATCCAAGCTCTAAATAGGGAAAGATGAGTAATAGATCTAATATATTACTTATAATGTCCGCTGTTACGACTGGCCAATTACGGGTCCCTTGTCCAGCCAAAGAAAGTGATAAAGTGATAGTTTTCAAAACTAAAGCATGTGTACCTTGAAACGTCAGTGCATAGTTAAAACAGTTATGACCGCAGGCGTAGTGCGCCTAGCAATTAAGTACCCCCTCATCCCCACCCTAAAAACAAAAACAAAAAAAAGAATATATTTCTATATTCGTAAATATTTCCTTTTTCACTTATTGGGCATATACAGAGGTTGTTTTTTGTTGTTGCTGATGCTGATGTTGTTGTTTGTATGTGTGTTTGGGTGTTTAACAATGATTACACTGCATGTTTCGACGACGCCATCTAAATTTACAATCTAAATCTGAGCAATAGACAACAAAAGTTTTATAAGTCACAGTAATATATATGAAATAAGGCACTAACCGCAAAGTCATTCCGATCAATACATTAAAGAACGTGGTGCAGATAAGAGCATCTGGATGTCATACTGGTATGTTACCTAACAAATATGGCCAAAATCAGTTAAAATGGTATGGAAGAGTAGTGCTGAAAAGATGTACAATTAATTGTCAAAGGACCTTAACTCCACCAAATATTGATGGATCGGAACACACAACAAGACTTCATACTGAAATCGACATTTTCCAAATTATCCCGACCATTACTTTAAAACCGCCGTAGACGTGTTACAATAGCATGGTTGGTATTCACTAACAGACACAAGCGCAGCAGATACATACGACCCTAATTTAACAGAACTTCTCAGTGATTGATTACCTTTGTGGTAAACCACGATAATCAAAGATTAAAATATGTTTTAAACTTATTTATTTTGCATCAATGAAACAAGTTGTTACAACTTCGACAAATGACGCTCGAAGTCTTCCTGGGTAGAACCAGAACGAGGCATATGCGGATAACAATCCTTGCTCAATGTGGCTGCGCATAGCCGTGGCGGAGGATCGAAACCACGACCAGTCTCACGCTAAGTATCGCACCAGGATCCCACCTAAAATATCAACGAGAACTGTAACTTGAAATCCTCAACATTGGACTAGTTAAAGGCCCGTTGGTTATTAAATAAATATAATTGTTTTATACACAAGCTAGGTTCAGTCTTGTAATATAAGTATCATACATTCGTATCTACATACTTGAAAAAGTCCGGATAACTTCGTTTAAATGCAGAAGTACTTGGTTCAGTGGTAGAGCACGAACTCCATGCAAAGGCTATGTGTTGTGTCCTTGAGCAAGACGTTTCAGTACTGGTTTTACCCAGGAAGACTTTGAGAGTGCTTTGTCTAAGGTGTAAGAACTTGTTTCACAGTCGAGGTAAATAGATTAATTTAAAACAAATGAGAAAATCATCAATGTTCGAATAAAACTGCATAAACTGTAAATAAATCGGGTTCATATTTCACAACTATTATAAAAAAAATACAACGGACCAGTAATGGTGAACATGTCAGAACCGGCCGTCGGATCATATGTGTACGACATGATTGGATTGACGAGGTCGGCGTCGGTAGCTGTGAATGTATGGAGTGTCGTTCCAGACGGCGTGCCACTTCCCTCATTATGGGTGACTGTTGTCGGGTATGTCGTCGTCGTAAACGCCGGGATTGTGTTACCTGTAAGTGTTACAATCATAGACTATTAGAATAAAATATAGTTTAAACAATCTAAACATACATGCAAGAACAAATAGGCACAGTAGAACTTTGACGATCGCTCGAACCCGACGGGACTGACAAAATAGTTCGAGATAAGGGTCATTCGAGCTAAACATTGTTAACATCATACCATACATCTGCATGTATAAACATCGAAATAGGAGTTCGGCCGGGACCATATACGTGGTTCGAGCTATATATGGTATTCCAGCCATCCGTATTCGAGTCAACGAGGTTCTACTGTAAATACAATTATATATTAGGAATGAAGATTGTATGTTTATATTTAATGACACATTTATTTCTAAAACATACTAATACTAAAATGGTGTGAATGATCCAGATCTCTCTATTTATGTGTGTTAAGAATGGAGATTTTAAAATTAAAATTAAATTAAGGAAACTTGCTACAAATATTCAAAATATTTATAAAATGAAATGATATTTCTTTCAGTTTTACACATTTGTTACAAAAGGCTGACATTGACTCAAACAAAGCCAAGATTAAAGCACCTCGTGGTCAAATACATTTTGTAAATGCCACTGATGTATATCTAAAAAAAATACAAAAAAAACAACAATTTCTTTCAAAACACAAAATATGAAACCCGTCCTTTGACAGAAAGAAAAGGATTACTCCGTGCATTTCCGAGATACAGAGATATTAGAAATGATTTATAATCAATATTTTATCAAACACACAAAATATTAACCTCTTACTTGAAAAATATGTTTTAATAATTCGAAAATATGTTAATCTGTACATAAAACGTCTTCTTACATCACATTTACTCAATAACATACTAGTTGTTTTTCAAAATTTCCCCTTTTTAAATATTTAGATTTCTATCGGGATAAATAAATTAGATTTAAAAAAAAGCATTCAAACAAAACTTAGGCTAAATTGTTAAATTTTTTGTTTTGGTAATTCAGCGTGTGTTTTTTCCACCTCAACAAACCACATCAAGTTGTTACTTTACCTAAAACCGCCGGATACTGAGAAAAGAAACAGAAGCTCGTGACCAACAGCTGTAACAAATAATTGTATAATTCCATTTCACAAGATCGCACACCAAGTACAGCTGTATAATAAACACATCAAATACACGTGAACTTCATTTAGTGTTGTTATATTGCATTTTTATTGTGATCCATGTAAATAGAACAATGATCGAATTCAAACAAAATTTAAACAAATCTATGATGCGTTTAACTGTATGTATTTTTAGATCATATCAGATTAGGGATTGTTATATGTTGACATTACCTGTCATTGTTTTAGCGACACGGTTATAATCATAAATGCTCGCTAATTGGCAGATCAATAGAGACGAACTAGGCTGAAACGATCGCTTTCGTTAATAGTTTTTAAATATACGCCATACCAAGTTATGCACCTATATTTGACTATAGAAGAGATTTTGAAGACATGTTCTGATCTCATTTAAATACGCATTACTTTTGTCTGGTACTACGGAAGGCCTGCAGTGACATTAATAACTTAAATATTAATACTTAGATATCAAATTTTATATTATAATTGAATATTGAAGTTTCACATATATGCGCAAAAATCAAAAGACAGACAGACAGACAGACAGACAGACAGACAGACAGACAGACAGACAGACAGACAGACAGACAGACAGACAGACAGACAGACAGACATACAGACAGACAGACAGACAGACAGACAGACAGACAGACAGACAGACAGACAGACAGACAGACAGACAGACAGACAGCGCAACTCCAATATAGCCATCATCACTCCAGGAAGGAGCACTTATATTGTCTTGCTGTTCTTATTTAGCTAGCTTGTATGGCAAATTGGCAGAGTGTTCACATTGGATTTGTTTGATTGGATATTTAGTGTCATTTTTATGTCATCGAGGGTTAACAGACGATCATTTAAGCTAACCTCTTATTATGGGATCCTGGAAGGTAAACCAGTATTCGAGCACACCCCAACTCCGCAAGTAACTGATAACTTTCCCACTTAAATCAGCGATGAGAGACGAATGATATTGAGACGCAATGTCGTATATCATTCATCACTGAGACTGTGGCCAGGCGGGGATATCAACTCATGATCCCTGGAATGACATGAAAAACGCGCTACCGGCTGAGCTAATCGGCCCTGGCTTTTTCACATAGGAAGTTCCAACCGCTCCAGAAGCATAAAGTTTTAAGTATTTATGATTCGTCTTATATGTAGCCTACGATAACAGACCAGTCTCACCAACATAAATATGCTGTAAGATTCTAAAACGTATCCTTGTTTGCAATATCATGTTTTTTTTTTTAAAGCAGCTGCAGACAAACGATAAACGCAGCACCGTTTCAGAGGCGTTCTTGGGTCAACACGGTTAGATCAACTCATTTATCCCCGTCGGGGAGGTGTTATTTTTTGTTTGTAAATAAAGAGTATAAGTTAGGCGGGGCCAGCGTTTTAACTTTTAATTGATCTATTAAGATGAATTATATATTTTTATATTAATTCTAGCAATTTGTTGTTAGTATTTATCTATAGTTTCTATGTTTCACCTATGATTTAAGAAACACTATCTAACATCCTCGATGGTATAGTGGTGAGTATCCCCGCCTGTCACGCGGGAGACCGGGGTTCAATTCCCCGTCGGGGAGGTGTTACTTTTTATTTGTAAATAAAGAGTATGAGTAAGGCGGGAGCCAGCGTTTTAATTATTAGGTTGAATTGTATATTTTTATATTAATTCTAGCAATTTGTTGTTAGTATTTATCTATAGTTTCTATGTTTCACCTATGATTTAAGAAACACTATCTAACATCCTCGATAGTATAGTGGTGAGCATCCCCGCCTGTCACGCGGGAGACCGGGGTTCAATTCCCCGTCGGGGAAGTGTTATTTATTGTTTGTAAATAAAGAGTTATAAGTTAGGCGGGACCAGCATTTTAACTTTTAATTGATCTATTAAGATGAATTATATATTTTTATATTAATTCTAGCAATTTGTTGTTAGTATTTATCTATAGTTTCTATGTTTCACCTATGATTTAAGAAACACTATCTAACATCCTCGATAGTATAGTGGTGAGTATCCCCGCCTGTCACGCGGGAGACCGGGGTTCAATGCACTGTTACCCTCAACACACTTCTCTTTGGAGAACCTCATCTCCCCCACAATACAAACGACGAAATTTTTAAAGCTGTCCACAAATATATACTCTCGAGTAAGCGTTTTAATAACGAAAACTAAAAACTTATCTAACAACGCTGTTAAGCTGTAGACGTGTAAATAACAATAATCATAATAATAATAATAACAATAATAATTATAATAATAATTATTATAATTATAATAATAATAATTTATATGTTGCTGTCTATTTCCCTTGGCTCGCTCGCCTTAGTCCTGAACTCGTCCACCTTTTTTCTGTTTATTTTGTTTTTAATTCTAATTTATATGATTAATTATAAAATTTTGTTTTCTTTCAAAACTAAACAAGACATACAACTATCGATGTAAAAATCATATATCTTTTATAGAACTCTATTTTGTAAATATATCAAAACTAATCTAATGAATCTTCGCCACCTTACACAAATGTTTGTATAAGTTACTGAGGAGAGAAACTATATAAGAAATATTTTCTTTCGTTTCAATCCTTTTACTAAATATGTTGTGGAATATGCTGTACATAATTTATGAATAAATATGTTTAAACCAATTCCCCGTCGGGGAGGTGTTATTTTTTGTTTGTAAATAAAGAGTATAAGTTAGGCGGGAGCCAGCGTTTTAACTTTTAATTGATCTATTAAAATGAATTATATATTTTTTTATTAATTCTAGCAATTTGTTGTTAGTATTTATCTATAGTTTCTATGTTTCACTTATGATTTAAGAAACACTATCTAACATCCTCGATAGTATAGTGGTGAGTATCCCCGCCTGTCACGCGGGAGACCGGGGTTCAATTCCCCGTCGGGGAGGTGTTATTTTTTGTTTGTATATAAAGAGTATATGTTAGGCGGGAGCCAGCGTTTTAACTTTTAATTGATCTATTAAGTTGAATTATAATTTTTTATATTAATTCTAGCAATTTGTTGTTAGTATTTATCTATAGTTTCTATGTTTACCTATGATTTAAGAAACACTATCTAACATCCTCGATAGTATAGTGGTGAGTATCCCCGCCTGTCACGCGGGAGACCGGGGTTCAATTCCCCGTCGGGGAGGTGTTATTTTTTATTGGTAAATAAAGAGTATAAGTTAGGCGGGAGCCAGCGTTTTAACTTTTAATTGATCTATTAAGTTGAATTATATATTTTTATATTAATTCTAGCAATTAGTTGTTAGTATTTATCTATAGTTTCTATGTTTCACCTATGATTTAAGAAACACTATTTAACATCTTCGATAGTATAGTGGTGAGTATCCCCGCCTGTCACGCGGGAGACCGGGGTTCAATTCCCCGTCGGGGAGGTGTTATTTTTTGTTTGTAAATAAAGAGTATAAGTTAGGCGGGAGCCAGCGTTTTAACTTTTAATTGATCTATTAAGATGAATTATATATTTTTATATTAATTCTAGCAATTTGTTGTTAGTATTTATCTATAGTTTCTATGTTTCACCTATAATTTAAGAAACTCTATCTAACATCCTCGATAGTATAGTGGTGAGTATCCCCGCCTGTCACGCGGGAGACCGGGGTTCAATTCCCCGTCGGGGAGGTGTTGTTTTTTGTTTGTAAATAAAAAAATACAAGTTAGATGGGAGCCAGCGTTTTAACTCTTTATTGATCTATTAAGTTGAATTATAATTTTTTATATTAATTCTAGCAACTTGTTGTTAGTATTTATCTATAGTTTCAATGTTTCACCTATGATTTAAGAAACACTATCTAACATCCTCGATAGTATAGTGGTGAGTATCCCCGCCTGTCACGCGGGAGACCGGGGTTCAATTCCCCGTCGGGGAGGTGTTATTTTTTGTTTGTATATAAAGAGTATAAGTTAGGCGGGAGCCAGCGTTTTAACTTTTAATTGATCTATTAAGTTGAATTATAATTTTTTATATTAATTCTAGCAATTTGTTGTTAGTATTTATCTATAGTTTCTATGTTGCACCTATGATTTAAGAAACACTATCTAACATCCTCGATAGTATAGTGGTGAGTATCCCCGCCTGTCACGCGGGAGACCGGGGTTCAATTCCCCGTCGGGGAGGTGGTATTTTTTATTTGTTAATAAAGAGTATAAGTTAGGCGGGAGCCAGCGTTTTAACTTTTAATTGATCTATTAAGTTGAATTATATATTTTTATATTAATTCTAGCAATTTGTTGTTAGTATTTATCTATAGTTTCTATGTTTCACCTATGATTTAAGAAACACTATCTAACATCCTCGATAGTATAGTGGTGAGTATCCCCGCCTGTCACGCGGGAGACCGGGGTTCAATTCCCCGTCGGGGAGGTGTTATTTTTTGTTTGTATATAAAGAGTATAAGTTAGGCGGGAGCCAGCGTTTTAACTTTTAATTGATCTATTAAGTTGAATTATAATTTTTTATATTAATTCTAGTAATTTGTTGTTAGTTTTTATCTATAGTTTCTATGTTTACCTATGATTTAAGAAACACTATCTAACATCCTCGATAGTATAGTGGTGAGTATCCCCGCCTGTCACGCGGGAGACCGGGGTTCAATTCCCGGTCGGGGAGGTGTTATTTTTTGTTTGTAAATAAGAGTATAAGTTAGGCGGGAGCCAGCGTTTTAACTTTTAATTGATCTATTAAGTTGAATTATAATTTTTTATATTAATTCTAGTAATTTGTTGTTAGTTTTTATCTATAGTTTCTATGTTTACCTATGATTTAAGAAACACTATCTAACATCCTCGATAGTATAGTGGTGAGTATCCCCGCCTGTCACGCGGGAGACCGGGGTTCAATTCCCCGTCGGGGATGTGTTATTTTTTATTAGTAAATAAAGAGTATAAGTTAGGCGAAGCCAGCGTTTTAACTTTTAATTGATCTATTAAGTTGAATTATATATTTTTATATTAATTCTAGCAATTTGTTGTTAGTATTTATCTATAGTTTCTATGTTTCACCTATGATTTAAGAAACACTATCTAACATCCTCGATAGTATAGTGGTGAGTATCCCCGCCTGTCACGCGGGAGACCGGGGTTCAATTCCCCGTCGGGGAGGTGTTATTTTTTGTTTGTAAATAAGAGTATAAGTTAGGCGGGAGCCAGCGTTTTAACTTTTAATTGATCTATTAAGTTGAATTATAATTTTTTATATTAATTCTAGTAATTTGTTGTTAGTTTTTATCTATAGTTTCTATGTTTACCTATGATTTAAGAAACACTATCTAACATCCTCGATAGTATAGTGGTGAGTATCCCCGCCTGTCACGCGGGAGACGGGGTTGAATTCCCCGTCGGGGATGTGTTATTTTTTATTAGTAAATAAAGAGTATAAGTTAGGCGAAGCCAGCGTTTTAACTTTTAATTGATCTATTAAGTTGAATTATAATTTTTTATATTAATTCTAGTAATTTGTTGTTAGTTTTTATCTATAGTTTCTATGTTTACCTATGATTTAAGAAACACTATCTAACATCCTCGATAGTATAGTGGTGAGTATCCCCGCCTGTCACGCGGGAGACGGGGTTCAATTCCCCGTCGGGGATGTGTTATTTTTTATTAGTAAATAAAGAGTATAAGTTAGGCGAAGCCAGCGTTTTAACTTTTAATTGATCTATTAAGTTGAATTATATATTTTTATATTAATTCTAGCAATTTGTTGTTAGTATTTATCTATAGTTTCTATGTTTCACCTATGATTTAAGAAACACTATCTAACATCCTCGATAGTATAGTGGTGAGTATCCCCGCCTGTCACGCGGGAGACCGGGGTTCAATTCCCCGTCGGGGAGGTGTTATTTTTTGTTTGTAAATAAGAGTATAAGTTAGGCGGGAGCCAGCGTTTTAACTTTTAATTGATCTATTAAGTTGAATTATAATTTTTTATATTAATTCTAGTAATTTGTTGTTAGTTTTTATCTATAGTTTCTATGTTTACCTATGATTTAAGAAACACTATCTAACATCCTCGATAGTATAGTGGTGAGTATCCCCGCCTGTCACGCGGGAGACGGGGTTCAATTCCCCGTCGGGGATGTGTTATTTTTTATTAGTAAATAAAGAGTATAAGTTAGGCGAAGCCAGCGTTTTAACTTTTAATTGATCTATTAAGTTGAATTATAATTTTTTATATTAATTCTAGTAATTTGTTGTTAGTTTTTATCTATAGTTTCTATGTTTACCTATGATTTAAGAAACACTATCTAACATCCTCGATAGTATAGTGGTGAGTATCCCCGCCTGTCACGCGGGAGACGGGGTTCAATTCCCCGTCGGGGATGTGTTATTTTTTATTAGTAAATAAAGAGTATAAGTTAGGCGAAGCCAGCGTTTTAACTTTTAATTGATCTATTAAGTTGAATTATATATTTTTATATTAATTCTAGCAATTTGTTGTTAGTATTTATCTATAGTTTCTATGTTTCACCTATGATTTAAGAAACACTATCTAACATCCTCGATAGTATAGTGGTGAGTATCCCCGCCTGTCACGCGGGAGACCGGGGTTCAATTCTCCGTCGGCGAGGTGTTTTTTTTTATTTGTAAATAAAGAGTATAAGTTAGGCGGGAGCCAGCGTTTTAACTTTTAATTGATCTATTGAGTTGAATTATATATTTTTATATTAATTCTAGCAATTTGTTGTTAGTATTTATCTATAGTTTCTATGTTTCACCTATGATTTAAGAAACACTTCTAATATCCTCGATAGTATAGTGGTGAGTATCCCCGCCTGTCACGCGGGAGACCGGGGTTCAATTCCCCGTCGGGGAGGTGTTATTTTTTGTTTGTGAATAAAGAGTATAAGTTAGGCGGGAGCCAGCGTTTTAACTTTCTATTGATCTATTAAGATGAATTATATATTTTTATATTAATTCTAGCAATTTGTTGTTAGTATTTATCTATAGTTTCTATGTTTCACCTATGATTTAAGAAACACTCTCTAACATCGTCGATAGTATAGTGGTGAGTATCCCCGCCTGTCACGCGGGAGACCGGGGTTCAATTCCCCGTCGGGGAGGTGTTGTTTTTTTGTTTGTAAATAAAAAAAATACAAGTTAGATGGGAGCCAGCGTTTTAACTCTTTATTGATCTATCAAGTTGAATTATATATTTTTATATTAATTCTAACAATTTGTTGTTAGTATTTATCTATAGTTTCTATGTTTCACCTATGATTTAAGAAACACTATCTAACATCCTCGATAGTATAGTGGTGAGTATCCCCGCCTGTCACGCGGGAGACCGGGGTTCAATTCCCCGTCGGGGAGGTGTTATTTTTTGTTTGTAAATAAAGAGTTATAAGTTAGGCGGGAGCCAGCGTTTTAACTTTTAATTGATCTATTAAGTTGAATTATATATTTTTATATTAATTCTAGCAATTTGTTGTTAGTATTTATCTATAGTTTCTATGTTTCACCTATGATTTAAGAAACAGTATCTAACATCCTCGATAGTATAGTGGTGAGTATCCCCGCCTGTCACGCGGGAGACCGGGGTTCAATTCCCCGTCGGGGAGGTGTTATTTTTTGTTTGTAAATAAAGAGTTATAAGTTAGGCGGGAGCCAGCGTTTTAACTTTTAATTGATCTATTAAGTTGATTTATATATTTTTATATTAATTCTAGCAATTTGTTGTTAGTATTTATCTATAGTTTCTATGTTTCACCTATGATTTAAGAAACACTATCTAACATCCTCGATAGTATAGTGGTGAGTATCCCCGCCTGTCACGCGTGAGACCGGGGTTCAATTCCCCGTCGGGGAGGTGTTATTTTTTGTTTGTAAATAAAGAGTTATAAGTTAGGCGGGAGCCAGCGTTTTAACTTTTAATTGATCTATTAAGTTGAATTATATATTTTTATATTAATTCTAGCAATTTGTTGTTAGTATTTATCTATAGTTTCTATGTTTCACCTATGATTTAAGAAACACTATCTAACATCCTCGATAGTATAGTGGTGAGTATCCCCGCCTGTCACGCGGGAGACCGGGGTTCAATTCCCCGTCGGGGAGGTGTTATTTTTTGTTTGTAAATAAAGAGTAGAAGTTAGGCGGGAGCCAGCGTTTTAACTTTTAATTGATCTATTAAGTTGAATTATATATTTTTATATTAATTCTAGCAATTTGTTGTTAGTATTTATCTATAGTTTCTATGTTTCACCTATGATTTAAGAAACACTATCTAACATCCTCGATAGTATAGTGGTGAGTATCCCCGCCTGTCACGCGGGAGACCGGGGTTCAATTCCCAATCGGGGAGGTGTTATTTTTTGTTTGTAAATAAAGAGTATAAGTTAGGCGGGAGCCAGCGTTTTAACTTTTAATTGATCTATTAAGTTGAATTATTCTTTTTTATATTCAATATGCGAGCTATCTATTTTAAAGATATTTGGTTACAAAACAGTTCTCATAACTTATTCTTCTCCCTTTTGTCGTCTACAAAAACAGATGAAGTTTTGTCAATTGCAAAATATTTTTATCATGTAATGAACTTAAGAAAACTAGAGGTTACTATTGTATAATCAGTAAAAGTATCTCGATTATAAATTCAAATGTATCTGCATATATGCTATTTGTTACATGTATATTTGTCACTCTAATGTCACTTTGTACTTTTTGTATTTTGTATTCTGGGCCAGAGGCCTATATTACCTGAATAAAATAAAAAAAAAATAAGTTGAATTATATTTTTTTTATTATATCGGAAACCAAGATTAAAGTTAACTAGTCCAAACTCAGATATGATTCTTCATCCCTTCCAAACCCACCCCTGATCCGTATCTGAGCTCACCGAATATCTTATTCGAGCCGGAGGATGACGGATTTGGCGTTCAACTCCACTTCCAACCCTCACCCATGGTCCGCTTTTGAGCTCACCGAATATCAAGCCGAAGGATGACGGAATTGGCCGAGTATTGACAACCATCCGACACTGCAAGCGTTTGTATCATCAAGATTATGTTGACAGAACAAATTGTCCGAGGTTTATATATATTGTCTTAAATTTTTTTGATATTTAACCATTTACATCATGAATATTATCTTGACTTTTGTTGAATATTTAACAACTTAAAGCATTATAAACGGTTACTGAATGATCAATATTGTGTGTATGATTTCGAATTAGCATGTGTTTTCGCGTGTTTTCACTTCCTGAATTTGCATCGCCCTAATACTCTGTGTGTGGTTTCAGAGATAAATGTCACATTTTGATTGCTGCAAAATCTCCTCTGTCTTCCAACATAGGTTTAGGAAGAAACGCCCCCTGCTTATCATTTATACCAACAAGCTTGGCAAAGAATTATTTTGTTGCACACAAACACCTCCCTGTGGCAATATAACTCCTGTGAAGTGTATTTGCTGGGCGTCATACCACCCTATTAAGTTGTTTTAAAAGGCATTGAATTAATATCCTCCACACTAACATCAGGAGTTCCAAGAGAACTACTGGGTTATCCTGATTAAATAGGTGTGGATGGATTATTTGGATATCCGATCTATTGTTCAGGAGACACAAAATAAAAAATCTTTAAAAGACTCCTTAGAGACATGCAATATGTGACATTTGTCGCACTATATGCTTGATCGCATTCTGTTTTACCTGTCTCTGTCTACCAGAACAGTCAAAAGCATGTCTCTTGTATAGGAATTTTTTTTTATAAGGAACATAGAAGACTGAGCCATTCTCTAAAATATATCTGATAATCTACATAGATACTGAGTAGCAGATGGACTTCAGTTCTAACATGTGTTAGACAATGCTAAAAAAACTACACTGGAGGTCCCTCTAAGATAGATTGTCTGATGTCAAGCTTGTTCTGTTTTACAAAATTGTCCACAGTTATTTGTCCATTGAAATGCCTCCATATGTCAGACATCCAATGAGAATATCCAGAAATCAACATCTACATGCTTTTTGTCTACTAGATTTGATAATGACAAATACTCATTCTTCCCACTTGCAGTAGTACAGTGGAACAGTTTTATACTGGCCTGCATTGCTACACAGACCAGCTTGAATAACTTGCTGTGAGCAATACATCTCATACTTTCCTCTGAATCACAAATACTCTCTGTTCCATTTTAACATTTAATGGAAAATTTTAACCATGTAACACTATCATCTTTTATTTTCACTCATTCTTTTACCATTCTTTAACACTAACAACCACTTAGCGTGCAGTTTGTGCCCACACATAACCCTCTTGAGGTGTTATTGCAGTATCAGTAAATAGATAGATAGACAGACAGTTCACATCGCAAGAAGAAAAACTCCACTATCTACATATCTTACCATCCGTGGGACAACTCTGTAGAAGAATATGCCAACATATAATATCAAAATCACTTCAAACTTGACAAACTCATGTATTTTATGAATATGGAGCTTTTTTAAACCGCACCCCACCCCAAGCATCCACATTCCACCTGTATTAAAGCTTTGGTGTTGTCAATTGGGCATTTACTGCTCTTTTTATTTTATACTAAATGAGTATCATATGATATATATGCTTTGGAATCTGACAGGAATTTCTACTTTTTAAATCTGGTTACCCTCCTGATAATCAGGGATCCCACTGAAATTATAAATAAAAAACAAACATATTTTCACCAAGTCAGTTATTTATATTTCATATTACTTGAACATTCCCGGCTCCATTGTCTTGTTTCTATTTGGATACATGCTCGAGTGCAACCAAGTTTCAACATTCCCTCATGCCACTCTCCCGCACACATCCCTCCATCTGCATTTATTTTTTTAAACTTCAAACTCTTGGAGACTCATTACCAACTGAGCTAGCTAGACTATTTGCACATACATGTATCTACTATTTGTTGATGGTTTTATATGCCTGCTTTTCTGATGAAACATTGATATAATGATCTGTGACAAGGCTAGAATAGACTAGTTAACAGTGTTTTTATTTTATGTTGATTGTTGCAGATGTGGCGGAGATTCACAGTAGATTATTTGATCACAAACCCGTGTTGCAGGGTCACTTACGAGCTTTTGTGAGGGAATTTGAGGTGAGCCATTTTTGTAATTTATAATGAAACTATCTAAAAACAAGCACTGCGTTTGAACAATATATATATATATTGTGACTGTCTGCCCATGTACCGGTAATTAACTTTTGATCCTTTTAAGGTTACTTGGATCTTGAACATTAAGCGACTAAGTCTGTACTCTCATTTCCGTTTTCACGTAATATTTCTGTGAGAGTTAGATGTAACTCTACCCAGTAGAGTTAAAATAAGTTAAATCAAATACACGTAATATTCCATGAAATAAAAATGTAAATGGACTTTAATGCCATTCACAACACATTGCCAGTTATATAGTTAGGCATACCCAGTTTTACTGATGGCCGATGAACCTTAAGTAAAATCATTGTCCTTTTTGCAAGTAACTGGCAATCTTTCACAGATCAAGATTTTGGACCGAGCTGGTTTCTAACCCACGACTTCAACAGAGAGCACCTTTGACCACTCACTCAGCCCTGAAGGACCCAATTTTATTAGTAGCTTTAAATCTGTAAACAGGCTTCTCCATAGACCATTTAGCACATGTGTGTATGTCGCAACACTTGAAAGGGTGAGAAAATATCTTGTAATGACCTTATTTGCTTTAAATCTTAAATTTTATGTATAACTTTTCTTGATTTGATGCATAAAATAGAATATGTTTGAATGCTTTTATTGCTTAATACCCAGTTTCACTAATATAATAAATTCAATTCTGTTTCATGAACTCTTGAAAATGTTTTGGAGCAGATTTTTTCAAGCAAGTGTGCTCCTACCCCAGTGTTTGAGGTAGCAGAATGTGTGATATTGTTTACCATTGGAGTCTTCCCTCACTTTGGATGAATGGGGCCAGGGCCTATTGAGAGGGGGGTGGGGGAAGTTTTTGCATTGTTTTCATGTTGTGTTGTATCTTTGGTTATGTGGAAAAAACGCTGATACATGTTGAAAAGAAGGGACATTACCACATTTTTTAACCAGAAAATCTCCCTCTCTCCAGTACACACACCAAAGGATAATTAAAGAATGAATTTTCAGTGGAGAATTTTCAGTAAGATAAGTGGGATGGGGGTAAGAATATTCCAGAGCAGGAGTAATTGGGCCAAATATTGGCTCCAAAATTTGATGTTGATAATTACAGCCTGCCTGGTTTTAAGTTACACAATGAATATATATAATAATATAAAGTTTGATGCAGATGTATTTCTCCAAGGTGATGAACTTGTTCTTTAAATAAATGAAAAGTTTAAATGTGCATGTACAAAAAGTATGTATATGTATTTCAGGAAAAACGAGGCAACCGAGAACTTGATCGATTGGACAAGTTGCATGGCATTGTGGGAGATATGAAAAATAAATATGTTGAAGAATCACAGGGAGCATTTGATACATTCCTAACTAATATACATGCCAAACGTAAGTTGTCTAGAAATGAGCAAATAAACAAAATTTGATATTCAACAAAATTATGTTTTCACTTTACATCATTATTCTTGGTACAAAGCTTAAATGCTCTACAGGTACTTACTACTATATTGTAGCACCTCCTTTGTACGAGGAGACTTAAGGGTTTGGCCAGATATTACTTAATATTTAAAAAATGTTACTGTTGTTTTGTTTGATCCTAGTCCATTAACTGACTTAGGATAGTTAATGTATTGGCATAAGGTTAATAACAATGATGAAACATTTACGATTTGGTTATAGACTTATTGATTTACATTGATTGTGAAACAAGTTCTTAAAACATTTAACAAATCATGCTCAAAGTCTTCCTGGTTAGAACTTGTACTAAGCTTATGCCCTATAGAGTGTCTTGCTCAAGGACACCACACATAGCTGTGGTGAAAGATTGAACTCACAATTCCTAGATCTTTGGTCCGTTGCCGTACCACTGGACCACATACTACAAAATAATGGTTTCAGAATGAATCTGCCATGGACAGATACAGAGAGTCTAAGTTGGTAATATTATTTGAAGGATAATGTTCTGGAGTTGGCGAAAATGATATTATGTGATGCTCTGCCAAGGTTAATATATCAAATAATAAATGAGGGTGAATGTAAGATTCAATTCATCACATGACTCAAGAAAATGGTACATTTACACAACATGTTCCAGGTCACCACTAAAAGGATCGATAAAAAATCAGGCATATTACTGTGTGGCAGTCATGGTAAGAACCATTGTCTCAAAATAACATCATTTACAATAAATTTATATATACGTGTAACATATCAACATAGTTAAAATGTTTTGGCAAGTCCAAAAGAAGCTTGGCAGATTTTGTACAAGCATATGCAAAAAGCGCCAAGTGTTGAAATAGCATTTAGCTATTACGCTAAGTTAAAGCAACACATCCACGTTTGAACTTTTAAAAAAAAAATTTTAATTGAACTATGAGCACATTTCCCATACAAACATATGATCAATTAGCTGTATATGAGCATATAAACACAATCCCGAACAAAATGATGCCCAAATTATAATGCGTGACTAACACTTTATAAAACAAGCGTGTAACTCACCTGAGTCAAAAAAAATTGTCAAAATGACTTTCAAGGCAGGTAAAGTACACTACGCACTAAAACCTGAAGTTTTTTAATACGACTCGCATAATTCAATTTGAAGCCAAGTTGGAATCCTCGGCAATTTAAAAATAATTTATAAAGCGTTAATCACGCTTTATAATTTGGACATCTTTTTTTATAATTCTAAAGCGTTCTGGGTAGTGTTTGTTGGCACATATACAGCTCACTGACCATATATTTATGTATGGGAAATGTGCTCACAACTCAATTGAAAAACTTTTTAAAAAAGTTTAAACGTGGATGTGTTGCTTTAATATAAAAATTATGTAATTGATTTATTTCATGCCTGCATAGTAAACTATTTGATAAACTTGTTTGTTAAACACCAGGCTAAATTAAACTCAACCAAAATTAATGTTTGTTAAAACTTACTGGCAGATGGGTTAGCATTAATACACAGGTCAGAAATACATTGAGAAACTTACAGGAGTGCTCTTTTATTATTGAATTATTGAGTTTGAAAAAATATATGCATGGCTCTGTCGAACTTTACCGGTATATCGTTTTTGCTAATGAGTTTTATAAATTTAGTATAAAATGAGCACAAATTTAAGATTCGTAATTTTTTTACCACAAATAATAAAGTTAATGATAAATAAGCACAAATATAAAACTCTTAATATTTTTATCACAAATAATAAATTGAATAATATTAAATGAGCACAATTTTAAGATTCTTAATCGCTTTACCACAAAACTCAAGGAAAATAATACATATATGTGTATATCACAATTCAGTTTTCAAATCACCTCAATAAGGAAATATGGGAGAAAAAAATTGGCATATTAGTCTTTTAACGTAACATCTCAAAACAATGGCATTGAATATGACAAATCTACGTCATTTACATATTAACACAAGTTGGAATTTTACCCACATGAGCCAAGTGGATTTTTTTATATTTCAAACTATTGATTCGGTTAACCTTTGTTGTACATCCTCAATAGTGTGATATGTCACATAAAGCTGTGTAAAATTCAGAAAAAGATGGATGAAAGATAAAAGATGTTACTGAATAATGTTTATGATCATATACCTGTTATCGAGTAATGATTATGTACATGTTACCAAGTAATGATTATGATTACATACCTGTTACCAAGTCATGATTATGATTGTAAACCTGTTACTGAATAATATTTATGATTATATACCTGTTATCGAGTAATGATTATGATTATACACCTGTAACAGAGTAATGATTATGATAACATACCTGTTATTGAATAATGTTTATGATTATATACCTGTTATCGAGTAATGATTATGATTATAAACCTGTTACTGAGTAATGTTTATGATTATGTACCTGTTACCGAGTAATGTTTATGATTATGTACCTGTTACTGAGTAATGTTTATGATTATATACCTGTTACAGAGTAATGATTATGATTATATACCTGTTACTGAGAAATGATTATGATTATATACCTATTACAGAGTAATGTTTATGATTATATACCTGTTACCAAGTTATAATTATGATTACATACCGGCTACCAAGTAATAATTATGGTTATATATCTGTTACCTAGTAATGATTATGGTTATATACCAGTTACCGAGTAATGATTATGGTTATATACCAGTTACCGAGTAATGATTATGGTTATATACCAGTTACCAAGTTATGATTATGGTTTTATACCAGTTACCAAGTAATGATTATGGTTATATACCAGTTACCAAGTAATGAGTATATACCTGTTACCAAGTTATGATTATATACCCATTACCAAGTAATCATTATATACATGTTACTGAGTAATGATTATATATCCATTACTGAGTAATGATTATGATTATATGTCTGTTACCAAGTAATGATTATATACCTTTTACTGAGTAATGTTTATGATTATATACCTTTTATTTTATAAACTGTTATTCAATGTTTCAGTAAAAGTTGCAGTTGAAGTGTGTAAGAAGATTGAGGAGAAAGAAAACAATGTAGAGGTAAATCTATACAAGTAATACACTCTCACAGTATACCGGTAGAAGTATATGCTCATCATATACTATACAAGTAATATACTCTCACAGTATACCAGTAGAAGTAAATGCTCGGTATATACTATAGAAGAAATATACTCTCACAGTATACCGGTAGAAGTAAATGATCATCATATACTATACAAGAAATATACTCTCACAGTATACCTGTAGAAGTAAATGCTCATCATATACTATACATGTAATATACTCTCACAGTATACCTGTAGAAGTAAATGCTCGTCATATACTATACAAGTGATATACTCTCACAGTATACCGGTAGAAGTAAATGCTTATCATATACTATAGAAGAAATATACTCTCACAGTATACCAGTAGAAGTAAATGATCATCATATACTATAGAAGAAATATACTCTCACAGTATACCAGTAGAAGTAAATGCTCGACATATACTATAGAAGAAATATACTCTCACAGTATTCCAGCAGAAGTTAATGCTCATCATTTACTATAGAAAAAATATACTCTCGCAGTATACCAGAAGAAGTAAATGCTCATCATATACTATAGAAGAAATATACTCTCACAGTATACCAGTAGAAGTAAATGCACGTCATAAACTATACAAGTGATATACACTCATAGTATACCTGTAGAAGTAAATGCTCGTCATATACTATAAAAGTGATATACTCTCATAGTATACCTGTAGAAGTAAAGTCTCGTCATATACTAAAAAAGAAATTTACTCTCATAGTATACCGGTAGAAGTAAATGCTAATCATATACTATAGAAGAAATATACTCTCATAGTATACCGGTAGAAGTAAATGCTCATCATATACTATAGAAGAAATATACTCTCATAGTATACCTGTAAAAGTAAATGCTCATCATATACTGTAGAAGAAATATACTCTTACAGTATACCTGTAGAAGTAAATGCTCATCAGATATACTCTCATATTATACCTGTAGAAGTAAATGCTCATCATATACTATACAAGAAATATACTCTCATAGTATACCTGTATATGTAAATGCTCATCATATACTATACAAGAAATATACTCTCATAGTATACCTGTAGAAGTAAATGCTCATCATATACTATACAAGAAATATACTCTCATAGTATACCTGTAGAAGTAAATGCTCATCATATACTATACAAGAAATATACTCTCATAGTATACCTGTAGAAGTAAATGCTCATCATATACTATACAAGAAATATACTCTCATAGTATACCTGTAGAAGTAAATGCTCATCATATACTAAACAAGAAATATACTCTCATAGTATACCTGTAGAAGTAAATGCTCATCATATACTATACAAGAAATATACTCTCATAGTATACCTGTAGAAGTAAATGCTCATCATATACTATACAAGAAATATACTCTCATATTATACCTGTAGAAGTAAATGCTCATCATATACTATACAAGTGATATACTCTCACAGTATACCAGTAGAAGTAAATGCTCATCATATACTATACAAGTGATATACTCTCACAGTATACCTGTAGAAGTAAATGCTCATCATATACTGTAGAAGAAATATACTCTCACAGTATACCGGTAGAAGTAAATGCTCATCATATACTGTAGAAGAAATATACTCTCACAGTATACCTGTAGAAGTAAATGCTCATCATATACTATAGAAGAAATATACTCTCACAGTATACCAGTAGAAGTAAATGCTCATCATATACTATACAAGGAATATACACTCATAGTATACCTGTAGAAGTAAATGCTCATCATATACTATATACCTGTAGAAGTAAATGCTCATCATATACTAAACAAGAAATATACTCTCACAGTATACCAGTAGAAGTAAATGCTCATCATATACTATACAAGTGATATACTCTCATAGTATACCTGTAGAAGTAAATGCTCATCATATACTGTAGAAGAAATATACTCTCATAGCATACCAGTAGAAGTAAATGCTCATCATATACTATACAAGTGATATACTCTCATAGTATACCAGTGGAAGTAAATGCTCATCATATACTATACAAGTGATATACTTTCATAGTATACCTGTAGAAGTAAATGCTCATCATATACTAAACAAGTAATATACTCTCACAGTATACCAGTAGAAGTAAATGCTCATCATATACTATACAAGTGATATACTCTCATAGTATACCTGTAGAAGTAAATGCTCATCATATACTGTAGAAGAAATATACTCTCATAGTATACCAGTAGAAGTAAATGCTCATCATATACTATACAAGTGATATACACTCATAGTATACCTGTAGAAGTAAATGCTCATCATATACTGTAGAAGAAATATACTCTCACAGTATACTGGTAGAAGTAAATGCTCATCATATACTGTAGAAGAAATATACTCTCACAGTAAACTGGTAGAAGTAAATGCTCATCATATACTATACAAGGAATGTACTCTCATATTATACCTGTAGAAGTAAATGCTCATCATATACTATACAAGGAATATACTCTCATATTATACCTGTAGAAGTAAATGCTCATCATATACTATACAAGGAATATACACTCATAGTATACCTGTAGAAGTAAATGCTCATCGTATACTATACAAGAAATATACTCTCATAGAATACATGTAGAAGTAAATGCTCATCATATACTGTAGAAGAAATATACTCTCACAGTATACCTGTAGAAGTAAATGCTTATCATATACTGTAGAAGAAATATACTCTCACAGTATACTGGTAGAAGTAAATGCTCATCATATACTATACAAGGAATATACACTCATATTATACCTGTAGAAGTAAATGCTCATCATATACTATACAAGGAATATACACTCATAGTATACCTGTAGAAGTAAATGCTCATCATATACTGTAGAAAAAATATACTCTCACAGTATACCTGTAGAAGTAAATGCTCATCATATACTGTAGAAGAAATATACTCTCATAGTATACCGTGAGAAGTAACTACTCATCATATTATATAGAAGTAATATACACTCATATTATACCTGTAGAAGTAAATGCTCATCATATACTATACAAGGAATATACACTCATAGTATACCTGTAGAACTAAATGCTCATCATATACTATACAAGGAATATACACTCATAGTATTCCTGTAAAACTAAATGCTCATCATATACTATACAAGGAATATACTCTCATATTATACCTGTAGAAGTAAATGCTCATCATATACTATAGAAGTAATATACTCTCACAGTATACCAGTAGAAGTAAATGCTCATCATATACTATACAAGGAATATACACTCACAGTATACCAGTAGAAGTAAATGCTCATCATATACTATACAAGGAATATACACTCATAGTATACCTGTAGAAGTAAATGTTCACCATATATTATACAAGAAATATACTGTCATAGTATACCGGTAGAAGTAAATGCTCATCATATACTATACAAGTAATACTCTCATTGTATACCAGTAGAAGTAAATACTCATCATACACTATACAAGTAATGTACCCTGATACTGTGTAGATATCTTCTATTCACAGCATGTAAGATAAGGATAATTGTCTTTCCATAATGAGCTTGGTTTAGTTGTGTCCAAAAAGGTTTAAAATTGAAAAGAGTCCGTCAAAATGTTTTCATGTTTAACAAAAATTATCCGTATGATTAAGGGTTTGAAGTTAGTACAAATCAAGGGGCTAGGATGTATAAGGATTTTTAGGGGACTTTGAGCTTTATAAGGAAGTCGCATACTATTTATGTAAATATTATATTCAATGTGAGGTCTTAAACATGTCTTGTAACAGAAAAGATTAGATTTGGTTTCTTAAAGAGAATTGAATTTCAATACAGGGGTCAGAAACAGCATCAAAATGGTTATGATTTGGATTTTTAAAAAAACAACACGTTTTTCAACAATCAGTCCGTCAAATTTTGTTCAAATGTGTATCACAGAAAACATTTCAACTTTTGGGTTCAGTACCTTATATACTTTGGAATCCAAAACTGTTAATGGCATTGACATAGTGTTGTAAACGTTTCCAGACTGTTGAATTTTAGCGTAGATCATAGCACAAAAAATAAGTATTTATGGGCAAAGCCTTCTATTATTGTTTGAACATTCCCTGTCCGATTGTCTCATATCTACTTGAGGTACTGCCTAAGCCCAACTGAGACCCAACCCCTACCCCCTATTAAACATGTCATAGTTTTAATTATATAACGGCTGTGAGCATCAAATTTGCTTGGTTGTTAATATTGTTTCCTGCCGTCTCGAACACAAACTAAGTTACTGCCAACTCAGAACTTTCTGGCACGTATTGCAGGTGGGGTATCTGGACCTGCGCAGACAAGAGAGGCGAGAGAAGTGGGACGTATTCATGCAGGAACAGTTTGACAAGAGTGCTAAAGTGGACCAGGAAATGGACGAGGAATTGAAATGTGTGTCTGCGGAATACGAGGAGATGGAGAGTAAATTGGACCATAGAACTACTGTTACACAATAACATTCTGCGCTGAATGGTTACTGTGTGCCATACAGCTGTGATAGTTGCAGTCAGTTGTTACAACAGCATCTGTGGACTGAATTTTATAAGATGTCATAATGACTGACAGTAAGTTCTCACTACACAGATGAATTTTGTTCTTTGTTCTATATAAAATATGTTCTCACTACACAGTTGAATTTTGTTCTTTGTTTTATATAAAATAACAGAAGCTGGTGGGTTGACCAACTTGGTTTTTTGTTAATGACGGTGCAGTTACACTTGTATATTTTATTTGGAAAAGTCCTCAAATTCTCATAAATACACCAATCTGTTAAAACCCTATAAAAGTCACTTTTTAAACAAGTGATGTCTTATTGCAATGCATGCCATGCCATTTGTTGCTCTATTAATCTGCAGCAAGAAATTACAGCTCCTAAGTATGAATCATTTTGAAAATATTTCGAACCAAAATACATAGGAATTATTTTTAAGCGCAAGAACCACATTACCATGACAAAAAAGGGGTGCAACTGTGTAGTGAGACATAATATTTGCTCTGTGATACTTTGATTTGGGAAGTTGGGTTAGAAATGAAGAAATAATGTGGATTTTGTAGTTTAAGTTAATATTATATATTGTATATATTTGATTGATTGAATGATTAATTATCGTCATTTTCTTGCCATCGAGGGCTAACAGAAGATCAGTTAACATAACCCTTATTTCCCGGGATCCTGAGAGGTTAACCAGTATATATATATATATATATATGAAGTAGTACTTACAGTTTGTGTGTGTTACTGCCATAGTTTTATCAAGATGATATGGTTAAATGCAGGACCATATTAACTGTGATATAGTGACATGGAAAGTTAAATTGTTACTACAGCTGCCTATGGCACTGCATTTGTGAATATGGTTGGTCATATTTTACTTAATGTAATAAATGATTAATGTGCAATAACTTTTCTCTCTTTCTGGAAAACACTGAATATATGACCAGTTTTATCATCAACTACCTTATTACATACTCTTTGTCCAATCATAGAAGGGCTTTATGGCAGTATTTTATCCATTTTCACATCTTCAAAGTCCAACAATTACTTAATCTTTTAAAATAGAGATAGAGAGACAGGAAAAAAACAACTTTGTGGCTACTGTGTGATTCAGAAATAAAATGACTATAACTACGTGATAACATACTGTGTGACAACTGGATAACATACTTTGTGACAACTGGATAACATACTTTGTGACAACACAATAACGTACTTTGTGACAACTGTATAAAACAACATAACTAGTGAAAAAGTGAAATATTTGATTCAGAAATAAAACTTTGTGATTCTAAAACAGTGAATAGAACATTTAATAACTTTGTGAACCTAATTGTGTTTGAATTTATTTCTGTGACTTAATAACTCTCTTTGTGAAATTATCTTTAATGCTGTACATAATTTTGTAAATATTATAGTTGGCAGTTTCAACACTAGTAAAAGTCATAAAATTTCGTCATTGTGTTCATATCTACGACATAACCACACATCATGGATCGCTTTTTCCCCTACGTAATGAGTGGACCGTCGCTCAACAGCCCACCCCCACTCATAATAAATAAATTAAACTGGTTCCAGCAGCATGTTGACTTCATTTCTGTTTTGCCTAATCTTACACAAAACTTTGTTAGATTTTTAATTTTAAAGTTTTTGAGCGAGTGGTACTTGAACCTACAGACTTAGTGATAAGAGGTATGTCATCTAGATATGTAGCCTTAACCCTTTACTCCATAGATACGCGTTTTCCCGCACCAATCACAGAAGGCCTTTGAAAACAGTGCAGGAAGAGTTCAGATTGCTCGTTACGCGTACTTCCTGCACTGTTTACCACTCTGTCAGTTAATATAAACATAATTCACCAAATAATTCAAACGCCTTCTATATTAGAGGTGTCCAAAGGGTATCCAAAGGCATCTGTATTAGAGGTGTCCAAAGGCGTCTATATTAGAGGTGTCCAAAGGGTGTCCAAAGTCGTCTGTATAAGAGGTGTCCAAAGGCGTCTATATTAGAGATGTCCAAAGGCGTCTATATTAGAGGTGTCCAAAGACGTATGTATTAGAGGTGTCCAAAGGCATCTATATTAGAGGTGTCCAAAGGGTGTCCAAAGGCGTCTGTATTAGAGGTGTCCAAAGGCGTCTGTATTAGAGGTGTCCAAAGGCGTCTATATTAGAGATGTCCAAAGGCGTCTATATTAGAGGTGTCCAAAGGCGTCTATATTAGAGATGTCCAAAAGCGTTTATATTAGAGGTGTCCAAAGGCGTCTGTATTAGAGGTGTCCAAAGGCATCTATATCAGAGATGTCCAAAAGCGTCTATATTAGAGGTGTCCAAAGGCGTCTATATTAGAGGTGTCCAAAGGGTTTCCAAAGGCTTCTGTATTAGAGATGTCCAAAGGCGTCTATATTAGTGGTGTCCAAAAGCGTCTATATTAGAGATGTCCAAAAGCGTTTATATAAGAGGTGTCCAAAGGCGTCTGTATTAGAGGTGTCCAAAGGCGTCTGTATTAGAGATGTCCAAAGGCGTCTATATTAGAGGTGTCCAAAGGGATCTATATTAGAGATGTCCAAAAGCATTAATATAAGAGGTGTCCAACGGCGTCTATATGAAGTAAATGGTTAAAGTACCCGGCTACGCAATGCGCACAAATTGATAGTCAACGTGTCACTGCTATACTGCTCCATTCGCCGCAAATTCATACTTTCCGCACAAATTCAATTTAAAGACTGCATTTTTTAGTAGTTTGCATCAAACTTTGTGTTGTAGGCATAACTGTTTCCTAAATCATTTGTGCCAAATAATGTTCAATCCCCAGTACAATACCAATAAAATTGAAAAAATCAATGAGGATCATTGTTTTCTCGTTAGTATTTTATTAATTCAAACATAATATATTCCGTATTTAAACTCCTATAATATGCGTACACTTGATTATAGTCCTATGCGTTGAAATAAAAAATGGCCAAATCGTATTAAATGCCCATTAATAGAAAATTATTCTGTATAAAACAACAGAAATCCCCTTTCCCCTCTCATTTTTACTAAACTTCAACCTGGGTTCAATGGTAAGGTTGTTACATCTGCGCTAGTCTGAGTTGTTTCATTTCTTCGCACATTGCTTGCAAAGCTTGGACACTGACGTTTATACAGTGTCCGTTGCGGCCATCACGACATATTTAGTATTAGAAAGTAAAATCGAAACAACGATGGTGAAAAATTCCGGGACTGGTTGTCCGGATAAGTGTAAGTGGGAATTCACCTAAATGTTACAGGTGGAGAACCCGTCCCACTAGCAGGATACAACCCAAAAGTCAATGCTTTATTGAAATTTTATATTTACTGTCCAGGAGATAGCTCACATGCCAAATGGTAGGATCCAATCAGATAATAGAATTCAGTAAAATATTGTAAGGGCCGTTGTGATTGGTCATTTTAACAACATAAAGCCGAGGCTGGCTTCGACTGTTTTCGTATATTTTCCAATAATCTAAGAACTTATAAAAAAATAAAAATTATATTCTTTAGATATTGTTCCAAAAATACAATTTTTGTTGATTTTAGGGTATATTTTTAAAAATGAAATATATTGCGCAAATTTGTGACTCTTCAATTTGTGAAATCAATTTTGGAAGGAGTCTAGAAAAGGCGGAAAACGATAAAAAAAAACCCGCGGATTTTGTATTTTTTATGTTCTTATTTATGTGGATGGACAAGAATGGGGAATGCAGTACAATCTAAGTAAAATGCGATCAAATTGAGCATCTGATTATGAATATTTCTTCAAGTTTATTTTTTTTAAAATGTCACAGGTTTGTGACGACAGGGTAACGGAGACGTGTCGATCCTTATTTTAATGTCACGGATTCAGTGTCAATAGTTTTAACATTGTGGAATGGTGCAACCCCTATACGCAAATACTGCCATTTACATTTCGGGTCTCGCACGGAGGCTGTCCGGCATATAAGTTAAGACCATTGTCGTTATGTTACGGATTAAGCCGGTGAAAGTTAGAACCGACACGGAAGCAAAACAATACCTCGATACTTACAACCCAAAAGCAATAGTCATGTTTCGTGAGACTTCCGCTGGTAGTTTAAAACTCTACATATAACGAATCATTTTAGGGAATTTTTGCCATTTTTATACGTATTTACGTTTTGGGTGATGTATTTATCCAGCCCATCGATTGATGCATGTCTTGTCCTCAATTAACTGCCTAAGTTTGAGACTCGGATTAAAATCTTCCGCTTTTCTCCATTATTCGTTTCCTTTTATCTAACAAATAAGAAATTTAATTAAGATTTGAACTTGGAACTTTTTCAAACTTTTCAGGATTAATAAAACAAAACACATATAGTAACGTTATATTCGTTTTTTTTATGAAATAATAAAACAAAATGTACACAAAAACTATAATAATCTGCAGGGGAAATCATGAAAGACAAATTAGGGAGCGCGAATACTCGCATGCATACTTGGGGGTTCTGGAGATATGCTTATTTACACATGTCAATTTATCGTACATTGGACCCACCCTCACACAAAAATTAAATCTTGTATTTATGTGTTTTGTACGTATTACATGATGATATGATCTATGAAGAGGAAAAAAATGTTGTGATGATATCTTATATATAGGCCCTACTCAGCAAAAAAAGAAACGTCCCTCTTTTATAACTGATGTAGCTCTGTCTGTGTTTCATGTCCAATGTACATGTATTTTTTACCTTGGCGATGTTGAGAATAAGACCATGTGGAGTTTACCTCATATGCACCGTGTACATAGCACTTAGTGCCCAGAACATTCATTTCCACTTTTTCCACGTGTACATGCGGTCGACAGATTTTTCAGACCACGTCATACGATTCATGCAATAGAGGCCGATTTGATTTTTTTTTAAATTTTCACAGTTTTCAACATAATACGGATTTCTGAAAAAGGACGCAATAAATTCCAGTTCTGGTGCTGTCGCAAATAGATCGAGTAACGTGAAGTACGTTTCCGATATACCTGAAGTGTTTACAGGCTGCAGCGACCTGGTAAACGGTAAACATGAAGAGAAAGACCGGAGCCGAACGCTACATCACGTTGACGTTCTTACGTCAGCGTCTGTTGCCAGCTATCTCCGCTGCTGGGCAGCATGGCGTCTCAGTACATATTATTCGTTACTGTTTGCGTCGTAACTTCTAACTAATCAGAGTAGCACGGCACCCATACATTAGTACTGGTCAAATAATGACAGAACATAACATCAATTTTATTTGTCATATACATAGTTCATCGTCATATCAATACACATGTTTACAAATATATTTAGATCATGTCACGTAGAAACACACACACACACACACACACACACACACACACACACACACCAGACCAGACGCCACCTCCCTGTCATGGTTTTATGTGTTCGATGTCATCTGAATTGGATCTAAATGGCAGCCCGGGCCCACCAGGCAATACTTGAGGTGTAACCCCACCATTGATTTTTGTTCTTTATTCTATAGTAAATAATAAAAGTTTGAAGGCTTGTCATTCATAGAGGGTCCCAAATGAAAGAAGTGAAACCTATATTTTACTGTTTGTCAACCTCTGCACTATCAAAATATGATGAGAAAAGTAGGGGTCATGTGTCATATAAGAGATTTTTTTCTGCTCAGTGTGTACACTGGTGACAAAGTGAAAATAGACTTCCGAAATCATGAATTCATACCCCAATTTCCAAGCATCATTTTTTTTTCTAAATTCACAATTCAAACATGACAATGCTATCAAAATGTTCAAAATACATCAATAATGCCATTCAAATAAAAAAATGAGCATTAAAAATAGGAAAATGCATTTTTAAAGAAGAAGAATTGAGGATTATTTACATCCGCCATTATGCGACTACCCCACGGAAGCACTTCCTTTTTGCAATGGTGGCACTATGCCTATAAGGAAACTCTTTTTTTTTTAATTTCATAATTACCTCATTTTTGCTAAGTACTACCAATTTGAAGTAATACTGCCAAGTTGCAGGCATTAAATACTGAAACTTTTGTCAAAATACCACTTTTTACATGATCATTATATACAGGCGCGAGATGTTGACCGACATGCAATTTTGATGTTTGACTAATTTTACCAAAAAAATTTTTTTTTACCTAATTCCATTAAATTTTTTACACCAAAACAGTCTCATGATACACTGAAGACATTATCTTACCAAAATACATTATTCAATACAATGTACATGCTAAAAAATGCACATTTAAATCATCCAAATTAAAAAATCTTCAAAATTTTGTGATTTTTCATGAAATTTCAATGTAAATATGCACATATATGCTTTATTTGAGGCATACACTTGCCAAAATGTGTTTTTTTATGAAGCAAATGTCTCCAATTTGTCATTTAATACTATGAGAGTGTAAAAAAGAGGTTATTTTAACTACAATTAACATTTTGGAAAATCACCCCCATTTCACTCAAGTCTCTCTTATAGGTGTAACCCCACCATTGATTTTTGTTCTTTATTCTATAGTAAATAATAAAAGTTTGAAGGCTTGTCATTCATAGAGGGTCCCAAATGAAAGAAGTGAAACCTACATTTTACTGTTTGTCAACCTCTGCACTATCAAAATATGATGAGAAAAGTAGGGGTCATGTGTCATATAAGAGATTTTTTTTCCTGCTCAGTGTGTACACTGGTGACAAAGTGAAAGTAGACTTCCGAAATCCTGAATTCATACCCCATTTTCCAAGCATCATTTTTTTTTTCTAAATTCACAATTCAAACATGACAATGCTATCAAAATGTTCAAAATACATCAATAATGCCATTCAAATAAAAAAATGAGCATTAAAAATAGGAAAATGCACTTTTAAAGAATAAGAATTGAGGATTATTTACATCCGCCATTATGCGACTACCCCACGGAAGCACTTCCTTTTTGCAATGGTGGCACTATGCCTTGACCCAGGTCAATTCTCCAATTCGAAAAGGTGAAATCTTACTCTCGTGTGCGACGAGATCTGTGCGTGACTTGAGCTCGGGAATAACGGCACACCATAACAAACCGCAGTGGTGTTTCTGACAGTAGTTAATTACAACAAAGTTACATAAAACAGCCATGAACAGAAAACATCACAAGATATGAAAGAAAATAGAAAAATAAGTTTCTCATAATAAAATAAAATTACTTTTTATCGTTTTGTGCGTGTCTGTATACTTTAATTAATGCTTGATTTCTGGTGATGGGTGAGGTAACTGTAAACTTGAGAAGTTTAGTATTAACTGTTTTATCAATATCCCTACTATCATTTACAAATAGGGAATGGTTATATTTTATTTGTTAAATAGCTAATGCGACATGACTGATTTTATCAATAATTCGGTCTTTTTTATAGTTGTATTATCGACCAAATTTCGGACCAAACTGACGAAATGCATGTTGCACAGTTAAATGGGCATTTTTTTGTTTAAAACGAAGGTAAATGATTTTAAAAAAAACAACATTGTTACTATAACATATCAATGTAACCTAAATGTACTTTTTTACCAAAAATCTGTGATTTTCTTTTATTTAAGAGAGCTTTGAATGAATTACGGACGTTTCGTACCACCATATTGAGGTTTCGTATCACACATAGATTAATGTATAAACCTTGCAGGGTTTCACACCATGATTAGGTGTCACAATCATAAACTTACGGTATTTGTTTGTAATAAGTGTGTGATAGTATTGGATTGTTATTATTTGGGATTGAAACGTAACTAAAATACATTTTATTTTGTTTAAACATTTATTGTTTTAACGAGAAATTTGATATATTTATTATAAATTTACACCATATACTACGGACACAAATCACACAAAATAATATATATACAATTTTGATTTTATCATATTTACAACATTTACGTGTATCACATTGTAATGCATGACCACGAGGAGATATATTTGCTTTAATAATAGTGTATTTGTGAAATAATACATAAAATCAGAAAATTTCAATTTGTGACAAAAAAACTGTAACGTCTGCATCCCTGGTATATATTCTTCCAAGAAGATAAATAGAATGATACACATTCACCTGCTGTTATACCGAGGTACTATATAAAATGTAAAAAAAATGGTCATTTTGGAAAGATATACACGGAAATGGAACGTCCATCCCCGTAACGTCCGTCTCTCCTTCCCCTACCTGCATATACATTCTATTTTTTTTTTAATTTATAGAATCAATTTCACTTTTTTCAATGTATTAAGTATTTTATGTTTGCAGAGTGCAACTAAGATATGAATAATTTATCCCCCCCAAAAATGAGCAAAAATTTAGAGATTTGTTTAATGTCACTCTAATATAGGGGATGAACGTTACAAAAAGGGGACGGACGTTACATAATTTCTTGACCCACTAAATAACTGAAAATGTTTAAATTATTAAGTAATTGTCCATAATACTATGCAATATAAAATACATCCTATCTTAAATCCTGGGGTCATAAAACCTGTGGTGAATTATGCAAATTGGGGTACAATATGCATGTTTTTTCTCATTACCACATGGTGTGACTGTAGTGTTGGTGAATTATGAAAGTTCAGCAGGATGCCAGTAACTGGACAGTAGCATACATTTTGTGCAGTATGCCTGTAGGCAAATATACCCCCTAAATAACTGAAAATGTTTAAATTATTAAGTAATTGTCAGTAATACTATGCAATATAGCACACATCCTATCTTAAATCCTGGGGTCATAAAACCTGTGGTGAATTATGCAAAATGGGGTACACTATGCATGTTTTTTCTCATTACCACATGGATGACTGTAGTGTTGGTGAATTATGAATGCTCAGCAGATTGTCAGTAACTGGACAGTAGCATTCATTTTGTGCAATATGCATGTAGGCAAATATATTCCATATGACACTATCCATCAAAGGTTAAAAAATCATATTTGTCCAGGTAACTAGTTGACTGGGTAACGATGTCATATGGGCTAGTTTTAGGTAAAATACACAATGTGATAAAACAAAAAAAACAGTGCAAGTTATGCAAATATTAAAAATACTACTCAACAAAAAAATCCATAAAGGTACAGTTTTTGAAAATGATGCTTATATATTAATTCAGATATCTTAGATGAATATATTTATTATTTTTTAAGACTTAAACATGAAAAACAAGCAAGTTTGGAAATATGGAAGGCCGTACAAATGTTTCCAGACTGTCGACATTTGAGATGTAGGATAGTTTGTTTTTTTCATCAGTTGTCTGTGGGTATCCATGGCTTAAGTTTGCCATTTTAATCCTTATAACTCCGTTTGATCCTAGACTGCCACTGTTGGGCTCTTTTGAAATAATGTAAAATGTAGAACGTGGTGGAACTTTACTTCTCTTGTGGTTACACAAGGACACACAACAATAGTCATCCGACGGCATTTTAATTGAACTGAAATAAAATGCATATAACAATAAACTTAAGTCACTAATAAATCGTTGATGAGTTAAAAAATAAAAAAAATATATTATGAAACATGTTCAGTATAATATCACGGGAATGTTCGTTTCGGTGTTGAAACCAGGCTACTACAACTGGTACAAAACAGCCTCAGAGACGGAGTTTCAAACTTCGTCTTTATATATCTATAATAAATTATGTTCTTGAAACAACTTAATTTCGTCTGCAAGAATAACTTTTCTTAATAATTTACACTTATTTACCAGACACACACACCATTTTACATTATGCTAACACCGCCCACTTACAACAGTAATAAAAGTCACAATAAAAAGGTAATCATGGTCAACAACAGCATCATTTCATTAGTTCATCATTGATAGTTAGCATACTCTCTAAAATTAAACTTTATTAAACTGCTTTAATAAATATTTGTGTTGTTAATATATGAAAATTCAATTTACTTACGTGAAATCTACATTGTTTCAGCATCGACCGCAGCGAAACGAACTCCCCTGAGCTCATAGTCTCGCGCGAAATCTCGCTCTCGCACGCGACGAGAATTCGGGATTTCGAAGAGGTCAATGTTTTCACATGGCCGAAAGTTTCCCTTGATCCTTGCAAAAATTGAGATTATCTAGGTCATAAAACCACCAAAATGATAATCTCTGTGATTTGGCTCAGGCGTTGCTACGGGTATCGAAGAATTTGCCAAATGCATTGGTTTTGCGTTACGTTACGTCGAGACGCCGTAAAATTATTGAATACATACCTGCAAATGGTAAATTGCCAAATCTATTTTTTTTTTTTTATTTTGACATTATTTGGCTTGTAAAAAATTCAATGTAACTTCTAACCGGCTTATTTGATCTACTTACTCGTTCCTGGAATGATGTCATTGGCAGAGGACAGAAGTCAACATCAACTGACAGTCATGACATTCAATGTAAAATGAAATGTTTTATTTTCAAAAATATGAGCGGTTTCATTGGTGGCTGAGAAAGGACATCTAATCAATAATAAGCCTTCATCCAGATCACAATACAGCGAGGAATCTTCGACAAAGGGTATGTCTAGTCCTGCCAATAGTGTCGACTGGAATCTGTGACCCTGTAGAGAAGAATCCGTAGCATTTAAATCAACATCGACACAAATCTGTGACACATGAAGCTTTTTTCAAACGGAACTTCTCACATGGTATAAGTAAAAAGTCAATTAGTTATAACTCTTTTTTAAACAAAATTACTTAAACAACAGTTATAAATGATATTCTGCACTGATTAATGTTTTTATTGACAAGTTCATCTCTACTTTCGTTTTGCACACATATTTAGCTAGGATTTATTAATTCTTGCGTTTTAAACATTTACTAATTCAAACATGATTGATTGGAACATTGAAAATACTAATTAATATTAGGTAAAACTCAGTCATGTAATTTTTTTTTATTGACTTTATACATCAAAGTATGCCGTGTTTTCTTGCATCAGATCGCCGTGAATCTGTGACAAACTGTCGACGCGAATCACACCACGTTGTGACGGAGTTCCCTGACCGTGGTTACGGTGTTCATGCACAGACGATCATAAATCGTTTGAGACAAAACCGTGTTCCAATTCGTGCTCGTCGGCCATACAATGGTCAGATTCCGACAGAGCTTCCATACTGATATGGGCACGACGTCATTTGCAATACACGCGAATCCAGTGGCGATACCTAGTTGTTCTCGAGCCTTAACCCCATAGAACATGTATGGAATGAATTGGGTCGGAGGGTCAGGTCCAATCATCATAAATCATAAACGACCTCCGAAATACACTTCTGTTGAAATTGCAATGTATTCACTCTTTCAACGTTACACAAGTTCATAGAGTTGACGTATTCAGAACTGCATTCGTAAAAACGGAGGCCACACTGGTTACTGACGTTTTAAAAAAAATAGTTCTTGCACTCAGTCCGCACTTTACGTCTTTTTCAAATGTGACGTGATCATTTTCATTTTTCTGGAATTTTCATTTGGACCCTCATTCACTTAACTGTTTAGGGAAAAAAATGCGATGTCTGATTTTCACGAGTAAATTACCCAAAAACATTGATCTAGCCTTTTGTAACTCTGACATTTTTTCCAAGACGGTGTGTACTTAAGACACCATTCTAAGCGCTGTCACACTGTAGTAACAGTCGCAGACCAAGTTATATACATTACACTGACACAGGCAAGACTATCCTATAATTACTCAGCAGTATAACTATAATTGGGAAAGCGTTTTGTACCATTTTTCTAGATTTTGGTATGACCTGGCTCGGAATCGAATCAATGACATTTCACATGCCAGGCGGACGCTGTACCACTAGACCACCGACACGGTGTTTCAATGCTATCTTGGATATTATGTACATAGTTATTTTTTGTTACTGTGCATCCGAGATCACCACGGTGTGGAGCGCCGAAACCATGATCGGAGGGTCGTGGGTTCGATCCTCCGCCACGGCTATGTGTGGTGTCCTTGAGCAAGACACTTGTTCCGCATATGCTTTGTACTGGTTCTACCCAAGAAGACTACGAACGTGATTTGTCTAAGTTGTAAGAACTTGTTTCACAATCGAAGTAAAATAAATAAGTTTAATATATCACCACGGTTTCGCAAACATGGACAATACCATTCTTTTCACTGTAATGTTTTGCTTCTGTTTCACTTGAAGCCAACATCGAAATTCCGGTATCAAAAGAGTCATACATCAAGGGATGTTCTATAGTTATCAATAATTAGGATCCTGGAATGTTAACCGGTACTCGAGCACACCCTTCTGATAACTTTCCAACTTAATCAGCGCCGAGAGACGAGCGATAATGGGACGCAATGTTGTACATGTATATCAATCATCTCGGAGACAGGCCAGGCTTGGATTCAAATTCGGGATCCCTGGATTGATAGCCAGACGTGCTACCGACTGAAGTAACCGGTCCCAACCAAAATCAAATAGAAATTGTATGTACTTTTAATACTTATATAATATTTTATTTGGTAATATAGGCCTCTGGCCAAAAATACAAACATACAAACATTACAAATTTACAATAGAGTCAAATATACAAATAAAAAATGTAGTTGTAACATTACAATGGATATTATTAAAGTAGCTATAGAATATTAACTTCTAGTTTTTCTAGTGTTCATTGCGTGATACAAATATTTAGCGATTGACAAAATTCCATCTGATTTTGAAGAGGACATTCAGGAATAGTATAAATTGTGAGTGCTGTTTCTCAACCATATATCTTTAAACAAAGTAGCTCTCATGTTGTTATACAATGGAAATTCGAAGAAAAAATGATATTCATCTTCAATAACATATATATTTGTCCTTAAGCAGAAAAAGCAGTTTCTTAAATGCCTATCAATTCCTATATGTCTTCCCTTCTCTATCATTCGATCATGGCTAGAGCAACGGAAATTAGACATAGCTCTTCTATATTTATATGGCAAGTCTAGAGTTAAATAATGCTCGACGTTGAGTAGAGACTTATAGTATTTATAATGTAATGGTTTTGGTGAAGATTCAACATCATCATGCCAATTTTGAGAATAACAATCAATTAAACATTGCTTGAAAATATTAATAAACCCTACATTATTCCCTACGTCATGGGAGATCCACACGTACCCAAAGCCAAATTTGAAAAGCATATCTTTTATACACCCTGCCCAAGTTTTTCTACCAGATTCATGTAGACGTTTTATCATAACATAACAATGTTTTGGATACCTGTGGTCTCTCATGCGTGTTGATTTTAACCAATATTTAATACAGTTTGTCATATAAATAGTACAAAGTGGTACTCTTCCACATTCACCAAGAGCAAAATAACAGGCAGTATTTTGAGACAGCTGGTAGGAACAATAAAATGGGGTTTCTAGTGCCAATTGTCATACACTAATGTGCACTTCTTTTCACAACATTACTGCTTGAAAAGCTAAGCAACTGATTGATACAACATGCACCGAGCGGATTATGCACATAAATACTAATAAATGTGATACATGTATATAAGAATTTTCCTTGGGCTACTTGCCGTTTGATTTAAGATAAATGGTGAAATATTTGTTCTCAAGCTACTTTGCTTTATGATTGGATGACAAATGATTGAACAAATGATTCGTGTTTAAAAAGAATAATCACGTACAATTAACTTATACATATAAAACCAAATTATGAAGTTTTCGAACTAACGTTTCGCACAACACTAAATACTATGCCCAGAACTGTGTTTTAAATAAATAAAACTAGTCCTGCAGCAATGTTTCAAACCTGTCCCAACACCTGTCTGGGACAAACAATGGCACCCAACAGACTACGACCCGAAGCACTGCTCACAAGTTTCAGAGGGTTCTGCAACTCTGAGAAAAATCTGCACTTCTGAGAATCCCTCATTCACTTGTGACACTCGGTCTAAAGTCCCAGTCTGTATTGCCAAATAATAATAATTAATTAATTAATTATGCATGATCTTCTTGCAGCTCCTTCTCTGTCGAGTTGTAACACTAGACCGACTCAATATACAGGCGGTCGGCTGCTTATACATGACCTATTCAGATGACTTCAATCGGGCATTCTTAGTGTTGTTCAACCACTTAACGATGTTCGAGGTTATGCGATTCTATTGAATTAACATCCTCAATCAAATTCAATGAGCGTCTGCCTGACAGTTTATTAACTACGTTTTCTGTACGTTTATTTATGTCACTTAATAAACAATAAGGAATACTTACACTAGTCATATATAAAAGGTAAATATAAAGTTATCAACCAACAGACAAGTATAACGGCGTAATAAGATACACCGATGTTCCGGATTTCTATAGATACAAGGCGTTTATCGTCACACAAATCCAATTTATTTTACTTACATTTTCATCTATATATGGACATAATATTGTCAAATATTTGTCCAAATCCACTGATTTCTGGTGAAATGGCACCGTTTAACACTCAAATTTACTTAATTTACTGCATTTGAGAATATTCTGACAAAAATGATCTGTATCAATGTGGCGCTTTTTTTCAATCGTTTGATCATATTTTTCTTAACGTCTCACTGCACAGTTCAATTTTGTTCTTTGTTCTATGTAAAATAAGGTCAAGGATTTCCCTTGTAAAAAAAGAATTCCACATAGAATTTTTTGTATTTTTTTCTCGTAGCAGGAATGTAAACCCACATTAATACACAATAACAAATAGGTTGTCGACGTTGTGTTTTTAAAGAGGGTGCAGTGACACCCTGAAACTTTTTGAAAAAAGAATTCCTCAAATGCTCATTAATACATGCATATGTTGAAATCCTATAAAAGTCATTTTTAACACCAGTGATGTCTTATTGCAGTATATGCTATACCAACTTTTGCTCTACTCATCTGCAGCAAGAAATCACAACTACTATGAACCATTTTGAAAATATTTTAAAACCAATTTACATAGGCCTTGTTTTTAAGCGTAAGATTCCCGTTACCGTGGAAAAAGGGGCGTAACTGTGTAGTGAGACGTTATTTCTGAAAGGAAACAACAATGAGCAAAAACGTTTTCTACTTTCGTCCATTTTGGTTCGTACTGGCAGGTGAAAAAAACACATCAAAAATTTTTTAGTAGTAAGTCTGACCAAGTTTAATCACAATCTGTTGAAAACTAAATGTGATTAGGTGGTTTATCAGGCAAAAATCGGTATTTCTTAATCAAGGACCATACCTGTCTTGTTTTGGCTCGATATTATAACTATTTTTTTCCAGATTTGCTCACAATCGGATTAAAGTTGTAGATGTATTTAGTGTTTAGTCAAATTCAACACCTTATTTTCAGTAATATGGCGACGGTGTCTACTTGAAGCAGTATTTTGAGCGCTGCCGCACTGAAGTATCATGCCGCAGACACACTGTACGATACCCCTCCCACTCACATTATACCGATAATGGGCCGACGAGACCTAGAACTATCCTCTTAATGCTTACAAAGCAAAATCAAGGCGATAGTTCCTTTTGTGTTTTTTTAAAAATCACGACACATTACCTCGACATAATCCCTCCAAACCCAAGGCCACTAGCTAGCGCTAAAAATACCCAAACTATCATGTGCCCCTTTAACAGTAGTATCCACTCAACTGGTGTCCTTTTTTGTAACTTTCTTCAACATCTCCAGTATTCAACAGTTGAATGGTGAACTGATATCACAGTAAACCAAAACTTCTAGTATTGTCGAAAAGTTTTATGAAATCAAATGTAGGAATAAAGAAAACACAAAATGATATACAATATGGCCATATATATTTTTATTTTTACCACCTTTTTTGCATATCAATACTTAATTAACAAGCAAAATATAATCATGATAAGAAAATAAAATGATAAGAAACTGGAATAACTTTCAGTCCACTCCATTATGGCACAACCCTCATATTAAGGTCGGAGGATCTAGTATTTTACTGAAACATTGGTTTAAAAAAGGAATATATTATATAAATGACCTCATGAATACAAATGGCAATTTCTTCACATACAGAGAATTCACTGAAAAATATAGTGTTAACACTAACTTTATCGAATTTGAAGGACTCGTAGCATCAGTCAGACACTACTTAGATAAGTTATCTTTTCAACATTTATCATGCATTTGCCTTAACCCTTTACTACTATATACAATGTCAACAATCCTGAAAGATAAAAAGGGCTGTAGGACAATTTACCAACATTTCATGAATAAAGATTATATTCCAACTTCTAAAAAAAAATGGGAGAATGATTTAAATATTCGAATTAATCTGAGAGATAGTAAGTATTACGCACTTCCTTTCAATGTCACTAAAGACACAAATTTACAATGGTTCCAATTTAGAATTAATCACAGAATTCTTGGAACAAACTCATTGCTTAAAAAAATGAAGATTAAAGAATCCGATGTATGTTCCTTTTGTCAAAGAGAAACCGAAACTATTAAACATATATTTATTGACTGCATAGTAACGCAACAATTTTTTCAAAGTTTTGAAAATTATCTGAATGAAAAGTGCAATACAATAAAAACAGACTGGTCATCTTCAGACATAATCTTTGGCAGTATGAAATTCGAAACTGTTATGAATAGGCTGCTATATACTGCTAAACACTTCATATACTGTCAAAAAATGAAAAACAATATTTCTATTTTTGAACCATTCAAACACTATATTAAAATGTTGTATGAAACAGAACGATGTATTGCCAAAAATAACATTGAGGTGGAAACATTTGATTTGTTATGGAACCTATACATTCCCCTTATATCTTAAAAATGAAGACTATTAATTTTACATTTTTCAGATTTATGTATTATAAAAGTTGCCCTCCAGGATGGCCTCTTTGCTTATTTTGTGTAGACAGTACTTTAGTGAAAATCTCCTGCTGCCTCGATTTTTTCTATTGTTTTTTTTTTTTTTTTTTTTTTTCTACTTATATATTGTATTATAATAATCCAACTTCTGTTTTATTTTTCATTAAAAGAAAAGGAAAGTGTTTATATAACAATTTTACATCTGGTCATAGAACACATGTGTACTCTAACTAGAGTTTATCTTATTTGTGAAAGCAAATTTTGCAATAATATAAGATCTTTACTACTGTTTACATCAATAGTATAGCCTATATTTTTTGTGTCACAAATGGAATCATTATAATTATAAGGGACTATGTTAAACTATAAATATCTGCTTGGAAATAGTGTTTACACATGTACACTCTTAAATATGTTTCTTTCAAAACAATTGTTGTTTCATTTTATTATTTTTTGATATTTGATTTTTAAAAAAATCAACAACAAAAAAATCCTTACACTACACACCTGTCTCTCTTGAATTCACATATAAGTTTGTTACTTATTCTTTCTGTATATTTATATACATAATTGACATAATATTTTAGTTTGTATGTGAATCTGCTTAATTTTTCATGAAATCTATGCAAATGAGAAATATTTTACACTAATATTCAACCAATCCAATAACTGAAAACACATGTTTTATAAAATTTAAGAAATAGGTGATTCTTTTGTGTTTACTGATTCTCAAATAAAGTTAAATTTTACTAGAAAAATATAAAATGAACCGAGGTATTTTTGATATTTTTTTTAAAGTCTTCTCCTTGGCTTTCAATAAACACCATCAATTTACACACAAAAAATTGTGTTTATAAACCATTCCAATTATAGATACCTCGAATAAATATAAACACACAAAAACAACCCCAATATAATAAAATTCATGTAATTATTGCCATTTTATCTTTTCTATAAAAAGGGATACACCAAAATACATATTTAATATTTATTAAGGTCCTACACCAAGCCAGCCGTCATTAGACAACATAATTTTCTTATACTATCATCTGCTGTGTCAAACTATATTTTATTTCTGTTTGATTTTTGTTTTAGCTCGAGCTACAATCTATAATTTGTTTAGAATGGTGTGTCCCTTTAAGATTAATGTATATATGTGTATTCGGTGAAAGGAAAAAGAAAGTACACATACCTATAAACGTCGACAGGTCAAGGAACAAAAAATGTATTACATATAAATTTTGTATATTTGTTGAATCAAAAAACAAACATCTAATTCATTTCAAAACAAAACAATAAGAAAAAATCAGTTTTTTTTTCATCACATGAATAAACTTAGTAAATAATGAAATAATTTCAAAAACCAAAATGTATGCTTTCTTTTTCCTTTCAGTGTATATATATGAATGTATGTTACAACTTGACTGATATATATATTTGTACGGTTTGTTGAGGGATGGCCCACCCCGACCCTCACAGACCTATTACGGGGTGATTAAATGGATCACTTTTCAGTGATTGAAATTAAAAAAAAAAAATAAAAAAATAAAAAAATAATCATACAGCAATTCTATCCACCTCAATAGAGGTTACGAATCGAAAGTTCAGTCGTTAAATCGTGAATAACAAGAGCTGTTGGAGAACTCGACTATTGTAGGCATGTGGTAAATACCAATAGTATTTTATTAAAAACAAAACACAATTTAAAAAGAAGAAAACAAAAAGGCGTGTTTCTGGGCTGTTTATTGAATTTAACCCCCTCCCAACCCCCCCCCCCCCCCCCCCAAAATATGGAATTATTAGCTTGCAGTGATGGGTGTGCTTGCGTGGTGGCTAAACAATGGTCTGCCAGCCCCTCAAAACCAACAGATTAACATACAAATTAAAAAATACATCAACAAATGAATATGCAGAATGAAATAAAAGATATAGATACTTAAAAATATATATTATTTAAAAAAGAAAGAAAATAGCTGTGATAAGGGAATTATATTAATATTGATATATTTATCTTTTAAAAGAGCAAACTTTAATATTATCAACAAAATGTGATAAACATTTTTTTTTTTTAAAAATTACCTTTTGTTAAAATAATTTTTTTTTTTAAAAAAATTTAATTTGATATTATGTTTCATATGAGAATCTCAAGATGTGACAATATAAACATATCAACAAAAGCATAAGCCGTATAGCCAGTATAGCTAAAATGATGTCAAATGCTCATTATTTTTTTCGAGTCAAAACTGATAATTAGACTATCAGGCACCAACATAAAATGCGCTATTTAACACAAAATTTCAACCATTCTGGTCCCTTAAATATTTGAACAATCTCCTTGTTACTAACCATACATTTTCTTCAGTGTAAAACTATTTCAACCTTTCTCTCAGGTAACGTAATTAAAAGCTAGTTCATATATTTTACTCAAATTCACACGTTTCTTGATACTCCATTGATACATGAAAAATTGTAAGAAATTATTAAATTTACTCATGCTCATAGCACATGCAGAATATTTAATATGTTGAAGGAAAGCATATGTTTGCTCACAGATGTCAGAGTTAACCTATCGAAGTATCGTTAAACGTGCAGATTTATACACAACTGCACATTTATGAGTAAAACCATGAAATGTATCATGATGAAATCTAGTTCTTTTCCAAAAACCTGGTTCACGGTTCAAACAATACTCCTCTAGTTGGCAGCTGAAGTCATAAAACATTTCAGGAGCATTTTCAATAAATGCATAAGCTGAGCAAGCAGGATCCTTTCTTCCCTCATGACCAGGTATCATATGATACCCATAACAATGCCCATAATGCTGGGGGTCAAACCATAAGAACAAGTAAGCTGTTCCTTTCCTACCAACCTTCAGATTTATTTTTGTAACATTTCTCTTCCACTCTGGCAGAACAAAAGTAGGTCTTACATTTTGTATAATAATCAAGTTTAGACATAGAATGGTATACAAGCATCCCATTCTATAATGAGTTGGTCACATAATAATGGCAAATACTGTAAAACACTTTAAATTCCCGTGGACTTTATTTCGCAAATTTGCTCTGTTAAGTCCATTTTTATTTATTTGTGAAATGTTGAAATCGCGACGCTCGAATGGTGAAACCGTCGGAAATGATTTTTATTTGGATATTGTAAACATTCGGACAATGAACATGATCGTAATTTTAGCGAAATCTTTGAATTCAATAGAGTTGAATTCGAGAGAGTTGAATTCACGAGCTTTGAACTCGCGAGAGTTGAATTCGTGAGAGTTGAATTTGTGAGATATGAATTCGCGAGAGTTGAATTCGCGAGTGTTGAATTCACGAGATTTAAACTCGCGAGAGTTGAATTCGGGAGAGTTGAATTTGTGAGATTTGAACTCGCAAGAGTTGAACTCGCGAATAAAAGTGAAAATAAAATTATCGCTGATGAAAAGTGTTTTACAGTAGTTAAGATTCAAAGCGAACTCTTTAAGTACATTTATGAACCAAAAATGCTAAATTATTGAATTCATGCGATTTACTCAGCAGCTACCATTTATATTTTCACATTGATCTATACATTGTCTGTAAATGAGTTAACAGTTTTGTGTAATTTTTAACCAGAACTTTATCGGACGTTCCTTACTTATAATTGATGGATCTAGTGGTAGTCTCCCTAATTCGCAATATACGGCCATGTTTGGTGTTTGTTGACGAGCACCCAGTATGTATGTACAGAATTGAATATGTAGTTTTTCAACAGTACAACTGTAATGCACATAAAATACAATACAATGGTTAGCTAAACAAATGATCAAACTCGCTCAATGACAATTAATAACATTGACTTAAACCTGACTCATATATATATATATATATATATATATATATATATATATATATATATATATATATATATATATATATATATAAACATACATGTAATTATGTCACTGATTAAACCATGTGTGTGTGTGATGGTTAAACGAAAATTTAAAATCAGTAAATAAAAACTATTAATGTTTAAAATATAATTGACATTTCACATTTTCACATGTCAATTTATGAAGTATATGTTTATACTAAAAACTAAAAATCTAAAACCATGCAATATATCAGATCCTACCTTTATTCACCCTCAAACATGTGTTTGTTCAAAATAGACTGTTTTACGTTTTATTAGACTTTTGATGTTCAATATACACTTAACAGCTTTAAAAACGCAAGTTTGGTATCGTATGGGTATTTTAGATCGTTTTATTTGATTATATTTACAAAGACACAAGCAGTTTAGTCTTCACATTCCAATAACAAACCACGATATTGCTGAACGATATTCTAACATGTTTATAATAAGTTATCACAAGTCAGGTATAAAAAAATATAACGCACTTTAAAACATGCGTTTTTAAAGCCGTTAAGTATATCTTGGTATAATAAAGGTGGTCTATACATGTCTTACAAACTCCATGTAATGGCATAGCTATTACAAGCGTACATATAATAACATACAATTATACAACCATTATACCCATGCATACAGCTGCTATCAGACTTCTATTCAAAAACATAAATACCTGACCTTAACACAATGTTTCTCACAAAAGAAATGAGCATCTTCTCACGACCATATACCTTACATGGTATCATATGACAAGTAAAGGTCAGGGCTGCGTTCAGTTCGGGTAAACGTTTGCTAACATTACCTAACATAGTTTCCTGGACACTGGCTCAACCGCAAATCAGCACACAGTACGCAGGGAACCAGGCATTAAATTTGTTTGCTGTTTAATGATGCTGAACGCAGCCCAGATGTTCTGAGAAATCTACGCGGGTTGGGCACAGCCTTCACTACCCGGCGCCAAAGTTCTGATACATTGATTTACCGATTGATATCAATAAAGATCCGGATAAATATGATAATTAAACGCAGACTAATCTAGGAATTAATGCCTTTTTGACCATTTTCACGTATTCAGGGTGTTGATTTCTGTTTGAATACTCTGAAATTCAGCATGTTATTTAAATAACAGATAGAAAGTAAAATTTGCCTGTTAGACACCAGCCGCAATCATATGAGACCAATGTTGGTCCATACAAATGTACATGTTCACCTTCAATTTATTTTATATTCGGTTAAAAAGATTTTAGATATTAATTTGTGCCAATCTGGATTTACCCAGTATTGATTGTTTTGAACTAGAGTTAAACTTCACTCGCTCTTATATACGATCCGGTCACGACAGATTTTCCTGAAGCAAAGACTATAATAAGTGTTTTCATGGCGTTTGTTGCCGAATTAAGAATCGTGACAGAGCAAATATGTAATACACAGCCTAGTAGTCTCGTCGAGTAAACATTAAATAGTATTTTGTTGCTGAACAATCTAGCTAGTGGACAATTGCTCCACCCACTGGCCACGTGATATTGTTTGTTTAAGTATATACAATGAAGTGCTCACTTAGACATCGTGTGTTTGTCTTAGGAAAATATTAACAAAGCAACCAATACCGATCACTGATTTGATTAACTACTAGTTTGATTGACAGCTCACGTCAGGTTAATTGATTAATACCCATTCATCCGTTGTTTCATTACCATGGTTTTGACTATTGCTTCGTGATGCGTTTCGAGGTTGTCTGACAGACCTTCCTAAATGTTCTTTAATTCGCTCGACAAACACGTGTCTTTTAATATTTTGTTTCTCATAACACCAGTAGGCGGTAGGAGTCTTTGTTAGCATGACGCACCAGTATTTGCTCAGCTGTTTTAGATTGACATCGTCTAGAATGACGAGCATCAAATTGTCCCTTTTCAGCTCGACCTGTCGGTCGATAGAAACCTCAAGTTGGAATTGACACCAACTGTCCTTAAGAAAATTCTTCGACACGATGGCGATGACATTCTTGCTGGCGTATATTCCATCCAGCATAACTTCACACTTTGCCCCCAAATCTGCATCTCGATGCCATATGTTTAATGTGTAGCCTTGATTCTCTTCAACTAGTTTGATGAAATCACCATGTACGAAACCCCTATCATCGTCATTGTATATAACGTAAGCGTCGTAGAGAGCGTCTTTCTTATTTAGAAGTTTCGTTTTTTCCGGATCGGTGGCTTGTGTTCGGCGCTTGAGTCTGTAGTACAAATAGGTCAAGTACCATCTGTTTTTATAGACGACTAGCGAGATCACAGTGAATACAAATATGAAACAACCTATGACGGAATATGCAACAATCATGGGATCAAATGGCTTGCACGAATCTAACGTTGGTTTATAATCTTTGAAGAACGTGCGCTTCAGTTCGGATGGTGTCTGGCATTTGTAGCCATAGGGCCATTTTTTGAGAGTAAAACTGAATGCCCTGCCATCGTCAGTGATCAAATTGCGAAACCACCTCATTTCACAAGTACAGTCAAGGGGATTGTAGGACAGGTCCAACTTCTCCAGAGACGATAACAATGATCTGTTAAATGTGGTGTTTGTTATTATTCTGATGTAGTTGTATCGAAGGGATATAAGCTTCAGGGGAGTGGAAGTGTTAAGTGTTTGCTGTAAATAAATATCTTCGATAAGGTTTTCATTCAGATTAAGAGTAGTAAGATTTGTAAACATGTTCAAAAAACCTTTAGGTAGTCGATTCAATCTCATGTTTGCCATGAAGAGAGATTGAAGGTGACTTAATGGCTTAAGTATTTGCGTTATAGACGTCTCGTTCAAGGAACGGAAGCTATTATGCGAAATATCCAAATATTCAAGGTTTTTGCAATGTTCAAAGATTCTACGCATGGATTCATCTGAAGCAAAATAGATGCTATTTGACTGGATTTTGAGAAAGACCAGGTTTGAATTATTAAATGCCAGAGATTCTATCGTTTTGAGTTTTCCTTGCATTTTGGCTAATTCCAAATGTTTTAAGTTCGTCAGGCTAGAAAATGAGTTATTTCTTATAACCCTCATGATGTTTCCACTCATTGATAAATTTGTCAGAGAGTTCAAACAATTCCAGCTTTGCACTCGAATCGACTGTATGTAATTGTGACTTAAATCTAAGTAAAGTAGTTTAGGAAACAAGTTCACCGAGATGTCATTCTTACACATCCACGGCGGGAATGTAAGTTCATTCATCCCTAGGTTTATACTTTCCAGTGTATTTGATCCATTTTCTGGGTTAACTCTTGCAATCCAGTTCCAACGTACGTCAAGAGATTTTAGAGCAGTCAGGTAAGAAAATACACTCATGTTTAGAATGTTTATTCTGTTTTGTTGAATATCCAGATGAACAAGCTTGTCCAAACACGACCATGCTTTTGAATCAAGATTATCTATGTAATTATTGCTCACCTTCAAGTGTGTGAGATTTTTAAATGGGGATTCAGGACCAGAACAGAAGCGAGGAAACGATTTAAATCTGTTGCCACTCAACGATAAGATTTTAAGGGATTCCATAGCCCGTGGTGGATATACATGTTCGAGTAAACTGCCTTCGATGAAAAGTGTTTTCAAATATTTAAGATTTTCAAATACCGTCATATTCAATCGTATAATGTTGTTCCTGCCTAAGTTCAAATGCTTAACTTTTGATCTGTTCAGTGGGCAAAAGAAATCGTTTGGTAAACCACTAAGTGTAATATTTTGCAACTTTATTGAAATTGCATTTGCCTTCTGTACGTTTCCTAGCGCCGCTCTCAAATCTGATATGTTTATGTTTACATTGTCACTTAAGTCTAAAACTTGTAACTTTGGAAACAATCCAAATACAAATTCCGCAAGAGTGACAATGCCATTCCTTTTAAGATGCAATTCTTTCAAGTTCATTTGATTTATATTTGCAAAAGTTTTATTTGACAAATTTTGCAAATTTTTGTTTTCAAAGAACAGCACACTTATGTTTGGCGGCAAGGCGGGAATGGCTTTCAAGTAATCGTTAAACGTGCAGTTTGCAGTTTTTACTGAACAGCAGCAGGTGCTCGTGCCGTTGAGGATCCCGCATGGTCTAAATCCGGGCTTCGTGCATTCCACATCACCAAGTACACACTGAATCGTTAAACATAAAGCAATACAGACTATAAAAACAACCATTGCTGACATTGTCTATATCTAACAAACACCGGCGTCTGATATACTGTATATTGGCTTTTTTTTTTATTTTTTTTGTTGTTGTTGTATTTTTTTTTTATGTTATTGTATATATAGTATATCGCACAAGCACAAGTTGAAACTCACACTCTAAATCGAATTAATATAACAAGGTCCCCGCTAGTATATGAACATGTTCCTGTAAGTAACACATGTTAACCAATTGAACGCTGATATCATCAAGGTTCTTTTTATCGTCTGCTTACAAATTAAACACGGATAGTTCAACCAGTCAGTGTATAACCGGGTTACATGTAAAATCAACTTGTTTTGCGAAATGAAGCCAGGTTGATATATATCTCAATAATAAACACAGTTGATTCTCGGTACCTAGTCACGTGTAACAGTTACAGTCCGTGAATTGGTTCTATCCTTGCTGTAATGTTGTTGTTGGTAAATACTCTCTCGAAAACTCAGACGGTGATGGTGACTGAAAATAAAAGTATGCTCTAAATATATCTGATGAATTTACTTTAAACACAGTTTAGGACTCACACCAGTATTATATCCCTTGAATACTCCGGTCCTACCAATGAAAGGGGATAGGAATGGAATTTCAGTACTCTATTTTTCTTTTTTTACAGGACTTTATAGTGTAGTTGTTTCTAAGTAATTATTGAACATATCTTTTTTCAGCGAAGACTGAGATTTGAAGCAGGATACACTGTTATATAAGTTCTACTGACATTAGTTTGTTTATATTCTTCTCGAAGTTTATAGGCATAGTGCCACCATTGGAGAAAGGAAGTGCTTCCGTGGGGTTATAAATGGCAGCTATAAATAATCCTCGTTTCTTCTTATTTACAAATGCATTTTCCTTATTTTAATGCTCATTTTTTTTTTTATTTCAATGGCATCTTTGATGTATTTTGGAAACTTTGACAGCATAACTGATATGTTTGTGCACACACTGAGCAGAAAAAAGGCTCTTATATGACACATGACCCCTACTTTTCTCATCATATTTTGAAAGTGCATAGGTTGACAAACAGTAAAATGTAGGTTTCAATTCTTTAATTTGGGTCTCTCTATGAATGACAAGCCTTCAAACTTTTATTATTTACTATAGAATTAAGAACGAAAATCAAAGGTGGGATTCCACCTACAATGGCAAATTTGGAGAATTATTGATTTAAACATATTTTATTTAGAATATCTTACAATATTACATATTTACAAACAATTTTGCCCAAAGGATTGGAATGAAAGACAAGCTTATAAAATTACTCTGCTAAAGCAATGATAAATCGCGGTTATTTTTTTTTATTATTATCATACATTCCTATATAATCATGAATCTTTTTTTTTTTGAAAATCTAAACAAATTGGTCAAGGGGGTTGCGAGGTGAGTGTGGTGTGGGGGTAAGATTATTTTAATATTTTTTTTTTTGTATCTGGAGGTCAGGTAAATTAACACCGTTATATCTAAATCTATATAACCCTATAACACTTAACCTTAAAAGAAACACAGCATAATCATAAACAAGAAATGTCACTGGTAAGTGTCGCATGCCCCCCCCCCCCCCCCCCCACCCCAAATGGTCGTTGAAAAATAACAATATAATTATGTTATAATAAGTAGCGATGTATCCATGAATATAAAGAGTAATGGACTGATGTTTCAGACTAGACATGAAATGTCATGTTTTTACATTAAAGCGTGACCTTGACCTTTGTGTAACCTTGACCTTGACATCTGATGCAATGGTCTGGGTATTTCAACAGTTAAATGCTGCTGACACATCATCCTGTTATGCTGTTCACTTGTGTCAAGCTATTTTAAAATCCCTAAATGTAAGAAAAAATTACAGATCAATTGTTGATAAATTGAGCCAAGTGTTTTTTGAAATCCATCCATGTATGATAACGTTAAAGGACAAACTTGAACAGATTCAAAGTGTTGTCATACATACTAAAAGTGTGACCTTGACCTTTGAGGTATGGGTCTAGGTCTTACTTATGATACGTCGTCATGTCATCTTGATAAACTGAGCCAAGTTAAAGGCAAAGTCACAGACCAGACACACAATATCAAACAAATTGAAAGTGTGACCTTGATCTTTGAGGAAAGGTTCTGGGTCTTACATGCGACACTTATTATTAATTTTTATGTCATGTTGATCAACTGAGCCAAGTGTTTTTAAAATTTATCCATGGATGACAGACCGGACAAGACATGTCAAAATGACTGAAAGTGTTGTCAAACAAAGTTAAATTGTGACCTTGACCTTTGAAGTGGGAGTTTAAGTATTAAGGGCAACACGTCGTCATGTTATGTTGACCATTTGTACCAAGCATTTATAAAATTCATCTATGCATGACAAAGTTACAGGACGGACACGAAATCTCACACAGACTCAAAGTGTATTCAAACAAACTCAAATTGTGACTTTGACCATTGAGGTACGGGTGTGGGTCTTACTCGCAACACGTCGTCATGTTACGTTGATCATTTGTACCGAGCATTTATAAAATTCATCTATGCATGACAAAGTTACAGGCCGGACACAAAATCTCACACAGACTCAAAGTGTATTCAAACAAACTCAAATTGTGACTTTGACCTTACTCGCGACACGTCGTCATGTTACGTTGATCATTTGTACCAAGCATTTATAAAAATCATCTATGCATGACAAAGTAACAGGCCGGACACAAAATCAAACACAAACTCAAAGTGTTGTCAAACAAACTCAAATTATGATCTTGACCTTTGAGTAACGGGTGTGTTTCTTACTCGCGACACGTCGTCATGTTATGTTGATCATTCGTAGCAAGTATCATTAAAATTCATCTATGCATGACAAAGTTACAGGCCGGACACGAAATCACACACAGACTCAAAGTGTATTCAAACAAACTCAAATTGTGACTTTGACATTTGAGGTACGGGTGTAGGTCTTACTCGCGACACGTCATCATTTTACGTTGATCATTTGTACCAAGTATCAACAAAATCCATCTATGCTTGACAAAGATAGATGCCGGAAACGAAATACAGGACGGACGGACAGACGGACGGACGGACGGACTGACACTGCGTTTACTATATGCCATCCAATAATTTTTTATTTTTTTTGTGTGTGTGTTGGGGGGGGGGGGGGGAGACATAAAAATGGTGGGGTTGTCAGGTGGGGGTAATCTTTTTTTTGCTATTGGAGATCAGGTTAGGTGGGTAGTCTCAACACCGATACTATCGCAAGGCTTTAGCGGAAATTATATAACTATACGTGTGTGCATAATAGCGCGTATTCATTTCAAAACGACGGTGAAAACTCGAGATCCAATACTATACAAAAATAGAATTTTCATCCTTAATTTTTCAAACCTATGAAATATAACAATATCTTCATCAGGATCAAGGAAAGTATTACACAATTGGTTGATAGTGATATTCATCTTTGTTCTCGGTGAATATACTTGGGAACTGACCGATATCATTAGACAATAAGTGTTTTATCATACATGGATAAAAAGCATCAAACTTGATATGTTGATTAAAGCTTTTGCTCAGCCACGTGTCTCGTCGCATTGTTTAGAACCAGAGACAAGTCGTTGACATCGTCCAATCAGAACTTTATTTAACGAACGGAAGTTCAGAGTATGTAATAGATTGGAAAATAAATATCAGTTTGATTATAGAATATGTGGTAAAGTGGGGTGTGAGAAACGTATAAATTAATAAACGTTATTGGAAATGATCCAACATGCCTAAGTTTATAAATTAATATTTCAGAAAATAACAGTACAATAAAAATTTAGTACTTTTATAATAAAAGCTTTTAAATTGAAATCAGAGATAAAGTCTTATAGACACGTATTTTCAATTGCACTTCTTATGATAAGAATACATAATTTACGGTGCAGGAGTGTAATTAGCCCATCACATATTCTTTACTTCCGTTTCATCGCTCGGTGTTTTCCGTATAACTCGGCTTTCGAGTAAATTGCCGAATTACTTTCCGACTTGCCCGAACATATAATGACTAACGGAAACTAATTTGCCTAATTTTATTCTCGTTCCTTATAATGGTGACTGGTTAAATAAATTGTAAATGTAAGCTTTTTCTGAGTTGTGTGATAAAAAGAATCTTACATCCGTGTTCATTTATTGATTAATTTATCAAACCCAATGGAAAAATATATATATAAAGCTCGACAGAGCCTTGTATAATAGATCTATATGTTTTCCAACTCGTTTAATAAATTCAATAATAGATAAGTACTCATGTAAGATCCTCTTTCTGTTATATTTGTTTTGCTGACATGAATTATGAATCTTATAAACTCTTTGCGTTAGCAAATATCGTGCATCTTCTTCTCAACTCTCAATCTTTGCTTTAATTTAAACATATTCGATGTGATTTATATGATGGACATATTGTAACTATCCTAAGGTTTGCATTACTAAAACACTTTCTGTTATAAGTTTTTGTATATATCATGTACATGTACCAGGTGGGACTGCGTGCATGTTTAACATTGGACATTAACTATACCAGTGGCCTAGCTTCCTATAGGCACTGTAGGTACGTGCCTACACTTTTTTCTCTGAAATACCCCTAAAAAATAAGAAATATACGTCAAAATACACCTACGACAGTCTAGCTGAAATTTGTTTCGATGGAGCATGCCCTTAGACCCTTATAATTGTGTCTACACATCGTTTTCAGCCAAGTTACGCCCCTGACTACAATGTCACTTGCGAGAAATACGATAAACGTCAAATATGTCAGTCACCTGTAAGTAGGGCCTACGATATATCGAAAACACGAAACCTTTTATCATTTCAATATATATGTGGTCGCGTTATATTCAAACTGTTCCTAAATTGAGAAGCTACAATTTTTTAAACACACTTTTGAATTTGAACAGTACATTGTAACCTATTTAAAGCAACACATCCACGTTTAAACTTTTGAAAAAGTTTTTCAATTGAGTTGTGAGCACATTTCCCATACATAAATATATGGTCAGTGAGCTGTATATGTGCTAACAAACTCTATCCGGAACGCTTTAGAATTTAAAAAAAGATGTCCAAATTATAAAGCGTGACAAACGCTTTATAAATTATTTTTAAATTGCCGAGGATTCCAACTTTGCTTCAAATTGAATTATGCGAGTCGTATTAAAAAACTTCACGTTTTAGTGCGTAGTGTACTTTACCTGCCTTGAAAGTCATTTTGACAATTTTTTTTGACTCGGGTGAGTTACACGCTTGTTTTATAAAGTGTTAGTCACGCATTATAATTTGGGCATTATTTTGTTCGGGATTGTGTTTATATGTTCATATACAGCTAATTGATCATATGTTTGTATGGGAAATGTGCTCATAACTCAATTAATTTTTTTTTTAAAAGTTCAAACGTGGATGTGTTGCTTTAAAGAAAAATAAGAGATCTATTATGTGTCAATTAAGGTGTGACATTTTACCTATAAGAATGGAGATTGGAAAGTATAATAGTGAAACTCCAGAACAGAGACTATGTAGATTCTATGACACAGGATCCGTTGAAGACGAGAAACATTTTCTGTTACGTTGTGGACTTTATAATAATATCTGAGAAAATGTGTTTCAAGATATACTTCTTGCTGATATGTTTATTAATTTTAACTCTGATGAGAAACTGTCATATTTACTACAATCACATCCAAGAAAAGTCTCTAAGTATCTTGTACAGGCCTACCTTAAACGTAAAAATATTATATATCAGACATTTTAATCATCGGCCAAAACCTATTTACCGACCAAGTGGTTCAGATATTAATATCCATTGATGGTATTAACCAGTTGTTAAAAATGTCAGCTCAACCCATTCAAACTAGGTACATAATTATATTTAATAATGAATGAACCGGATACTGTAATTAAATTAAGGTGACTTATAGGCCCAATGGGCCGGGTGCTATTTATATTTGTTTTGTGTTCTATTGTTTTGTTTGTTACAAATTATGCACATGTCCCTATAATAAAATATTTACTTACTTAGTATATCGTAGGTACATGCACCCGGTACTATAAAATATTGCAAATACGCTTTACGACTTATCACAATAGTCCATAAATCTATATATAAATCTAAATACGTTTATATAAATCTATATATAAATCTATATACGTATATATAAATCTATATGCCTATATATAAATCTATATAACTATACGTAAATATATATACCTATATATAAATCTATAAATAAAACTATATACGTATATATAAATCTATATACCTATATATAAATCTATGTACCTATATATAAATCTATATATAAGTATATACCTATATATAAATATATATACCTATATATATAAATCCCATAAATGTAGTATAGCACGTGTAGTGATTTTGCACTGATTATAAACAATATAACTATTTAAAACTAGTTACCGTTCTTTTAAAAAAAGTATCCACATTTCCTACACTATGTTAACGTTACCAAACACAAATTCAAATGAAATACGTCAATATAAAAAGAAGCCACGCTTTGATTTAATCCATATTGTCAATGACCATGACGCGAACCCGGAACAGGAAGAATGCCGTGATGGTGGCGGGTGGTGTGTTATTTCACATTAAACGTTTATCGGCGTTTAAAGGGAGCATATTAATAAACACGCTTTAATTGTCTTAGACAAATAAACTTATTTTTAAATTGTATAAAAAAGCTTCTCATCATTAATAAATCAAATCCTAAGGTTTGGTATATCAAATACTTAAAATGGAGAGTAAACTTTAAATGAAATCCCCATTCTAAAAATAGACAGCATTTACATACTTCTTGATAGCCTCCTCATCGTCATACGAGCTCTTTCTCAGGTAAAACAAAACTTTACTACGTGTTCATCTGTAAAACGGATCAAACTGAAATCAAAACGAAATCACGTGACATATTTAAAACGTCATAAAATATGATGTAATTTTAAGTGGGAAATGAATTTAAACCTTCTTACCTGGGCGCGTAGCAAAAGTTAGGAAATGCATTTTCAATAAATTGTTTTGACATGTTTAAATAGATATCCGTTTGATGTGTGTGTGTGTGTGTGTGTGTGTGTGTGGGCATGATATTTTGGGGGTGATGTTTATAGCTAGTTGTTGAAAAGACTTGATATATTTCCTTTAAAGGGATTATCCGTACTGGTGACATTGATTTTACTGTTCGCACAGACAAGAAACAAAGTTTGTTTTATCTTACTCAAGGAGATGTGATTAGATATTATTATACCATGGAGAGGGGGTAGGGGGGATGCTATTTATATACACTAACCTCTCAACGCCGATATTTACATGTGCATAAGAGATAAACCAAGTTGAAGTGCAATCTAGAATGAATTTAAGCGCATTAAAATATTGAAAAAGCGACGCTATTGGCTCAATGATTGATTTGAAATGTTCGTGCTGGTTTCTCATACAAAACAATCTCTATGCATAGATGACAAGGCATAAAACAGATACGGTGATAACAACATTAACATATAACTTTCCCAATATATGAATCGGGAAGATCATACCGTCGTTACTGCCGACAACGAAATTCATATTTGACAAAATGAGATAGTAAGGTCATGTTTGTGATAATACTGTAACATGAATATGTGTTATAAATAAAAATTAAAATATTGGTGGATTTAGGGGTGGGGGCAAGGATTCGGACCCTCTCGGGTTTCTCCAAAATATTGAAAACATAATAGCTATTGTAGTGAAAATGGTGAAAATAAATATAGCAGAGACAATGGAATTTCGGGAACAAATTTGACCCCACTGACTAAAATCTGGTATCCGTCTATGCGTAATCATGAAGCACGTGTTTAGGGATGTACACTTTTATAAATAATCCCATAGTACCTATGTGAAAATATACTTTATAATGTTTTTGTTTTTTTTAAATTCCAGAAATAAGTCCATCTTACACATTCCTCCGGCGGGTGTGAAATTCAAAATGATTTCAATTTATCAATGATAATGAGATATTTGTATTCATTTTAAAAAACATAACTTCATTTTTAGACATTTATAAGTATTTTTTCTGACATATTGCTTATAACGTAACAGTAGTGTAGTAATATTGTGTGATTTTCCATAGAATGATCAAGGATTTTAGTTGGGGTGGTCGGATGGGGGTCCTGAAATTCCAGACATTGGGGTGGTCCGAAGTATAGGTTTTAATAACTTTCACCATAGTTTGAACTAAATAATTGTTTGTTCCGACTGACAGAATAAACACTCATACGGGTATCTGGCGAGGAATCTGGCGAATTATTTTAACACTACAGTAGATACCAGTTTTTAAATACTTCAAGTAGATTTGAACACCCAGCCCCCCCCCCACCCCTCCCCCACTCCAAATCCGCCCATATATACACTTTCCTTTACAATAAACTTAAGTTAACACAAACATGACTTAGGAAGCAGCTATATTAATCGAGCTGTAATGATTTGCGTGACATTTTACCAAAGAAAAAATAAACACTATGTATATAAGATGACAAAGCATATACAAGTAAAAAGTTGATAACAAAAACATATCTAAATTCCCCTAAACCGGGAAGTACTAGTGACAAAGATTTGGTTGTATTTATTGAGATGTTTCATTAATACGCACTATAAAGGTTTTGATATACTTGAGTATTAAGCATAATCAGTAGTTTAACAGTAGTATAATAGTATAGTGAATGTGTTTTGTTTTTTTAAATGGTGTTTTCATTTTCAACACATTTCAGGTTATATATTGCATATCCAATTTTATTGGTGGAGGAAGACCTCAGACTGAGTCAGATTCAGTAGAACCACCGTCCTTCCGCAAGTAACTGGAAAATTTCTCACATAAAGTTTTTGGAGCGAGCGGGACTCGAACATACGACCTTAGCGGTGAGAGGTTAGTGATCTTAGACCACTCGGCCACCGAGGACCCCTAGTTCATATGGCATTTCGGTACACCAATTGTATCACAATGACAGAAATCCTATATCCATTTATGAGATAAACCACGAATTTAGGGATGTACGAATTTTTAAAGTATCACATAGTAAATATGTGAAAAAAGAATTTATATTTCATTAGTGTCAAGCCTATGTAAACGGTCACCTGTATTAAGCAACCACTTGTCTTAAGCGGCCATTTATCAGAAAATAAAGGCTCCGGGAGATATTCCTTCGGCAGATATGAAATTCAAAATCATTCGTTCATTATACTTCATAACGGGGTGCGTTGCTTTTATTTTGAAAAATGGTATAATTTTTAAATATTTTCAGAAAGTTTTCACTGACATATTGCTTTGAAGGCAATAGTCGTAATATTGGGCGTTACCGATATCCGATAGGCGGATACAGTATTTCAACTATACTTGATTGGGATTCCGAAATTCAAGACGTTGGGGCGGTCCGAAGTGTGTTTTCATCATATTTTCATCATGGTTTGAAACCAATGGCTATAATTCCGTACCATCAGAATAAACACCCGTGGGTATCTGACGATAGAAGTTCACTACAGTTAGGGCCATTTTTGGTAAAAACTAGGGATCAGTCGGACCCCTGCCGCGTCCAAATCCGCCCGTATGTATAATGATGGTCCTTTACAAAACATGATATTATATGAGGTGAAGAGATGTCTTATACACATTTTATTTATTTGCCATTGAGTACAACGATACAGACTTCCCGGTTCATATTTATTGGATAGTACATTTTGAATACAATTGGGCGTACTATAAACAACACATATAAGAAATTTCAAAGATATTGTTTTGATTAAAAAATTATCTTGACACTGGGACGTCGAAGATCAGAGATGTTTTTCGTTGCACATTTTATTTGTCAAGATAGCTTTTTAAATCTAGGGAACAAAAGAAGTCACAAGGAATCAGGTCAGGAGAATATGGTGGGTGGGGAAGCAAACCAACTTTTCTGTTTTAAATAGTTTATAATAATTGTGATATTATTTAGTGAAGAGTTGCATGTATCATGCAGCAAGCGAAACGAAATTTTTCAGTTGCACAAAATTTCGTCATAACAGGTACTTTTGTGGGGCGGGGTGTAGAAAGAAGTCGACGACTGTCGCTGGTTTGGTTACAAGCATGTGCACATTGAGTGCTTGTATTGTTCCTACTCGCTATTGTTGTATCTAAGATAGTCTTAAGTATTTTAGAAAAAGGAAGCAGTTTCTTAATATTCCCAGTTGCTGAGAATTAGCACCCACCAGTCTATGTGTACAGACTCAGTGAGTGTATGTGTACAGACTCAGTGAGACTATGTATACAGACTCGGTTAGTTTATGTATACAGATTCAGTTAGTATATGTATACAGACTCAGTTAGTATATGTGTACAGACGGAGTGAGTCTATGTGTACATACTCAGTTAGTCTATGTATACAGACTCAGTTAGTCTATGTATACAGACTCAGTTAGTCTATGTGTACAGACTCAGTTAGTCAATGTGTACAGACTCAGTTAGTCTATGTGTACAGACGAAGTGAGTCTATGTATACATACTCAGTCAGTATATGTATACAGACAGTGTCAATATATGTGTGCAGACTGAGTAAATATATATATATATATATGTACAGAGTGAGTGAGTCTATGTATACAAACTCAGTTAGTCTATGTGTACAGACTGAGTGAGTATATGTATACATACTCAGTTAGTCTATGTGTACAAACTGAGTGAGTCTATATGAACAGACTTAGATAGTCTATGTATACAGACTCAGTTAGTCTATGTATACAGACTCAATTAGTCTATGTATACAGACTAAGTAAGTCTATGTATACAGACTCAATTAGTTTATGTATACTGACTCAGTTAGTCTATGTATACATATTCAGTTAGTCTATATGTACATACTTAGTCTATGTATACAGATTCAGTTAGTCTATATGTACAGACTGAGTAAGTCTATGTATACAGACTCAGTAAGTCTATGTGTACATACTTAGTCTATGTATACAGATTCAGTTAGTCTATATGTACAGACTGAGTAAGTCAATGTATAGAAACTGAGTGAGTCTTTGTATACACACTCAGTGAGTCTATGTGTACAGACTGAGTGAGTCTATGTGTACAGACTCAGTTAGTCTATGCATACAGACTCAGTTAGTCTATGTGTACAGACTGAGTGAGTCTATGTATACAGACTCAGTTAGACTATGTGTACACACTCAGTGAATCTATGTGTACAGATTCAGTTAGTCTATGTGTACAGACTGAGTGATCTTATGTATACAGATTCAGTAAGTCTATGTGTACAGACTCAGTTTGTCTATGTGTACAGACTGAGTGAATCTCTGTGTACAGACTCAGTTAGTTTATGTATACAGACTTAGTTAGTCTATGTGTACAGACTAAGTGAGTCTATGTATACAGACTCAGTTAGTCTATGTGTACAGACTGAGTGAGTATATGTGTACAGATTCAGTTAGTCTATGTGTACAGACTGAGTGATCCTATGTATACAGATTCACTTAGTCCATGTGTAAAGACTCATTTAGTCTATGTGTACAGACTGAGTTAGTCTAAGTGTACAGACTGAGTGAATCTATGTGTACAGATTCAGTTAGTCTATGTGTACAGACTGAGTGAGTCTATGTATACAGATTCAGTTAGTATATGTATACATACTCAGTCAGTCTATGTATACAGATTCAATTAGTCTATGTGTACAGACTGAGTGAGTATATGTACACAGATTCAGTTAGTATACGTACAGACTGAGTGAGTCTATGTATACAGATTCAGTGAGTCTATGTGTACAGACTGAGTGAGTCGATATGTACATACCCAGTGAGTCTCTATGTACAGAGTAGGTCTATATGTACAGACTGAGTTAGTCTATGTATACAAACTCAGTTAATCTATGTGTCCAGACTTAGTGAGTCTATGTGTACAGACTGAGTGAGTCTATGTATACAGACTCAGTTAGTCTATGTGTACAGACTCAGTTAGTCTATGTGTACAGACTCGGTGAGTCTATGTGTACAGACTGAGTGAGTCTATGTGTACAGACTCGGTTAGTCTATGTATACAGACTCAATTAGTCTATGTATTCAGACTCGGTTAGTCTATGTGTACAGACTCAGTCTATGTATACAGACTCGGTTAGTCTATGTGTACAGACTCGGTGAGTCTATGTGTACAGACTCGGTGAGTCTATATGTACAGATTGAGTGAGTCTATGTGTACAGACTCGGTTAGTCTATGTATACAGACTCAGTTAGTCTATGTATTCAGACTCAGTTAGTCTATGTGTACAGACTCAGTCAGTCTATGTGTACAGACTCAGTCAGTCTATGTGTACAGACTCGGTTAGTCTATGTTTTCAGACTCGGTAAGTCTACGTGTACAGACTCAGTTAGTCTATGTGTACAGACTCGGTTAGTCTATATGTACAGACTCGGTTAGTCTATGTATTCAGACTCGGTTAGTCTATGTGTACAGATTCGGTTAGTCTATGTATACAGACTCGGTTAGTCTATGTGTACAGACTCGGTTAGTCAATGTATACAGACTCAGTAAGTCTATGTATACAGACTCAGTTAGTCTATGTATTCAGACTCAGTTAGTCTATGTATACAGACTCAGTTAGTCTATATGTACAGACTCAGTTAGTCTATGTTTTCAGACTCAGTTAGTCTATGTTTTCAGACTGAGTTAGTCTATGTTTTCAGACTGAGTTAGTCTATGTTTTCAGACTCAGTTAGTCTATGTGTACAGACTCAGTTAGTCTATGTATACAGACTCGGTTAGTCTATATGTACAGACTGAGTTAGTCATTGTATACAGACTCAGTTAGTCTATGTGTACAGATTCAGTTAGTCTATGTATACAGACTCAGTTAGTCTGTATGTACATACTCAGTTAGTCTATGTATACAGACTCAGTTAGTCTATGTATACAGACTCAGTTAGTCGACTCAGTGAGTCTATGTATTCAGACTCAGTGAGTCTATGTGTACAGACTGAGTGAGTCTATGTATACAGACTCAGTTAGTCAATATGTACAGACTGAGTTAGTCTATGTATACATACTCAGTCAGTCTATGTGTACAGACTCAGTTAGTCTATGTATACAGACTCAGTTAGTCTGTATGTACAGACTGAGTTAGTCTATGTATACAGACTCAGTTAGTCTATGTATACATAGACTCAGTTAGTCTATGTATACAGACTCAGTTAGTCTATGTATACATACTCAGTTAGTCTATATGTACAGACTGAGTTAGTCTGTATGTACAGACTGAGTTAGTCTATGTATACAGACTCAGTTAGTCTATGTGTACAGACTCAGTTAGTCTATGTATACAGACTCAGTTAGTCGACTCAGTTAGTCTATGTATTCAGACTCAGTGAGTCTATGTGTACAGACTGAGTGTGTCTATGTATACAGACTCAGTTAGTCTATGTATACAGACTCAGTCTATGTATTCAGACTCAGTTAGTCTATGTATACAGACTCATTTAGTCTATGGATACAGATTCAGTAAGTCTATGTGTTCAGACTTAATTTACGAATATTTCGGTAAATCATCACTTAATGTTGAATAAAAAAAATACATGTATGCATTGCATAATGAAAACATATTTAATGCGTGATAAATATTCTGAATTATGCGAATATACCTCAAAATGCTTTGTCGAAATAACTTTATAAGTTAAAACATGAATGTTTACACAGAATCTTCAAATAAAGACTACTTACATGCTGAAAAGAATCTTCCATAATATTACTATTAAGACGTTTCAACATTACCGGGATCCAACTTGACTTAATGCGGAAGGAAATTCTATGAAGCGTTGTAAACAATGCGCTATTTACCAATCGTGAAACCTCGGGTATTTCCGTATCCTCCGTATTGCGTAGCATAAAGGCCGAGGTGATCAGATTTGGTATTTACATAAATATGTGCTGGTGTATATTCTACAACATAATTTGTGTGTATAGTAACTACCGGGTTGGAAGGGAGCGTACAGCGTAAACAAATGTACGACATGCTCGCAATGCAGAATATGCTTACTTATAGATAAGATAGATAGGTAAACATGTAAAATATCATCTAAAATTTCCGTTGACACTGTTAATAGTTAAATGACATTACCGAGTGGGGTAATTAATTGCGGAGTTAAAGTTAGCTTTTTTTTTAAATTTTAATATGTATGTCTGACTTATGTGTCGTTCGGGTGTTGAGCCAGGATTAACGGGAAAATGAATACAAATTTAACAATTAAGAAACCTTGGTCGCCCCTTGTTATCGCTCCCTTTGTGGTTTTTAATGGGCAATTATTTATTTCATGAATACTTTACTATTACGTGATGATTTATGTACGACATCGGGTTTCATTATCATTCGTCTCTCACCTCTGATTCAAATGGAAAAGTTATTAGTTACTTGCGGAGATGGGGTGTGCTCGAGTACTGGTTAGCCTTTCAGGATCCCAGGAAACAGTGGTTAGGTTAACTGGTCGTCTTTTAGCCGTCGATGGCATAAAAATGACGCTAATTTTTTAATCAATCACTCAATCAATATGGACAGGCGCTTGATAATGGGATGAATGTGTTCAACGTTGAATTAATGTTCATTTGGATTGGCTATCAACTATTGGACCTGCTGTACAACACGTTTCATTTGAATTGCGGGACTAGTTATGACCGCATGGTTGTTATTCCAAAGCATAATGTAAAAAGAAGTTTAAATAACAAAGGGCCATAACTCCATAAAATAATTTAAAACTCAAAACTACTGTCTCGAGAAGACACCGATATACCATGTGACAGCGGCATGATACTCCAGTGTGGTAGCGCTTATATTACTGTCTCAAACAGACACCATCATACCATGTGTCAGCGGCATGATACTCCAATGTGGTAGCGCTTATAATACTGTCTTCAACAGACACCGGCATACCATGTGTCAACGGCATGATACTCCAGTGTAGTAGCGCTTATAATACTATCTCAAGTAGACACCGTCATATCATGTGTCAGCGGCATGATACTCCAATGTGGTAGCGCTTACAATACTCTCATGTAGACACCGTCATACCATGTGTCCGTCATACCATGTGTCAGCAGTATGATACTCCAGTTTGGTAGCGCTTATAATATTGTCTCAAGTACACACCGTCATACCATGTGTCAGCGGCATGATACTCCAGTGTGGTAGCCCTTATAATACTGTCTTAAGTAGACATCGTCATACCATGCGTCAGCAGCATGATGCTCCAGTGTGGTAGCGCTTATAATACTGTCTCAAGTAAACACCGTCATACCATGTGTCAGCGGCATGATACTCCAGTGTGGTAGTGCTTATAATACTGTCTCAAGTAAACACCGTCATACCATGTGTCAGCGGCATGATACTCCAATGTGTACAACATTCAACATGATTGATTTTTGATGTTTGGACGTGAATAAAATTTGTTTCAGCAGTGTCGCTAGTCCCTTTAAAATAAGTATGTAAAAAATCAAGGTTTAAAAAAACGTAGGGTTTATAGGAAGTTCTATGTCGTATTTGTTTATTTCCTTAATATAATCTATTGGCTGTTTGTACAGCGGGTGTATAAAGTTTAGGGAAATATTGGAAAATTGTTAATATTGATGTTATTAATATCGATTGCGCAAGAAGTTATATTCGGCATTTGGTTTTGTTAATGGAAAACCTACCCGTGAAATCTCTTTAACTTTACTCCCAACCTGTTTTGAAAGGGAACACGGTCATGTCGTAACTGTATGACCCATGCAATCTCAGATGGTATTTACTCGCCGATGTTCTCACATAAAGTGTTGTTTGACTGTTTTGGACTTGAACCTGTAACCTCTGTACAAATGTCTTTCAAACGTTCTGACATACAGTTTTTATTTCGAGCTGATTTCTAACATTTTATCAAAGGCGCTTAGCTTCCTATAGGCACTGTAGGCACGTGCCTACACCTTTTTTATGAGAATAAAAATGGCAAATCGGGCCTATTCTTACTTCATTTTAATCTTTATTAAATTGAACAAACCTTAAAACATAACATTTTTTTTGGTTATAAAACAGTGAGCTCAAGGTTAATATTAAAGATTACCAGGCACCTTAAAACATAAAAAATATAGGCAAAAACGCAGCTACGACAATCCAGCTCAATGTTTTTTCTTTCAGGGACTCCTGACCCCCTACAACTGTGCCTACACATTGTTTTCAGCCAAGCTACGCCCCTGCATCAGGTAAGTGATCTTGAGACGACGCCTTGGACACTACGGAAACGGGCGGCCCAGACAAGTATTTACATCATCTGATAATCTCACTGCATGTCTTCCTACATAGAACCAGTACTAAGCATGTTACCATCAAGTGCTTGCACAAGGGCACAATTAGGCCGGGATCACTACGGACACGGGCGGTCCAGACAAGTATTTACATCATCTGATAACCTCACTGCATGTCTTCCTACATAGAACCAGTACTAAGCATGTTACCATCAAGTGCTTGCACAAGGGCACAATTAGGCCGGGATCACTACGGACACGGGCGGTCCAGACAAGTATTTACATCATCTGATAACCTCACTGCATGTCTTCCTACATAGAACCAGTACTAAGCATGTGACCATCAAGTGCTTGCACAAGGACACAATTAAGCCGGGATCACTACGGACACGGGCGGCCCAGACAAATATTTACATCATCTGATAATCTCACTGCATGTCTTCCTACATAGAACCGGTACTAAGCATGTTACCCTCAAGTGCTTGCACAAGGACACAATTAAGCCGGGATCACTACGGACACGGGCGGCCCAGACAAATATTTACATCATCTGATAATCTCACTGCATGTCTTCCTACATAGAACCGGTACTAAGCATGTTACCATCAAGTGCTTGCACAAGGACACAATTAAGCCGGGATCACCACGGACACGCTTGGCCCAGACAAGTATTTACATCATCTGATAATCTCACTGCATGTCTTCCTACATAGAACCGGTACTAAGCATGTTACCATCAAATGCTTGCTCAAGGACACAATTAAGCCGGGATCACTACGGACACGCTTGGCCCAGACAAGTATTTACATCATCTGATAATCTCACTGCATGTCTTCCTACATAGAACAAGTACTAAGCATGTTACCATCAAGTGCTTGCACAAGGACACAATTATACCGGGATCACTACGGACACGGGCGGCCCAGACAAGTATTTACATCATCTGATAATCTCACTGCATGTCTTCCTACATAGAACAAGTACTAAGCATGTTACCATCAAGTGCTTGCACAAGGACACAATTATACCGGGATCACTACGGACACGGGCGGCCCAGACAAGTATTTACATCATCTGATAATCTCACTGCATGTCTTCCTACATAGAACCGGTACTAAGCATGTGACCATCAAGTGCTTGCACAAGGACACAATTATACCGGGATCACTACGGACACGGGCGGCCCAGACAAGTATTTACATCATCTGATAATCTCACTGTATGTCTTCCTACATAGAACCGGTACTAAGCATGTGACCATCAAGTGCTTGCACAAGGACACAATTATACCGGGATCACTACGGACACGGGCGGCCCAGACAAGTATTTACATCATCTGATAATCTCACTGCATGTCTTCCTACATAGAACAAGTACTAAGCATGTTACCATCAAGTGCTTGCTCAAGGACACAATTAAGCCCTTTTTCTGACGTGGGATCGGCAGTGGGTCTGATGTTTCACCACTATATCACATGTTCCAACGATTTGACTAATGTTTTGTTGTATTGGTTTATTTCAAAATGCAATAGAAGATATACTAGAAATTTGATTTTATTGCGTTCACGACATGGTAATTGCGTCCCTGAAATAGGTATAATGTTCATGACGTAGTCATTACGTTCGTGACATAGTAATTACATTCTTGATATAGCAAATCATTCATGTATAGTAAAAACGTTAATGACGTAGTCAAAACGTTAATGACGTAGTAAATACGTTCATGGCATATTCATTACGTTCATGGCATAGTTATATCGTTCTTGATATAGCAAATCATTCATGTTTAGTAAAAACGTTAATGACGTAGTCAATACGTTCATGGAAAATTCGTTACGTTCATGGCATAGTAATTACATACATGACATAGATATATCGTTCTTGATATAGCAAATCATTCATGTATAGTAAAAACCTTAATGACGTAGTCAATACGTTCATGGTATATTCATTACGTTCATGGCATAGTAATTACATTCATGACATAGATATATCGTTAATGATATTATTATTATGTTCATGACATTGTAATTACGTTCATGACATAGTAATAACGTTCATGAACTATTTTACGTTCATGACATAGTTATTACATTCATGACAAAGTCATTACGTTCATGACATAGAAATAATGTTCACGAACTTATTTACGTTGATGACATAGTAATTACGTTCATAACATATTGATAACGTTCACGAACTATTTTACGTTCATGACATATGTATAACGTTCATGACATATTTGTTACGTTCAATACATAGTAATTATGTTCATGACATAGTCATTACGTTCATGACATGGTTATTACGTTCATTCCATTTTAAAAACGTTGATGACATATTCATTACGTTCATGAAATAGAGATAACGTTTATGAACTATTTTGAATTCATGACAGAGTTATTACGTTCATTACATAGTGATAACGTTCATTACATAGTGATAACGTTTATGAACTATTTTACGTTGCTGACATAGTCATTACGTTCATTACATAGTGATAACGTTCATGAATATTTTACGTTCATGACATAGTTATTACGTCCATGACATAGTCATTACGTTTATGACATAGTTATTTCTTTCATGACATAATGATAACCTTCATGCCATAGTAATTATGTTCATGAAATAATCATTACGTTCATGACATAGTCAATACGTTCATGGCATAATCATTACGTTGATGACATGGTAATTACGTTCATGGCATAGTTAATACCCTCATGACTTAGTTATTACCTTTATGACATAATAATTACATTGATGACATAATCATTACGTTCGTGGCATAGTTAATACCCTCATGACATAGTTATTACCTTCATGGCATAATATTAACGTTGATTAAATAATAATTCCGTTATGACATAGTCAATACGTTCATGACATTGTTGTTACGTTGATAATATAGTTGATACCCTCATGACATAGTTTTTACGTTCATGACAATGTTATTACGTTCATGACATAGTTATTACGTTCATGACATTACGTTCATAAAAAAGAAAATAACAATGTATTCATTTCTGTTGATAAACTGCCTGCCTGACAAATATAGGTTTATCACGTCTTTGCAAGTTTATCAGGCAGATGATGTCATTATATATACTTCATGGCGTCGTTATGTATACTTATACATTTTGACCTGGACGGAATTACTTTTAACCATACTTAAATGAATAAAAAACAAACTCGAAATATCGACATGATAAATAGAATACCACGTAAGTGTTTTATATTATCAACTTTATCAGGTTCGGCACGTAAAAAAACATGGACCCGGCATCTAAGCCTCGCCTGATAAAGTTGTTAATATCAGACACTAACGTGGTAATCTCTTTATATTATCATGTTGTTGTTAAAAGCTGTTTATTGTCACTTTCAACAATCTATCAGTCATATCGCGACGATGTCTACTTGAAACCATATTCTAAGCGCTGCCACACTGTGCCATGCCGCAGACATGTGGTATGATATACTGACACCAGGCCGAGCAGGGTTGCATTTCACAAAAAAAAATACACGATAAAATCAGTCGTAAACGTAAAGTAAGAAACTTTCATAATATTTTAATAGTCATCCACATGAATTTCAGATTGTATTTTCAGAAAAATACCGTTTTACGAAATATTCAGTCGGATGTTTGGTTAATCTAGATTAATATTTAAACTTTACGTTTACGGCCTATTTTTTAATCGTAGGTCTTCTTGCGAAATGCAACCCAGATCTATAACTATCAACGCGTATAACCCGGCCGGGGATCGAACCCACGACCTTCCGCATGCGTAATATTATAAGTGTGTAATTCATTTACACGAGTGCATTCTGGGAAACTGCTGTAATCTTCACCTTGCGGGTTCCAGGAATAATAATTAGGTGCGCTTGCCGCCGTTAAATGACTTAAATACTGGTGAATAATAATAATAATAATAATAATAATATTAATAATAATAGCGATACATGCATTGCCATGGAAACGAATGCTGTATAGCATAAAATTATCATTTTTACATCTGGTACATTTTTTGTACATATAAAACATCACAACACCCAATAATATACTATCATACATAAACTATAGCAAAAGTCCATGAACTTATGGAACAACCCTTGTATTTCTAAAATATTTTTCTCATGAACAAATTGGCCAAATTGGTTCTTATTTGGTATTAATGGTTCCTATGAGTCTGGGTTTCAAGTTTGTTCAGATCAGGACTTATTTAGAGAAAGAAAAGCAGGTGATTGGGATGTTATGAACGTTCGCATATTCATGCAAAATTTTGCGAAATCTCTTTCAAATATCCTTACTTCCATTTATCTCAGAAATACAAATCAAAATTCTTTATAAAACATGACCATTCTCAGCTAGTTGTGTTTCAAATTGTTGAAGTACACGTACTTATGATTAAAACAATTGTATACTGCAACTTAAAAATCAAGTAAAGTGCTTGAAATTTTGCTTCAAACTGCAATGATTTTTACTCAAAAGCATATTTCGTATTCAAAGCCGGACCCGATTAACTCAGTCGGTTACGCGTCTGACTATCAATCCAAGGGTCGTGAGTTCGAATCCCCCGGCCGGCAACAGTCTCCGTGATAATTGATATACGACATTGTGTCTCATTATCATTCGTCTCTCGCCACTGATTCAAGTGGGAAAGTGATCAGTTACTTGCGGAGATGGGGTGTGCTCGAGTACTGGTTAATCCCAGGAAATAGTGGTTAGGTTAACTGATCGTCTGTTAGCCCTCGATGGCATAAAAATATTCAATCAACCAATCAATCAATCAAATTAAAAACATTATAGATCATCCAAAGTTATATAAAGCTTGCGTTTTATCTATAAGAAATCAGTTGCCAGTGAAATCTAAATGATTATTTTGACAAAATATTAACTCTTTGCGTGTTACTTTAACAACATTTAGTAGAAAGGTGCAAGTTTCTTATCCTTCCATATAAGTTCTTGGTTCAATTAAAGGAGCTAATGTTTATTCGACCCCAGTAAGGTGACTTTGGCTTTACATAGGAATGCTATATGAACACTGATAATTCGAAAATAAGTAACAGGTGAAATCAGGTGAGCTATTTAGGACCATTTTAGCCTCTTGTTTTCCTTCTTTTTTTTGTTGGTGTTTGGTAAGATTTGTAAATATCTTCTTGAAAAAGTACAATTGATCAGATGATCACAAAATTTCTTACATTATAGTACTGCGAAGAGTCTTAGAAATCTCAGACATGACACAAAACATTGTTAATCATCAAAATTTGAATATATATAGCACAAGAATTACAATAAAACTTCAATGGCTCGAACCCAGCGGGACTGGAAATAATAGTTCAAGTCAGGTATAGTTCAACATCATACCATACATGTATATGTATATATATATATCAAAATAGGAATAAGGCCGGGACCGGATAAGTGATTCAAGTTATATATGGTGTTCCAGCCATTCATGTTCGAGCCAATGAAGTTCTTCTGTATTTCAAAGTATATAACTGCATCAGTTTCATTCTGTTTAAGCCTATCAGTCTCCCATTAACCATGCTTTAAGTATTGTAACGAGTACTGTTAACGGGTACCGCCAATACCGTCTTTAATTAGCGCCCCCCCCCCCCCCGACCCCCATCATTTTCTTCTTACTATTATCACATATGCATCCACAATAATGCATCATCACAACGTTTCTCTTTTGTTATTCTTCTTACTATTATCACATATGCATCCCAATAATGCATATCAAAACGTCTCTCTATTGTTATTATTCCTACTATTATCACATATGCATCTACAATGATACATCATCACAACGTTTCTCTATTGTTATTCTTCTTACTATTATCACATATGCATCCACAATGATGCATCATCACAACGTTTCCCTATTGTAATTCTTCTTACTATTATCACATATGCATCCACAATGATGCATCATCACAACGTTTCTCTATTGAAATTAGTTTTACTATTATCACATATGCATCATCACACTGTTTCTCTATTGCAAATCTTCTTATTTTTATCACATATGTATTGATTATGCATCATCACACTGTTTCTCTATTGTAAGTCTTCTAAATATTATCACATATGCATTTGTTATGCATCAGACCACCGTAGCTCTTTTAAAATTATTCTTACTATTATCAAATATGCATCTGCTATGCATCATCTGAATGTTTCTCTATTGAATTTCTTCTTTCTATTATCACATAAGCATCCACGATGCATAATCACAATGTTTCTCTATTGTAATTCTTCTTACATTTATCACATATGCATCCATTATGCATCAAAACAAAGTTCTCTATTGAAATTAGTTTTACTATTATCACATATGCATCATCACACTGTTTCTCTATTGCAAATCTTCTTATTTTTATCACATATGTATTGATTATGCATCATCACACTGTTTCTCTATTGTAAGTCTTCTAAATATTATCACATATGCATTTGTTATGCATCAGACCACCGTAGCTCTTTTAAAATTATTCTTACTATTATCAAATATGCATCTGCTATGCATCATCTGAATGTTTCTCTATTGAATTTCTTCTTTCTATTATCACATAAGCATCCACGATGCATAATCACAATGTTTCTCCATTGTAATTCCTCTTACTTTTATCACATATGCATCTTGTATGCATCATCACACAATGTTGTTTCTCTATTGTAGTTCTTCTTACCTCAATCACATATGCATCGGCTATGCATCATCACACTGTTTCTCTGTTCTAATTATTCTTACTATAACCACATATGCATCCACTACGCATCACCACACTGTTTCTCTGTTGTAATTCTTCTTACTATAATCACATACGCGTTCACTATGGACCATCATACTGTTTCTCTATTGTAAGTTTTCTTACTAAAGTCAAATATGTATCCTCAATACATAATCACTGTTACTCTGTTGCAATTTTTTCTTACTATAATCACATATGAATCCACTTTGCATCATGTATACGTCTTTGATTACAGAGGCCCTCCCGGGGGTGGGGGCAGGGTTGGAGATCTGGAGAACATGGCTTTTTTTTCAGAGATCTGGGGAACATTGGCCATTATTTTCAGAGATCCGGGATCAAAAGCCTAATTTTAAAGATCTAGGGATATTGTCCTTAAGAAAAAAAACAGAAAAAAACCCTAATTTGATCAATTTTGATCAACTGGATGCAAAAATTTTTGTGTGATCTTGAATACTGGCCAAAACTTTAATACGTCCCGCAATAAAGTATAAAGTATTGCGCAATATTTACATTGAACTCCGTAAACTTCCCGAATAAAGCCTCGAAAACGAGATCGGGAACGAGTCTTCACGATATTATCCGATGATTGATCGGAAACCCGAAAGCGGTTCGTTGAATATGGCGAATGTAAACAAAAACAAAAATGTGGCTTCAGAAACCAGATGTTTGTAATAAAGATGTTATGCAGTTAAACACTTTAGACGCGTATATCTCTAAGTTATAAGTGTATCTTCATGCTGGGCGTGTGTATTTAGGACAGGGAATTGACGGTAATATGCCAATATAATCGCTTTAAGTACTAAACAAGTGTAATGTTCTTATCATGCAGGTAATTTGTCCTGTATAATTTAGATACAACCGTGTGCTTATTATGTAATTGGTGTTTGACTTGTGCAATTTAGGTACCAAGCGCGTGTTTCTCATGGCCTTAGTGCCTGTCTTGCGTATATTCGGCATCAAACGTGTGGTTCTTCTGCAATTGATGCTCGTTTTGTGTAACTTAAGTATCAAACACGTGCTTATCATGCAGGTAGAGTTTGTCTTTTGTAATTTAGGTACCTAACGTGTGGTTTTCATGTTGTTTGTGCTTGTCTTGTGCAATGTAAGTACCAAACGTGTGCATATCATGCCGTTGACTGTCTTTGGTATTTTAGGTATCAAACGTGTGGTTCTCGTATGCGGTTTTGCCTGTACTGTGTAATTTAAGTACCAGACACTGCTTATCATGCAGGTACGGCTTATCGTGTGCAATTTAGCCATAAAACGTGTGGCTATCATGCCGTTGGTGCTTTAATTGTGTAATTTGGTACCAGACGTGTGGTTCTCATGCCGTTGGTACATGTCTTGTGTATTTTATGTAGCAAACGGGTGGTTCGCATGCAGTTGGTGCTTTTGTATGTAATTTAAGTACCAAATAAGCAAGTTCCCATGCTGTTGGTGCTTTAATCGTCTTATTTGGGTACCAAACGAGTGAATATCTTTTGCTAGTCTTTTGTAATTTAAGTACCAATCACGTGTCACGTGCCTATCACGCAGTTTTTTATATCTTATATAATTCAGGCACTATACTCATGCCTTTTTTAACATATCATTCCCTAAATCTACCAAAACTGTCCGTGTGAAGTATCCTTTTTGGACTATTTATAGATATACACATAGAACTGAAAAGAAAAAAAAACGATTACAAGAATATATGGTTGAATAGGATCCGCAAAACAAGAATGAAGTAAGAATGGAAAGGAAAACAAGAATGGTGTATAGATAGAAAAAGAATACAAAATTGAAATAAGAACGAAAAAGAAAACAAGAATGAAGATAAGGATGGAAAGGATAAGAAGAATGAAGTATAAAAAGAAAGGAAAATAAGTTTGAGGTAAGAAAAGATAGGAAAACAATAATAAAGTAAGGATGGAAAGGAAAACAAATATGAAATAAAGATGGAAAGAAAAACAAGTATGAAGTAAGAATGGAAAAGAAAACAAGAATGAAGTAAGAATGGAAAGGATAAGAAGTAAGGATTGAAAAGAAAACAAGATTGAAATAAGAACGGAAAAGAAAACAAGAATGAAGTAAGGATGGAAAGGATAAGAAGTAAGGATTGAAAAGAAAACAAGATTGAAATAAGAACGGAAAAGAAAACAAGAATGAAGTAAGGATGGAAAGGATGAATTAAAAAACATAGTATAGGTATAGTAAGCTAAGAAATTTGAAGAAAATAAAAGTCAGTGCAGAAGTATATGTAAGAATATAGGAAAGGCGCATAATCCTCCACGACCGGTGATTAAGCAATTGTAAGAATACAACCGTAGTTGACCCCATGGATGGGGATTTACAAACAAGGGGCTATTCACCTAACTGGTAAATCGCCGCGATATAAAGTAACGAAAGCAAACATATATTAAGATCTTTTGTATACCTAAGATAAAACTTTTATCATGTTACAGACATTTGCATACCATGAGTATAATTAAATGATAAAAATATTTTTATTTCGTCATTATATAAATGAATAAATATTTTATCTGTTGTTATATTTTCCACATTTTTAGTTTCACTATAATGCTCAATTTGTTTATTTATTTTAAAAGAAAAAGGGACATAATATATGGTTTATTGAAATAGCTATTAATAGCATTGATAATCCATTGCCAAAGGCATCTTCACAGGTTTCATCGCGATCTGTTAACGACCACGTGTGATTGAGAAGCAATACATATACATGTACATGCACATGTACATGTACATAGTTATATTTTGTCTTTGCAATAAGTTATCTTGTCTAGTCGGTTCAAAGTTACATGTCATCAAATGGGTTCCTCGAAAACAAGTGATACATATTATGTGTTGATTGTCCGTTGTCAGATTTAAGACAGTTAGAATTTTGCCTCTCCAGTGTTATTATTATTTCTGTTTTCTTGGAATCATGGAACTGATATGAGGAGTGTTGTACGTTTCATATGAATTACTACAGAGTGACTACTTTCTATGGAAGGGTATCACCGCCATAACTCTTAGTCTGAAATTTGTCGTTTGTTCTTTGTGCAATAAGTTTTATTGTTTCTTTCTTCTTAGTTCATTGTGGGAAATGAAACATTTCACCTTTGTTACTTTGCTATTTGTCTATCCTACTATATCCTATCATTGTAAAAGTTACATACTTCCTGTCATGATATAACTGGTCCCTAGTAAATCAGTGTTGCTTTGTTTTCATCGTTGGTCATATGGAACATATGGTCAGCTACCACCATTGAAAGGAGCTCTCTGATCGGCTGAAAAAAAAGTGGTAAAAAGTGGTACTTGTTCTAACCAGGAAGATTTCGATCGTGATTTGCCTTAAGTTGTAATAACTTGTTTCACAATC